>JANJPE010000020.1:0-748704 GCA_024586325.1 Stellera chamaejasme | reverse complement strand
ACAGGAAAGATGACTTGCTCGTGATACGAGATAATGGACAGTCTTTCAAGATAATTCATACGGTAACCCTCCCTACTTAAAGCCGCAATTCGGAGTTGTATAATTAGAGACCACCTAACTCACTTTTCCGTTCTTTGATGTTCAGCGTGATAGGGAAAACCCTACTACTGTGATAGAGAAGGAAGAGTGGGTGAAAACCAGACAAGATATGGAAAGACATCTCAGGAAACTGCGGGATTTCAGCGTTTCTAATTGGTTTTAGTTGGCCACCACTCCGAGTTGATCTGAAATCAAATCTGGAAAATACATATTTGCCTTCCAAGTGTTGAGATTGCTGGAAATTACTGAAAACATGAAAGGTTTGATCTTTGCTCATCTCTCACCGTGTTGAATTGCCATCAAATCATTGATCTGCAATGGGTAATGATCTATCTTACAGATGAATGTGAAGCCCTGTCATCTGAGTGAAGCATAAACCAATTCATCTATCCTTCTGAAAAGCAAACTATTCTTGATGTATATCCTCACCTGGATGTAATCAACCTTCCCCAGGATCTGATTTTTGTGGCGCAGGCTCCAAAATGGAGAGGGAAGTGACCGAAAAGTCGGTGTGGTTATGTGTACCTGTAACATCTGTTTTGTTGGAGACTTGAAGGTTGATTACAGGTTCCCAATCTCCATCACTGTAACTATATTTTTTTTGTACTGTCTTGATTTTAGCCATAAACATCAGCTTTGAAAAAGTAGATAAGAACGTTATACATCGCTCTCAGATGATCTGCATCCAATCTTCATATGTTCATAGCCTTCTTCAACAGTTTGTTAGTGCTATCTATATATTATTGGATGGGACCGTAACAAAACAATACGCTTACTACAAGTTTTGGAATTTTTTGCAATTATTTTATTTCGCATATGAGGTATATGTACTACTCCTATAAATTCTGTGGCGCATCACTTTTCATAAAGAGTCGGCAATGTTGTTGCTGCTCTTTAACTTAGGGTAACAGAGAAAAAAACAAATTTTGTTGAGTTGAGTGATAAAAAAAAACGTTGAGTTGAAATGAAGAACTAGCTAATAATAATGTTGGCATTTAATTATTAGGGGGTTTCAAGCTTAAAAAATGAATGGAATGTAATTCACCTAATTTGTGTGAAATTTACAGTTGATTTAGTTTTTTAATTCACTTGCGAGAATTGTGATGCATATTTAAAATCACAGTGAAAAATATAAGTGGATGATGAATTACAACTAAAACACTCTTCAAAAATAGAAACTATTTCATCTACATAACCCACTTATGAAAGAAAAAAAAAGCGTACAAAAACGAAATAAAACATGAGCCTTGGATAGAAAATTAACTCACTTCTTCTAATTTTCCGTGAGTTACACTAACTCATTTTTCCTAAACCGACTAATTCGCCATGAATAAGATGAGGTGAAAAACTGATTAATTCACTTAAAAAATGTTATGTAGAGGGGTTTCAAAGTTGAGAAATGTGAGGTGAATTTTACACAAAAATCACCTCCCTTTCTCACGGTGACTTTCACAAGTTTTTCGGACATCTTCATATATTATTCACGCCAATGTGAGCAACCAAAATTCACCGTGAATGTGAATTTTTTCACGCCGTCCCACCTTCCAGCCATCCTCACCCCCACATGTCTCCTGCTTCACCTGCCCGTCTTCTTTTTTTGCTGACGTCTTACGAATTACACAAGCAGCACACATGTAGGGGTGGGAAGACCTATTTTCGGTCACTGATTTTTAGTTTGAGTTTTTCACCGGTGGTCAACCTGGGAATTCACCGAATTTTTTTTGTACCCCTTAAGTTTGAACCCCCTGTTATCATCATTAACGAGAAAAAATCAGGAAGATGAAGAAACAAATGAGTCATGTGCTCTGTTTGGGAAATAGTTGTTTCAATTAACTATAGTGTTTTGGATATTTATTTAATGGTTGAGATCAAATAGCTATAATAGCTAAATTCAAAAAGCTACCATTGATACAAACAACTATTTAAGAAAGTTGTTGCCAAACATACACAATTGTCACAATTGTCCTCTTAGCTTGATACATGGGTGTCAGTGTGGTTTTAAACCATCCTTTCGAAAATGTGCTCAAGTTAAATTATCTAATCAACTTGCTTAAGTATGTGTGATTAGCATTTGCTAAATAAAAATTTTCTTAAAACACTATATATATTGTAGAGATTTCTTTATTATTATTATTATTATTATTATTATTATTATTATTATTATTATTATTATAAATGTATAATGGGGCAGCGAATTAAAGATGGTGAAAGTTTAAACTCAAGATTTACTTGTGCATTTAACTACCAGGCTAAAAACTCACGATCAACGGTTGTAGAGTTTAACCAAACACATCTAAGTAGTTTAAAGTGTAGATTTTGACAATTACCTCCACTAATAGGAAAAAAATTGGTGATTCAAAAGGTAAGATATGATGATAAGATTATATATATATATATATATATATATATATATATATATATATATATATATATAGTAGCTAATTTCTTTTAAATGAAACTTGAAAATATTTACATAACAATTCAAAACAGCAAACTACACCATTTTAAAGGGGAGGGTGGGATAGCAATAGAAAATTTATAATAATGGATACTAGTGGAAGAAAGAAATGAAGGATAGCACTAGAAGTTGTATAACGTACAAAAGGAATTCACCCAACAATATAATTTAATTGGTTGGGGCATATATCATATCGCCTATAATATCATCTATATATCTATGCTGCCGCCAATTAGCCCTCCCTATCCCTGAATCCATGCCTTTGTTTCAGCGAAACCCCACAGCACCTGCACGTACAGCAAGCATTCAACACAATAATCTCCTTTTTATTTTCAACCCTTCTTTTGGAACATCAAGAAAAAAGTTTTTTATTTTTTAGTTTTCAGTATATTGCATTGGATTTCATTTGTTTCCATTTTGAATATAAACAATCCGTTTCTTTATTATTTCATTTTGAAAGATTAAAAATCAAATCATTAGGAAATTGAAGATGATGGTCGTATTTGCCTTGGCGTCGGTGATGGCCCGCTCCTGACGAGTTCTCTTCCCTGGCGTTTGCTACCAATGCTATGTGTTCTGTTTGATGCGTCGTCGTCGGTAGTCTCGCCAGGGGTTGGTTTTGTAGTGGTGTCGGGTTGGGCAGTGTCTGGTGATTGGGCAAGAAGATCGTGACTTCTTGTCGGCTTTTGATAGGTGTTGAAGGTGTCTCGGCATGGTGGAGCGGCGTCTCGCCCTACCGCCGGAGATGAGTTGCTTGGCTTCGGGTTGTCAAAATAGAAAGAACTAGAAGATTCGACCGCTGGGTTCTTGATCTTCCTCGTTCACTATGGGTGTTAAATTGATTCCAACTAGTATGGTCTAGTTGACGTTTCATTAGTTGTGGGCATGTCTGTGGAATATTGATCTCTGGCATGCTGTCTCTGAATGTTGTACATGGTACCCTCATGAAAGTTGAGACATCGCTTTGTTCCCCTTATGGCATGGAGCTGTTTAGATGTATGTGCTTGCCTTAATGATTTGTGGGTATCATCTGGTTCAAATCCCTTGGTGGATTAGTACAACTCGCTAGTGCTTTCTTCTGGTGATGGTTGTTCCTTGGTGAGTGGCACAACCTTTAGTTTTGGTATTGGATAGCTTGGTTGTTGGTTGTAGTGATCTTCAGAGGTTTGTTTCATTATCTTTTATTATTTTGTTCCCTCTTCTTTACTTATTGTTTGTGTCGACAGACTGGTTCTTGTGTTTTGCCTTTTCCTAGGCTGTTTGTCCTAGTGGTTACTCACTATGTAGATGATATTAATTTTAATGTGGAATGTAATGCGGTTTAAGCTGCATTAAAGCTGTGCCGCATGATAAATGACGAGGTAAGTGGTGAATTACAGCTGTAATGTGGCTTAGGTCGCATTAAGACCGCATTAAGACCGTATCAAGGCCTTTTATCTCTTCATCTTCCCCTCTATCTCATTTTTCATCCGAATTGAAAACTCTCTCCCCCCTCTCCCTAGATATAGGTTCTTTTTTTTATTTAGATCCGAGTTATATTCTTACTTCCCCAGATTCACCAGATGCAGAGGAGGTCGAAAGAGATTGCAAGAAAGTCGAAGGATCTTGCCGAATCTTTGAGTTCTTCTTTCTTCCCCAGATCCGGCCTCATGTCCTCAGCTCCGCCGTCCCTGAATCTCTGCGGATCTCGCCGAATCTCCCCACATTGTTGAGTTTTGTAAGTGTTAGTTATTTTTAATACTAGTTTGTTGAGTTTCTAGGTTTGTTCAAAAATGTAAAGGGACATTGAGTTTGTTGAGTTTTTGGGCACACTATGGGTCGGAGATGATAAATTTAAATTCATCCGGATGAATTTTTTTTATTAAAAAATATGTCATGCGGCCTTAAACGCATTAGGCCGCATTACGTAATGCGGCGAAGTCCGTGGTAGCCCGATTCTTTGCCCGGCTTATATACCGCGACTTCTAGTGCGGACTTTACCGCGTTAAATAACGCGGTTGTAATGCGGCTTGACCTCATTATCTAATGTTTCAACCACGTAGTGACTGTCTTTCCTGACTTGTATTATTTTATTTTTTTGGAATAATAATAAGCCGATTTACTCAACAACAAAAAAAGAAGAAGATGAATTAAGTTTAATTAGAAGAAAGAAATTCATATTCACCAGTATTATTTTTATTATGTTGAGCTTCAAAGAAAATTATGATTTTGTTAATTTATGTGAAAATGTAACCGAAAAAGAGAAACGGTTCATATTTTTGGATATCCCAAAAACAAAATATTGCATTACTTATCAATAGAATATTTATCTTTTAAAATTAAAGTTTAAATTAAAAATAATTAAACTGAGCGGCTCAACTGTCAACCAAACAGTTTTTTCTTCTTCTAAACAGTTCCATTTTTGGCTCCTTTCGGTTGATACTTTGACCCTCTCTTTTTTTACTCTAAAACCTGTCCTAGCTAGCTAGTGTCTGTGTATTCTCTGAAATTGATGGTTCAGTTCCTTTTAATTACTAGTATTAATTACGTTAATGCCATATTAATTAGCACAACTAACCCATTCATATATACCATCACATCCTGACAATTCCAGAAAATCAGTGAAAGATATATCTGCGTTTTTGCTGGCCAAAAAGAAGGAATACTAGCTAGGAACACAAACAAGGACTGCAGAATATCAGAGGCTAATTAGCAAAATAATTAATTAGATGACCAAAGCCAAGCTGAGATTAATTTCAACCGTGTCAAAAGAATTGATCAATAAACATCATGTATCAATTATATGGTGCACATATGTGTAGGTACACATAGCAATATATAGAGAAAGTATGTAGGGATAATTTAGACATTTAGTATTTTTTAGTGGATTTTGGGTTGAAACTGTTTTGTAAATTAGACATCTAATCTACTATATATACCTACAAATATGTATATCATATCAAGACTCACAAACCGCTGATCTAATTATCACTTTATTATGACGTAAAAGTAACTCACATTCCATAATAAAAAAAGAAAAGAAAAAGTAACTTACATTAATTTATCAAGGAAAAAAGGGATTGTCTACGTCTCCTCTTGGCTTGGGTTTTATGGAAGGCTCGTAACAATTTCGTCATGCAGGATATTCCATGGAGACCAAATGTTATTCTTGCAGATGTTCAAATTTTCTCCTTTTTATGGATTACTAGCAGGTGGGATAAGTTGAACCTGTCCTGGGGAGATTGGCTCTTAGCCCCTCTGGTTGGAGCAAAGACAAAACTTGCATAGGTTCCGTGTATAGATGATTACGTTTGCTGGTGGTTCCATGTAGCCTGCATCTCGTTGGCTTTGTAACTGTAAACTCTTGCCCTTAATAAATTTTCTTGTTGCGGAAAAAAGGGACAAATTGACATACACTTAAAAATGAAATATACTTCTTATGTCCTAAAATAATTGGTACGTTTAGCTTTTGATGTTGTAATAGATTCAAAACTTTAGGTACTACAAAAAGTTATTAATTTTCTCTAAAAAGGTAAATTCGGGGACATGTTCTTGCTTAGTGACCTTTTCCACAGAAAATTATATCTCATCCAACATAATTCATTTGTACTTTGATTTTTCTCTCTTCCCCCTCATGAATTCATTCTCCTTCCTTTTACGCATGCATACCAAAAATATATATAGGTAATAATGGAAATTTTTTTGAAAATTAGTTATATCTCATACAATCTTAATCTTAATATTTTTTAAAAAAAGACCAAAGGAACAATCAACTTGGGATGGATGAAATATGTTCCCTCCGTCCTTAAAAATATGCTCAATTTGACTTTCGAACTTATGTTTCACTCAAATTTTCATTATGAATATTTTGTTAAAAATATTTAAATATATATCTAGAAAATAGAAATGTTTATTTATCATTTCGTGTAAATTATATTATTGAATTTCATATACTAAAGTGTTGAAGAAAAAAATCATATAATTAATATGTTAAAAAAAGTGTAGCATCTTATTAGGGATGAAAGTGAGTATATCTTTTTCTTCCCTTAGAAGAATACAACCTACTATATTAGCAAGCTCTCCAACTTCATTATTCTTGATCAATTCATCATATATATACTTCCATCTCATTAATCTTGTTTTTTTCCATTCAACGTGACTTTTTTTTTTACTTTATTTTTGTTTTCTCTTCCTTTTACATAACACATGCAATCATCTCTTTTTTTATTTGAATATTGGTGTATATGGCCTTAGTATCTGTTCAAATTAATATATATATATATATATATATATATATATATATATATATATATATATATATATATATATATGAAAGGATAACCGGCTTGGGAGTCCTAATTCCAAAGCTAAATATATAAAAGTAACAAAACCTTAAAGCCCTAACCCTTAGCTCTAACCAAACAGTAACTACACTAGAGAGACTCAAAGAGAAGACCCATGGTCAAGGAAAGTGGAACCAAAAACTAACAAAGCCACTTCAAAAGTCACCAGATAAAAGCACTTGGCTTTGTCCTGTCAAAACTCTCCACCCATAAACATCCCCTTCCCTCTGCCACCCACAAAAGTATTCTACTCTCTAAACCCTAAATAGTAACTCTCCTCTCTTCAAATTAACTAAGCTCTGTAGCTTGTTCCACCCATAAAGCTCCCACCTTTCTCACATTCTCACCTCTCATCTCCACCAAGAAGAAGAATTGGACCCGGATCAGAAATGGGTCGGGGCAAGATTGAGATTAAGAGGATCGAGAACTCCAGTAACAGGCAGGTGACTTATTCAAAGAGAAGGACTGGGATCATGAAGAAAGCTAAGGAAATTGCTGTTCTCTGTGATGCTCAGGTCTCTCTCATCATCTTTGCTAGCTCAGGGAAGATGCATGAGTATTGTAGCCTAAGCCCTCAGGAAGGTATATTTATATATAAGTCTTGTTTGGATTTATTTGTTTTTGAATATTAATTAATGCTTCAAACCCTAGCTAACGAGTTTGAATTTTGGTGAATTAGTTTGATCGACATATTGGAGAAATATCACAAGACATCTGGAAAGAGGTTGTGGGATGCTAAACATGAGGTGGGTTTTCCTCATTCTTTTCCTTTTCCAAAAGTTTCAATTTTTATCATTTTTTCTCGGAAAAAAACTTTTTTTTTTCGGGTACTAATTTCATAGCTATCAGTTTCATGAACATAAACCTTAAACTGTTTGTGATGTGTGTATTTATAGTTGAAAGCCGCCTGATTTTTCTCCGCGTGGCTTTCTCTTTTGCTAAAATATATCTTGTCAACAGACATGAATGAAACCCTAAATTCCTAGCACAGATCTAGAAATAGGAAGTCATGTCCTGGAATTTTTTATTCTCCTTTATAAAAGGGAGCAACAATTTTTACATCTCTGAAAACTGAAATATCCATGAACAGGTTTGGCAGTAAAATTTTGTTGTCCTCCTTCCTTTTCCTTGCAAATATTGAAGTGACTTGGTCTACTCAGGCTGGAAAAGAACAATAAATGGTTTTCCTCTATGTAGTAGTATGTATTTTATAGCTCTAGCTAGTTCTAGGGCTTCTGGTTGAGGAGATCTGAGGAAATTAAAAATTGTCCAGCATAAATATAGAGCTTATACAGTATAGTGGAATTATATCTGACATAGATCTAAAATATTGGCCCATGTACCACAATTTTATACAGTAGTGGCATATATCTGATCTCAAGAGTATAATTATTAAGTCTTTCTTGGTCTTTCTTTTCTTTCTTTTTTTGTTTTCTGAAATGATTTAGAACTTTTGTTCCAAGGTTTTTCCACCTTCCCTTTTCTGATTAACATTACAAATTATGAATATTGCAGAACCTCAGTGGTGAAATCGACAGAACCAAGAAAGAGAACGATACTATGCAAATCGAGCTCAGGTGATTTAATTATCATAAAACTTGGTTTTAATAGTTAATTACCTTTGTTGATTTCTGATCATGTATTTGATTAAAGAATTTGCTAAAAGTTTTCTAAATAATATATATATATATATATATATATATATATATATATATATATATATATATATATATATATATATATATATATATATATATATATATATATATATATATATATATATATATATATATATATATATACAAACTACTCCACAAATAACATTTATTTTATGAAAAACTATTGGGTTGCTTATCAATGTTGACAAAAACAATGTATAGATTAGATGCTGAATATTATTTGCTTTGTTTGTATATATAAAAAAGTTTATGTCTTGGCTTAATCAATTTATATGTTTCCCCTTAGCCAGGGCTGCCACTTTTGTTAAAGTTCATTGATTACTAGTATTATTGTTTCTGGAATTGCAAATTCCATTAGCTAATTATTTTTTCATCCAAAATGGATGCATGCATGTAATTAAAATTGTTCTAGGCACATGAAGGGTGAAGATGTTTCATCTCTGAACCACAAAGAGTTGATGATCCTAGAAGACGCACTGGAAAATGGCCTTGTTAAGATTCGCCAGCGCCAGGCCAGTATCATCTCTTCTTCTTAATTTGGTCCTAATTTTAATAATTAATTAATTTCCAAAAGAACAATTACTACAAACTTACTAAATCTTCTTGTTCATATATGTATATCATCTGATCAATAATGTTATTGAAATTTTCAATTGCAGAGCGAATTCCTTGACACGGCAAAGAAGAATGTATGTATTTTAGCTCTTCCTTTAATCTTTACATTTGATTTTGGAATGTGTTTAAACTTTCGTTAAGAAGCATTTTCTTTTTTCTTTTTCTTTTCTTTTTTTGAACAAGTTAAGAAGTATTTTCTAAACATTTAGAAAACTACATTTAAAAATTATAAACATTTATTTACCATAAGCATAAGCGTATAGTATACCATTATTGTCTATCAATGATTCAATATATATGTTAAATGAAAAAAATCATATACTCCCTCCACCCCAAAAGAAATGCAATAGTTGACTTTTAATGTCAATTTGACTTCAATTTATCTATATTATTTCTTAATAGAAAAAATATAAAAAAAAATATATATTCATAAAATTAATTAAGGCACCAAATTTTTAGTTGCATGTAAGAGTTTCAATTTATAATTTGAACTTATAAATAAAACCATAGATTAAATGTTGAAAAATAGAGCGAAATGGAGACACAAGATTCATGTATGGCACGATGAGTTGACATTAAGACTCGGTTGATTGATTGATTAAATGCTGAAAAATAAATGTAGCATCACTAAGCGATGAAGTATAAATAACAAGATGAAAGAGAAGGATAAAAATTATTAAATATCTGGTATCTGTGTGCACCATTTTTAATTAGCTCCATTATTATACTATACATATTGCTTTAACTTGGAGGTTTTGATGGGTTGTTAAATTCCTTGGTTTATTGTTTTACTTGGTGATGGATGCATTTGGTGGCAGGAGAGGTTGCTGGAAGAAGAGAACAAGTACCTTGACTTTGTTTTGGTAAATATTCTTCACAAATATATACGTGTATTAATAATTTCATGAGTTATACATATATGTAATTATTACGTATATATAATTACTAATAATTATTACTGTATATATTTGCATGCAGAATCAACAACTTGCAATGGAAAGTGCAAGAGAGGAGTATAATAGCTCTCAGGTGCCCTTCGCATTCCGTGTGCAGCCAATGCAGCCTAATTTACAAGAAAGGATGTGAATTGATCATGATCTCCAAATTAAACTCCATCGTTAATTCATTATCTAATTAGTATTACTCACTTTCAGTTAATTAAGACCTAATTAATATGTATGATGCTGAACTTGTTCCTGCTAATTCAGGTCAGGGGTTTGGGAGATACTACAAAGTATAATGCTATATATATGATGTATGAACCTCTTTAATTGTGTTTGTTCAATCAAACTTGTTGTGAGCTTGTACCTGCAAATGGTCATATATATATATATATATATATATATATATATATATATATATATATATATATATATATATATATATATATATATATATATATATATATATATATATATATATATATATATAGGCAGGGTCTAATCAGCTTTCTATATATATGTGTATGTGATCTATATATGTCAGATACTTTCTCTTTAAAAACTTGTTCATTCCTCTCAATTACATGTAGATCAAGGATATATAGAAGTAAAAAAGCAGAGTAATTGCATGATAGATATTCCATTCCTCCCGTATTAATTGATACGTTTATAAAGATTAATTAAGGTGTAGAGTACTAAAGGATGAAAAATCTAAAATAGAGATTTATAAAACAAAATAACGTTTTGATATTTGGAATAAGAAAAATGAGGGTAATCAAATAAAACGGATAGGTAAATTTTTCCTTAAAAGAAAAAGAAAATGTATCAATTTTCTTGATTGATATTATGGTGCTATAGGGAGGTATATCTCCCTGCCTTTTGGTTTGTCTTTTTATTTCCTCCCATTGATCTTGGTTACTGTTATGGACCTTGATACAAGGTTAATGAGATTATCTCTGTTTAAAAAAAGTACTTTCTCCGTCGTCAAAAAATATATACTATTATTCACTGTTTCACAGTATTTAATCTATCATTTTTTCATGAGTGTTTAGGTATTTTAAGTTTAATAAATCTTGTCAGGAGGACACTTAGATTCCGGTATCCCCAACTCCCTACCATTTTATATTAAAAAAAGTTCAATAAATCTTGTCCATATCATAATTTGAAATATAAATTTTTCTAAATATATTGTTTTATGATTTTTTTTCACTATTTATCTTAACAAATATGTGTCAAACAAACACAGAACTTTGAAACATAAAAATCAAATATATACATTAATCGAGGACGAATGAAGTAATAGATCAAGCATATATTGTTTCAAAAAAGATCAAGCATCTATAACTATAACCTCGATCCTGGAACCCGAAAAGTATAGTAGCCGTATGTAAATGAAGATGCGTTTATGATTCAAATTTTAAATGATAAAAGAGAATGGCCAATTTCTATATCATTTTAGACAAATTTAATGAAATTTGCTTATTACACTATGCAGAGAGTCCGTTTATTTACCACATAAGTGGAAAAACATCTACCTAAATGTAATACTAATTAGTTAACTCAACCAACTAACAACTAACTTAATGAATTAAAAGACTAAAATACCCTTCATAAAGATTTATTAAAAGGATAAACTTGACATTTTTCAGGGTGTGTTTTTCCACATATGTGGTAAATAAAAAAAAAGACACCCACCTACGTAGATGATTTTGTCGTTAATGCAGTCAAGGCGCATTAGAGCCAAATTAAGTAATGCGGGAATGGACGCATTAACTACCACATTTGATAGTCCCGGTTTGGTGAGGCCGAAACTACAATATCTAGTGGAGAAACTTGGAGCTGCAACAAAGAGGAAATGAGTCGGGGTTGTGTGTTTCGGGGACCCACTTCGTCGCTCAAGTTGATCAATGGAAGTATGCGAAGCGAAAGGAGAAGCTAGGTGTTGTAGCTTAGGGAAATAGTAAAGAGAATATGACACCTAGAGAGAGCCTCCAAGGCTGTTTATATAGTGAGCTAGGAGGAGTCCTATTCGGAGAAGGTTTTGGAGAGGCGGTCATGCTTTAATAGGTGAGATTGAACACTACGTAATTGAATGGGCGTTTGTAGCGGCGATCTAGTAACAACGCCGCTACGATTGTAATGGTGAGGCCTGTTATTTTGGCCGTTTCAAAAATGCCGCTTTGGACAACGGATCTGTTACGGTGCCGCAACAACATATTTGATTAAATTTTAAAAAAATCCAGATCTAAATCTAGATATGGATACACGTACAAATTCATCTAAAAACCCAGAATATCGTCAAAAATCCAGAAATCAAACTCAGAAGAAACAAGAACATTTTTTTGCACAATAAGGGGTGCATTTTATTAAGAAGAAAATAGAGTACAAAGTGAATCAAGAGCTTAATTTTGAGAAGATAGTAATCCTGACAGAATTAAAACGAAAAATAAACATGTATGCACCAGATCTTGAATATAAACTTCATCCAAAACATAACTTCAAACCACAACAAACCCCAAAAAATAGAAACCTAGCTAGAACAAACCATAAATTGCAAAGTACTAGATCTCGTCACCGGTCTTCAACACCACCGTCGCCGGTCTGGATCTCGGATCTAGAAAAATCAGATCTTGGATATTTAACTTATGGTTCTTTTCTTGTTCTTGATGAAGAGATCTATAACAACTACACCATCAAGTAACCATTAATTATAACTAATTACCCCCACATATGTTGAACATTATGCATATAATAAGCTTTTGAATTTCTCAAGTTACAACTCTAGGAATTAACATAGAGCGCTTAATACATACTTATGATATATATAATATTCAATTGATGACGAAATTAAAATGCATACAAGTAAATTGATGCGTACCCAATTAAAGTCTAGTGTTTCAAATTCATTTGTAGGTGGGTGATTAATTAAGTAGCGATGATAAGTCAGTAGAATATTTGAGCCATATCTTCTCGATTCATTCGCGCTACTACGTACACACCGGAGTTGTAGGTGGTTGGGGCGGTGTAGGGTGCGAGTCGCACCTGTGGCTAATGGAGAGGTGGGACTTGGGAGCATGGGAGAGGTCGGTGGCTACGAGGGTTAAGGGCAGGTGGGGTTAATCTGGTAGGTTGGGGAGGGGGTTAGACGGGGCCTGCATGGGGCGGGTCAAATGACCATCCCTACTAGGGGCTGGGATAGGGGAAGATGGAGGATCAGGTCTGATTAAGCTTGGTTAGGGCAGGAAGATTCAAATTGTATGTTTTAAAAGTTTAGGGACAACTTTTGTTACTTTTTAAAACGTCTTAAAATGTCTGAGTCAAATTAATTGATGATTATATATACATATATACACTTAAATGTTCCTGATTTTGATGAAAAAATTAACAGAATAATGAAATTTGGTCAAATTCTTAAAATAAGACATAGAACAACCATATATATATAATTTAAGGGATTACGGATGAAATTTAATCGTTAAAAAAAGTGCCAATTTTGTTTAGTGGTAAAAGAAATGTCTTCAAGGTAAATCTAAACCCGACTAAAATATTTTAGGAACCTATGCAATAGTTTACCCATCTAATAACACACATGTTTCACGTAAGTACTCTCCGATCTTGATATTCATTTAATTGTGTTAATGTTTTTGTTTAGAGAAATGAAGAAATTGAAGATCAAAAGATACAGACTAATTAACCTGACATGTACAACAATCAACGGAACTTAATTGTGTAAACAACAAACGTATAGAGTTAAGGATTTTATTATTTTAAATAAACATCGTGCATTATTAATTATGATCTTCCTGCATAATTAAGTTTGACGCTGGCTGCACTCGCAAATGCTTGCCGATCACGGTATCCACCTGATCAGTAGGAGAATTCTGTTCAGTCCATTTGTAATCAGTAACATTAATCCACATGATCTTGTCCTCAACAACACCCCAAACGGTGAGTGGCCAGCACCTCGAAGCTCAGATCAGTAGCAGTGGTTTTGGCCAGCCCACCTAGCTTGCCCACCAGCATATGATCATGCCATCCACGGAGCTAAGCCGGTACACCACAGCCCCTTCCGATGCACGCACGTACGGCTGCTTGTGGTGGAAGAACACCCCCCCCCCCCCCATTGCCCGTTCTGGATCTCTGTGGGTGGATTCGCATGCATCCCCAAAGTAGGCACGAGCCTTGTCTAGCTAGCTTGCTCTCCGAATATATTGATCATGTCCAGTGCCACCTTCGACATATCGGACTTCGTTATCACGATAGGCTCATCGATCGTATCAACCTCGCTCACCGTACGTCTCTTCTGTAATTGGACGGACGGACTTCCACTCATTTTAATTATGGGCTGGCTAAAGCTTGTTTATACTCAAATAATATTACTCTTCTAGCTTCGCTCTATGTATATATGCATCCACCTTCTTGTACAATTATTTAGTTAATTCATTTTATAAGTAAAACCAAGCTACACAGTGCTCCTATTCCTTGATCTGTAGTATAAATTAAGATAATCAATTAAAATTATTTAACACTATTAGTCCTTAAGAGTATATTACAAAAGCAAAGTTTACCTAATCTCTTTGTAGTTAATTCTATATAAAATAATGCTCTCTTTTAGAAGGAAGATGCAGTTCCGTGGCGTAAAATCTCCCCTTCTTTCTATGATTCTATCTGTAAAATATAATTTATAACCTTAAACGAAAATTAATAAAAAGGGAAGTGATGGAGGGACCACAATTTATTTATTTATTTTTTGGAAAATGATAATTTTGCCACTGAAGTTTACAAAATCTCTAATTTTGCCACTACAATTCATTTTGAAGCAAAAATGCCACCAACATGTCATTGAAGGGGTAAATTTACCGCTAGATGTTAAGTTGTCCCAGTTGGCGTTCATTTGACATGCCACTGGACGATTGCGTGGATATTGACTATACATTTTGTAAGGTTAACGTTCTAATTTCACTTAGTAAAATTTGTAATACTATTAATTCAGCCCTTACTCTATGATAGATTTTAAGGTGGAATTAAATAGTAACCCTACAAAATGTACCTTGAATGTACACATAATCACCCGGTGACACACCTCATGAGCACCAATTGTGACAACTTAATATCTAATGGTAAATTTACCCTTCAATGAAATGTATATAGTGGCATTTCGCTTTAAAATGAAATTTAGTGGCACATTCGAGATTTCAGTAAACTTTAGTAGTAAAAATACTCTTTTTCCCTTTATTTTTCAAGTAATAATAGTTTGGATTGCTTTCTTCTCAATTTTTTTTGCAAGGCAACAAGGACTTTATTAATAAAGGTTAACCAAGACCAACTCCGATGAGGAGAAAGACCTGATTAAACCGAGAAGGCAAAAGTAAGGCATTTGTGGGTTTACAAGTAATTTGCAATGGTCCCTAATGGTTTACAAGCCAATCATCCCATGAAACTTTGAATTTTGTCCAATGGTTAGAGATTCATCATCATCATCAATCTTACAGTAGAGAGCCAAGAATCTTGCATCCTTCGAAATGTCCTTCTTCATTAGTACAATAGCTACCGTGAGATGTCAAAATCTTTCTTTCTTTTTTTCTTTCTTTCTTTCTTTCTTCTTCTTCTTCTTCTTTCTTTCTTTCTTCTTCTTCTTCTTCTTCTTCTTCTTCTTCTTCTTCTTCTTTCTTCTTTCTTTCTTTCTTTCTTTCTTTCTTCTTCTTCTTCTTCTTCTTCTTCTTCTTCTTCTTCTTCTTCTTCTTCTGGGTTTCTCCCTTCTCCTTCTTCTTCAAATTCCATCAATGTGCAAGATAGCATGAGTTCCCTCGCTGAAGAAAAAAAATTGAATAAAAAGAACAAGAAGAAAAAAGGAATACGATATTTCACCGATTTATCTCGCATTATTAATTTTTCTAATTAACATATCATGGTACTTTTAAATGATGAATGGTCTACAAAGCATGTTCATTTTTCGTTTATATTTTCCGTTGTTCTCTGTAATAACATTACGAATTACTTTGCTCTGGAACAGATTAAAAGCTGTAATTCGTTTTAAATATTGAAAAGGTGGATGAATCCAGATGAATTTCATCCGGATTCATCCACCTTTTTTTTTAATTATTGAAAACGGTTACTGCGGCTTCGTGCGTGGTGAGGCCGCAGTACGCACCACGGCCTCAGCCGTAGTGAGCGTGATACTACCGCCATTTTTACCGCGGCGTTCACTGCGGCCCTCGCCGCAAATTTACCCGGGCCAAGCTGCGTTGAGGGCCGCGGTGAACGCCTCCTCCCACGTAGTGAAATCTAGTGGCACATTCAGAGATTTCGTAAACTTTAGTAGTAAAAATACTCTTTTTCCCTTTATTTTTCAAGTAATAATAGTTTGGATTGCTTTCTTCTCAATTTTTTTTGCAAGGCAACAAGGAATTTATTAATAAAGGTTAACCAAGACCAACTCCGATGAAGGAGAAAGGCTGATTAAACCAGAAGACAAAAGTACAAGAAATGTGGGTTTACAAGTAATTTGCAATGGTCCCTAATGGTTTACAAGCCAATCATCCCATGAAACTTTGAATTTTGCCCAATGGTTAGAGATTCATAGAAAAACAAATACTACACAGAGAGCCAAGAATCTTGCACAATCAAATGTCCTTAAAAATTAGTACAATAGCTACCGTGAGATGTCAAAATCGACCACTCCAATCAACCCGCCTTAACCCGAACTGATCAAGAAAGTCAATGATCCGAAACCCGGATGACGGATGACTGAGATCAGTTCAATCTAAACCCAAATGTCCCAAACACAATTAACATGGACTCGAAGTGATCATAACACAAATTACCGGAACAAAAAAATAATTGAGGAATGAGAATATCAATAGATCACCTTTGTTACATTTGATTTAAATCCAACCCATATACACCTAGGTCGACCTTCATAAAAATAGAGGTAGCAGACTATGTATTGTGTAACCGAGACTCGACGATTGTTGCCAATACGACCCGAAAGTAGCTCGACCTAAAACAATCTGCAATTTGAATGACCCAAACCGAAATCAGATCGATCCAAATGACCCGAACCCGAGATAACCCACAATTAGCTCAACCCGAATCTGAATGACCCAACCCTGACCACCCAAACTAAACCAATATTCAAATAAAACAGAGATGAAGAATTAAGTGAAATTAATTGGAAATTTGTTTTTAGATAATCTAAATGACCCAACCCAACCCCGAATACCTGAATAACCCAACCCAACCCCGAACCTGTATCATTTAGTTTTGAAATTTGTTTTTAGATAATCTAGGTTTGGGTTATGAACTCTAATCTAAATTTGATTCCAATTGTGAAGAATTAAGTGAAGTTAATTGGAATCAATTAGAACTCGCTCATGGGTCAACCAAATTTGAGGATGAAGAGCCCCGCCTAATACAATCAGCGGAGAATTGACGCCGCAAATTGACGGTGGAGGTCGTGGCTATAGGCGGTGGTGCGCTAGGAGGATGGTGGACGCAAGGAGGACGGTTGGAATGAGCATGGCTGATAGTTCGTCGTGGACCAAACAGTCGTTGGGTTGCTGTGGCGTGTTGGACGGTACAATGCTGCTGCCAACCGGAAAGGGTAATAATTAGGCAGTACATGTAGCCTTAATTATTTAATTTTTTTGGGTGTAATTCAATCTCATTTCACATTTCTTATCAACTTCTTTCCCAAAACTTTTAATGTCTTTAAAACTTAGGCACTAAACCATTAAAAACTTTACATTGTTAATGTAATTTGTAGTGAGTTATTGAATCAAATGACTAAAGTGCCTAAATTATATTTAAGGGAATGAATCACGAGTTATAATTGATGCACTAAAATACGCAAATCACTATAATTTAGGAGAGTAAGAGGTATAATATGGCGTAAATCTAAGGATTTTGCATGTTTTACAGACTTTTGATTCATGATAACAACTCTAGGCTGGCTAGATATTGTTATGATCTATAGAATTACTATATTTTAAAAGTTACAACAAAACTCTATAAACTTTCATAAATTTACAATTTGGCCACTCTAACTTTTAATTTTTTTTTTTACAAAACCATCCATAAAATGTACATTTAGTTTATTATTTTTTTAAAAAAATGAACTTGTATAAAACTTACTGTTGGAGTATCAATATGGTAAATTTTAAACAAAAAAAAAAACTCAACTTTTTTTTTCTCATAAAACTTACAAATGAACACTTCCCGGGCAGTGAGATATTTTCATTTCAATATGCCTAATAGCTAAATCAGCCTATATGCGGAGTATCAAAACCGTAACTTATCTATTTAAAGCAGCTATTAAAAATTGAAGGAAAAAAAGCACTTCAAAAAAATGTTTTTTTTTGTGAGAAACAAAAATGATTACCTAGCTAATGATGGAATTCTTTTTTTGGACGAACGCACACCGTTTAGTATACCACTAATTAAATTTTCGAACAGTAGATCAATAGTTCTTCAAGTGTCGAAAACAAAGCATTGAAAAAACATTTAATTTTTGGTAAAGTTATGAAGAAAGCTGAAATTGCGGATGATCCATTAAAATATCAATTGGATTAAAGTGTACAGTGTACAAGGTTTGTACTCATTTGTAACTAGGATAAAAGATGGAGTCCTGGATTTAGTCAAGAATGAATCAGACCCAAACCCAACCCAACGCATGGCCCAAAAGGCACTCGTGACCATCATCACACGGTAGTAGCAAACGACAGTGTTAAGCCGAAATTAGACGCGAAGTCTTCACGTTCCCTTCCCGGCGAGCTACAAGCCGGCAATCGTAGGTCTCACGGTGAGTTTTCAGATTGCGCTCTAACTACCCAGATTAATCTCTTGACTTCCTTCTTCCTTCATTCGATGTTATCCCGGAATTCGTGTTTTGTAGAAAAATTTGTCTTGCAGCTCAGTTGTTTGACAAAATGTCACAATGAATGTAAACTGTAAAGCAGTAGTTTCTTTATGGCTAGGTGGGTGGAATACAGGGAACTATTTGTACGCTGTGCTGTTAGATTTCTGGGGTTTGATTAAGGAGCGATTTTTCTTCGTGATATGTTTCCAACAGGTCTGCTGATGAACCTGCTGTTTGGGGTTTGAAAGCTGTATTCTCACTAATCTTCTGTTTCAGTTCCCTTAGTTGAAAGGCTGTTGTTCAGGAAATGGGTTGGAAAGCGGCAGAAAAGCTTATAAGGCACTGGAAAGTACTCAGGGGCGATAATGTGAGTATGGGATTGAAAATGGGAAATTTTGTCTGATAATGGTCTCTTACGCTTTCTTCCCTATTAATTACTCACTTTGGTTAATCGTAACTGTTATTGTTATCGGTCTTAGGTGATGATAATCAGGGGGAAAGATAAAGGTGAGACCGGGATCATCAAGCGTGTCATTCGCTCTCAAAATCGAGTTATTGTTGAGGGAAAAAATCTGGTATGGGTCTCTTGTTCACTGCTGTGCGTGGTGTTTGATCCTCAATCTCTGCATAGCATTTGAACCTGTTAAACATGTATAATGCCATGTCACTATCCAAGAGATTAGAACATACTAGAGTTGAGGGATTTGTTTTGAGTAGTCCAATGCTTTTCATTTGATAGTTCGTGCACTCAAAGAAGTAAATTCAGACTAGATCTGTGACATTTCTGGGCTATCTCCATTATTTTTTCTATCCAATGCTTTCAGTATGATCTGTCTGTTCAAATATGCCAAAATGGGGAAACTGGTTGGTCCATGTTCATGCAAAATAATTCGTTTGCCAGTCCGTAGTAGTATAGGCTTAGATGTGATTCAGCTCTCTTTTATCTGTGATACAAAAGCTGCTTTCTGAGTATTCTAGACGATTGAAATAGACTCAACTGGAATATGGGGACATGGTGAAAGGGTTGAACTGTTACAGAAGCAAAGTAAACTTGCCAGATATAGTTATTGGAGAATGGTGTCATTAACTTCCCTGCCATTTGCCTGACTATTTTGTTCTACATCTGCAGATCAAGAAACACATCAAATCAGGACCGGGTCACGAAGGGGGTATTTTTTCAGTTGAGGCCCCACTTCATGCCTCAAATGTTCAAGTTGTTGACCCTGCAACTGGGTAATACTTATTTTAGATCCATGTTAGGCTCATTTTAGTGACACCATTCATATTCTTACTTCAATTTCTGACCATGAGAATCATCAATGATTCATGCAGGAAACCCTGTAAGGTTGGAATTAAGTACTTAGAAGATGGTACGAAGGTAAGAGTATCTAGAGGCCAAGGAGCATCTGGATCCATAATTCCTCGCCCTGAGATTTTAAAGATAAGGACAACTCCAAGACCTGCAGCTCGTATGCGCCTTAACCTTGCTTGTCTTTTGAGCCTAGAATATCATTCAGCTGTTATTCCCGTATGCTTCATCCCTCATAGTATCTCATTAAATATGCAGCATTAGCATTCAGGCACTAGTTTTGATGAGTAAGAGTATCTGATTCTTAGGGGGATTAGTTGCTAGATCCCACCAAATTAATGCATGAAGCAGATCCCACCAAAACTTCACTTCCTCCATCCCATAGAAATTGCCATTTGTGTTTTAGCATTTAAGTTATATTTTGACATATAAATTCTTAATTTATGTGACAATGATAAATAGATGCGTCTAGTTTCTTAATGTATTTATTTTTAACAAAATCTTCCTGTGATATTAAGTCAAGCGTAAGTCGAAAGTCAAATGTTACAATTTTTGTGGGATAGGAGTATTTTCTAACTCGGTTACATTTCCTTTTTGTAGCTGGTCCCAAGGATACCCCAATGGATCTCGTGTTGGAGAGGACATACGACCCTAACACTGGGAAGGGCATGCCTGATCTTTGATTCAAGAATTGCAACGTAGAGGCAGTCAAGATTTTGCCAATCATACTGAAACATTAGTCCTTGTTTCATTTAGTTGACCAGTGTTTGATGAGAAATTGCAGAGTTTGACCTTAGTTGATACAGGACTCTTGAAGTACTTTTTGCTTGTCTCTGTATCGCCCTGTAGCTTAGAGCTGTGTGGAACTAGTTGGCAGTTTGTTTAGAAAATAAAATGACATGGCCATGGCATTATACTTTCTGATTGGCTTCTAACCACTCAATGGATTTCCATCTTACAAATTTGTTTAACGTGTAAAAGGTTAATTTTACCATTGAAGTTTACGAAATCTCTAAATTTGTCTTTGAAGTTCATTTTAAAATATGTTACAGTTTAAGGGTTAAATTGTTAGTTTTATAAATTTTAAGTGAAATTAAAATATTAACTCTACAAAAATGTACGGTCAATGTTCACGTAACCGGCCAGTGGCACGCCACATAAGCGTCAATTGAGACAAATTAATGTTCAGTGGTAAATTTACCATTTCAATAAAAAAAAATTGGTGACATTCTCACTTCAAAATGGACTTCAATAGCAAATTTAGAGATTTCATAAACTTCAGTGACAAAATGACTATTTTACCCTTCAAGATTCATTATTCTATTTCTTCTGTGAATAAAAGGAGCAAGAAAGTGGAAATCAGGCCTCTTCTGAGTCATTAGTCTTCTCAGTTCTGGTGCTTGATTGAAATATGTGAAGATAAGAACATTTTACAACACTCTTCTTTCTTCAGACAAATCCAAATAACAAAAGTTACTTTAGCTGCACGCTTCATTTGTATACACTCAATATACAACCTCAAACAAGTACACTAGGCATTGCTATCATCAGAATTTTCTCAACAAATTTCTAACACGAATGAAGCACCATGTTCTCAGAAGTGTTTTATATCTCCTCCATCCGTCAAAATACCTACCGATCACCATCTTGTAGCTTGGCCTTTGTCGTACCCGAATCCAGTACTCGGCGATATTGTGCCTGCAACTTATATACTCATGTTCCAGATCGAGGAGCGCGAGGCGAGCAAGCACGGGAACAAAAACCACATCTGCCAACGAAAACTCTTCTCCTGCAATGTAGGCTGTATCACTCAGCTTCTTCTCGACTTCATCCAGCAACATGACTAGGTGTTCTTCGCATCTTTTCACGATGTTGGGATCCTTCAACTTCTCCTCTCTCTCATATGCATCTTTGAGCTTTTGGTGGTATGCACTCGCCAAATCAGGAGATTCTGCCATTCGTGCTATCACAACCTGCCGGATGAATTTTGAGACATAAAGGCGGTACTTGTTTGGGACATGAGAAAGAGTGAAATACATCGAGTTCCACTCTTGTACCTTCAGCATCCATTCAATCACTTCTCCACTAAAGGTGACATCCTCCGTGCCTGAAGAAACCTCTGCAATCCGTTCAATGTACCTAGTAAACATATATATGCATGCTTGAGAAATTTACTTCCATAAAACACAGCCAAAGACAACACATCATGCTTTAGTATTTTTCTTCCTGTAACACTCATCAAATAGTGTTCAATCATCTATCTTCAATGTATCGATTGAAACATTCAAAACTGCTTAGAAGATCAGGGCCGCGAATGCCAGAAGGAAGAAAGTCCATAGGAAAGCTCTGTTATGCAGCAGGTAACCCTGATTTTACAGCCAAATCCCCACAAATGTCACAGAAAGATATAGTTTTGACCAACTTTAAGCTAGAAAATTAAGAGCAGAAATTTCTCATTTCCTAAAATACTGATATCTCCTTAACTTTTAAGGAAACTTTTTAATGCACGTTTACCTTATCACCCTCAATTTGCCTGCTCCATTCAAAATGTTAACTTTTGTTTTATATGCATATTTTACTTTCTTACCCAAGTCTTTAAAACCACTTAATCTCCGTGCCCAATGAAATGTTTGAACGTTTATGGGACTGATGAGGTACTTAATATAGCCAGAAACATTAAAACGAGAATTGGTATAAAGAATTTTCTAACACTATACCGGTTGAAATAGAAAAGAAAAGAAAGGAATGAACATACTGAATTATCTCAAGTGTGTTAAAGATGATGTGGGAACCATTCTTAAAGACTGGAAGTTTTGCTGTGGGATTCATCCTGAAAAAGGAAGCATCCATATTCTTTCCTGTGATAGGATTGACATGGTAGGATGTGTAATCAATACCCTTCTCCTCCAGAGTAAGCCTCACCCTTTGGCTGTCCAGAGTATATGGATGATGATATAGCTGCATTATCTAGCAAGCATCATACAACTGGTGATCTGCATGCAGTTAATACACAGAAGGGCAATCAGAGGCAAGATATGTAGGTTCAGGAAAAATTAAATGTTTCTCAGAAAAGTTTATTTATGGTAACAAAGTAAGCTCATGTTTACATTTGTAGCTTCAGTTAACAAGACAGAAACATCTGAATCAAACTTGATATGTAGTATTATAACTCACAAACAACAATCAGTGCTTTCCATCAGATTCAAAAGCATAAAGTGGATAGAACCCAAAACAAACAAGCTAATCATGAATCATACCCGGTTTCATTGCAACTTAATTAAGCAGGATTAGTGTGGACTAAACAAGGATGAGCCAAACCAAGGAAAGGGGATTGAATGAATGAGAAAAAGAAGGAACCTTGAGAGGTAGCAGAAGCCAGAGGATGTCCGGTGAACTGTTTTGACCGGCTGGGTTGGGGTTTTGAGTCGTGAGACGGCGGCGGCGGCGGCGGCGGCGGCGAGAAAATAAGAAGAAAAGTTGGGAACTTTAATAAAAAGATGCGAACTGTACAGAGAAAATGAGGGAATGAGAATAATGGAGAAAGTGGAACACACACACGAAGCCACCATACAACTTTTGAGATTACCGTTATGCGTTAACTAAAGTATCTATTCTATTAATGTTTTAAATCGAGTAAACTCAACTGCTAGTGGTGTAAGTTTGAGTTTTTCCTATTTGGATCTCATTTTAAGAATTTATATAGCTGCATTATCTAGCACTTTAGTCGCATGTAGTTTGATCAAAGTATGCGTTAACTTAGTATCCCGTTAAATTTTCCGTTAAAAGCTGCGGCGGCGGCGGCGGCGATTAAAGTGGTAAAATTACCAAAATGTCTAGATCTAACACCAAATTTAACATCAATCTCTTAAAAGAACTACAGTTGAACCCTAACTATTTTCATATTTACAACTAGACCATAAATCCACTTTGTGCTCTTCTGACCTCCACAAATCGTCGGAAGAGCTATAGCCGGAGTCGGCATCGTACGCTCTCATGATCTCGCCACTTTACTCAGCTGAGATCTCTCCGACCAACTCACGCGGCCTTCTCACCTCCCTCCCGGAAGTCTTCATCGTCACCGGCATCCTCATCAGGTACATCATCACCGGCGCATTTCAAATTTTCAAAACCAGCCTAGGTTCCCAAAATAAGAACAAATTCCTAGCCCAGCTTGGCGATTTGTGGAACGATTTTTGGGACATGATTCAAATCAGACTCGAAACTAGAGAGAAGGGGAAAAAGGACAATCGGAGAATCGGAGAAAGGACGATTACAACGGAGAAGAGGGGAACCTCGACGGATGACCGAACTCCGGTAAGAAGGCGAGCT
Source organism: Stellera chamaejasme (assembly GCA_024586325.1). Taxonomy (NCBI): domain Eukaryota; kingdom Viridiplantae; phylum Streptophyta; class Magnoliopsida; order Malvales; family Thymelaeaceae; genus Stellera; species Stellera chamaejasme. Next base: position 724,095 of record JANJPE010000020.1, on the reverse strand, counting down.
GCAAATTTGTTCAGCGAACCTAAAGTCGTCGATTTTCACTGAAGTCAAGTAGAGCCCGAAAGCCGCCTAGCAGAAGGACCACAGATTTGAGCTGCGACGAGCTTCGTCGTGTTGTGAGTGGCAGGATCTACTTTGGTGGTGTCAAAGGGACCGGAGCATCTTAGCAGACACTGGAGAGAAATCGTTTGACTCCTCAATCAAGTATGAAAGATGCATGCGTACGTGCTTCGTCACGGTCCATAACAAGCGGTAATTGTTAAGCTCATCGTTGTTAGGCGAGCATTGTCGCCGGTGAAAATGAGCCCATTCCTCATAATCAAATCCGCGACGAGCTTCGTCGACGGAGAAAGCATTGAGCTCCACTTCACCCGAGAGAGGAAGAGAGACGATAGAAAGAACAAGACCAATTCTTTGCGAAGATCACCAGCAGATGATGGTTAATTTCTCTGGTTGTAGCATTTAAAAAAAATTCTCTGGTTGTAAATTTTATCAAAGATGGCGTGGTTGTAAAATTTGAATTAGTTAGGGTGCATTTGTAGTTTTTTTAAGAGATTGATGTTCAATTTGGTGTTAAACCTAGACATTTTGGTAAATTTACCACTTTAACGGCAGTTTTAACGGGAGGACTAACGGTGCATACGATTGACACTTACAGAACTAAAGTGAGACAAATTCTTAAAACGGGACCCAAATAGGACAAATCCCAAACTTACAAGACTACCAGCTGAGTTTTACTCGTTTTAAATCCCGTACCATTTTTTGAACGGTACAAGACAATATCGGTGTATCGGCAGTATCTCGGATATACCGGAAATTATATACCGGTGGTTATATACACTACGTAGAGAAGACGAGATTTACTGCGGTCCGTCGCAGTAAATTTCGCAGTAAACGCCATTTTACTGCGGCATTTACTGCTGTGGAGGCCGTAGTAAGCGGATTTCTCCACGTAGTTATATACCATTTAATTTTAACCTTACACGCATATATGATTCATAAACAAAATCAAATCAACTAGTCCAATAATTCATCACCATAGACATGTGAGGATTTAATTTCATTGATGTTTGCAATTACAATGATGATTAAAAGTGGTTAATTTTGTGAATAAAGAAAATATTTATGTCCGTTTCATGACTAGATGCGTATTATGATTGGTGAGACTCTTTCTCTTTCTCTTTTAAAATTCAAAAGGTAAAATTCAATTTAGCGCTTAATCTTTTTTAAAATTGATCATTTTGCCTCTGTACCGCCATTTTCTACAATATTATCAAGAAACGAGATGGTCAAGACTAGGGGTGAGTAACGAAGGCTCGAGCTCGAGCTTTAACGAGCCCGACGAGCCGAGCCTCACGAGCCTCGAGCTTGAGCTCGAGCCGATTTCGAGGCTCGAATAATATACGAGCCGAGCTCGAATCCGAGACGTTCGGCTCGACGAGCTCGCGAGCCTAATGAGCTCGCGAGCCTAACGAGCTCGCGAGTTCGTTTGGGGCCGAATCGAGCCTAGCCGAGCTCGAGCTCGTGAGCCTAACGAGCTCGAGCTTGCGAGCTCGTTTGGGGGCCGAATCGAGCCTAGTTGAGCTCGCGAGCCTAACGAACTCGAGCTTCATGAACCTTCGAGCCTAGCCGAGCTCGCGAATCTAACGAGCTCGAGCTTCACGAACCTTCGAGCCGAGCCGGCCATCTCTCGAGCCGAGCCTCGAGATCGAGTTCGTGGCCGTTCGAAATTAAACGAACGAGCCGAGCTCGAATTTCACGAGCTCGAGCTCGAACCTGCCAGGCTCGAGCTCGGCTCGGCTCGAACTCACCCCTAGTCAAGACAGGCCGGTACAGCACTGAGATGAGATTGCTCTAAATCTTACAGTCTCACGGTCGCAACCAAACGAGACGATATTTAAAATAATGTATTATATGCCTTTGTCGGTTTGGAACATGTGCGAAGCTCTTCCTTTTGCTTTACATCTCTTTGGACGGTTTGACTTTGACCGTTTTATCAGCTTTATCGCCTAAAATTTACAATAAGGACATGTGGATTTATTTGTTGAAACTTGAAAGAGATGCGTTTACTCTTTGTTGCTGAGGGCATATCAAAAAATAGCAATAACTTTCCATTTAGTTTAGAATCGATAAAGTGCATTCATATATCTGTAATTTAAATTATTATATTATTATGGTTCTGTTTTAATTTATTGTATCAATAAAGTCCTATTTTTAAGTTTTTTCTTCATCCATGGTTCTTTTTCGTCCATTTATTTGCTATATGATTTGTGAGAAAAATGATAAAATCAAAACTCATTTGTTTTAAAAAAAAATATTTACACCCCAAGTTTTAAACTTAACCATTTAGGCACTCCAATAGTTTTAAACTTAACACTTTAACCCAAATATTTTAGTTAAGCCCAACAACACCAAGCCACCGTCAGGCCGCCGCTGCCGCCACCGGAAAACCGCCGCCAACCACAGCTGACCACCACCGGAAAATGCCGGAAACTCAAAAAAAATATATCCGAAAACGTAGATCAGGGCTTAGGATCGCCAGATCCCAGTCCAGGGGCGCCGAATCGCGACCTAGGCCACCGGATCGCTGCCCAAGACCGACGGATCGAGGCCCTGGGTCGTCGATTCATGTCCTAGGTTGCGATTCGGTGGCCCTAGGCCGGGATCCAGCGGTCTTAGGCTCCGATCTACGTTCTCGGCTATTTTATTTAGTTTCCGACATTTTTCGGCGGTGGTGGTGGTGGTCGGTGGCGGTGGCGGCGACACAATGGTTGTTGGGTGTTTTTGGGCTTAATTAAAACATTTGAATTAAAGTGTTAAAGTTTAAAATTGTTGGGGTGCCTGAATGGTTAAGTTTAAAACTTGTGGTGTAAATAAATTTTTTTTAAAACAATTGAGTTGCTGATTTTATCATTTTCCCCACAAATCCGTTAAAGTTAACAGTTAATGGACGAAGAAAGACCATAGATGAAGAAAAAACTTGAAAACGGGACTTTATTGGTATAAAAAGACAAAACATGATCGTAGTAATACAATAATTTAAGTTCTGAGACCATTAGTGAACTTTACCGTTTAGAATCTTGAACTCAAGATCTTATGTACAATTTGGAAGATTCTTGAAGATGGTCTTTTGATAATTTTGGAGTGACGTCGTATCTTCAAATTACTCATGAAGTTGGGAGAAATCTATAATTTATTTATTTATTTTTGAAAATTTACTGAAAAAACTCCTTACACGTTTTTTTGAAGATGCGATTGATATTAAATCAAGGAATGGCCGAGGTTATACAACCTAAAGTCAAGGCAGGGAAAACCTGCATCGAGCAGCTAGAATCCCTTGAATATAGTGGGGGTAAAAACAGACGAAATATAAAGCCTGATCATAACCATCAAAACTAAGTAGCGGGAAAAAAGCAACGAAACAATAACAACGATAGATAACAGTTGGGACAACCATTGATGTGCGTCAAAGAGACCAGCTGCAGCGGCCTAGAACCAAATCGTCTTCAAAGCAGGACCATCACCAAACCATACAAGGTTTTCAAAGATCCGACTATCCGCATCATATTTAGGTCGTTACGTGTCTCGAGGTATATGCCAACACAATGCGCCTACCTGAGATGAGGTGGTATCTTGCACGAAAGGATCTGACCAAAAGACCCATAATTTGAACCTCTCCTCATACCAAGAAGCGTGTTGCCAAGGGAAGCACAACACCCTAGCAACCACTTTCCATAAAGGTCATTCCCCCTGGCAGGGCGAGGTCCGCCTCAGCCTTTTCGTAGAATTATAAACAGGTGGCACCACCACACTTTGATAATCCAACGGTACTACCTTCTTCTCCACAGGCTCTCGCTTACGCCCATGACCACCACCTGCAACGAGCACACAGGCCGCACTCCATGGAAGAGGACTCGAAGTGCTCGGGAACGGGGCAAACTTGGCCAAAGCAGAGATAGCGCAACCAAGGAAAACATTGTTCACATCTGCTCTCCCATTCGTTCCAGGCCATGGATCCAATCGGTGAGGGCCCATCTCCAGCAAGATGACCGGTAGTCGTGGAGATGAGAGATGGGTCAGATTCACTCCGGACGCCATGGGCATAGAGGAGGGCACAGTACCAGCGAGGCGGCTTGGGCCGAGGCTTTGCAGGGTGATCGTGGACACTACACGTCAAGCAGGAGGTCGCGAACATCGGCCCAACATCAGAGTAGCGTGGGCGAGAGATAGCTTGAGCGGCGGAGAAGATAGCCACGCTGCTCACTGGTAGAAGCACACTTGGGTCGGTGTTGACGGTGCCAGAAACGGTGAGAGCATCCTAGGGTTTTGTTTTTTAGGTGGAAGCTAGCTAAATCTCCTTACACTTTAATATCGCTCATTAACATTTAAGTTTTAGGTGTTAGTATATTTGACGCACCAAGATCATTTGATATGACACTTAAGCTTATGATGCTAAGTGGGAGCTCCGAATTAGCTATATGTAGCTAACTCCAGCTCAAGTCAGCTCAAGTTAGCTAGAAGTAGCTAACACCAACTCATGTTAGCTCGTGAGAGCTCAAATGTGTGTGGTGTGATCATTTGGAACATCTTTGGGATGTTTCATATTGATTCACAAGTTATTACTTCCATTTGCACCTTTTGGACAAAATAAAGGGTTGTAATTGTACAAAATATTTTCAACACCGGCGCTTTACCCTAAAGTCTTCCCTTCGACCATCAACCCGCCTCCCCACTCACCACCACATTAAATCACACACTTGCCACCTTTTCCTTCATTTCGGGAAATTAGTAAGCATATTTCTTAGAGTTTTCGGGTGGACTAGGCATATCAACACAATCTCGCAAGCAAGCCTCATTGAGAGTCACCATGCGGGAGGTCATGACAATCACTATATCTAGTAACGCATGTAACGGAAGTCCTGGAGGGCCGCTCGTCGGGGCTTTTCTGCCAATTTTGGAGAAAACGAGGAGTCGCCACCTTTATTTTTAGAAAATGGGAAATTAAGGAAAAACCCAATTTTTGACTCTGAAATTTAGAAAAGGCAATTTCCACGAAAACCATAGATTTTAAGTCCGGGGATTGGGTACAAATTGGGAAGGTGTTAGGCACCCAATTTGTCTGAAAATAATTTTTAAAACAAAATAAAAGCCGATTCTCATAATTTAATTAATGCAAAATGATTAATTTTTTTATTTTCAAACAATGGGTTAATTTTAGTTAATTGGACTTGGGCCTAGATTATGGGCTTCCAAACTGCCTACGTACCCGTTTGAATCGGGATCAAAGCCCACGTAGTTCGCTCCCGTTGGACTGGGAGAACTAGGGGTTAGAAAGCGCACCTGTCAAATCGGTGAAGCGGCGGTCGAATTGCCTGGATGTTGGAGACGGTCAAGTTGCCTCGATTTGTTGTTGAAGATAGCGGTCAATTGCTTGGAGTTGAGGACGGTCCACTTGCCTCGATGCCTTGTATGTTTTGTTGCTTTTTGTGATGGGTTCAAAAACCCAAGTTTAACTCGAAAGAAAAAATAAAATTCTAGAATTAGTTCAATGATGATAACGAAAACTTATAATTGTTATGATGATGTAACCGAAAATAATGAGAGATGAGAATGTTAGCAAAAATAATGAAGAATGATCAATGTCAAATAAATAAATAAAACCATGAACAATATATTTTTAGGAAATTTTCCATGAATATTTAAGAAAAGGATAATAGTTAAATTAAAAAAATGGTTAGAATTAATTATTATAACAAACAAATAGATTATGAACAAAATTGGAAAAAAAGAATTAGGAATCATGAAGAAAACAACTCGTCTGGTGACCTTTCGTAAGAAAACAAAGTTAAAACTTGTTAAACTCGTAAAAACGCAAAAGAACAGAAGTTAGGGACTTTATTAACTTACATAAAAACAAGTAAGGGCTGGAAGAGAATTTTACCAGGTTTCGGTTGAACACAAGCGCGACACGTGTCGCTGTCCCTGTAACTCGCGATTTCGCGACGAGTCCGGTGGCTGGGCTGCGTAACTTCGCGGCGAACGGCGACCAGGCGGCGGCTGGCTGCAGCAGTGTTCCGACGACCGGAGGGTGACCCGCAGCGGCTTGGTGGTGCTAGGGTGGCTCGGGTGAGCTTGCGAGCGGAGGCGGCAGCGAACTCGGCGAGTTGGTCTCCTGACGCGCCGCGATTCGTCGAGCAACCAGAGGAGGCCGATGCTTGTTGCTTCGGCTGGGGTTGGAACGCCGCTTGGAAGAGACAATGGTGTGAGCTTCGAGGACTTCACGCAAGAAGCTTGAGGTGGAGGAGGATGGCCGAGGGCTGCGGTTGGCGAGGAAGTTCAGCAAGCTTTTTTTCTTTTTTTTTCTCTCCTCTTAGGTTAAGTCTACCGGGAGTATTTATAGAGATGTGAAGGAGGCTAGGGTTAGGGTGGATGCTAGGGTTAGGGTGGATGCTAGGGTTAGGGTGGAGGTGGAGACTAGAGTTTGAAGAGATTGGGTGAAGGTGGGAGGCGAAGAAGGTGGAGGTCGGTTAGGATTGAGATGGAGGTCGGCTGAATGCTAAGCAACCAAAAAAAAGGGGAAATGACATCTTCTCATGTGTCATGTTTAAAACATTCATTTCAGCCCCCTTTCTTTTGATTGAGTTGGAATCAAAGTTAGATTAGTTAAACAAGTTCCCAAAAAATTAAATTAGTGAACTTAATTAAAATAAAAATGATTGTTAACAATGACCACCACTCACACCCAAATCTTAGTGGAGGGCTAGTGCGTGGAAGGAGAAGAAGGCAGAGGGAGGCAGTGGTAGGGGTTGGAAGCGAAATAAAGAACATCTAGGGTAACTTTGACAAATAGAACAAATTACATCACTTGTTGTTTGTGCTTAAAAGGGTACTTGGGTTTGGGTATGGAAGCGGCGATCGATGAACTCCAGTGCTTGATTGGATATATCGTGCTAGAAGGACGGTGGACAGGGCTGTGGGAATGGGTTGGGTTGGTGATGGTGGGGTAACTTAAAGTTTTATAAGAATGGGGCTTAATGTTGATAGAAATTTAATTTAAGGTGCAAATCATAAATATTTTACACATTTATTTATCCTTAAAGTATGAACATTTGTATATTATGATATGAAACTTTTAATTCTGACAGAAAAGCCACTAAATTGTTCAAAATTTAACAAAGTCGGGGGACTAAAGTGTCTGAGATTCAATAGTTTGAGGACAGAGTCACAACGAGTTATAATTTAGGGGCTAAAATGCGCTAGTCACTATAGTTCAGGGGGCTAAATGAAAAATAAGCCGAAAGAAACTTACCGTCAAAAGGCATTTCTGTAGGTGGGCACAACTGAAACCCAAGCTTTCTGATTGGACTTGGAGTCGTAACGAGTTCCAGGCCCAGCCTTCCTGCTGGACTTGGAATTGAGTGGATATGGGTCCAGATACAACGGGCCTCTACTTTGATATATTTGATTTTAAAAATTAACTTAATTTGTTTGAAAAATACTCTACAAATTTTAAAATTCTAAATAATCCATTATTTGATGCATTAATTTTGATCGTCATTGTAAATCAAATTGTTTTCATTAATAAATTGGAAGTGGCCGATGGGTTTGGTTGGGAGATTTTGAACTGAACCCCAATGTGATCTGTTAGCTCCAAAATATCAAAAATAATCACATGCAAAGAGAGGGAAATATAACTACTTTGCACAAAACAGAGCGCGACATTAAATGTGACGAATTTAAGGCAAGATAACAGGACACATGCTGGGCCACCAAAACACACAAAATTTTAAAATCTGATCATGAAATAAATGAATTATATCAATATATCATATATATACTCCGGCATAGGTACCTTCCTCCGCAAGTTTGCTAAAATTGCCTAGCAGTGTTTGTACCATTTAAGCTTCCTGGTTTCAATCCAAAGCCACAAATTCAGCAGCTTGCAGAGGAGAAACGTCAGCTAGAGGGCAAACCCCAGTACCATTAATCCAAGATTCTTTCTTCTTTTTTTTTTTTTAATTATTTTGTTTTTGAACTGAAATTTATAGATTAATTTTTCTGTAGTTTAAAACAATTTGGGTAGGATTGATTAAGATTAAAACAAATTATCTGTATTGTAGCAATTAATTAAGGCGAACCGTCCAAATAAACAAAGCAATACGACAAAAGGGACTCAATTAGGTCAAAAACTCAAAAGATATAACTCGATTGGGTTTAAAACTTAAAATGAATTAAAATGGTAGTACCGAAGAAATTTATTAACAGTTAGCTAGTGAATTGGGTTTAGGGTCTTTTGACAAATTAGGAGTGTATATAAGTTGGCGCTTTTTTTTTTGTTTTATCAGGGCTCGTGGTCTCTGTGGCTGAAGGGCGTGTATGTTTTAGTATTTTGTTGTAACATCTATATTTTGTATTCATTAATAAATTTATTGTCACTAAAAACATATGCATATTACAGTGAGGGTGTGTTCATTTCGGAAAATGAGAAAGATTTTGAAAATTACTGTAAAATTTGTAAGAGGAGAAAATTATTGATTTGACACCGTTACATTTTTTGTTTTGCCAATGCATTGATTTGATCAGGTAATAAAAGTTACTTGGTACTATATACTCCCTTTATTTTATTCTAAATGTGTTATCATTTTTAGGTTTTTTGTGTAGATTAAGATTGTCTTTGATCATTAACTCATTTCATATGAACTTTCATCTATACTCCTTAAATGTGTGCATTTGCAGGGGTAGAAATTGACTAAAATAAAATACAAATGAAAAAAATGTCATTTCATTTAGGACAAAAATATTTTTGATGTAGTGACAACACATTTGAGACGGAAGGAGTATATAATAAAATAATGTTGAAATAAATTCATAAATTAGATGTTAAAGTAAAATGTACAACATTTAAAACGGGTCAAATGAATTATTAAGATTTGAAGGGATGGATGGAGCTTAATTTTGTTAGGCAGCTCCCTCCATGTTCAATGTTGAATTAAATTCATAAATTAGATGTTGAAGCCGTTTGCCAAGGCTACAGGGCTTCATTGTAATTTGCTGAAGAGTCAGTTTGTTACTTTTTGGCGTTGGTCAATCTTTGAGTTCTGAAATGCTTGAACATGAGGATTGGTTCCTTTCTAGTCAGGTTGGTTTCTAGGAAGGTGATGTGGTTGTCAGAATATTCTGATACCAATTGATGTGATTAGGAGGGTATCCTAGAACACGAGGAGCGGATTTAGCCAACAAAGGAGCAACACGGGGTATGTATGAATGATGAGGCGGAAATGTAAACAGGTTGTGGTCAGATCCAAATGCACAAAGCAAAACGATGCGGAAGCTTGTGAAACGAAGCGGATATGGCCGCCAACTCCTCCGGATCCTTGCCTGAGCAAAGATGGTGTTATGCCTTTGGCGACTCCTCCTTCTTGATACCAAAAGCGGTCCAAAGACAAAGAAAGCCTTCGTTGCCAAAATTGTGGGGGATGTAGATGGGGCCAACACCTCCTTCTTCCAATGAGAAGGCAATATTGGTCTTAATAGACTTGTAAAGAAAACTTAACAAGAATTGAGTGGAAAATGTAGATAGGTTGAAAAGAGAATCACTCTCAATTTCAAGGAAAAAAGGTGAAATAGATTTGATGATTGAATTGTGTTTTGCAAACTAACCTAGACCTCCTTTTATAGGACAAGGAAGCTAGGCAACCAAATCAATTTACAAGTCCTTTCATCTCCACTCTTAATGATGGAAATTAAGAGGAAATGTAAATGTGAGAATTTAAAACAATTATTTCTAAATTTATTCTAGGCTAGCTAATGGGTAGACCTAGCCAAAACAACTCTGAAAACTGAAATAAAATGGTAAAAATTCGAGCTAGAAGATGATGGATGAGTTTTGGCCAATAAATGAGGAGTAAATGATCCTCATTTAAGTGCTCTTGATGGAGGGGCTTCAAGGCTTGTAACTCCTTCTTCACCAATGATTTTGGATGACTCTTGAGTCCTCAAGACTGCTGAAGTTCGTCCTTGAAGAGAAGTGAACGGTTGGAAGCTTTGGAAATGCATTGAATACGCCAGCTGGTGTCTCAACAGGTTGAGATATTCGTGAACCATGCACTTGGGCCAAATTGTCATTTGGTTGAGCCCAAACCGAAATGTTGAAAATTGTTTGCACCATTTGGGAATTTGGTTGGCTTAAATTGAGGAGTTCTTGTACTTTTCCTTCATCTTTGTGGATATCTTCACTTTGCTCCTCACACTTTGCAAAACTGTGCATCAACAGGTTGAGAGCTTCCTTAGCCTTCTTGGTTTGACTCCTTCTCATAGGTCCATTGAAGGTGGAAGTGTCATAAAAGCCAATGACCTCTTCTTTTGGCATGTGAGCTCTTGGATCCTCAAGGTTGCACATGGGTGCAACTAGATCACTTTTCGGTTTCGCGTCAGAAGGGGTTGGAGGAGTTTCCTCAACCCTGATTGATTCCGATTGACAATCCTATAATTAACGGTGATATCGCCAACCAATAATAACATGACACGTATTGAAATCAGACAAAAATATTTTTCTTTAGCGAATATAATGCAATGGAGTGGATACAAACGTAAATTGATCATTTTCAACTTCATAATTATTAAATGGTAGAATTTTGAGAACCTTTGGAAAGATATAGTCACATTATGGTGACATCAAAAACGGTGTCAAAATGCAAAGTGGGGGACGCATCATATGGGACGAAAAATAGTTGGAGGGCCACCATGTCACATGCAGAAAAACATGCAATTGTGATTCAAAAAGTCTTCTGCTCCCTTTCCGTAAAGGTTTTGCCTATTTTATTTTTTAATATTTAATTTATGATTTTATTTTTTTATTATTTTAAATTATAGAAAGTATATAATTTGAAATTTTAAATTAAGATGAAAATTTAATGTTCTATTTTATGAAGGTATTTTTTACAAATTTTTTATAAAAAGAATATTATAAATAAATTGAATTCAAATTGATATTAATAGTCAAACGTTACAAAAATTATAGACCGAATAAAGAGAGTACTTAATATTATATCCATAAAAGGAAAGAGGGAAATGTGTTTGTACCTAGCTAAACATTAATTAGGGTTACATATAGGGTGCACACACTTAAAAGTTGGAATACGTGTATGCATTCTTTTCCAACCTTTTTTTATTTTTATTTTTTGAACATTTCCTAACCTACGCCGCTTCCAACTATTTCTATGCTTGTGTTTAGATGAGGGAAGCGTTATTTTTAACGGAATATTATAATCAATTAAACAATGGAATGGATATATTCTATTCCAAATAAAAGAGATTAATTATTTGGTAAGAGCATAATTTTTCAGATAATTCCATTTGATGAAGTAACGTAATAAAAGAAGAAAATAAAATTATCAAAGGAAAAATATTCTATAATGATCTTGAAAACCATAAAATAAAATAAATCAAAGATGAAATTCAAAAATTATGAGAGAAAATCAAAATATAAAATTACGAATATCAGTAAATAATAATGATGAAGGAACCTCTAAAAATAAAATTTTAACGAAATAAAAAAGAGAAAAATAATATGTAAGTGTTGTTTCCAAAAAATATATTATCACAAATGGTTTATTCATATAAAATTAGTTATTAATAATGATTATCATCTTAATACTATTGCTCTAGTAGATACAGAACAGATCAAAATTGTATTCAAGAAGATTTAGTTCCCACAAAATATTTTGAAAGGACAAAAGAAATTCTTTGTATAGCTAATAGTAGTCAAAATCTTCATATAAATATAAATTAAGCAATGTAAAAATTTGTAATAAAGATCTTTGTTTCAAAATGCCATTTATTCTCATAAAAAATCTAAATACTAGTGTCATACTAGGAACTCCATTTATTACCGGTCTTTATTCACCTCACATGAAATAAAAACAAACATACTAGGAAGAGAGATGCAATATAAATTTGCATGCAAGTATTAAAATATTACAATAATCATTTATAAAACCTACCATAAATCAAATAGAAAGAAAGCATCGTGACTATCTAATTCAAGAAATAAAAGAACTCGGGATATAACAACAAATTACTCAAACTGAAATACAAAATAAATTAAAAATATAAATGAAGCATTAGAGAAGAGTAAATTTCGCTGGTAGTCCCGTAAAAATAATTATTGTCCTATTTTGGTTCTATTTTAAAATTTTGTCCTGTTTAGGCCCTAGCCTATGGTACCGTGTCCTATTTTGGTTATTTCCGTTCAGTTAGGCTGTTAGTTCTAATGGATTCGTGTGGATTTACATTTCTACCCTCATAGAATTTTTATTTCGGTCCTTAAACTTATATTTTCCCAAAATTTTAACTTCATTGTTTAACTTATATCAATAAAGCTCTTTGCTTCTGCCTCCTCCTTCCATATCTCTCCCCACCTCCTCCACATCCCACCACGACCCGCCACCGCCTACACATCACAAGAACAAGCTCTAAAGCTCCAATCTCGAGGGCTCCCAGCTACTCTTCCAATTTGTCCGATCTTGGACACTCGTGGCTGAGCAGACACAACATCAGACGGTGGCGGAAACTTCTTAGGTGGGATTTGCTTCGACGTAAAGGAGATCCCATTACATGACCCACTGGATAGTCCATTGGCTCTGCAGTGGTATAGACCTGAAGGCGACGGAACCCATTTCGAAGACCTGATGCTTGCAACGTGGATAAGAACCAAGGTTGACAAGTCCTTCCTTGATTCCCGAAAATCCGACAGGTGAGACTATTGGTCTGACGACGGCGACTCCGATGAGGACGGTGAGAGCGAGACGGTGGTGGCTTTATAGCACAAGTTAAACTTTTGGGTTACAATTTTTTTGGGAAATATAGTTAGGGATTGAAATAAATTTTTTCATAAGGGTAAAGACGTCATTCCACACAAATCTGTTAGTACTAACAGCTCAACTTGACGGAAATGACCAAAACATGACATGATACCATAGGATATGACTAAACCGGATATGTTTTTAAAATATGATCAAAACATTACAACAATTATTTTTATGGTACTGCCAGCGGAATTTACACCATTAGAGAAGGACATTTGTGCTCAAGCCCTCAATGCCTTATGGAATAGAAAAAAACATATAGTAAGTCTACCTTATATTAAAGATTTTAATGAAAAGAATATTCCCACAAAATCACATTTTATTCATATGAATGAAGAATTAGAAAAGTTTTGTAGAAAAGAAATTACAGAATTGGAAGATAGATCTAATTCCCTTGATCTCAAAATAATTAATTTCTCAAATGTAAAAATCATCTGAATAATCACCATAGTTGAATGGGAGCCCCCTTTATACAGCAAAATCATTTTCTATATCTATTCAAAATCAACCACTTTCTTACAATTATTATGACTATATAAAAGCGTGGAACAGATTTTTGATCTCTATTGTTGGTCTCATTCGTGATCTCTCTTTTTTGATAATAAAAAAAATAAAATAACATTTGAAATAATTCCAAAATATTTTTTATGTGATTGTTGGGATTTTTGGGGTTTTGACAAAGATTCTTTACGTGACATTATTCAAAAGAGTTTTGAAACCCACTATCATGTTTTCCTAATCAAGATGAAAATCACGTTCTTTAAAAATTCATGATGACATGCTCTATCCCGGATCATGGCATGGACATAAACGTTTTCAATAGATCCATACGGCTAAGATTATTTTTCTCGAGAATATCGAGTTAAATGGTGATGAGTGTTACATTCTGCAGTGGGTTGCGGCCAAGGCGGCACTCCCGGTTTTAGCGTGCACGGTCACGGTTTTCAGCGTTCAGGCAGCTCCCGAGCCTTATCCGAGTATCATTTTGGCGAACCCTTTCATATTTGAGGTCGTGTGGGTCCCCCGGGCGTTTCCGCCGAAAATATTTTTCGGGGCCGGGGGGTTGTCTCGGGACGTACAGCGGGCTCGGTAGCATTCCCAGGACCTCAGATTGGGAAAACGTTCGCATATTTGGGATCGTGAGAACGTCCTGCATCTTTCTGCAGAGTATATTTTCTGGAGCGGAACGTGCGGTCCCGGCGACTCCGGGGCTCGGGCGGAATCCGGGGCTCGGGATGGATTTTTCCAGACGGCTTTGGTGTGAGGTATGTGATATTTTAAGGCTGAATTTATGGTAATATTTGTGAATTTTTGTTGTGGTGTAATTTTTGGTTCGGGTTAGCACACGTGCTCGTCGGGATTTACTCGGGTTCAGCGGACCCGGTAGGACACTCTGATTTTCCAAATGGACTTTGGAAAGAAGATTTGGGTATTTTATGATATTATGAGGGTTGTGGTCAATTTTGGTTTCATTTGGAATTCGTTACTTGCGTTTGGGGTTTAATTGCAAAGATTTGGAGAGTTGGAGGGTTAAGTTGTTATTAACCCTAAAGTTATAATCATTTTGGGCCAGAACTGGGCTGAAGTCGGTTGCAGTAAGTGGGGAGGACACTTGTCCAATTTGTATTTAAGATGGAAAAGAAGGATAAATATATAAGGCTATTTATTTCATAAAAATCATTTTCATTTCTTTTCTTTTCTTCTTCTTCTTCCTTCTTCTCTCATCCGCCATTCTTCTTCCTCTCTCAAGCTCCATGTTCTTCATCATTCCTTGCTGAAACTTCAAGGTTTTAAGCTCCAAAATTGGTAAGCTTCTCCCTTTCATCTTTCTTCCATGTTGAGAATATGTTTTGGGTGGATAAAGAGAGAGTTTTCAAGCTAAGGGTTTGTTCTTGTCTACATGAATGAGTGATCTTCTCCCTCCCATCTTTTAGTATGTTGTTATTGGGTGGGAGAGGAGTAAGAATCTATGGTTAGATTTTGGAAAAACACCATGGAAGGAGGAAACATATTTTGGCGAAAATTTGATGGAATTCTAAAGTTGATGTTTTGTTGGATTCTTGAATCATGCTTTGGATATGTTGTTCCTAGCATGATTCTAAGGCATTCTATGGTTTCAATTTGGTGGAAAATTGATTGAGTAGAAAAGCCCCAATTTGAGTGAATAGTGGATTAGGGTTCATGGTTGATTTTGGTTGTTAAAGGTGAAATTGGTTAGTAATCTTGCTTAAGAATTGTAATTGGTGATTAAGGAGTGCAAATGGAACCTTGAATGATTTGATTTGGAAGCTTGGTGGAAAATGGGGTTAAGGCCGAAACTTAAGATGAATCTTTATCCATGTTAGAGTTGTATGATGGTTGTTTTGGATAGTGATTTGGTATCGGGGATGGAAGTAGGTCGTCTTGATGTTTGAAACGTCATTTTCGGATAATAAATGGAAAAGTTACCTTTATGCGGGATTAAGGGTGAAAGTGTCTGGAATGCGGGTTTAAAGGTTGGAATGTGGTTGTGGGTATATGAATAACAATGTTCAGGCTCGATTCGTGAAACCGAGCTTTCTGTGGATTTTTGCGGGAAAGTGCGGGATTGTGCGGAAATTGGTTTCTGGGGTTTGTTTGGATGTGTTCTGACTTAATTGTGATTGTTCAGCTTGATTCTGCGTGGGTGGAGTAGCGTGGGACCGTAAGAGCCAAGTTTTACGTTTCGGGCCGGGAGCCGGGATTTCCAGGGTTTTGTCTTTGGCGATGTTTGAGGTAAGGGCTCAACTTCTCTCGTTATACATTCTGGGGTTATTTGATGTGTATCGGGTTTAGTTGAGGCGGGTTCCGGGTGAGGGCGGTGGTTCGGTGATCCCGAGACCCGTCATATGGTAAAATGTATGTTTGTTCTGCCTCAAGGCCGGATGGCCATGGAGGCCCCGGGTTCCTATTCTGTTCTGTATATGTATAGCAGTTGATGATACTTCTGTTTATATTTGTGCATTATTATTATATGGTCTGTTCTGTGACGAGACCCGGATAGTCTTAGAGGCCACGGGTGCAACTTGGTTCTGTTCTGCGTATCCGCACCGGGAGTGCCGATATTACATTACGTGTCCGCACTTTGGAGGGTGGCGACATTCTGCGTATATCCGCACTGGGGTGCCGATATACTTCGTGACCTACGACAGGTTTGGGATCGCGACCCAGCCCAGTACCGTGCTTCGCATTACTCTCGCTATGTATATTCTGACCTCTTTGAGAGGGCTGTCGTTTTGGGTCGGTCTGGCGGTTGGACCGCATATGATGGGATTCCGGCTCACCTTATGTTTTATGTTCATATGTATATGTATATGTTTGTGATATTCTGTTTTGCAGGTTCAGCTTGTTGCCACTTGGGCAAACTACATTTTACCTTAGCCCTTACTGGGTCCTTTCGAGGACTCACCCTTTTATTTGTTTACCACTTTTAGGTCGGTCTGACAAGCAACCGGCGGAATAGAGATCCGCGGTGCTTTCTGTTGTTTTGGTTTTCAGCAGCAGCAGCAGTACGTCGTGCGGGAATCTTCTGGGCGAGAGGTTTTCCTGATTCTGCACCTAGGTATTCTAGGGTTTACTTTGGTGGCTCTGTAGGTGTAGTTGCATGCATGTATTTCGGATCATGACATTGTATATGACGTATATTCTGGAATATGTGTTGGTTCTGTATCTTTCTTCTGAGTCGAGGGCGGAGCCCCGACTTGCGTATATTGGTTGTATGTACGAAATGGTTTCTGTGATTTGGTTATCATGAGTAATGAAAGGTATTCCATGAACTGCATGTTTGGTTGTTAAGATATTTTGTATACTTGCCATGTTTGTGTTCTGAAGGTTGCAGGTCGTAGTACGACCATTCTGTTATTGCGGGCCGGGTCATGGGACCACTACACGTAGCGGGTTTCGGTAGTACCGTTACCGCGCTTTCCGCCATAACTTCCGCTTCCGAACGTCGCGGCCGGCTCCGCCTCCGCAACCGGGCGGGGTAGTCGTGACAATGTGGACATCACCAAGGACCCAGGCAAAGCGCCAGGCGGCCCAGCACCTTAGCCCAGGCGATCACTCGAGCCAGCATCCTTGGAGGTTCAGGGGCCCAAGCAGCCCGATCCACGACACAGGCAGTCACCTACCCAGGCGAAGCGCCAAGCGGCCCAGCACCTCAGCTTAAGCGGTCGCCCAAGCCAGCATTCCTACGCGCTTCCATGGACCCCCACGCGCCTCGCCTCGCATGCCGCCTGAGCATCACTACAACTATTCAAAGCTTGGACATGCAAGATTCTTTCCAATTACCCGAGCCCACCTTCCACGCACCCCGGCCCACTTGCAAGCTCCTTCATGCGCCCACGCGCCTCCAACTCTCATGCCGGCCAAGGAGTTCAAGAACTTATCCAAACATTTTCCCACCATCTTTTGAACACCTAGCCACCATTGTTGACTTTTCAACCATCTTATTTTGTAATATGTATTTTCTATGCATGTAATTTCCATAAATATGTTTTATGGAAATGGTAGGAGCCTACACCCCACCTGTTAGTATATTTGACGCACCAAGATCATTTGACATGACACTTGAGCTCATAATGCTAAGTGGGAGCTCCGAATTAGCTATATGTAGCTAACTCCAGCTCAACTTAGCTTATATCCAGCTCACGACAGCTGGACATAGCTCAAGTCAGCTCAAGTTAGCTAGAAGTAGCTAACACCAACTCATGTTAGCTCGTGGGAGCTCAAATGCGTGTGGTATGATCATTTGGAACATCTTTGGGATGTTTCATATTGATTCACAAGTAATTACTTCCATTTGCACCTTTTGGACGAAATAAAGGGTATTTTGATAAAAGGGGCATCCTAGGTGCATGGTGTATGCACCTTACTACATGGGATACTTCCTAGGTGGTTACATATGAGTAGCTACACCTAGGAAGGCTGATTTAGGTGAAAAGGTGCCTCTAAGGAGCCACCCATTCGCCAAAATGGAAGTTGGAGGGAGGTTACCATGAACCTTCCCTCCTTTTGTGACCAAGAGGTGTTGGTTATCACCCTTGGTCGAAAGTACATGTATTTTCGGCCAAATGGGTGTCCCAACCACCACTTGGCACCTTTCCCTTATCTATAAATAAAGGGAGAGGCACCACATTACAAATACTCATGAAAATCCGAAACACTCCTTCTCCCTCTCATTTCTTGGCCGAAATTACTAAGCATATTTGTTAGAGTTTTCGGGTGGATTATTATTGTGTTTATTTCAACACAATTTCGCCTCTTGGATGCATCCTCAATTCGTCCTCATCGAGCACTTGCTGAAATTGAAGATTGCGAAGACAAACACACACTTCATCTTCAACATATCCCTTGGAGCACAAGGTACGCTTTGGCCTCCTCCTCCTTCTTCTTCTTCGTTCTTCCCTTTCTTCTTCCGATGATGAATGATGAAGAACGGCATGATTATGAATAAAACACATCATGCGTTGTTAATTAGAATCACTATATCTAAACGTGCATGTAACATGATTGAAGTCCTGAAGAACTTTAAATCTTCACCACCTACCACCTTACCTTACACCCCACCCACCTTAATTCTAGGAATATTGCCTCCTAGACAAATCCTATAGCATCCATCACATCCCTTAATTCTAGGAACATTGCCTCCTAGTCAAATCCTACACCATCTATCACATCTCACCTACCTTAATTCTAGGAACGTTGTCTCCTAGTCAAACCCTACACCATCCAACACACCCCACTCACCTTAATTCTAGGACCATGATTTCCTTGTCTTGTCCAAGCCCACACCTCTCACCATTTTCCTCTTTTCTTCTATAAAAGGAGTCTAGCATGCATTTTGTTAGAACAACTTATGTAATTTTGAAAATATCATCTCTTTGAGCGAATTTGGTTCATCTTGAACTCTTCTTTGTTATCTCCATCATCTCCTTGTTTTCCATCAAGTGGAATCAAATTTTACATCTAGTGTTGCTCTTCATTTGAGAAGTAAGGTCTAGATCCCTCACTCCATTTGCAATTAACCTTTTCATTACTCTCCATTTGAGGATTGAGGTGGTTAGGAGCCGAAATATTTGTGTTCTTTGTTGGTCATCTTCAACAAGCTAGGTCCATCAAAGGTGATAGATCCTTCTCTTTGGAGTGGATCCGTATCAAATGGTGGGATAAGTATGATCTTTCCAACTGTACTCATGACGTTATTCAAAAGAATATGAAAGCAACATAAAAATTAAAAGTTGATGAGGCAAATTCTAACCCAACCTTCCTTACCACCAAGTTTCGAATTCAAGCTCAAATAGCCGCAGCAACAGATCCAAAAGAATGTCAAACAAATATTGCAGTCGATATACGAAGAATTATCTCCTGCAAAAAATAATGACGAATCAAGATCGATGTCTACTTCAGGATCAAATATTAATTAGCAAATTCAAGATTTGATACAAGAATAAGATGACATCACTATGTTACAAACAACTTAACATCATCTGAAGACAAAAGATGCAATTAAGCTAAAAATTGAAATCAACATAAAGATTCTGCAACTTGACAAGCATCAAAACTTGGTCCAGACAACCTCTTCATCAAACTTATCATCAACAAAAGGACAAAAACCAATCAAGAATGGGACAAAATGAGTAATCAAGCATGAAACTTTGCAACAACGTGGAATTTCTCAAATTGTAAATTTTCTATGTGATAAGCATCTTCAATACTATCCGGTGCCTTCAAAAAAATACTATACGTTGGCTTCTACATTGCAGGATGCATGATCAAACAACTCATATAAATATGTAGATAGCTTGCAGTAGACATGCATCGCTTATTTTACGAACTCTGAAAATCTCTTGTAATCTTCCATGTATTGTGCACTTACCTTGTTCTACTTTGTACTTCCCCTTAGTATTATCCACTTTTATCTCATCAATAAAAGCCATTGTTGATACTGCCTATCTTACTCTTCCATAAATCAAATAACCTTTAATCAGTTACGTTACTTCATCAAACATACAACAAGACCAGTATTATTTGGTATCAGAGCCATTCGATCCTTTTGACCAATTTATTCGATCTTTCATTAGAAAATCTATCTTTTATATATATATATATATATATATATATATATATATATATACATATATATATATATGTTAAGAAAAACTTGTGAAATCTTACTTTAAAATTGACATTCTCCATTTCAGGAAAAAAATGAAATGATTATTTACCTTCAACATTATTTTTTTTATATAAAACTAAATGATGTAATTATAATGATAATTAAACCTTTCTAATTTCTAAATATATAGTTTAGATTTTTTAAAATTTTCCCTATAATGACAATTTGAGCTTAAAAGCGTGTTGATCTGTTTAGAACATAAGAAGTATTGAAGCTTTTTTTTTTTATATGGAAAGTGATATGATCCTCAGGAACCCTGATTCACTCCGGATGCAAGGTTGAAAATCAAAGGAGATGGATCACCTTTTGAAGCTCATTTTGTTGATGAAATGGGAGCCACAACGATCACTGCACCCCCAGAGTGTCTCCCACGCGCCACCACCTCTCTCATGCGCCTCCATGCTTCCTCCCACGGGCCACCATGCATTTTGGATGTGCCGCCACCTTTTCCCCGACCAAAGAGTTAAAGGACTTGTCCAAACATATTCCCATCATCATTTGAACCCCAAGCCACTTTTTTTGACTTTTCAACACTTATATTTCCTATTTATGTAATGTTTGTAATATCCCTTTTATTCCATAAAATGTGATTTATGGAAAATGTAATAGGTAGTAGGTAGCCTACAATTGTCATTCCATCATCATCCCACTTCCCATCACATCCCTTAATTTTAAGAACTTTGTTTCCTAGTCAAATCCTATATCATCCACCACCCTACCTTTCACCCCACCCACCTTAATTCTAGGAAACTTTATCTCCTCCACCAACCCTTAAAATCCTCCACCAACCCTTAAAATCCTCCACCATCCCCTAAATTTAGGAACATGGTCTCATCTTTCCATCTATAAAATGATACTAGTTTCTCATTTGTAACTTAGAATCAATTTTAATGAAAGCTTGAGAAGTTTAATTCCTCAAGCCAATTTATGGTTCTCACTTCTATCTTCTCCATTATCAGCTCTTGAGGCTCCATCAATAGACCTTAAGGTTTACCTCGATGGTTGCCTTCCACATCGTAGGTAGGAGATCACGAGCCACTCACACCCCGACATCATTCCGATTGCTGCCTCAACATCAATTCAGGAGGTGATCGGAACCAACATCTATCGGCCATCGTGTTCGCTCCCGCAAGCTAGATCGGTAGCATTAAGGGTGGAATTATTTGTGTCATTCCACACAAGAACTTCAAGGTGCTTCACATCTCATCTGTCATCTTCCCTTCTCCTCTTGGTGCAAGGCGGCATTATCATCATCTCTGGAAGCCAAGGGCTTCCATTAGAGCAAGCTTGAAAGCATAAGGAAGAAGTATATGTCGGACTGGAGCAAGGATTAAAATAATCCTCAAGCAGTTTTTTTCCTTTGGTATAAGGTATGTTTACGCCTCTTAGTATCATGTTTAGCTCTTCATCTTCATACTCTATTGATGTTGGATTCATTGGTTTCGTGGCATGATTTGATGAGATAATATCATGCTTGTAAAGAAGCCGTTAATATATGTTATCTGAAGTAGAGCATTACATGTGTATGAGAAAGATCCACATGAGAACAAGTTTGAGGGACCTCTAAAATCATCAAATGGTATCAGAGTATGAGGTTAATGATCTCTTACATATGTATGCTTGAAAAAAAATTCGGTTTGAAAATGCATGAGAAATTGGCATAAAACTAAAAAGTGTGATAAGCATGTTGTCTTGGTGACCTAGTATTCTTTGGTTGAATGCTATGAATACATGAAAGTTGTATGAACATCATGTGTTGATGTATGAATTCTATGAGAATCATTGAATGGCCGAAAGTTGGTAAACATTTACTTGTAATGTAAATGACTTGAGTGTTGTGCAAATATGCACTAGTTTTGACCGAATCGTATAAGCATGAACTTACAACGTGTTTGCTTGTTTAAAATGTTTATAATGTATGATTTAATATGTTTAAATAAATAGAACATGGATATATAAATGAGATTTATACATGTTCTCAAATGGTTACATGTACGTGTTACATGTAAGTGTCTTGCTTGTAATTTAAGCTACAAGTCCGTACTCTAAATTCTAATAATGGAGATTCTGTCTAAGGATGTGGATTTTAAGTGAGACCATTGTAACTCCTCCATATTTCCTGGGAATCATCCTTATGGTGACTAAGGGTTTGAAGGACTATAGTTTAAGGTTATGGTACAATGGTACATGCATTTGTTGCATGACCAAGTGTACAAGTATGACAAATGAATAGAACCCTCTTGAGGCTCATTGGAGAACATGTGTATGAATCCATGGAAACATGTTTTTTATATTTCTAATTGAGTGTTATATGCACTTCTTTTGCTATGTATGAACATGCTTGAAGTGATTTTGTGCAATGTGTTGCTTGCATAAGTCTTGTTGTGTTGATTGAACATTAGAAAAACATGTGATTGCATCATTGTAGATGGTATATAAGAATATCATTATTGAGTTGAACAAGGACCTAAAATTGGATGGTGAAAACTATTCAATTTGACAACAAAATGTTAAGTTCATATTGATTGAGCAAGACACGCTTGATATGTTAAGCAATGAGGTTACACCTCCTGAAGAGGGTGGAAATGGTGATGCCTATGTGACATACCGTAAAAGAATACAGACTTGTGTCGAGTCACCCTTCTCTCTACTATAGTGGATGAGATAATGGTGGAATTCTCGACAATTGAAAGTGCTAAGGACAATTAGACGCTGTCAAAGCTAAGTTTGGTGATGTTTCTATTGAGAAATAAAGGTCCATGATTTTGAAGTTTGAGAACCATGTCATGAGACCGGATCACACCATGAGCTCCCACTTGCGTGAGATGTCACGCATGATCCACCAATTGAAGGAAGCGGGACATGACCTCAGTGTGAGCAACAAGTGCAGGCTATCATTAGGTCCTTGTCTGATGAGGAGTGGCAGTTGATGAAGGTCAACTTGCGCCACAACCCTCAATTTAAGTCATTTGATGACGTTGCCCACCATTTGTTACTTGAAGTGGAAGTAATGGCTCTTAAGAATCATTTCAAGGCATTTGTTGCCTCCACCTCTTCCTCCAATAAGAAATGGAGTAAGAAAGGGAAATTGTTTGGTAAGGGCAGCAATGAGAATGGCAGGGGTAAGGCAAGGGTTAATGGAAACAGCGGTGGAAATGGATCAAACTTGAATAAGTTCAAGAAAAGAAGGGATGTTTCCAAGCTGAAGTGCTTCAATTGTGGCAACAATGGCCATTTTACTAAGGATTGTAGAAATCCTACCAAGGTATGTGTACCTACTACTTCTAATGTACATGTTGTGTCATGCACCATGCTTACTGAGAGCAATTCTTTGTGGATTGTAGAATCGGGAGCAACAGACCACATAGCCCGAGACAAGTCTTGGTTTGTGGCATTCAGAAAACTCCTTAGAGGCGTGAAGAATGTCTTGGTGGGAAATAGTGATGTTTTAGAAGTAGTTGGTATTGGGACTTGTAAAGTCTCTGTATGTAATGAATATTACGTTTATCTTCTGGACACACTTTATGTACCTGGTATTTGTATAAACTTATATTCTATTTCAAGCTTATTGAAGTACAATTATAGCTTAACCTTTTATAATAGTAATGTTACTATTATGAAAGATCATCAATTCATGTGTGAATGTATGCTTAACAACGGGTTGTATGAACTTGGACCAAATAACCACACCAATTCTTCATCTAGTTTCCATGTGACTGATGTCACAAATGAAATGACTTGACATGAAAGGCTTGGTCATATAGGTCAAGATAGGATGAATAAGTTTGCCAAAAATGACTTACTTGGGTCCTTGACAAAGGTGAACTTGCCGAGTTACCAATCATGCCTTGAAGGAAAGGCAACAAAGAAGCCATTTGGGCGAGGCACTAAAAGGGAAGAAGTACTAAGTTTAGTACATTCAGGACTTGTGCGGTCTATTGAGAGTGGTATCTAGAAATGGTTTTAGATATTTTATAACATTCACTGATGACTATTCTCGATTCACCCATGTATTCTTACTCAAAACCAAGGAACAGGCCTTGTCATACTTTGAGAAGTATGTGAATTTGGTTGAGAACCAATTGGGTAAGAAGATCAAGTCTTTGAGGACTGATAGAGGTGGAGAGTATAGCTCATTAGCATTTAAGTCATTTTGTGACTCCAAGGGTATTCAAAGAGAGTTCGCTCTTCCTTGGACTCCACAACAAAATGGGGTGTCTGAGAGGAAAAATAGAACTTTAATGGACATGACAGTGCACATTCTCAATAGAGTGCCTACCAAGAATATTGACACTACTCCATATGAGTTATGAAAGGAAAAGTCCTCAGACTTGAGCTACATGCACCCTTGGGGTTGTTTAGCATATGTACATGTCCCGGACCATCCTTTGGGAAAGTTGGGACCACGGGGTAAGCAATGTGCTTTCCTTGGTTATTGTACATAATCACGGGCTATGTGTTGGATAAAAGTCACAAGAATGGTTTGGTTTTTGACGCCAGAAATGCCAACTTTGTGGAATGTGAGTTTCCTAAAGTTGGTGAATGCAAAGACATAAACTCTTTTAGACCAATCCTTGAAGAGGATTAACCAAGTGTCACACGGGCACCGGTTGCAAAAGGTGCATCTATTCCAATCGAAATATCTCAACCAATTAGAGTTGTGACTTCAAATATGGTTCCAAATCAAAAGGAACAACTTGAACAAAATCCACAAATGGATACATTTGTTCGAGAGGGAGTTGAGATTAATCAAGAGCAAAATAACATTCCTCACGAATCGGAGCATGAGTTGCCTCCAAATGAGGATGTAAATGAAGTTCTTCAAGAGGGAGTGCATGAACTGCCACCATTTGAGGATGTCCATATTGATGTGCCTCCACATATGGAGCAACAGATTGCTCCACCTAATCCTCCTTTGAGAAGATCAAAGAGAGAATCTAGAGAACCTAAAAGATGGGGACTCTCGGAGGGTGAGACTTACTTGGTTATATCAAGTTGATGAACCAAGCAATATCAAAGAAGCTCTTGAAGGTGCACAACGAAATGAATGGCTAAAGCCAATGCAAGAGGAATTGTCCTCAATGCATGAAAATGGTGTGTGGGAGTTGTCGATCTTCCTCCCGGGAGAAAGGTCATTGGAAATAAGTGGGTGCTTAAGATTAAGAAAAATTCTGATGGAAGTATCGAGAGATAAAAGGCACGGTTGGTTGCCAAAGGATTCACACTGAAGGAGGGTGTTGATTTCAAAGACACCTTCTCACCTATAGTGAAGTTTAATTACATCAGAATACTACTTGCTATTGTAGCAAAGTTGAATATAGAATTGCAACAAATGGATGTAAAAACAGTCTTCCTCAATGGTGATTTGAGTGAAGAGATATACATGAAACAACCTCAAGGATTTGTTCAAGATGGTTGTGAGAACAAGGTGTGTAGACTTAAGAAGTCTATCTATGGCCTTAAACAAGCTTCAAGACAGTGGTACTTGAAGTTTCATAATGCAATTACTAGTTATGGCTTTGTAATGATACATGAAGACCATTGTGTCTACTTGTTCTCATATGGATCCAACTATGCTGTTATTACCTTGTATGTAGATGACATATTGATAGCAAGTAGTGGACTTGAGTTAATGAAAATCATTAAAGGATGGTTGTCCTCCACCTTTGACATGAAGGATATGGAGGAAGCTTCTTTCAGCCTAGGTGTAAAGATACATCAGAATAGAAATGAGAGGTTGTTAGCTCTTTCACAAGAGTCTTATATTGATAAGATTCTGAAAAGATTTAACTTGACAAACTCAAAGCCCATGAACACCCCACTTGCATATGGGTGCAAGATTGGTGAGCACATGTGCCCCAAGACTCCAAAGGAAAATGAAGAAATGGAAAACATTCCATACCTTAGTGGTATTGGGTCCTTGATGTATGCCATGTTATGTACAAGGCCAGACATTAGCCAAGCAGTTGGCTTATTAGCAAGATATTCTATTGATGCATGGTATGTTTACGCCTCTTAGTATCATGTTTAGTTCTTCATCTTCATACTCTATTGATGCTGGATTCATTGGTTTCATGGCATGATTTGATGAGATAATATCATGCTTGTAAAGAAGAAGCCATTAATATATGTTATGTGAAGTAGAGCATTACATGTGTATGAGAAAGATCCATATGAGAGCATGTTTGAGGGACCTCTAAAATCATCAAGAACGTCATGGTGACTTTGACTTGGAGGAGAAAGAGTGGCACGTACTTGCCCTTCACTACCTCGCATAACCACACCCAATCCAATTCACCCCTGTTCATTTACTGTCGCATCTGAGTTCATTTTTATCCAAGTCGACGGCGGAGCTGTCCACTTCACTCCAACCTGTAACAGGCCATGGAGTTTAGCCATCTTCGACTTGTTCATCGCTCGCTCTATCTGCCAAACAACATTATTAGTGTTAAAGACAATATTATCGTGCACCTGACGGTTTCGGTGAAACCATATCATCCAAGCAATGATTAATATGTTCTCCCATCCCCATGATGGCTTTATATTGTCCATGAAATTAAACCATGCATCAAGCTGGGATGGAAAAACTGTTGTTACACATTGCAGTCCTCTCCTCCGCTATACAACGACATCTTTAGAGTGGCGAAATAAGATATGGACTTATGTTTCATTTTCTTCTCCGCATAAGAGGCAAAGTGGATAATCTTCTATGTGTCACCTTGCAAGTTCGGCCTTAACAGGTAAGCATCTCTGGAATAATCACCACGCAAAGATCTTTGTTTTCTTTAGCACTTGCGATCCCCAAATCGTCGTCCAAATTTTCCTTTCGGAATTGGTGACTTAGTCATTTTTTAGGGTCTGTAGAAGATGGTACCCACTTTTTACTGTGTACTCACCAAAGGAATCAAATTTCCATAAGAAGACATCCTCCTCATACGAAGAGCCAAGCTGGATTGTCATAATGCGTTCAACATCAGCCGAAATAAATATTTGTTGCATAATTTCGATCCTCCATTCGCATGATTCACTGTCTATCGAATCAGAGACCCGCAACATCTCACCCAACTATAGCATCGGACCAACCGAACGCAAAGGGGCCATGTCGAGCAGCCACGGATCTAGCCATGCATGGATCTTTCACCCATTCCCTGCCCGTCATCGAACTCCGTGACTAAGGACAGATCACCCCTCCAAGATGCTACGCCAAGTCAGGGATGGGTTACTCCCTTTTCTAGCATGAAAGAAGTTTATATGCCGGAAATATTTGTGCTTTAGGACCTTTGCACAAAGTGAATTTGGTTTCGTCAATAGCCGTCATCCTTGCTTCGCTAAAATGTCCTTATTAAAATCATGTAACCGTTGGAACCCAATGCCACCATTCTTCTTTTCTTTGCATAGTTCAGTCCATTTAGTCCAAAAAATACCTTTCCTCGCCTTATTATGAGACCACCAGTACCTGTTCATCTTCTTTTCAATTTGCTTGCATAAATCTAGTGATTAAGAAGAATGACATGATATAAGTTGGAATTGCGTGCGCCATAGCCTTTTATAAAACTTGTAACTTCATCCTGCTATGACTTTCTCAACTTTATTCACAAGGTAGCCAAAACCTTTTTTCCTATTTCTTCCTACAATAGCTGGCAAACCAAGATATTTCTTCTTTGTTGATGCTTCGTATTTGGTGAGAATAATAATCATGTCTTATCCAAATTTACACATTAATAACACCTATGGGTCAATTCTAAAAATGCTTGACCTATCCGGGTAGACCCAAAACCCAAACAATTTACATGATAAGCATTCATGGATTCAGGTAGGGCGAGTGAGGCTCGGCCTTATGAAAAACCCAAAACCCCAATGCCAAACGAACAAATCGTTCGTCCTCCTTCGGCCAATGGGAGAGACGATGGCTGCTAATGGCAAGCGAGTAGAAAGATGACAATTAACGAGAAAACCGAGAACGCACGTCTTCCGATAATGTACGCCAAAAATAAGGTAGAAGCCTCGATGCTCGCGGACGGACTAACAAACACCAATGCATTATAGTAGCCTGGCCGAGTAGAGGGTTCCAATCCTACGAGCGGACAATGAAGCAAATTGACCCACAAATGACTATGGAGAACCAGTCTTCACGGGGAAGAGAACTCATAGCGGTAGCAAAACTACATATACGAGGAGGAGAGAAACACCAAAAAAACGAGCGTGACCACCAACCTTCGCGAGCGAGTTAATAAGCAATGCTAGCCAAATTACGGAAACAAGTGGTAGAGAAACGCCGGAAAAAACAGTGTGATCGTCAGCCATTGTGAGAAGAGAGCCAATAAAGACGCTAGGTTAGTTTTGTTCACCGAATGCTAAGAAACAAAACGTCATAAAGTGTCCAGGAAACTTGAGAGTAAAACTGTAAAATAAACATAAGTCAATAATAATTAGAGAATGAAAAATGAGAGTAATAAATTAAAATAGACAACAAAAGTTTCTTAAAATAAAATATAGGAGATAGTTTTTTTCTTTGATATCTCAAATACTCTCACCCTCTCCTTTTACTTTTAGATGCACATATTAACTTTTACATTTATATTTGACTCAAATTTTTATTAATAATATTTTATTAAAAAAATTCTAAAATATATATTTACATATAAATTAGAGAGGTTTATTTATCATTTACATATAAATTATTAAATTTTATATATAAAAATGTTAAAAAAAAATTATAAATTAAATATTTAAAAATGTAGCATCTAAAAATAGAGGAATGGAGGAGTATGATTATAGGAATACTATAGTATCTTTTTTTAAGAAATGTAAATGATCTTGCTAACGTGTACAATGGGATCGAGCGACAAGTGTAGGCACAAGGAAAAATGAAAACTCTAGGAAGGGAACGTAGAGTTAGGAAGGTGCACGTGTCCATCAACATATGGATTTACATGGGTCCCACGTAGCACCACGTGTATGTGTAATATTGAGTATTGACCAATGAGGACTTGGTCGTGAGCGTGGCGTGGACATGGCCTGTTTGGTAAATGCAATTCACGGGCCTATTTCTTTCCAGCCGGACCCTAATTAATCACCAAAATTTGCCACCTACACAATTTATGAAACATTTCAACGTAATTACTAGTATGATTTATGTTTAAATGAAACTAGCTTAAATACCCGCCGATAGTACGGGATTAATCAAATTAACGTAATTTATTACTGTTGATTAATTTTACAACGTTAAACAAAAAAATGTTTAAAATTGTATTTAATGAGTCTGAAAAATGTTAGTCAATCAATGCTATAAAAAAACAAAAGCAAATAAAAAAATTTGGAGTACTGAAAAGTGAAAAAACACGAACATCCTAAAACATATAAACTTCGTGAAAGATTTTGAGGAAGATCTGTAACATATTGCACAAGTGATACTTGTAATTATGGTATGTTGAATATAGGTCCAATTTTTTAAAAAGTGTTCATACTTTAAAAATTCCATAATTTTAGTCTTGCTATTACTTATATTGAATATGTCAACTCTAATGATAAGTATTCCAACAAACGAATAATTCCTCGCTGACTAAGACAGAACACGAATCTCGCTCAGGTTTTTTAATGAACAATTAGTGAACAGGCTTTTTAACGAACAGTTAGGCTTTTTGACGAGTATTTGCTTGACTATTAGCCTCATGAAGAAATAATAGTCCTTTCTTGTGGCAACTCATTCCATAACTACTCTTGCCAATGTTACATTGAAACGACAATTTTGGTCGGTTATTGCATTTTGACACTAAAGTGTCCAGCGTTTCCGTGTGGCTTCGTCATCCGTCAAGATACATGGTCGAGAAATTAACACCTACAGAAGCGAATAAAAAATACTAATATAGTTGTCTTATAAGATAGTTTGTAGAGAGCACAAAGATAACAAATTGGTGGCCTACTCCAAGCTGCGACTTTACCTAAATATACACTTGAACCTTGATGGAGTCTCGGTTGTTGAAGGCGGTAACACAAAGACCCGGCTCGTGGCACTATCATCTTGGAGCTCCATAAACTCCGCTCACACAGAGGTAGATGCGATGAGAAAGATGAGATTGAATTGAGAACTGAAATAAAATTAAGATTTCAAACAAAATAAGAAACATTATATAGGCGAGCTTGAACAAACAAAATTTACAAACTCTTAACAATTCCGGCTAAAAAGTAGGAATTTTAAACGCTAAAAACACTCCATAATCTGTTCTCAAACTAAATGGATTGAATTAATTTTGTATCAATTACACATTAAAACTTACCATAATTTGCATAAAATGGTAATTGTATCTTTAAAAAGGAAGACATATAAAAATGGTAACTGTTCCTTAAAAAATGGTAGACTGATTAATATGCTTACATGTCAAGAAAAAAAATGCGTTCACGCATGTGGCGCTGACTTGGCGCTGAGGTGGGTGCACCAGAATTCAGTATTCAAATTTTTTTTTCTAGCCCTGCCACCTAGATGATCCTGTAATATGGTATAATAGTAGATTTTTTTCATAGATATAAACTAGGCTGCCTTTTCTTACTAAAGTTTAACATGAACTCAAGTTATTAAATACTTCTACAATCTTCCTCCATAAAGATTAATACTTTTGACCTTTTAATTTACGTTTGAGTCAAACATCCGATTTCATTACATATCAAAAGGTCGAAGCTATATAGAGGCTAATGAAGTGACACAATGTCATTAGCAACCAGAAAACCAAACCACGAGAATAGATCAAAAAAACAGAAATCAAAAGCATCCGACACCACTAAAGTGGTAAAAGAAGCACCCAAAGGTACGAGCATACCCACAAACAACCAGATCGACTCGACAATACTATCAAGGCGAATAGGAACACCAGTACTAACAGAATAGATATATAGATCCTCGGGCTCGTTCTGAGCACATACACAACTTCGAATGCGCTAAAAAGTGCCTCTTACATA
This sequence comes from Stellera chamaejasme, assembly GCA_024586325.1. Lineage (NCBI taxonomy): Eukaryota > Viridiplantae > Streptophyta > Magnoliopsida > Malvales > Thymelaeaceae > Stellera > Stellera chamaejasme. The sequence goes on along the minus strand of JANJPE010000020.1, from coordinate 693,087 downwards.
TGTTATAATGTCTAAATCTAAAGAAGAGTTTACTCGAGCAGGACGTCACCACCACTAGATGAACCGGACCAGCCAAATGAAGCAGAAGAAGACCAACAAACTGACAAATCCAAAATGGAAAGAAAATCACCAATGATAGTAAAAATGGGCCAATAAAATACCTACGAGGAGCATCCGGGTTGACCCCAACCCGAACGCTCCCAACCACCACTCATTTCTCATGGTAGGCGAGTCAAAGCTGAACCCCACATGACATCTCTTCACCACCTCCATTGTATTTGTTAATGATTTCTAAAATATATATATTTGAAAACTATATCACTCAGTTCGGCACTAACTTTTCTCAATTTTTTTTAACTTTCTCAATTCTAATACATAAAACAATTTTAAATCCATCAATTCTCCATCATTTATCTATAAAATAATATTTTCCTCAAATTTTCCTACTCACATACATCTCATCTATAAATCAAAATACATATTCACCAATTTCTCAAAATAAATTTCTCATTAACTTGAACACAAATAAGTGTTTGGCTGAATTTCTGCTAATGTTTTTCTTTGTACTTATTTGAGATTTTTTTTCACTTGTTTATATTCCCAGTTAATTAAAACATTCTAGAATTTATCAGTACCCCATGGAAGACAAGAGACTAGCTTGTCAGAAAGGAAAAGTTATTGAAGTAATGACCATCTGTCCGCCATGCACCTTGTTGAATCAATCGTTAACTTTGATGTTGCATCTTTGAAATACTATTGGGTTGAAATTACTATTGCATTATGTCAAATTTTGGCAAGTAACAAGAATAAATCAAGTATTTACTTATTTGTTGACATAATAATATAAAATTAATCCATGCAATATTAATTTTATTTGTGTCCACTACTAGACGATTTACATTTTTCACTATAATAATTTTAAATACTACACCACAATATATGATAATTTTTTTTTATAATTTCAGACACTTCGATGTGTATATTAGATTTTTTACTTTTATATGTATTTTTGCATTATTACGAATTTTAAGTACTTTTTATCTATGCTTCAATAGTTTAAATTGAATCCCCACCTAAATTAAAATGCATGATATTTGAAATATGGATGCACTACAAAAATAACTGTGGTTTTGTGTTTTGAATGAAGAGCAGCGGGGTTAGGGGTTAGGGTTTTTGCTAAGCGCCACCGACGGCTCGTTTTGAACAGATTTTTACGATTTTCCGGCTCGTTTGGGTTCTTTCCTCATGTCGCTGCCTTGGTTTACCAGGGCTCACAGTTGATGAGGCTCTTTCGTTGGAATTGGTGCGAAGCTCTCGGAAGGAGATACGCTCGAATCGAATCTCCGGCGCCGATTTCGGGGCATCTCTCCTGCTGTCTGGGGTGTCGGCCGGCTTCACGTTGGGATCTCGATCGCCTGTCGGGGTTCCGCCTCTGGGATCGCTTAATTGCTGTAAGCCCTCGTTTTTTTGTTGCATGCGGTGGGTGATCTTCGCATTGTCGTCGTCGACACCAAGCCGGGACCTTTCCCTGGAGTCGCGGTGCTTCTCTCATTGTGGGTTCGTCGGAATTTCAACCAAGAGGATTGTGCTTGGTGTTGGAGGGCATCAACGAACGGTGGATGGTACTTTCGGGACGCTGGTTGGTGTTGATGGTACTTTCGGAACGTTTGACATGATTAGTGGCCTGGAATACACCGGCCAGTCGTGGTTATTGAGGTGGTGCTGCTGCAGAACAATTTGGAATGAGAATTGGTTTGATCAAAGACAGAGGCAGCGGTACTGGGGCTGGGTCCACACATGGGAAAAAATGAGCCGATTTGAGTCCTGTCGAGGATGGCCAGACTAAGTTGGGGATGAGTACGGCGGGGTCGAGTGAAAGCTCACCCTCCCTCAGCAATGAGGTTATGTAGTGTGGGTCCGGAGTCTTCCCTCTCTACCCATTTGGTTAAATTGACTCAGGCATGTCAATGAAGTGAGTGTTTGATAAATTATTTCGAGACCGGTTCTATGGCTAGATGCGTTCTTCCAGGAGTTTATGTAGGGTCCAAGTGTTTAGTAGCTTGCTATATGCGGCTAGTTTAGTGGAGGTGGCCGGTGGCCGGGTATTACGAGAGAGATGTTGCGCACTGATGCATGTTCAAAGCCAAGATGAGCTATGACAAATTCATCCTAGTCCGATATGGACTCAATTTGCTTATCATCTATTTACTCTATTTTGATTTAATGTACCTTCTATCTTCGATTATGTTTTTATTTCCTCGATATTTTATTTATTTTTCACATCATTCAACCTTAAGTTGTATGTTTTGTAGGATTTGTTGGTTTATGCTTTCTTTGCTTCTTACACAACCTCTTATTTTTGTTAGGCGACAACTTTATGGTGTTGCTACTTGTTGTGCCCACTATGGCTTAGGGCAGTTAGATAGTTCTGCTTGGGGACCGATTCCCATTCTCTGTTTGTTCTTGACAATAGCCGTTTAAATTGAATGAAAGTCATTCCCCTAAAAAATTGCAAGATATTTGAGGGACAATTTTTCGTAACTTCTGCACTTAAAGCAGATACCTACATTGTTATGCACTATACATTATCCTCCACTAATGTGACATTTGATATGTATGTATATGGCCATACCTTTGTTAATATCTTTGGTGACGTGGTTTTCTTTTTTGAACGGGAATGACTATTTATTTGATGGCTAACAACCTCTCGCTGGATAACCAAACTAATCGGGAATAAACTCACAAGAACTACGATGACTCTCTTCCTAACTTGAGCATGCATCAATCCTACAATCCCAATAGCTTAAGGCTAAAAGAACTAACATCCCGAGAATTACTTGTGCAAAATGAATCCTAAATCCCAAATAGCTTAAGGGTAATGAGAATAATGTACCAAGGAATAAAAACCATAAGAAGTCTATATAAATAAAAGGTAGTAGGAAAACCCGGATGATGGAGAAACAAAGTCGACAAAGGATAAAATTTCTCAAGTGAAGTTGATCTTCGTAAGTGCTTTCAAACTGCCATAAGGCTTGATTCAAAGATCCATCCGCACATCTATGATAGAGATCGAGGCTACCGTCCCCGTCCACTGAAGTCACGTCAAGCATGCTCGAAAGAGCTTGTTCCTTGCAAGGTCTCTCGAAAAGCACCAGAAAAACATCAAACCGCACCTGCATAAACCAAATCCAATGCCAGTTAAGTGTCACCATCCACTGATCATCCCAAGTCCAGAGAAAACTATGGATGGTTAGGCCGGACTTTGCAACCCAACCATCCAAAACTATCTTCCTCATGGAACCAGGCAAGAGCAATATCTCTCTCCACCGTTTCTTGTGTCTTTGCTCGCACAACATCCCTCGGAGCTCCCACCGGCCTCCACCGTCCTCCATCTCTCCAACCACATCCTCTCCCTCTCCACAGTGCAATTTTAAAAAGACATCAACCAATCCAAACCAAATCCACCCATCCCTTTAATCCAACTAAACATCATTCTTGCTATGGTATCGACCAATCCGCACCCACCCCATAGAGTAATCCTGGCGAACATAAGTGGTTGCTGAAAATTAACACAAGCCCACACCAATTCCCACTCATCCTCCCAAGCTTGCTTCCTCAAACAATGGAACCAACACATAAACCGGTTTGGCAAGCTAGGCAATAGCAAGCGACAACTCGCGGTGTCCCGCCTGAGATGTCGTCGTGACAGTCTGAGCCTAACCCCTAACGGAGCGAGTTCAAGCAGCGCCCACAACCACCCCGTTCTTGCACAACCAACAATATAATGGTGCGAGGAACCAAGCCTGTCGACAACATTGATCTGAGATGTGGCATGACGAAGGAACAAGAACTAGACCGATTTGTGACCGTCAGAGGAGCCTCAGATCTACGTAAACGGGAGATCACTGTTGCGCACCTCGACAGCGCCATGGCCAAGCAACAAGGAGAATGAGCAAGAGGCGACAGAGATGTAGACAATAGCAGAGGAGAAGCTCTGTAATACTAGATTGAAACTTCTAAAAACCAATCCAAAAGCTGATCGGATCACCAAGTCGATTGCACCCCTACTCATATCGACGAGTTGGATGATCAGCGACAAAGACAGGACTCAACAACGGCGGAGTTCAGTGAAACCCTAAAGATCCCTAGCGGCGTAGGGAAAAAATCCTTTTTGGTGATGTGGTTTTATTGTCTAATACTCCACTTTTTTTTAACTGGTAGGATTATGTAGTTTAAAGCAAAATTTGTTGTCCCATTTTCCATATCCCTCTCTAACCCCCCACCCTGTTGTAATTAACTACTCCCTCCGTCCCATTTTTAGATGCACATATTAACCTTTTTATTTGTGTTTTACTCAAATTTTTATTAGGAAGATTTCGTTAAAAATGTTTAAAAATATATATTTAGAAACTTGAGAGGTTTATTTATTATTTGCATATAAATTATTAAATTTTACTCTATATGTCAGAGAAAGATTGTCAACTTTATTTTTATGTTTATATGGATTTAATATTTAATTTTTATTCATGAATGTTTTGACATAAAAATTTAAATAATTTGTACGAGTATACTATTTTTTAGTATAAATTTTCTAAATATATTTATATATATATATATATATATATTTGAATTTTTTATTACATATCTTATTTATAATTTGAGTCAAACACTTAACCATAGAATATGAAAGTTAAACTCTACAACCTTTGTGTGACGGAGGGAGTATATACTAAAATGCTGAAAAAATTATAGATTAAATGCTAAAAAAATGTAGCATCCAAAATTTTCCTTCCTCTCTTAAGGTTAGTTTCTTCTGTGTAGCCAAGGGCGGATGATCATGGAGGGCAAATATTTTAGTCCAAAACTCAATATACTCATATGTACGTAGTCCAACAATTCTTTTCCACAGACCTGTTTATTTACCAATAATTCAACAATTTTTATCTCTTTTGATCAAAATTTGATGAATGCTATATAAGAATCGTGTTTTAATTTTTTAAAAATTACCTATTATTGATTGATTATTTTCCGCTCACCTAAGTTTTAGATCCTAAAAACTTGAAAGTCGACTGCAGATCCACTTTTTTTGCCGCTGAGAGCGTGCTAGGGTTTGTAAGCCATGTGTCATTTTCCACGCTCTTCTTTTTTCTAATCCACGTTTGATCTTCATCATCAACATCTCTTGCGATCATCATCAAGTAATCATCATTAATATCTGTTGCGATCGGCCAACCAATTCTCTCGAAGTATGGCCATCGATTCCCTTGACAATCGCATGGCCAAGATGGCTTTGAGTGTGGAGGAGGGCATGGAGGTGGACATAGCTTCCGTCATCGCGAAGTCAGTGACGTCGTTCTACCTTGCAGCGAAGGTCTTCGTAGCCAGAGTGGTGAGGGCCGAAAATCTCATGGCAGCGATGCGAGGAGCATGGGAGAGTGAGGGATTTCGGTTTCGTGTCCGTCCTGGTTCTGACTCTTTTAAAGATAATTTGTTCTTGTTTGAGTTTGCGGAGGCATAGCATCTTGAATCGGGCATAGGCTCGAGTCCTTGGAGTTTTGACAATCGATTGATAGTGTTTCAACGTATCAAAGAAGGAGACCAAATCACTTCAATGCCTTTCGATAGGGCGGATTTTTGGGTGCATCTGATGGACCTCCCCTTCAGTTGGAACACAAAAGAGATGGGTGAGGCGTTGGGAACTCCCATCATGAAAGGTTCTGGAGGTGGATATTTCCAGTCCATCTTTACGTGTCCGGGCACCGGTGGACATCTCAAACCCCATCCGGTGAGGAGTCTCTACTCGATCGGACAACTGCTGGTAAAACTCTTTTCCATCTACATTATGAGAAGCTTCATGATTTCTGTTATCGTTGTAGTACGGTGACACATGTGGAGAATGAGTGCATGAAAGCTAAGGGGCGGGAAGGAACGAATTTTCAATTCGGACCTTGGCTCCGACATTGCAACGCCTCTACAAGAGACAGGCAACACGCTTCAATGGTGACTATCAGATGGGTCAATTGATGGCCAATCCCAAACCTGGACAACATCCACTTCATGTGGCTGCAAATTCACCTTTAGTGGAAAAGCATACAGGGACCCAGGCGACGTCAGGAATTCAAGAGGCCGCAATAGTAGTGGTTCCTCCAGCTGTGAAAGAAATCCCATAGATCTAAGAACGGGTACTAGTTCTAACAGATCTCCCACAAGTGCTTACTGAACTTTCTCTGACATATGTACCACTGTATTTTGCTTTTGGTAGCACGAGGGACCCCACCATTACTTTGGCGCGCCTGACTAAGCAAATACAGGGTGGGAGTGGTATGACCTACTGTTAATTAAGCAAAGTAATAGTGATATGACCTATCGTTAATCATATGAAAAAATTCTACGCTATACATAAATAGACCGTTTGGGAAAATTTGTTTCATTTAGTTGTTGCATTTTTTATAATTTTTAAAAGTTAAGATCAAACAGCTACAGCTAAACAACACTACTCGTTCAAAATGTAAAAACCAATTGAAAAATGTGTTACAACCCACCCGAAGTTTTTAAACGAATATGGATAATTAACAAATGTCCGGAATATAAATGGGAAGCTTTTACTTTCTTTCCTTCCTTGCAAAACTGATATACTAGAACTTTCGAATTTATGTTAAGTCATATTGTCATTAAAAGCAATTAGCTAAAACTTATTTAAAATATTATGTTTAAAAAATTAGACATATAATCATAAGCGTATAAAATATTCAACTTTTTTACTAGAATATTGAAGAAAACAAATTATATTTTAAATACTAAAAAATTAACATATAAATTTTGCTTGGACGCAATGCTACCAAATATGAATACGGAATACTGTACTGCATCGCAAATAATTACTCAAACTCACAATAGTACAAGGTTATCACCGAATGGCATATAGATAAATAAAATACAAAATTATCAGTATAAAGGAAATACAAATCTATTGTTGGTAAAAAAAGAAAGAAAAAAGTAGCCGTTTCTTTTCTTTTGGCAGGAAATATTATTCCGTTTCTTTCTCGATTAGGTACAATCATATTCTCCCTCGTATTCTAAACAGAAAAATTATTCCGTATATAACTTTTCCGACTTTTATTTAAACAGAAAAAATGAAGACTGCTTTGTATAAAAAAAGAAAAAGAAAAAGGAGACTGCTTTAGATGGAGTAGTACTTTTTTAAAACAAATTTTTTTTCTTTTTGATATTGTAAAAAATTCAAATTATTACTAGAAAAGAAGTCAAAGAATTCATTACAAAATTTTAAAAAAATATTTAAAAACTATATACATTAAACTATACTTATCATCTAAATTATTTGACTTTATATATCAAAATTGTGAATAAATTAAATACTAAGAAAACGCATAATTTTTTTTGGGGACAGTCAAAGATAGATACTGATCGTAATCACTTTGATGAGCTGGTCCCGCAAATACATCAGCCCGTACCTATTTACCACACGTTTAAATCCATGTTACATACTCCCGCTGTACTTCCAAGATTCCAAAATTTGTTTTAATTGTTTTATACATGTACTCCCTCCGTCCCCGAAAGATTGATAGATTTGTTTGGACACGGAGATTAAGGTGAATGTAAGATGTTTGTATATGTTTACTTAATTGCCCCTTAATAGAGAGTGCACAAAAAACGAGGTAAAAAAATAAAGATAAAATGAGGATAGTTTAGTAACTTTGAGAGTGAGAATTTTCCTTTTAAGGAAAGTGATCAATTTTTCTGGACATCCCAAAAGGAAATGTGTACAATTTTTCAGAACGGATGAGTATTATTTTTTTCATGTTCAGATATTTAGAGTTAATTTTTTTTATTTGTATCATAATTTAATATATATTTTCTAAATAATTTTTTTTGAATGTTTTTTGCATTTTTTATTTTTGTAAATATTTGAATCAAATATTGAACTTTGAAATATGAAAGTCAAATGATGCAATTATTTGAGTACGAGGGGAGTATATTCATGTGTAGGCCAAAAATGCATTATTTAGACTCTTAAATTTGTATATATATTTTGAATTATTATTAGAAATATTTGTTGATTAATTTTTTTAATCAATTGAAAAGTATAAACTTTGAAATATCATTTCAATGAAACTATAGCAAGTTTTAAGTGAAAATATTAAAGAAATAATTATATATTAAGTACTAGAAGCTAAATGGAGCAATTTTATAAATGATTGTTTGGGTTGAGTGGTAAGCGAATCATCATTATTTAAGTAAGTTTTCAAGTTCAATTTTATATATGAACAAAACAATCACCGGAAAAAACTACAAAGAGACCCAATAATACTCAATCTCGGCAAAAACAAGAAAAAAAATACTATTCAAAAAAATGGAGCAATTTTTTTACAATGGAGAGAGTATGAGAAACTACTCTTTTCTTTAAAAGAAAAATGTACTAAAGTTTGTGAAAATGTTCCTAAAAAATTGTATACTTAAACATATGAATTATGCTATTTTATTTATCAGAAAACTGAAATGCTTAAAATAAAATAATCCATTTTGTAGGGTATCGGAAAAAAAAATGATTCAGGTCTGATGTCGTTGGCGATGTGGGTCCAGCAAGAGCGATCAGCAAATCTGAGCAGCAGCAAGCCGAAAGTAACAATCAACAACGGTTAAAGTAACAAAATCAGTGAAACAGTACTTAAAGCTTTTGTTTGGTTCACGGTTGGGGCATTTTCTTCTTCAAAGTCCAGCACCCTCTCACTCTCCTTCCTGTCTGCAACACCTTGCCCAACTTCTAAAGCAAACCGAACCCTCGATCGGCTGTTAAGCCTAACTGACCCATCTCTCTGCAACGGAAAGCACCAAACTTTCCTCTATAAAGCTTCACATGACTTCGATTTACCGGCAGGAAGGCGACAGATTAGTAGACGCCGGGTCAGGATGAAAATGGTGCAGACTGATTTCGTTGATATGGGAGGCTCCGGCGGCGGAACGGTGGTGGTCGGCGTGAAGGTTGATTCGTATAGCAGGGAGTTGCTTACTTGGGCGCTGGTTAAGGTGGCTCAGCCTGGTGATTCTGTTATTGCCCTTCATGTTCTTGGCAGCGATGGTAATTATTTGGAAAAAAAGATTGGTTTTTGTGAAGTGGGGTTTTGTTTTTGGATGTTTTTGTGAAATGGGTGTTTTGTGTTTTTCGGTTTAGAAATTGTTGATCGAGATGGGAAGTCGTCACTTCTGTCGCTTGTCAAAGCTTTTGACTCCATTCTTGCTGTCTATGAAGGATTCTGCAACTTGAAACAGGTTTGTTCTTTAGCTGTTCCTCTTCTCACTCTTCTATTTTGCTTCATTAATTCCGGTGTGGTTTTAGGCTAAAGTCTTTTCACCTCAACTAAAGATTGAATTTTTCTGGCCTTCTTATCTATTGTAGCATTTACTTGTGTTAAAGCTGATTACTTTTTTATTGGGCTGGTGACAATTTATTGCAGGTAGATCTCAAGCTTAAGATATGCCGAGGTCATTCTGTTAGAAAAATTTTAGTGAGAGAAGCAAAGGCTTATTCTGCAACTACGGTCATTGTCGGTGCTGCTAGAAAACATCATAAAATCAGATCATCGGTATCTGTTGCTAAGTACTGTGGTGGGAAATTATCAAGGAGCTGTTGGGTTATTGCTGTTAACAATGGGAAAGTAATATACCAGAGGGAGGGCTCTTCTCCAAGTATTCTTCACTCAGAAGGTTGTAATTACCTGGCTGTTGGTATGAATTTTGTTCTTCGATCATTCTTAGGTTGCTAGTTTCTGATTTTTTTCATGATTCTGCAGGAATTGGAGGCTTGCGCAAGAATGGTTTGTTCAAAACTATTCACAGATCACTAACATTGACCAAGAACTCTAAAGTTTTAAGTGAAGGGAATATTACTGCAGAGACTAAGTCGATTTACAGCGAACATTGCAGTGAAAATTTGGGAGCTGCATTGGCTAAAGCGCGCCTGAACTGCTTGGAGAATGTTACCAAGCAAGATTGCTCTATCTGCAGCCAGGGAACTGCTGGGACAAAAGCAGACTTTGAGCAATCCGAAAGAGGGTCCACAAATGGTGATGGCGGTGAAGATCTATCTATGGCTATCGTTCCATTACAGAAGCCGGATGCTGGATCGAGTTTAACCTCTGTGAAGAGTTCTGAACTCAAGCCTGGCTGGCCTCTACTTCATCGTAGAATTTTGGCAGAAAGACATGGTCGTGACAGGTTTACTTTCAGAAAGATGTCTGTGGTTCATTGGGTGATGCGGTTACCCTCCAGGAATACTTTGTACCTTACCAATTCGGATAATGAATCAGCTAGTTTTAGTCTGGATGGGGATAAATCATTGGGTCTTAATGAAGAATCTGGAGCAATTGTCCCTGTTGGTACCGAGGCTGTGGAATCTCCAACTTATCCAGAAAAAAGTTTAAAATGCCTACCCAAGGAGCTCGAGGGCCTTCATGAAAAGTATTCTGCAACCTGCAGACTATTCAACTACCAGGAACTCCTCTCAGCAACATCGAATTTCTTAGCTGGTTCGTTGAAATTCTCAAAACCATAGCTGCAGGATGATAGCATTTTCTATATTTCCATTTCAATATTGGTTCATATGGAATTTTTCATGTACATGCAGAAAATTTGATTGGTAGAGGAGGTAGCAGTGAGGTTTACAGAGGTTGCCTCCCAGATGGCAAGGAACTTGCAGTGAAAATCCTAAAGCCTTCGGAGGACATGCTGAAGGAGTTTGTTCTAGAAATAGAGATTATAAACACATTACATCACAAGAACATCATTTCTTTATTGGGCTTCTGTTATGAGGATGGCAATCTTCTCTTGGTTTATGACTTCTTGTCAAGAGGAAGCCTGGAAGAGAACCTCCATGGTATGTAAAAACAACTCGTATTTCTTCTTTTGAGATCAGAACAAAAGAGAGAACTACCGCATTAGTAATTTCTTCATTACAGTATCCAAATTGGGTTTCTAATAGGCTTCAATTCAGGTAAGAAGGGTGCTCTTGAATTTGGCTGGACTGAAAGATATAAGGTGGCGCTTGGTGTGGCAGAGGCTTTGGATTACTTGCACAATCGCAACGTGCAACCAGTAATCCATAGGGATGTTAAATCTTCAAATATACTACTGTCTGATGATTTTGAGCCCCAGGTTTAGTTCTTAACTTACTATTCGCTCTGAACATGTCCCAGTCTTTAATCTTGTAGTTCAAGTGCTCACACCATTGTTAATCTCGCAGCTCTCTGATTTTGGTCTAGCTACATGGGCATCGACTTCCTCTTCACATATAACTTGCACAGATGTCGCAGGAACCTTTGGGTATGTTAATTTATCATCTCATCATTAGTAGTTTTTTTGTGCAAGTTTTTATGTTTTCTCTCTCTTTTTACATCATCCCTAAGGTTTTTGTGATGTTAATTAAAGATAGTAGTTTGTTTCAGTTACTAAGCGGAGAAGGAGACCAAAAGTGATTGTATTTTTGTTTCGGTTAATCTCCTGCAGGTACTTGGCTCCTGAATACTTCATGTATGGAAAAGTAAATGACAAGATTGATGTCTATGCATTTGGTGTTGTTTTGCTTGAACTGCTCTCTAGAAGAATGCCGATTAGCAATAATTATCCAAAAGGCCAAGAGAGCTTGATCATGTGGGTAAGTTCTTGCTCCCCTTGCACCTTCCCCATAGCATGTTGATTATCTTCTCTTGATTTTCTTCGCATGTCTTTGTTTCGAGGGAGTTGCCTTCCGAATCTATACTAAAGAACATGTGCAAAACATTTTCAGGCCCAACCGATCTTGAGTAGTGGGAAGGTTTTGCAATTATTAGATCCGAACTTGGGCGATGACTATGACCGTGACCAAATGGAAAGGATGGTTTTGGCTGCAACTCTCTGCATTAGGCGCACACCTCGAGCTAGGCCTCAGATCAGCATTGTAAGACCTCTATTCCTCATAAACTTTACCAGCATTCAATTATTGCTGTCATCAAAACTTTCTTCTCTTTGATAGAACATAAAAGGCAAGAAAAAATAAAAAAGGGAAAAAAAATCTTTCCTCTTTAGAAAAGGAGATGGCTAAAATTAGTGTTGCTGCCTGTTACAGGTTTACCAAACTTTTGACTTCAACTCTCCTCTTATAATACTAATGGTAGCTTTTAGCGTTAGAGGAGACGTTTGGAGAAGCTATCATGACCGTTCAATGTTTTTTTCTGTCCAATCTCTGATGCTAATCTCAAACGCTCTTTACCAAATTACCAAACAAACCCTTAACTTATTACGGTTAACAGGTTTTGAAACTGCTACAAGGCGACGCTGAAGTGACCAAATGGGCAAGGCTCCAAGTTACAGCTTCAGAAGACTCCGAACTTCTGGATGGTGAAACATCCCCTAGGTCCAATCTTCAGTCCCATCTTAACCTTGCATTACTCGATGTAGAAGATGATTCCCTCTCCATGAGCAGCATCGAGCAGTGCGTATCGCTGGAGGACTATCTCCGGGGCAGATGGAGCAGATCATCAAGCTTCGACTGAACTCCGCCTCCACTGTACATTTCCTTACATGGTTTCAACCGTTTTAATTCTTTCGAGTGGCGTTTCGCATCTCATTGAGCCCCCTGCCTGGTGATGATGGAGTTGGATGAGAGGTTGTTGTTTGCTTGTGTGCCCTCCTCCTTCCCTATCTGTTTAGTTATAGGTGTTTGGTGGCTTTCTTGTTTCTTCCCGGTTCTTCCCCCCTCGCCAATTTCGCTTCCTCGATCGCAATATGATCAGGAGTACATGTTCTACTGCAATGGTGGAAGGTAGTTGCACCGTAATCATGAACAATAAGCAGTAGAAAGGAAAAAAAAAAAAGTGATCATGTTTGGTTTGAGTGATGTGCCTCTAATGTGGGCAAATAAAGAGCATAGTACTGTTGACTGTTGATTCTGTAGAACACATACATGTCAAATGTTGTTTTAGTATATATCCATCAATTCGACGTCGTTTTGAAGGTTAAACTTCCATTGGTTTAAAAGATGACATACTGTCACAGATGAATTTTTATTTTTATTTTTGATTGGGAATCACAGATGAATTTAAGTTGTCCATTCATGTGAGTTCATTTAATTAAATGACCAATATTCGTTTTTTGATAATGACCACTTACCACCACCATCCCTTATACTCCTCCGTCCCCGAAAAATCAGACACATTTCCTTTTTACTGCCCTGGAAAAATTGATCACTTTCATTAAAAGGAAATGTCTCACTCTCAAAGTTACTAAACTATCGTCACTTTATCTTTATTTTTTCTACCTCGTTTTTGTGCAATCTCAAATAAGGGCAATTAAGTAAACATATACAAACATCTTACATTCACCTTAATCTCCGTGTCAAATAAATCTACCAATCTTTCGGGGATGGAGGAGTACATTGTAGATCCAGTTAGAGAAGAACACTTATCTACAAGTTTTTTTTATCACTATTCTTTTTAAAATCTATCATTCCATCCAACTTGTCCTTATCAAGATTTCATTCATTTTAAAAAAAAAGACAGAGACCTTTTTTCATAGACTTTTCTTACTTGAACACATGCCCTACCCTAGAATGTTAGACATTGTATTATTGGTAACATTTTAACCTTCTAATATTAAACATAAATATAATATTGTCGTTCTCAAACATACACTTTTATGGGGTGGCAACATATAAGTAAAGCTTCTTAACTGCAAATTAATACTCCCTTTATCCCATAAAATTGTAATTTTATTTTTAATATTTCATCGATATATATGGGCCAGTATGGCCGTATTGCCAAACGCAACGTCATATGGGCTAAGCCACTAATACGAGTGCTCCTCGTAAATACGACGAGCCTCGCACACAGCCACTAGGCGCCCGTATGATCTGGTTAGCGCGGCTTTGGGCCAGCCCAATTGGTACTCCGTACACCAACCAAAAAGTCGGCCCAGACACAATGCCCAAAAGCGCACCAAAGACACAGTGGCACAAAAGTTGTACACACTCAAGTCTTTGTCGGACTAACACCGGCTGAAAGGCATCGCCCAATCCGCCGCTCCGAACTCGGAAGTCGGCGGCTCACGCGTGGGGAAAGATCCCACCAAACACTCTACCCCAACGGGGAGAGTCTGGGCATCACCCTATAAGTGGGTGATGCCAACCCAAGAATAAGGTAACTACTACACACCCACACCTTCCTCCTCTCTCTGCACCTGAAAGTGTCTTTGGTCTTGTCTCTCAGGTACCGGAGTCGACTTATCGCCGCCAGCTGAGCATACGGGGCAACCGGAGACCGCCTTTGGGCTATCAATTTGGCGCCGTCTGTGGGAAACGAAAAACAGTCGTTTTTTCTTTCCTAAGCAACTTACTTTTCTCTCCTTACCATTCTCATGGCGAAAACAAGGAGAACGCACAACAAGCGCGCACGTTGAGGATCTGCTTCAGGTTCCTCCGATGTGCCTCCACGCCCGCTGGTGACGCAATGGGGACACAACAGCCCCACAACCTCAATCGATGGCCATCCCGCCGCTCCCTATTACTAGCACACTGGGGCAGCGGCCACCGCAGCCGCAAGCGGCCACTCGACATACCTTGCGGGGACTTCGACGACCCCAGAGGTCATCGTCGATCCGCTCACTAAGCGCTGCTCCAAGCGAGCATGCTTAATGAGATGAAAGCCTTCATGGTAAAAACCATCAAGGCGGAAATGCAGACTGCTCGCCTCCCACCTCACAACGACGAGGGACGAGCAGTCCCGTAATCAAAACCAGTCCAGGGAACCTCGACGTCGACGACCTCCTCCGACGAATCAATGTGGTCGAGGAACAGGTTAAGACACCAAACCTGGTCCTCGACGATATCGAGGTCCTCCTGACGCAGCCGTTCACAGAGGACATAATCGCCGTCCAGGCGCCGGCCAGCTTTCGAATGCCGGTCATCGAAAGCTACGATGCTACAACGGATCCCGTCGACCATCTGCGACGCTACATCTCCCAAATGGAGATGGCTCGGGCCTCCGAGGCAATACTCTACAAGGCTTTCAGCTCCACCTTAAAAGGGGCTGCTTCAACATGGTTTGGAACGCTACGAGGCCAGCATTTCAAATGCTTTAAGGACCTCACCTCATCGTTCCTACGCCACTTCATGGGGGCTCGACCTCCCCCGAAGACTGTCCAACACTTGTTAAGAGTGAAACAACAAAGGGAGGAACCACTCCGTGACTATATCCGGCGGTTTCAGGCGGAAGCCGCCCAAGTCCGTGGTCTCTCCTCGGACATGCAACTCTTGGCCGTAACTCGAGGCCTACAGCGCGAGTCAAGGCTCGCTTACAACATCAACGAAAACCCCGTCACAGCGATGGGTGAGTTCATCGATCGAGCAACTCGATTCATGAACTCCGAGGAAATGAACAAGCCCTACAAAGCAGGCCTCCCACAAGCGAGCGCAACAGGAAGTTCGACAAAGGGCCTATCTCATCGAGGTACCAGCCCTCGAACATCAGTTCGAGGACCCCTGATCACCACCCAACACTTCGTGACACCCGCACGAACATTCTGCTAATGCTGGAGAAGCAGAACAAGGTTCCCAAGTGGCCACAACCCATCCAACATAAGAACACGAGGGCTTTGACAAGTACCGCCTCTACCACAAGGATCGTGGGCATGACACGGAGGCGTGCTTTCAACTCCGGAATCTCATCTCGGAGATGATTGAGCAGGCAAGCTCAAGGAATTCTGTCCGATTCGACTCCCCTTGCAAGGATTTCCCTAAGGGTCGCAAGAAGGACGACGATAACGACGACCGCGAAAAAGCGCATCGTCGACACAATAGTCCTCGAAGGCACAACTTGCCACCACCACCACCGGCGGGCACCATCCATGTCCTCACAAAGTCGGAAGGTGCCTCCTCCAGGAAGCGTTACGCGAGGGAAATCCTGCAGATCGACCACCTCGAGGAGAATGTCATCTACCGTCCCAACGGGACAAAGGTTGTCGTTCCACACTCTGACCCGCTACTTATCACAGCAAGGATCGCAGGTTTCGACACCGGCAGAGTCTATATCGACACCGGTGCGAATACCAGTGTCATCTTCAAAGACATGCTCGACAAACTCGGGGTACACATGTCTGCCGTAAGGAGGAGCTCCGGCCCTACATTTGGCATTGGTAGGGATATTGTCCCAACTATAGGGGTCGTCAACCTACCCCTCATGCTCATCGGGGACACACAATTCGGCACGGTTGACTGCCACTCCATCATGACGGAGTTCTTGGTCCTCGAGGTGCCCTCAACTTACAACGCAATCATTGGCCGACCAAGCCGGTCGATTTCAGCATGAGATGCGACATCCGCTCCTTACAATCACATTTGCAACACCTCGTGGGGATGCAACCATCTACATCGACCAGCGCATCGCGCGGCAAATTATGTCGCTTCTTTGAGCTCGACGGTTGATCCGCAAATCTCGAAGAGCGTCGACGATCTTATGGATCCCGATGACAGGCCACGCCTCGATGATTTGACAGAGGAGATCGACGTCGTCCCAGGCAAGAAGTTCAAGGTTGGCAAAAACCTGGAGCAAAAGGAGAAGATGGCGCTCATCCACCTCCTCGAGGCAAACCTTGACGTCTTCGCCTGGAGCTTGAAGGATCTGCCGGGTGTCGACCCTAGCATCATCACCCACAAACTGAATGTATTCCCGGACTCAAAACCGGTTAAACAAAAGAAAAGGGGTATGGCCCCCTCAAAAAAGCAGTTTGTAAAAGAGGAAGTTTCTAAACTCCTCGATGCTGGAATAATAAAGGAAATTCAGTACTCCGAGTGGCTTGCTAACATAGTTCTAGCCGACAAAACTAACGGCGACCTTCGTATGTGCGTCGATTTCACGGGCGTCAATAGGCATTGTCCAAAGGACCCCTATCCGTTGCCGGTAATCGACCAACTCGTGGACGCTACTTCCAAGTACAAATACTTATCATTCATGGATGCTAAGAGTGGTTACCACCAAATCTACATGGACCCCGAGGATGTCTTAAAAACGGCTTTTACAATAGACGATGGCGTCTACTATTACGTTCGAATGCCATTTGGGCTCAAAAACGCTGGAGCCACCTACCAGCGTCTAATGAACAAAGTCTTTGCCACCAAATGGGCCGCAACCTGGAAGCATACGTCGACGATGTCATTGTGAAAAGCATGACATTCGACGACCACCTTCAAGATCTCGCTGAGACTTTTGAGTCATTCCGACGATACAACATGAGGCTCGATCCAGCCAAGTGTTCTTTCTTCATGTGAGCCGGTAAATTCCTAGGCTACATGATCTCCGAGAGGGGAATTGACGCAAATCTTAAGAAAATATCAGCCATTACGGATATGGCACCACCAAGGAACATTAAGGAAATTCAGCAGCTCACCGGAAGAATTGTTGCATTGGGCGATTCATTTCCAAATTTGGAGACAAGTGCAAGCCGTTCTTTGAACAGCCTTCGCATGAAAAAAGCTTTCACCTGGACGACGGAATGTCAAGAAGCCTTCGAGCAAATCAAGAAACACCTCTCTGATTTGCCAACCCTGAAATGCCCGCAACCAGGGGACGAACTCGTCATCTACCTCTCAACTTCCAACACCACAGTCTCCTCAGTGCTCGTTAAAGAAGAGTGCCCGAAGCAAAGGTCTGTTTATTATACGAGTCACACTCTACGGGAGCCGAGGTCAATTACCCTCCTCCGTAAAACGATATACGCCTTGATCGTGGATTCCTGAAAGGTTCGAGCATATTTTCATGCCCACACGATCATCGTCGAACGGATCTACCAATCGGGGATATTCTAAATGCACTGCAACACGGTGGTCGTTTAGCCCGTTGGTGCATAGAGCTCGGAGAATACGACATTAAGTTCGAACCTCGGCGAGCCATTAAGGCACAAGCCTTGGCAGATTTCATGGCGAGCTTTCCATCTACCCCCTCGAACATGGCCCTTCGAGGCTCCCGCCAGGTTAGAGCCTCCCGAGTGGGACATGTTCGTGGACGGATCATCCAAAGGTCTTGATCGCCTGGGAGGGGGCATTCATATAAAGGGCCCACGCGGCATGGAAGCCAATCTACGAGTGGCATTCCGGTTCCTCGTCACAAATAACGTGGCTGAATACGAGGCCCTCGTATCGTCTTAAAACAGCTCGAAAGCCGGCTTACGGCGTCTAACCGCATACGTGACTCTCGGCTCGTCGTAAGCCGTGTCACGGGGACTAACGACCGCAAGGACCGCACTCTCTCGAGGTACTGCACTGGTCAAAAGCCTGCAAGGACAGTTCGAACAACCGAATATCGCAAGGTCCCGCGGGCTCAAAACACCGTGGCGACAAATTGTCTAAAGGCGGGGCGGACGCCATTCTCGAAACCCTAGCACAGCCCTCGATAAGTACAATTCATACAATCGATGCCAATGCAAGAACCGATTGGAGGCACCTAATACTTCAATATCTCCAAACCGAGCAATCGAGGCCCTCCGGCGTTCCAAAAGAAAATAAAGACGCAATTATCGCGCCACGTCATCATCGATGGTACATTATGGCGCAAGGGGTATTCTACTCCTTTACAAAGGTGTATAGGCCACGATGATTCCAAACTCATCTTGGGACGAGGTCCACTCAGGGAGTTTGTGGGGCACACATCGGCTCCGACGCCTGGCCCACAAATGCTTGCGCCTTGGATATTATTGGCCGACATTAAGGAAAGACGCGCATGATTTGGTGAGAACATGCCATAAATGCCAGCTCAACTCCGCGTCCGGCAACAACTGCAAACGAAGTAGTTACGGAGACTTATCCTATACCGCTTCGCATTGTGGGGCCTCGATCTAATCGGGCCAATGCCTAAAGCCAATGGGCGCTTCAAATTCAGTATAGTGGCCGCCGACTACTTCACTAAGTGGGTCGAAGTCCAACCACTCAAGAAAATAACAACGCCATGGTCATACGATTCCTGCACACGACCTCGTAGCGCGATACGGCGCACTACGGCAATAATCACAGCACAATGAGACGCAATTCGCGAGTAAAAAGCTTAAGGATTGGGCCACAAAGATGAACATACCAATGCTCTACGCTCCCGTGTCACACCCGCAGTCAAATGGCCAGGTCGAGGTAACAAATCGCACGATCAAAGAAGGCCTGAAAAAGCGCCTCGATGACAACAAAGGAGACTGGTCGAGGCTCTGCCCAGCGTCCTCTGGGACTACCGAACAACTACACGGGGTCCTACAGGGAAACTCCTTTCTCCCCGGGTCTACGGCACCGACGCTTTGCTCCCAATCGAAGTTTCCATACCAACGATAAGAACGCTATATTATGACGCCCTCACAATGAGAGCGGTCTTCGAGCGCGTTTGGACCTCGTCGAAGAACTACGCGAGGGTGCCAGACTTAGGCTTATGGCCTTACGGCAAAGGGCAAACCTCGACCACAACGCCAAAATTCGGGCGAAACAGATCCACGTGGGTGGTATGGTCTTGCTAAGGGCGGAGTTATCTGGTCGTAATCCTGGCCATGGTACACTTCGTTCCGGATGGGCGGGACCATACATCGTACACAGTAGAGAAAGAGGAGGTGTCTATAAACTAAAGGACCATCAAGGCAAAAAGCTCAAAAACGACTACCATGTCGACGATTTGAGGCCTTACTACGTCTAAGTTGTACGCTTTCCTTTCCGTAAATAGACAAGGGTATTTAAAGCCTTTGCGTTGTACAAAGCAATGTTCATACATCAAATAAAAAGACAATATTCCAAGTCTTCGCATTTTGCAAGCAATATTAACGTACAGTCAACACTACAACGAGTGCTCATTACTTTCTAAAGGATGTGCAAAAATGTAATTACAAGCCCCAAAACTAATTGGGGGCATCATCGTTGGGGGTACAATAGGGCATCCTCTACATGCCCGGGCAGAATATCATAAGGATATCCTACTCCTAATTTCTTCCCCGCCCTACCCCACTCGAACAAAGCCGCACGGGAGGGCTCCTCGATTTTCATCGCATCAAGGGGATCCAGCTGTGCCTCCTCGACTATAGCCTCCACTTGATGGCGGCATCGTAGGAACCCTTCAAAGATAACGGACCCTCCATGGCTTGGGCTTCGACCACTTTCTCGGCCAGCGCCTCGAAGAAATTGACCACTCGGCCAGTCCTCTCAACAATGGGCTTCACAAACACGCGTGGTTCAAGGCTTTCGCCCTCGAACAACTTAAGACCAAGTCGGTTTTCAAGTTGTCCAAAGGCTGAAAGTCCAGCCAAATTGTTGTCCAGCACGTTGTTGAGATTTCTGGCCTGCTTTCTTCGACATGGGCCGCCAAAATCGAGGCTGCTCCTCCGCCCGAGCAGCCCTCACAGCCAGCTCCTCCGCGAGCTTCTCCTTCTCCTCGGCCTTGGCAGCCCTCAAGGACAGCTCCTCGATGAGCTTGTCCTTCTCTCCGGCCTGGGCCTCCATCCGTTGGCACTCCCCGAGCACTTGCTCCATCTCGACCGTTAGGTCGTTCTTCGCGTTTTGCTCGGCAAGGAATAGGGCCTCGAGTTCCTTCCCCTTAGCCGTGGCAGCCTTCAGTTCTTGGCCAACGAGGCCCATAGCCTTCAGTGTTTGCCTCTTCACTATTCGAGGCAGCCAACTCGGCCTCTTTCTCGGCCAAGGCTTTCTTCAGGCTCTCCACTTCCTCGGAGTCCTTTGCCTTGGCCTCAAGCCTCTTCACGAGGGCTTCAAGCTCCTCGATTTTGGCCACTAGGCCTTGAGCCAGCACAGCCTTCTACAAGTTATGAACACAAAGCGTATAAGTAAAAATGTCCTACAAAAACGCAAATCGCGCAAGGGGACTTGAGAATTCCGACTTACCTGAGCAAGGTCCTGGCAGATGTCCTTCGCGATGTCCAGGGGTCCCAGGGTTGTGTGCTTCAGATAGTGCCGGTCACGGGGCATTGAGAGCCCCTCGGCAACTTTTAGTCTCACCTCTTTGTCCCCCAAGAGCACCGACTGTCGCGAGTCACCCTCATCACGGGGTCCTGTGCCTCCACTGTGGCTAGGCCCTTGCGCCCAAAGGTCTTCCCCGTAGCTCGCCGGTAGTCCTCGAGCACTGGGCTCAAGACTGGTCAATCCCTTAAGGGTCTTCGGGATCCTCGAGGCCTCCTCCCAGATGTTCGAGGAGCCACGGCAGCCCTTCGAGCGTCGGCCAAGAGCCCCACAGGCTCCTCTCGCGCCTCGAAGGGAGCTGGGATCGCTCCTCGGGGCAGGCCCTTTCCCTTTGTCTTTCGCGGGGCTTGGGGCGCTATCCGAGGACACTTCTACACCCTCTGCGTTTGCAAAGTTCAAAGGAAGATAAGAGTACAATATAAAAGAACTGCTTGCCAAAACTACAAGGCAAGACGGGGTGTTACACTGTAATTCAAGGCGTTTTCTCCGAAGGTTCTCGCTCATCGAGTCCTCGGAAAGCTCTTCGATGACCACGGGCCAGCCACACCGATCGGCCGAGCCTCCGTCACCAGCGCCTTCTCACCTACGGGCTCCACGTCTTTCGAAGGCCCAGCTGGAGGCTCCTCGACACCTTTCTTGGTGGGCTCGGAGGGGCGTTCCTCCTCCGCCAACTTCTTGAGGGCTTCCCTCAACTCCTGCTTCTTCGCAAAGAGAGTGCTGTGGTGCGACATCTTGACTTTTACAATACACGAAGTCAAGTTAAGACAGAACCGGAAGACGTAAATCACAAAAACGACAGAAACACAAGGCACCGTTGGGGTTCCTAAAAGCGCCTCGAAGCGCTCAATAAGGTCGTCATCCAACCCTTCCACCCAATTCTTCGTGGTGTCTACGTGGCCCGACATACGATGGGCCCCGCTAACCCCCACTCTTCGCAGGACCACTTCGTCCCAGATCAAGCTAGGTGAAGGGGAACCTGCCCTTACACTCCTCAAGCCTCTCCGCATCGCGACCCATTCACAAAGGGCGTCGAGGGCTCTCTTCCCTCGCTACCCGCCCACAGAGAGGGCTTCACCGATACCCCGGCGTTCTTCTCCTTTACGAAGAACGCAGGGAAGCCCAGCCTATCCTCCTTCAAGATGAAGAAGAAGTTGCCCTTCCAGGTTCCCCACGAGTGGTAGTTTCGGCGAAGACTCCGATCTTCACCGATTTGTTCCCAACCTTCACCTCCTCGGGGTCGGGCTTGGTAGAAGGGATGCCCAACCGGCCTCTTCAGTGTATAGAACTGCAAAAAGGTCTCCGGCAACACCACCGCATTCGCCAAATGGCAAGCCACAACAAACGCATTTACAGTGGTAAACACGTTTGGGGCCAACTGCCCAGGGCAGACTCCCCAGCCCTCACACAGCTGCAGCAACAGCGAGCACAGTGGGAGCCTTAGTCCGGCTTTCAGTTGAGCCTCGTAGGCGACCATTGTCTCGCTCCTCATGGCCTCGAAGCTCAACCCCAACCCCGCCTTTCGCAAAACATCGGCCGGGGAAAGCCCACAGACCACCCCCGTATAAACGTGGTAGTTCTGGCAAATCTCGGTCATCTTCTTTTCCGACAGGGAACTGCGGGGCCACTCCTTCTCAACGTCAGGGGCAACGCCGGGCTTGCTTGGATTCTTGGGAGCCATCTACAGAAATAAATCACAGATTCAAGAAATAAAAACCTAGACCCAAGAACCCAAGCGGTGGCGCGGCGACACCTCACTCACGACAATCGTCGCGACGGAAACAAGAAATTAAAAAGGGGATTCCACTTACAGATTTGTACAGCTGGAGATGAGAACGACCGGTTCCAACGGCTGGATTCTTCAAACTCGCCGAAAAATTCTTCGTAATCGCCGAAAATGGAAATGAAAGCAGGCGAAAAAGCAAGGAAAGCGAGAATGTGGAAACCCGACCTTTCACATGGGTTGGCGATAAGTACAGATCGATGGGAGTTGAAACGATTTCCCATAATTACAAACGCGCAAAAGCGCAATTTCAAAAAGTGTTGCTCAACCCTTACGCGGTAATGGGCCAACAATTGGGCCAAAGAATCGGGCTCTCTCTCAAATTAAAAGGTCCAAAACGGCACAACGCGTTATGGTCTAGGCCTGGACAACAAAGTTTTAATTCCTCCTATTTAAGCAATAACGGGGTATAAAAATCGTACTCAAGGCACACGAAAATTCCGGATTTTTCTGATACAATGGTAGCTGCCATTTTAAACTCAAATTAAATTTCAAAACGGAGCAGGGCCTCGCCATCCTCCGCTCGTGGGAGGAGGACATATTGATATATATGGGCCCAGTCCGTATGGCCGTATTGCCAAACGCAAACGTCATATGGGCCAAGCCCACCAATACGAGGAGTGCTCTCGTAAATACGACGAGCCCTCGTACACAGCCACTAGGCGCCCAGATGATCCGGTTGCAGCGCTGGGCTGTGCCCAATTGGTACTCCGTACACCAACCAAAAAGCTGGCCCAAAGACACAATGCCCAAAAGCCGCACTCAAAGACACAGGCACAAAAGTTGTACACACTCAAGTGTCATGCACTAACACCGCCGAGCAAGATCGTCCAATCCGCCGCTCGAACTCGGAAGTCGGCCGGCTCACGCGTGGGGAAAGATCCCACCAAACACTCTACCCCAACGGGAGAGTCCGGCATCACCCTATAAGTGGGTGATGCCAACCCAAGAATAAGGTAACTACTACACACCCACACCTTCCTCCTCTCTCTCGCACCCGAAAGTGTCTTTGGTCTTGTCTCTCGTGCACGGAGTCGACTTATCGCCGCCACCGAGCATACGGGCAACCGGAGACCGCCTTTGGGCTATCATTCACAATATTTAATACTATATGAATCATTTTAATGAATATCTAGATTTATAAGATGATATATGTTTATCAAAGTCATATTTTCTAGATATATATATATATATATATATATATATATTTGAATTTTATTTTATCATTTGTCTTAGTAAAAATTTAAATCAAACGCTATTACAATTTGAAATATTAAAATTAAACACAACAATTTTATGGGAGGGAAGTAATGGTAGTAAAATTGAAGTGGCGGTGTGTAATTAATTAAGAGCATGGGGAGTATAATTCTAGTTGCTTTGAAGGCACTATGTATGTCCACCGACACTTTTGGCCCCTCCATGTGTTAGTGCTTCTCCTTCATCTAATCACATGTTATGGAAAGTTTTGAAGGTCAAGATATGTGACGGTGATGGAGGTTATTCTATATCATTATCGATATTGGGAACGACTTTTACTATATATTTTGACTATTTTTGATATATATATATATATATAAATATATATATATATGATTACCAAGCAAGAAGGTACTTTTAATATGTATATCTCACCATCTCGTAATTTAATTAATTCCTAGCTTCACCCCTAAGTATATATAAATATTTTCTTTTTCCCCTGAAAGTCCAATTATGACATCCAACTTGTTCCCCCCCTTGTTTTTACTAACAAAATTTTACCATTATTAGTTAATTACCTTTTATTAGCACCTCATCTCTGTTCTCATTTGTGAATAATACATTACAATTTATCCCTCAAATAAGAGCTTAACTTGTTTAACAAGTAAACGCAAACATTAATTTCTACTAGTTTTATGGGGCAAGTACTATATATGAATAGAACCCTATAAAAAATCTTACAGAAACTATAGGGGTCGATTGGAAATACTATTTGATTCACTGTAAAATGTTCCCATATTGTGGGTCATTGATAGGAGTAGGCATGTGGCTTCACTTACTTTGCCTTGCGTCTTTGTGTTTGCACCATGCACCTCGGTCCTTTCCAAGTGCCTGTCCAAATCTCAAACACCACAACTCACTTTTTTATTAAATTTATCCCTCTATTGCCATAACAACAATAATTGCGGTCATGCAATTCGGTTAACCGTAATTTCTCTTCAACTTCATTAAATTTTTTTAATCATGAATTTAAAAAGCAAACATGTTGCTTAAGTATTGATAGCTAGGAAAATAATGATTCATCAAGTAAATATTACAATCCACAAAAAAAAAAAACTTAATCCATTCAAAGAAAAAACTTTGATTATAATCATCATTGAACGAAGAAACTCCTGAAAAAAGAGTTTAGTTAAAATATAAAAGCGGCTTCAAACTTGAATAGTGGTAAATAGAACCCGTAAAATAATTAATAAAGGATTTGGTTTTAGTAAATTAGGATGAGTAGTGGAATAGTTTTTATTGGACATATATCATATATGAGTTAGCTAGATGTTGCCATTTATTTATCTATAAAATTGCGGTTATTTTGATCAACTGCAATATCTGTCCCTTTAACCGTAAAACACACTAATATCGTAAAACACACTAATATCTGCATATTAAAATGAAGTTAACCAATAACCAAACCTAAAACTGCATTAACTTAACCTAATTAACCACATATATTTGGTTATGTGGTTAATTCGGTTATAACCATGAACTTGTAGAGCCCTAGTGTTAGAAAATATTATCTAAAAATTCATTTTTAGTTTTTAGGTGTCTTACATTTTGTTATCGAAACATTTTTTTCTCGAACAGGGTTGCTCACTCTTTATTGTTACGCTCTTTTACACCTCATGCCCATACGGTTGAAACAATTAAATATTTGATCTTGAAGTATTCATTTAGGAAAAAAAAAGGAGATCGAATTTGCCAGATTTATCTTCTTAGTATTCTCCATTATACAGATGTTCTGATTTTGGTTTGCTAACTCTGCTAGAAAATTGAAAAAATGGCGCCAAAACTTTGAAATTCGCAATTCAGTCATTGTGTGAAACGAGTCGGATATCCAAGAAACGATCCATCAGTAGAATGAAACGAACTATAGAATAATTTTTAAAATTCTGAATCAATGCAGATCGATCCATGGAGTGGATAGACACGCTCCATTGCCTATTATAGATAATACCATGTCAAAATTTCTTAATCTAGGAGAATCCCTCTCTATTACATTCATTAATTGTTCACTTCGGAATACGTACAAACTAAGTAAGATTGAAGCCTAATTGGACAAGAGAGCTAGAGTCTTAACTTGACTTCTCTTCTTCAATAAAGACTGATCCTTGCAAAATTCCAACCTCGTACATTGTACTTGTACATCAAACTTTACTTAGGAAAAATCTTTAAGATATCAGGTCAAAGAAGCCACCATAATGCATGAGTAAATATTCCACTAAGTAGCTGGTTAATGACTTTTCTTCCTAAAATTCGTATACTATAAATAGGGATGAAAAAGGAATGAACGGTTTGAGTTCGACTAGTATTTGACTTGATTAAAAGAATGTTCATGACTTATTCGAGTTATTATTATTGAGAAATTCCCTATGAGAAAAAAAATTCTATCCAGAGAAAATCCCCATTAAAAAACTATACTATGTCTGTGTGACAATTTCTGTTTTGGGGTTTACATATACTCAAAATTCTCCATGAAGGAAGCAGAAAAAGCCCATGGCAAAGAAATCGTTTCTTTAATTACGTGTATAGGTAGTGGACCGATTGGTTGCAATTGCCGTCCAAACGAGCCTTAGAAAGTTGACTAAAGAAATCGAAGCAATCACGACGGCGGAAAGAGAATCTATCGCCGGCGATCAATCCATGGACCCGCCGTACGTTCCCCATCACCACCACCCTAGGTACGTCCCTTATTCACCGGCGCCTCCTCCTCTTCCTCCTCCCGCGCCATTCGAATCAAGCCCTAGTTTCTTCGCGTCCTGCCACCACCTTCCACCACCGCCTCCGCCCCCTCAACAACATCTCTCCTATCAGCCTTCCCTCCCACAGCCATCGCCGCAGCATCATGCTCCTTACAATCCCCATCACCCCCAAATCACGTATAATTCTAGTTTCAATGTCAATCCCCAGTTTTCGGACTTTTCGCACCGCTCTGCCCCTGAAAGCCCGCATGCTGGTCGGAGGGTTCCTGAACTCGAGACTAGGCTGGACTATTGGTCCGGAAATCGGCAGCCGTGGGAGCAGCCGGCTTCGAATTCGGATCGGGATTCTCATTATACTCAACTTGATGGTAAGCCTGCATCTCCTGTTAATCGGTATAGGCATGGTTATGAGGGTAGCTCTAGGTTTAGGAATGAGTACAGTGAAGGGTTCAAGTTAGGTTATGGAGAGAGGGACGACTTTGTTCGCCTTCAGGATGATTATGGAGTTCGTGATAGGTCTTCTGGAGATTTTGGTATTAGTTCCAGTAAATATGAGTCGGGATTGGGTAAAGGTGATGGAAGATACGACTCATCTTTTGATCGCCAGGTGATTAGGGGTGGTACAACTGATAAGTTTAGAGAAAGTGCTAGATGGGCTCATCATGATAGGCAAACATTGGATGGTAATGAGATAAATAATAGAGATGGTATGCGTATTGGTTCTAGGAAGTATGATTTTCAGGGTTCAAAAGTTGAATTCTACGATAATAAGGGAAGGAGAGAGGACATTTATGAAGTTAATCGCTCTCCGAGAAAGCAAATTCAGAAAAAGAGTGCTCTGCTTCGGATTCAATTGGCAAAACCTAATTACAGGTCCAGGGAAGATGAGAGGTCACATTATTCGGGTTATTCCAGTGAAATGAGGTCTAATTCTGTAAGGGGTAAGGATCAGGCTGTACACTCTGATGACAGGATGGATGCTGATGAAAGAGAAGGGAGCCCTGTAGAGCTTGATGTTTCGTTTAAGTCCAATTCACTGGTTGCGAAAGCAATTACTCCACCATGTTCGTCTGCAGTTGCTTCCGATACAAATTCGACTCCCAAGAATAGCAAAGTGAGGAAGTTTTTGGAAGCTGACAAGATTAGCTCAGCGGTTTCTCCATTTCATTCTGATACTGGCTCAACTCCTAGGAGTTCAAAAATTAGAAACATCAAGGAAATTGAAAAACAAAGGTCAAGCTCGCCGCAGAGAGTCAATGAGGCTGCAGCTGTTGTATATAATTTACAATGTCCTGAGAAAAACATAAACCACTCTGAAGGCAAAGCTACATCTTCTGCTACTGGTACTTTGGAGAATATAACATCCAAACCTTGTCCAGAGAAGGTCAAATTTTCCCTTAAATTGAACAAGAACAAAAGACCCCAGAAGGCAGCTGCCCCATCTGAAAGATTCTCTAGGGCACCTGTTTCTCATGAAGATGCAAATAGGTCTGAGAAGATAGACGCATCTTCTCACAGCTGTGATGCTGAAATCAATGTTCGCACACAGCCCAGTTCTGGTGTGTTTAATGTTGCTGGTACAGAGAGCATAGAGGGTAGACCTAAGACATCAGTCTCAACCAAAGCTGACGCTAAAGTTGGTAAAACATCTGCCAGAAGTGCTATTTCAGACTCGATTAATGAAAATTCTGGGAAAACATTGCGTAAGAACAGCATCTCAGATAAGATTGTTTCTATTGTGTGTAAAACATCTGCCAAGAGCACTGTCTCCAATGTGGTTGGTAAAGTATCTCCGGACAAAGCCGTTATAGATAAGTTTGCTAATAATCAGGGTAAAGGATCTACTAAGAGCATCAACTTAGTTAAGCCTGACAGTAAGGCTGATAAAACATCTTCCAGAAGTACCCTCTCAGATAAGGTTGTTAGTCATCCGGCTAAAGCACCAATCGAAAATGTCATCTCTGGTAATAAGGATGACAATACTAGGAAAACACCTTTAAGGAGTACCACATCAGGTTGTGTAGATGCCCATCCTGGTAAAACATCTTCAGTCAAGATTGTTAAGAAGAAGAAAATAGTGAGGAAAGTGGTGAAAAAGGTCACAAATAAAGCTCTCTGTTTGGAAAATGCAAAAGTAGGCCAGAACTCTGATAAATTTTTATGTGCTGATAGTTCTCCTCAGAGTCTGGCTGCTGCCCATAAGAGTGTTATGCCAGTAAAGAAAAGAATATTTTCTGCTAATCTCCATACTGATGGAAGTCCAGTGCACCATGTTAGTTTGCAGGATCCTTCTAAAGATGCAACGCTGCTGCTTAACAGCAAGGTTGAGGATAACTCTTTAAAGGGCATGGTTCTAAAGGAAGTCGGCAGTGATTTTAATTTTGTTGGTCAACCTGAATCAGTGATTCATAAGAAGAGAAAGTTCTTAGAATCAGCTATTTGTTTGCCCAATATAGAAGGCAAATTGGATGGTAATTTGACAATTGCTGATAACTCCATCCCCAGGCCAGAAACTCTTACACCTGTTCAGGATGCTACTGAAGCTGCTAGTGAAATCGTCTGCTCTTCTGTCTGTATTCCAACGCTTTGGTCAGCTACATACTGCAGTTAATATTTCTGGTGACTATGACCCATGCTTATCAGATTCGGAGAAAATAAAGTGTGGTTCTGTATCTGGGTTTGGTTTATGTAATGCTGAAGAGATCCATAAATTTGATGAGATTAGCCTTGTAATTGGTGCCAGCAACCAGACATCTGTTGATATCCATTGTCAAGTTACTGATGGTGTTAGCACAGAGGCATTTACTGTAAGGACAACCAATTTACTCAACTCAGAGGAAGCTGAAGTGAGCAGATCAGCTGTACCTGCAGATCGCATCATAGATGGTGGCTTAGGTGCAGCAGTTGTTACTGAAATAGATCCAGTTGATTTAGGGAGGGTCGGGGTTGACAGTAAGTTAGGTGATGGTTCTTGTGGGCTTCTGTCCAAAGATGGCATTGTGGTGTTCAAGGAGGCTAGTGGCAGAACGGGATCCTCAAATGCTATATCCTCAACTGAGGACCAAGAAGAAAATGCATCTACTGATAAAGAGAGAAAGAGAAATATTGAACTGCCCATGGTAAAATTTCCAAGCTCTCAATCTCATGGTATTTCCTTGGGCACCGGGGCTGTAGCAAGTTCAGAAAAATCTCTGGATGTCGCCATAGGTTTGTCTGATGAAAATCTTCATCCCGTGGAAAAGGCTGGCTTTTTGGATGGAAGAAGTCCAATCGAGAGCTTATCTGATGTCAAGATGAATGGGCAGAGTGGTGTCGAACAATGTGATGCGGACAGTCTGCCAGTGACTAAAAAACAGAAACTTTCTACCTCCAGTTCCAGTCCAACAGTATCTTTGATCAGTGAAATGCCGGCAGTTGACCAAATTCCCGAGACAGATGCACAGCCACAAACTTCTACCATTGATTATTTAATGCACACATCAGAGGATGTTAAAGTATCTAAACTAAATGCTAGATGTTCTGCTGCTAATCATTCTCCCGTTAATGTTTGCTCGGATAACTTGGACTTGGAAACTCCATGTCTACTATCCCATTCTCCTTCCAGGTCGGTTTGTGATGTATTATCTTTGCCAGCTTCTTCCCAGAATAATCATAGAATAGAATCTGCAGATGTTGAAGTTGTTGATACAGAAAGGGTGCATTTGGAGGCTACAGACACTGGTTTTGTTGATGTTACTAGATGCAGAATTGCCTCACCACATCAGTCTGTTGGATTAGATGAGAGATTGACTAATGCTGAGGACTCTGATTCATCTTCCGTATCAAAGTCTCTGGGTTCAGTTGCTCATGGGAATAGTATTTCTACCACAAGCATGGTTGAGACCTTGCCACCTGCATCTGATCAAAAATTGAACGAGTATGTTCCTGTTAACAAAGATGGTTCTCTTATGTGTGCATTATATGATAAAGAGTCGCCTGGACAAAACTCACAACCATATGTTTGTCGAGATTTAAAACTTCCAAATCAGAAGTCTCAGAGTCATGGTGCCTGCAGTGTATCTGCATCCATGCCTTATTCAGACATTGCAAAAACAAAGACAGGTCCCTTGCCTCCACATGTTTCTAAATATAGTTTTTCTGCAAGTGGACAATTGCCTGGAAGAAGAAATCAGATTACTCACCCTGCCCCTAAGAGTTACCCGGGTCGAAATGTTTTTGTCGCTTCAAGGAATATGACTGCTTCTAATAACACTTCGAAGTCCCGAACATGGCATCGGGCTGACAATTCTCATATGCCAGTGAGTAACAAGCCTTCCTTGAATAAGGTTCCTCCACAGACACCAATGTCATACAAAGTTGCTAAAGCTGAGACTTCCT
Source organism: Stellera chamaejasme (assembly GCA_024586325.1). NCBI lineage: Eukaryota > Viridiplantae > Streptophyta > Magnoliopsida > Malvales > Thymelaeaceae > Stellera > Stellera chamaejasme. The sequence goes on along the minus strand of JANJPE010000020.1, from coordinate 662,009 downwards.
ATATTCGCAAAGGTAACAGTCTTGTCAGAAAAGCTTTCCCAGTCCCTGCTCCTCATCAGGAAACTCAGTCTCTAGGTTCAGCTGTTTGTCAGTTGAGTTCGATGGTTTTAAATGAAGTTGGGAAAGTTTCAGGAACTGAAAGTGATGTTTTGGATTCAGCTAATTCCTCTAGAACTGTATTAGCAGATGCATCTACTGGGGTGACCTTGTCACCTACCATGCCAGGTGAAATTTCTTCTGCAAATCAGCCAAATGATTCATCTGTCAATTCTACATCTGGCCTGGTCATGGAAGCACCTCTTATTGTTTCGAGTGGAAGTGGAAGTAGAGCTGATCTTTCAAGCTCTGTGGAAATTATTGATGTAGTAGAATCATTCAAGGGCAGGACTAGCACATCTGGAACCACACTGGAAATTCATTCGGTTAGCAACATGGAAAGTCCATGCGAACAAAATGAAAGAACTATGACTTCTTCAAATGCCAACAATATGAGATACATAAAGCTAAGATCAGATCAGTTAGTTGCTGCTGATGCATCTGCCCATATTGCGGATAATAATCAATCTGGTAAGCCAGATGGTTATTACAAGAGAAGCAAAACCAGCTGATAAGGACAAGTATGGAGGGAAATGTCAAGTGGTCTGCCAGCGCACAGAGCAAGAAGGTGAATGCTGCACGGAAATGGCCACTGGAACTTTTGGCAATAGACAACCGCACAGAGGTATTTTTTTCTTTGACCTATTTTAATTGCCACTTTATGCTGTGGTAGTTGGTTTTGTTATGAGCTTTTCTCTCACCATTTGAAGGGTTGAAGCTGGTCTGGCTTATCCTGTTCAACTTAATCTTGCTTGATGCTTGTTGCTTGCTTGTAAGCATTTTATTATTCAGCTTTAGCAAGAACTGTTTTTTGAAGTTGCATCTGTGTGGTCTAGAATACCTTTAGCTCTTTGACTTGACGTACATGGATGCTAGTCTTCTATCCTTTTCCTTTTTCCTTCTTGTTTCTTGAGTAAGTTTTTTATATTTTATTTTAAATCTTTTTAACTTCAATCACCATATGGCTGCATAAAGTTAATGTCATGCTGGCAATAACTTTTCTTTTAAAAGTCTAAAAGTCCTTTGCAGTTGCTTCCTCATAACTGTAAGATGTGTTTCTGGAAACTGGAGTGGAAATTTGTTATGGAGTGATTGTGAGGCTTAATACTTTGTAAAGTTATCGTTTAACTGAGAAGTTTTTGAACCTTAGAGTTTTTGTCGTCCTATAGCTCTGTTTCCAATTATTAGTTTTCAGTTCAATATTCTCTGTTTGAATCGCTCTGCAGCTATGGGAAAGATCCATAAGCTTTCCAGATTCTCTTTGGTGTGGACCCTAAAGAATACCCGTTTATCAAGTCCTGTCGGTCAATCATGTTATCCAAAAATCTTCCCGCAACTATTCCCTTGGAAGAGAGTATCTTACTGGAGAAGCATGTTAACCTCGGGTTACAATCGGAACAGCAATTTATCTTCAATTGGGTACTTATATTTTTTCCCGCAAGGTTTGCTCATTTTATCTGATGTTCTTTTACCAAGAATATGAAATGCAATTTCTGCAGCCATAAATTGTTGCTGCTGAGGAAAAGAAATACTGTTTACACAAGATCAAATAATGGCTTTTCACTTCGCAAATCAAAGGTACTAAGTGTTGGTGGCTCTAGTTTGAAGTGGTCAAAATCCATTGAAAGGCAATCCAAAAAAGCCAGTGAGGTGGGATGTAGATGGGATAAGTTTTCTATATGTATTTTATTTGGATTTCATGTTTGCTTACGCTGATTCCATTTGCAGGAGGCGACTTTAGCTGTAGCTGAGGCCGAGAGGAAAAGAAAAGAGCAAAATACCACTGCTTGCAGTACTCTCATGCCTAATAGTGGTGGTCATTCTTCTTGCAGAGTTGTTCATGGCACTCAACTTCATCGACGTAGGTCATTTTTATTATTGATGAGACTGTCAGTAAACCTTTTTCTTTCGTTGTCCATCATTCACATATCGTGTCTTGCAACAGATTGCATCAATATATACTACCATCTTTGTCATTCATGGCTAAACTTTAGTAAGTATTTACTGTCTATTATGTTTGTAGGAGAACGTATCTTCCGCATTGGCTCAATGCGCTACAAAATGGACTCCTCAAGGCGCACTCTTCAGAGGATACCAGGTGATCCGCTTGGTGTCTTTTTGATGCAGCACTTTGGTCCTTATAGTCATATTCGTAGATGTAATTATTAAATCAATTTAAGTGGTTTTCATCACTAAGTAGATTGTGTTGCCGATGAGAGTTAATCAGTATGGTGTTGAGAATTTTGTTCATATCATGTTATGGCCCAAGTCTCAACCTGGAAGGATAGCATATTAGATGAGTTCATGCTGCATAACCCTCAAGATCTCTGGTTCCTCTCAGGGATATTTGAAGCCCAGTATTCCACCCCTTGGGCTTTTGGCTTGTGTCACATTTTTTTTTAATAGCTCTTCTTACCCATTTTCTGTGCAGATGATATAACATCCTCAACTGATGTAGCCGCAGGGAACAAGGCAAATAAATCTTATGTTCCAAGGAGACTGGTGATTGGGAATGATGAGTATGTGGATATAGTTACCCCGAATTTTCTTATTCTTTTTTTCCTGCTCTTGTCAGATTCTATAAAGTAGTTGATGTAACAAATGTATGTACTGCAGGTACGTGCGGATTGGCAGTGGTAACCAGCTCATAAGAAATCCAAAGAAACGCACTCGTGTTTTGGCAAGTGAGAAAGTTAGATGGAGTTTGCACACTGCCAGACAACGGTTGGTTAAAAGGCGGAAGTATTGTCAGTTCTTCACAAGGTTTGGGAAGTGTAATAAGGATAATGGGAAGTGCCCCTACATCCATGATCCTTCAAAAATTGCAGTGTGTACAAAATTTCTCAAGGGTCTATGCTCAAATCCTATTTGCAAATTGACACACAAGGTTTGTCATAAACCTGGCCTTCCTACAGCTAGTTGCCTTGTCAGCATATTGCTTTATTAACCTTATAACTGCAGGTTTTACCGGAACGAATGCCAGATTGTTCTTATTTCTTGCAAGGTGCCATGTGCTAGATTGTCCTTTTCTTAGTCCCAACTATGCTTGTTCAGAACTCTCATGGATTTTGTTGTAGGTCTGTGCACAAAAGAGATTTGTCCATATAGACACGTACATGTGAATCCAAATGCCTCTACTTGTGAAGCTTTTCTGCGAGGCTATTGTGCTGATGGTAACGAGGTACCCTTCATTCTTCTTACACTTTACCGGGTTTGGTAGTCATCTAACAGAAACTTGTCTGGTCAATTAAATAAAACACTAGTGCAAGTAAAATCTATAAGGTGAATTTGTAAAGGTAAGAGTAAGAGAAATGTTGGGCCGATGAATTTCTCTATTTTGCTCGATTAACTAAGTTAGTGTTGTCCAAGTGATCAATATGCATGCATTGTCAACGCTGGCACACACACATACATGAACAACACCAATGTCCACATGTACCCTGTGACACCTTCCATCTCCCGCTTGCTGTAACACCCCCCATCTCAACCAACTTTAGTCTCTAAAACAGATGCTAGCATCAAAATTGGAGTGACATACATCATATACATGGTGCTAACTTCACTGCTTAAAGTTTCTATTTTCATATCAGAAGACAATTCTTCATATTATCAAAGAAGCTACTAGGACTTAGGTTCATGGGCTTGCTCACGAGGCTAGTAGAGTTACTGTAATTAATTTTTCTTAATTCTGCTGACCAACCTTTTAGCCGAGAGTACGGGTTGACCTTTTAGGAATGGGTTTCAACTATTCATCTGTTATCTTAAGATTTTCTTATGGCTGCGTGTATGCCCTCCCTTAAATGAGCACTCACTGGTCACCCTAATTCTGTAAATGGGGTGGATAATCTGCAACCAGTGCCGGAAGAAACACAGCTATGTCTGTCCAGCTTTTGAAGCAACAGGGTCATGCCCTCAGGGATCAAAATGCAAACTTCACCACCCCAAAAAGCGCATCAAAGAAAAGAGAAGCAAAAGTTCAAGAGAACGCAAGAACACTCAAGGGCGTTACTTCGGTTCAGTGCACATGGATATTTCTGAACCGATGAAGACGGTGTCCGGAAGACATGTAACAGGAGATAAGGATGAGAGCGAGGTTGAAGAAGAGTTAGGCGATTTTATCAGTATCGATGTCAGCGATGATGAAGACTGGAAGATTTATGATGCAGCTACTGACCAGGGAACATTCGTCGTCGAGAACGGGTCTCTGGATTTAGAATCAGAAGACATTGATGAGCTGATTTTGCCAGTTCGTATAATGGACAAGAACCTGTTGACTTGAAGTTGGAATGCAGGTGCTTGTTCAGACAGAGCAGGCAACACTAGGTCAGAAAATGTTTGTGTTATCAGAATCAGACGCGGAGCATTTTGTTTATTCCTACAGAAAGGTAAGTGATTGTATAGTTCTGTTTTCAGCTGTTGATTTTTGTTCAGCAGTGCCTATTTTGTAAATTACTCATTTTGTGTACGAACAAGAATATACTGGAATGCAATGAAAGGAAAAAAGTTGGGAATTGTAGTGGTGTCAGTTTGTTTTGCCTTGTTCATTTTTGCAGTTTTGTTCTGGAGAAAGAAAAGAGAAAAAATTGTCAATATATTACTACTTCCCCAAAAAAATCCTGTTCTAAAAAAAAAAGATGTACATTTCTTTTTCAATATTTAATTTATGATTTTTTTAACATTTTGATATACAAATATAAATAATTTAGATGTAAATTATAGATTAATGTGTGTATTTTTTAGATATATATTTTTTTCAATTTTTTTTAATGAGTTCAGTTTAGTAATAATTTGAATCTTTCACACCATCAGAAATATATCAACTTTTATGAGACAGGAGAGTATTTTTCTAAATTGAACTATGTCAAGGCGGTCACATAAGGGTCTGAATTTTAATTTAAAGTGGAACATAATAGATGTGAAATGAAAATGGGTGCAATGGCCAAATGCGAACCTGAAGAAGAAACAAAAATAAAATAGTAAATAAATTAAGAAACAAGCCAAAAACCAATGTAACGTCTCTCCATATTATCAGCCACACACTGGATAACCCTGAAAGGGCATTATCCGGATGAGGTAATGGGATGAAAATTCACTGGACTCCTGACAATTTAACGGAGAGTCTTCTTCTCCTCCTTCAAAAGCTAAAAGCATTACACAATCATGAAACAATATCCCAGCCATGGCAGCGAGTTCCTCTTTCATCGCCTGCACAAAACTCTCGATATTGGGATCGGTTAAGGGGACACGGAGAAGACCTTCTTCAGGAGGTCTTCTCCGTGTCTCCGCTCAGCAGCAACAAGCTGATGTCCGAGAAGAAACCGGAGAAGCATCCCAACAAACCGAACAAAACCCGGAACAAGGCACAAAGAAGCGAGAGATGAAGCCACCGAGACCTGTGGAGCCTCAGCTAAACGTTAAAAGCAAAAACATGAGCCGGGAGTACGGAGGACAGTGGCTAAGCTGCACAACCCGGCACGTGAGGATCTACGCGGCCTACATCGATCCCGAGACCTGTGAATTCGACCAGACCCAGATGGACAAGCTCACCCTCCTCCTCGATCCAACCGACGAATTCATCTGGACACCTGAAACCTGCACCAAGGTCTTCTCCTACTTCCAAGAGCTTGTTGACCACTATGAGGTATAGTACATAAACTCTTCAACCAGTTGCTTGGTCCTTAAGGTTGTTAATTAATTAGTTCATTCACTGAGAGATCGATTGAACCTACAGGGTGCTCCATTGACGGAATACACACTTCGGCTGGTGGGTTCGGACTTAGAGCACTATATAAGGAAGCTGCTGTATGATGGAGAAATTAAGTACAACATGAATGCAAATCAGCTCAATTTCAGCATGGGAAAGCCTAGGATTATGTTTGACAGTAACAAGCAGCTTGAAGATGCCCAACCATGACATGTTTTTTTTTTTGCTTGCAAAATCATATACTCCTTATTTGTGCGTGTATGAAATTACTACTCCCTCCGCCCAAGGTTTATCCATTTGACTTTGCTATTTTAAGGTTCAGCGTTTGACTACAATTTTAAAAATGATAAACAATAAAAAAGTTCAGAAAAAAATACTGTATATTTATAAAATTTAGATATCAAATTATGATACACAATTGAAATATTTAATTTTCAATATTTAAACATTCATAAAAATATCATAGATTAAATACTGTGAAACTGTTAAAACAAATGTATCAACTTTTTACGGATGAAGGGAGTATTAGGCAAAAGCATTATTCCATCCATCATGTCTTCCGTTTTTCTTCAAAGTTCATAGCAAAGGGATCTCCTTAATTAGAACTAACAACTCCGTCCTCCAAAACTTTGTAGCATAAGCCATCACCCTTGCCTACCGCCCAATCCTGCCCGACCCACCCGCCGGTGGTATCATCCTAGCATGTCCATTGCGCGAAGCCGAAGCTAGATATGGTCGTAGTCTAGTAGTCTAGCTGGGGATATAGCTTCGACTTTGATGACAAGCATGCTAGGGATGATGCAACATGCAGGATGGCGGTACATTAATGGTGGTTTGACACAAGGTGGTGGTTCAGGAGGAGCTCGGGCACTAGAGTGGGTTGTTGATAGTGGCTTGAAGCGGGCTCAGTGGCAAGGGCAACTAGGGATGAATATTGAACGAACAACTCAAGCTCAGCCAGGACTTGACTCGATTAAAATCTTGTTCGTGACTCGTTCAAAATACTATCAAACCAAGCTTGAATAGATTTTAAAACTCGATACATATTTCAAGCCAAACTTGAACACCGTGCTACTTGGCTCGACTCAACTTTTTATTACCCTTTTCCCATTAAAATAAGTGAATAGTTCGAGCTCGACTTGAAACGATTGATTTAAAACATCAGTAGCTCGTTCATATAACTTTCAAGCCAAACTTGAACAGAATTTCAAATTCGATAGAATATCAAACTAAACAAGAACAATATGGAATCAACTCGGCTCGACTCTTTTTCAGCCTTAAAGGCAACTGATCTAAGCTTCACTGAGGGGTTAGTGATGTCATCATGGGCGGTGGTAGGGGTGAGCAAGGTGGACGAAAAGATAGAGGTGGGGTTAAGGCCTAAGGGTGGATAGGGGAAAGTTTAGGGGATAAAATGAAAAGGTAAAAAGTTTGGGGTAAAAGTTTTAGTTCTGAAAATTTTTAAGGTGCAAACAGAATATTAATAAATCACAAAAGGATTTCTCTAGTTTCTGAAATTTTAGGGGCAACTATAGGTCATGTGTCATGACAAATCTAGAGTCTTTATAAGTTCTAACGTTTTCATTCAATAGTTCAAATTCAATTTTATCTTAATAAATCTCTACAAATGGTGTTTTAATCTTTTAATTTAATAGATTAATTAGTTGAGTTAGTTAATTAATAATACATTTAAGTATGTATTATTAGCATATGTGTTAAATAAACAGACTCTAGTCTTTATAAGTTCTTTTTCATTCAATAGTTCAAACTCAATTTTATACTTATTTTTATTCCATAAATCTTTTAAAAAAGATACATTTCATTACCATATCATCTTAAACTTTTTAATTTTCACAATCATCATCCATTCTTATTTGAACACATCATTTGCCAAGCTTGAACCAGCTCAGAGCTCGTGAAAATTTCTCCCTTATCGAATCTTTAACAGCCTGAACCAAGCTTGAACCAGCTTAGAGCCGAGTTCAAGTATAAATAAAGGGTTGATGAAGTTCGATTCGAGGCTAAAATTTCACGATCCTAAATTTGTATATTAAATATTCAGTTTGATTCCACTCATTTTTCAGCATCATTATTCCTTCCTCGGAGAATCCGTGAACGGGATCGGAATCGGAGTCCGTGACAGAAATGGGCTCCAAAATTCAAACATCAAAGGTTGCCAATGACAGGTAGTACACTTCTCCCGGGATTCACTGCACCGCCTCATCTTTCGCCTCTAACCACGCTGCTCTCCCTCTCCCTCTCCCTCTTCCCTCTCCCTTGCGCTTTTCGCTCACATTGTCCTCGCACGATCATGGCGGACTTCGTCGCTCAGACCGTCTCTCAGCTCGACATCAATGCCGACTTTGATTTCTCCACCTGCGCCCCTAATCTCCAGAGGAATCTCCACATTCTTACCCCTGATCAGGTCACTCTTTTTCTTTTTCTTTTTTTTACGGAATTGTGGACGTTTCTGTTAGAATTTTGTGAGTCTGTGCTTTACTGTGCTCCCCTTCGCCCCTTTTTTAGGTTGAATTGGCGAAAATGTTGTTAGAAATGGGGCAGAGCCATGTGTTCCAGAATTGGTCGGAGCCTGGGGTTGATGATGAAGAAAAGAAGGCGTTCTTCGCCCAGGTTTGGTTCTGGATTCTGAATCTATTTCATGGTCTATTCTTGAATCCTATGAAGAAAATGGAGGCTTGCATTGCGTCACTGGCTACACATTACCTGAGATATCGTGTTTCATAAGAATTTCAGAGAGGGTAAATTCAACATACTACCATTCGGTTGCAAATTTACAAATTTGTCTGATCTACTCGAGTAGAAAGTTTTCTTAGACAGTTGTTGAAGTTTATTGGAGGCTCAGAAAGTTAGATTTCTGAAGTAGAGATTCTACCTAAATTAGTGGGGACAAGGATAATTCTTTGTTCATGAATCATGAGTATTTGTATTATTTTGAACTGTCAGTTATTAAAGTTCCAGACTTTGGTTTTACTTGGTTTCAGGTGGCTAAATTGAACTCCAGCTACCCAGGGGGATTGGCATCATATATTAAGAATGCTAAAGAACTCTTGGCAGACTCAAAAGCTGGAAAAACCCGTTTGATGGATTCACACCTTCTGTAAGTCTATCTTTGCTTTATTTTGATTGTCATGTGAAGCCTTTCGATTAAGGTCACATATCTTTGTTGTTCTACTCTATTTGCAAGCCAACTAAAGGGAATTTAACTTCATCAAATTGAGATGACTATCTTGCACCTTCTTATATCCTCATGCATTAAACCTTGGATGTGCACATACAACAATGTTCATCTACACCATTTCCTGGATTTGATTTTGAAAGCTAGGTCTAATTAGGGGGCTCGGCTCGAGCTCGAGCTTTAATGAGCCCGACAAGCCGAGCCTCACGAGCCTCGAGCTCGAGCCGGTTTCGAGGCTTGAATAATATACGAGCCGAGCTCGAGCCCGAAACGTTCGGCTCGTAAGGTTCGCGAGCCTAACGGGCTCACGAACCAAACGAGCCTAACGAGCCCGAATTTCACGAGCTCGAGCTCGAACCTGCTAGGCTTGGGCTCGGGTCGGCTCGGCTCGAACTCACCCCTAGGTCTAATGCATGCTGATGCCTTCCAAACGGAGTCATTGAACTTTATAATGATCAGTCCACATTTGTTTATACACACAATTTTATGGGTTGCTTTTCTCAAGGTATGGTAGCATGTGATTTCATGCTTCAGTGTTTCTTTTGAGTAACAAGGTAAAGGTATGATATGGCCAATGCCCCTCCGACTATGTTGGTCCCTAACCCAGATTACTGCACAGAAATAACCAGGCTACCCTGTTTGCTGATCTTATCTGTTGATCTTTCCATCATGCTTCATTGATTTTCCATGACAGCACTAGTATTGCTTGTAAGGGCTACTGAAGTGTACGATTCTTAGACTTTCCACATTACAACTTCTGTCGAAGAAAATAACAAGAGTAATATGGTATCTGATGAAATTAATTTCAGGTTCCAGCTGGAGAAAGCTTGAAATATGGGGATGATGAGTTCATGAAATATGAAGAGGAAGGAATAAGAGAAGCCCAACATGCTGCTTTTGTTTTAGTTGCTGGCGGCCTTGGGGAACGTCTTGGTTACAATGGAATCAAGGTATACCATCACATAATTTCATGTTCTCTTTTAGTTGCTAGGTAACGTCATGACATGGTACCTTAATCCCAACTATTAAGTGGTATGAAGTTTATATTGTCAATTGATTGTGTAAGATTAGTTTGTGCTATAAATTCATGCAAAAAGCATAGTAGTGAAGTTCCATGCAGGATGCTCTTCCTACGACAACCTTCTTACAAAGAAATAGTAAGATGAAATTCCAAAACTGTCATCACCATATCCACTTGCATGGAAAATATCATGAGATGGTGATGAGTTGAGATAGTTTCTATATCGTATAATGGAACATGACTTTGTATTAGTTACTAGGTAACCTGTCTTATATTTTCACATGCACAACCAGTATTAGCTTTGGGTTAAGTTGATTAGATTTTCGATCTAAATTACCAACTGGGAAATCTTTTAGCATCTATGACTTTTCATTGACCTCTTAAGTGTCATCCAAAGGATTTAAACCCCTTTTAAGAATTTTGATTGGCATATTCACAATCCCAGGGGATGGATCTAGTTATAGGGCAGTAACTGTGAAATCTTCCTATAATTTAAGGGTGACTGTTTCAGCTTTAAGAAAATTTCTTCCTTATCCATACTCTGAAGTTTAAGTCACACCAAGAAAGAACTCGATGATCTGAAATGCTACTTAGAGATAATCTTCTCGTCTTAAAGAGTATACTCTTAGTATTTGAATGAACAAACTTGCTTTTTTCATTTGATTCTCTCTCTCTCTCTCTCTCTCTCTCTCTCTCTCTCAAGGTTGTTCCAATAAATAAGGACCTGCATCTTAGGATGTATTACTACTTTACTCTGGTTTATGTGTGCTCTTCCCTCTTAAATGTGATTTATCCTTTAACTTCTGATGACCATGATTGTGTCATCCACATATTTCAGGTGGCCCTTCCTGCTGAGATCACAACTGGGACATGCTTCTTACAGCTGTACATTGAGTATATTTTGGCCTTGCAAGAAGCTAGTAATAAACTTTCAAAAGGTTTGTCATGAAACATTTTAAGTTTGGAAATTCAAGGACAACGCTCAGGAAAATTCAATTTGGTCTCTCTCTCTCTCTCTGGGTTTTCTTCCCCCCTTTTATCTCTTTCGTTACAGGGAAGACGTTTTTTCCCCCCAGCAGCAGGAATTACTGAGCTTAGAATTGACTTCCTCTTTAGACAAATGTTTTTCTTTCTCTAACTTTTAGGCGAATGTCAGAAGGAGATCCCTTTGGTTATTATGACATCAGACGATACTCATGGGCGTACACTTGACCTTCTAGAGAGAACTTCATATTTTGGTATGAAACCTACACAAGTAAATCTTCTTAAGCAGGTAATTACTGGTCATTCGAGTTGTCATCATTAATCCACAAGAATTTATTCTTTTTGGAGATTTACTTTAGTGCGTATTAGGAAAAAGTTGCATGCTTGGATGACAATGATGCCAGGCTTGCTCCGGACCCAAACAATAAATGTCGAATTCAGGTATCCTTTTTTTGTGCATTACTATTTGAGACTAAAAGAGCATGGTGTTGTGTTTTTTGTTTTGATTATATTCTTGTTTTGGTAGACAAAGCCGCATGGTCATGGAGATGTACACTCTCTTCTTCATTCCAGTGGTGTTTTGAATCTGTGGTATGTTCTAAAACATTAGTAGTATTTTTATTAATATATCAGCAATGTGCCTAGCTTATAGCAATAGGCTGATTCATGTTTAATAGTTTTACTGTATCTCATATCGTTAAGAAGCTTGTAGATTTTTCTGACGTTTTCTCTTCATTTCTTCATGGAATATGGTATGTATATTATTTGAAGTGGAAACTATCATTTTTAATTGCCCCCACATTTATTGACATTTTTAATTGGTTAACTTTCTTTCAGTAAATTTTGTTTTTTTAAATAAAAACCAACTTCGCAATTCTTCTGGGAGTTTGCTTTTACAAGATAGGTTCCTTTCGATATTATTCTGTGAATTGTTGGTGGGGCACTTTGAGCCCTTTCCGACTGCCAGACACCTGATCTCTATGCGCATGCTGTTATGTAAATAAAAGTTATGAAAAGCAACACCTGATAAGGTTCTTTAAATATCTACTGCTTATCCCGCAAGCTCCCAAGCAGTTCTAGTAATTCATTTGACTTGACTAAATCAGATTATGATACTGATAACTTTTCAGGCTTAGGGATGGGCTTAAATGGGTTCTGTTTTTCCAAGATACAAATGGCCTTTTATTCAAGGTCGGTGGCAAAATTTCAACTTTTCATGTGTGATTTATCATCAGTGATTGTGGGAGTTGGCTGTTGTTTGAATTCTTTCTTGTTTATTCATTTGTCAGGCTATTCCTGCTTCACTGGGTGTTAGCTCTATCAAAGGGTATCATGTCAACTCTCTTGCTGTTCCACGTAAAGCAAAAGAAGCTATTGGAGGAATTACTAAGCTCACTCATGCTGATGGTACTATCACTCCACTTTTAAGGAAAATAAAGATATAGAGTATATGAAATATATTTTCATGTAGAATCAATAGTGCTTAATTTTACTGATTCTTACTCTGGTACTTTGGCATTGGACAAAGATAGTGTATTCTGGCCTTCTTTTGAGATCTTTTTTGGCAATGTTTGCACATTGCTGCTAAACATTCTTGATGAAAAATCTGTTCTGTAAACTGAGCTTGCCTTTCCGCGCATTTACACGGAAAGCAAGGTTATGTTTCCTGTAACATATAAACCTTCTATCATTCTAATGATACATGGTCTCCACAGGGGGGTCAATGGTGATCAATGTTGAGTACAATCAACTTGACCCTCTTCTTCGGGCTACTGGAAATCCAGATGGAGATGTTAACTGTGAGACAGGCTATTCTCCTTTCCCGGGAAACATAAACCAGGTAAACTTTCTACCTCTGTTTTCTTTGAATGTTATCTATTAGCTTCACTCCTATCGATGTTGTTTGATGGCCACGGCATTTCTTTCTATGGTCTTGTTTTCAGCTAATTATGGAACTTGGTCCGTACGTCGAGGAGCTAAAGAATACTGGAGGTGCCATAAAGGAGTTCGTTAACCCTAAGTAATTTTCTTTGTTTAGTACTCCTAGCCAGAATTTTAAAATTGCTAGAGTTGGCTACCTGACTTCATCTTCCAGATTGAATGAATTTACAATGGGGAAAAGAAATTAAATTTGCTAAGGTTGCTGGTAAACCTGGAAAATTATGTGTTAATGTTGGTTCTCTTAAATTCTTTACCACTACTTCTTGGAATTCTTTTTTGTTAAAGTGAATTTTTGCAAATGGTTAGACATGATTTTCTTGAAGTGACAGGATTTGAGAGAGAAGTACTGTTTTCTACTACCTAGTGCATGAGAATGTTTCCTCAGTCTCATCTTTTGTTGAAGGTACAAGGATGCTACCAAAACATCATTTAAGTCTTCAACTCGATTGGAGTGTATGATGCAAGACTATCCTAAAACCTTGTCTCCCTCAGCAAGGGTTGGATTTACGGTAATACATTGGAGTCACCATTTGGTCTTTACATAGGTTTTTTGCTCTAAGCTGTGTTAATGGGTTGCAGCATTAAAATAACTGTTTCTGGTAGACAGGTCTTGGATGCATGGATTGCTTATGCACCAGTGAAGAATAACCCTGAGGATGCTGCCAAGGTAAACAGAATGGTTTCAAAAATAGATAAAATATTTTATTTAAATGGTTTCTAGTTTGTGATTGTCACTTTCTTTCACATGACTTGGTTCTTGATTTTAATCTTACTGGCTCAATCTGTCCTTATGAAGGTGCCAAAGGGCAATCCATATCACAGTGCAACTTCAGGTGAAATGGCCATTTATCGAGCCCACAACCTCATCCTCAGAAAGGTGACAACAAAACCTCTGAATTGATATGGATACATTATATTTTTCTCGTCTTTCCCCCTTTTTGAACCGTGGCTTCATGTACTTCTGCTCGTTAGGCTGGTGTTCAAGTCGATGAACCAGTGAAGCAGGTTTTCAATGGGCAAGAGGTGGAAGTGTGGCCACGTATCGTATGGAAGCCCAAATGGGCACTCACTCTTAGTGAGATCAAAGGCAAAGTCAGTGGAAATTGCACCATCTCTCAGAACTCTACACTGGTCATTAAAGGCAGCAATGTATTCCTGGATAGAGTCAGATTGGATGGAGCTCTCGTTATCGATGCTGTTGATGATGCCGGGGTGAGCTTTTAATGCATGTCTCATAGTTGGAACCAGTCATTCTTTCATTTCCATCTGATTGCACCATTCCATGTTCAGTCTCTGAGGAATTTTACGGCACATGATAGGTGATAGTTGAAGGGAGTATTAAAAACAAAGGGTGGGCAATCGAGAATGTCGACTACAAGGATACATCTGCGCCAGAGGAACTGAGGACCAGAGGTTTCAGAATCAACAAAATGGAGCAACTGGAGAGAACCTATAATGAGTCTGGGAAGTTTGTCTTGGCAGCTTAAAGGTTTCGTGTGGCACAAGGTTCGGCCTTTATCTATTCTTTTACTAGTTTAAAATTTTTACTGTTTGAAAAGGAAAAGTTCAGTAAATTTGTCTCCTGTAATTATCCAAGTCAGGAAATGGGTAAAAAGAGCCATCAGAAGTTATGAAAGGTTCACTTCAAATTATTTAGCTTTCCATATCTAAATGAATGGAAAATCATAAATGAAATGCTGTACAACAACAAACGGAAGTGGAAAAATTTTTGGGAACAAAGGTAGCAAAAATCATAAATTATTTACTTGCATCAATTTTAAAACATGTACAGTATATTATAATTTGAAGTATAATTTTTATGAATGTTTATATTTTTTGAGTACTGGTGGAGTATGTTACATTACTTATATTTAACAACGGTAAACGCCATATCAACGTACATTCGTCAAAATATAACCATTTTTCAAAGATATAGGACCAAAGAGTCAGCGATTTCAAACTTTTTGGCTTGTTTATACAATTTCGATATTTGGTATGATCAACTTTTAACTTTATGTCCAGCTATTTTCTCTACTGATATAATGTTTCCTTCGTCTCTGTAAAATAATAATTTGATATTTATATTCTATAAATAATTTTTTAATTTTTATACTGAAAGTACTATCTATAAGAGATGTGAAATTGACATCAATCAATCGTTAAACGTTACACCACTATTGGAGTAAGTGGTGCAGTTACCACTATTGAAATTTAGATAAATATAGGTATATATATTTTGTCTAATATAGGTATATATATTGTCTATTTCTAAAAAGATGTTGTACTCTTTTTTTTTTTACATTTAATTTATGATTTAATTTATTATTTTTGTTTTACTCATAATCAAAATTTAGATAATATATTTTCTCCATCCCTAAATATCGTGTGATCAAAATAATAGAGTAGAATTATTTGAAGACGTGATAGCATGCTAGCAATTATAATTGACGTATGAATCCTATAATTGCTGGTTAATACTCTGAACTATGACTCAGAGTATTAACCAAAGAATTATAGGATTGACTCGATGGGCAAATAAGGGTCTGAAAAAACAAATTGGACAAAGAAGGGCATGGATTATTAATTATGGGCAAACAAGACCCTTGACCCGGCCAACTCGGCACGTGGAGGGACATGGGACAACGAGCGTTCACCACTTAACGCGTTTCTTAACAGTTTAGGGTTATGTTGGATGAAGTGTGTGATTTGGGGGCTTTCTGTAAGATTCCAAAACTTTTAGGGGCCTTTTTGTGGCTTAAAATTTTGGGTAAATTACAAAAACCCCATTGAGGTTTGATGAAATCTTCAGTTTGCCCCTCTATTTTAAAAATTTCAGTTACCCCCTTGAGGTTTAGTAAAATCTTCAGTTACCCTCCTTGACCGTTTAAGATGGTAGTCGACTCTTAAAAATATTAGCAATAATTATACTAAATATACTCCATAAACATTTAATGGGCAGCCCGTGCTCACCTATGTCACAGCAGCATGGGCTCGCCTGCGTTTTTGTGACCTAAACTCGTTCGCGTTGTGACGTTGACCAGATGAAAGCGGCGGCTAGCCAGGGTGGCCATTTTGGGAGGGAGAAATTAGAAACAAAATGTCCGGATTAAAGTATTAGGGTAAAAAATATTAGTGTCAATAAGAGCAGTTAACCCTAAATTTCTCAACAGTCAACTAACCACACAAATAGTCAAGGGGGTAACTGAAGATTTCACTAAACTTCAGGGGGTAATGTAGATTTTTGAAAATAGAATGGGCAAACTGAGATTTTCACCAAACCTCGGGGGGGGGTGGTTTGTAATTTTCCCTAAAATTTTATTGGCACCTCTTCCTTCCATTCGACCCTTCCAATGTCGACACCCCCGACGGCCTCATCTGCCACTCCTCGTCCACTTTTTGACCTCGTCTACCACCACCACATCCGCACCTACCACCCGCACCACGCCGACCTCCTCGGTCTATTCTCCCGCATTGTCTCGACATCGTCCTCTCCGACTCTGTGCTCGTCTTCACCACCATGGATGGTGACATCCACGTCGCAGCCCCCTTGGTCGACTTCACGAGCTCAAGAGTAATCATCTTCGACCTGAGAAACCAAGGCGTGATCTTTCACGAGGAAGAGCATCGGAGAGGCGTCGTCGTAACTTCAATGGACGTGAGCCAGGACGCATACATGGTGGCGGAGAGCCGCCGGGGGGCCATCGTCTGGCGAGTGGAGACGTTGGAGGAAGTGTCGAGGTTTCCGGTGCGGCAGCGACACGTGATGGGTTGCACGAACTTGCGTTGTGCGATGATATCTGGCGTCGGAGTGGTTAGGGTTTGGGAGGTGGAGATCAGATTAGCAAATACAAAAAGGCCCCTAAAAGTTTTAGAATCTTAAAAAAAGCCCCCAAATCATACGCTCTATCCAACCTAACGCTAAACTGTTAAGAAACACGTTAAGTAGTGAACGTCTATTGTCCCACATGCCTCCATGTGCCGAGTTAGCCGGGTCGAGGCCCTTGTTTGCCCAAAACTAATAGTCTAGCCCCTTCCTTGTCCAATTTTTTTATGCCCTTATTTGCCCCTCGAGTCATAGTTTAGGGTACTAACCAGCAATTTAGCCTACTATATATATATATTTGTTAATGGCTTCTAACTTTGACGTCAAACACTACCTAATATTAATCTGTTTTTTTAGATTATTTCTCTCCATTTTTTATTGTGTGAAGTCCGATCATACCTAACTAAAATTATTTTAAATATCTTAGGGGAAGAGCTTTTTTCTGTTTGTTTATTTTTCAAGAA
The DNA here is from genome assembly GCA_024586325.1 of Stellera chamaejasme. NCBI lineage: Eukaryota > Viridiplantae > Streptophyta > Magnoliopsida > Malvales > Thymelaeaceae > Stellera > Stellera chamaejasme. Next base: position 644,780 of record JANJPE010000020.1, on the reverse strand, counting down.
AAGTGCGATCTTTTAGATCATTTTAGGAGTTGAACAGTTAAGGTAACCTCAAAAACTAGTGCCACCGATTCTAAGGCACGTAGGCCGTGCATATCATCATCAACATGCCAATAATGGCATGTGAAATCGTTTTCGCGTAACGTAATACCTTTGCAATCCTCCTTTAAAAACAAATTAATTCATACCATACGCAAAATCATGAATAACCAATTGTAATTCATATACCATTTGCTTCGTGATAAGTATAACGTTGATTAAAGACTTTGTGTTTCACAACAGCTTTTTCAAATAATTGTCATGTTTTTAAAAAGTTACTAACGGTAATCTTTTGAATTCAACCATTCGCAACAACTTTTCAAGTAGCGGTTGTGTTTTGAAAAAGCTATCAATAATAGCTTTTTTAGTTTAGCTGTTAGGTGTTTAATCTCAATCATTAAAAATTTATCCAAAACACTACAACTAATTGAAACAACTATTTCTCAAACGGGACAATAGCCCTGAAGTTGAATCAATGACAGTTATATTTTTTCATACAAATAAAAGGGTATAAAAGCAGTAAAAGAAGCACACTCATTCCCCATGAATCACTACCTACACATTTTGAGGAGTTTGTGGTGGCCCTTGTTTTTACTAGGGTCACCACAAACCCTATAAGGTGTTTAAATCTATCGAAAATTCTTCCTCTTTTCTTATCTCTTCCCATTTTCATCTCTTCAAACATTTCTTCTTCATCTTCTTCAATCTCTCATCTCTCAAACACACTCTTTGCTTTTTTCATAGTTCATCATCTGGGTTCAAAAAAGAGAGTCCAAATATGGGTTTGAGAATGAATGAATGAAGAAGCTGTATCTGAGTTTTTATTCAAGATGAATCTGAGTTTTTGATGAATTTTCAGATGAATTTCGATTTTTTTTATTTCATAGAAAAAGTTTATGGCAGGTACATCCTCAATCTCCCTACATTACGACATCATTATTAATTTCCTATTTTTTTTTCTAATGATCATTCATTTCCTTATTAACACATCATGTATCACATAGAAAAATGTGCCAGTGACTAATTACACAAAGGAAAAAGAAAAGTGTAAGCTCAAGCTGAATCACAAATTTTAGTTTGTTGATTAGAATAGAGAGACGTGGATGGAAATTATTGTATAATTAATCAGGCACAAGATGCTGCGAAAGTTTGGTGTGGTACCATAATTGATTAGTGGGCCTAACCAAAACCTCTACTTCAAATAGCTAGGCTTGGCCGCTTGGCAACTACCAAAGTACAGTACTAGCTAGTGGCTCTATTATTTCCAAGTATATGAAACTACCTTCACATCTCATCACAACAGTACACAGCCACAAGCTTCCCAACATTAGGGGGCTTCACACATGTATTTTTTGAGGTGAATTTTTGCAAATTCACCCCTCAAAATTCGGTGAACCACTCTCCACATATATTCAGATCTCGTGTGAGAAAGCGAAACGTGAATATGAATTTGTGTCGAACCAATCAAGAGTGAGTTAGGAAAAGAGTAGTGGAGGTGGTGCCCACCCTGCACCAATCGAATCGGGGAGTGGGGTGGGGCCCACCAGTATTTGTTGTGTTTGTGTCTAGCGTTGGTTTCAACTTTGAAGAACCCGGACTACGTGATGAATTTGTTGAGTGAATTTGGCAACAAATCTGGTGAAAAACTTTTCTCCCTCACTTGAAGTTTGAAGCCCCCTATTAGTGGGTTTCAAACTTAGGAGGGGAAGAGATTTTCATGAGGTGAGAAATTGAAGAATTTACCGTGGATTCTCACAACGAAGATCTTGTCATCGCAAGTGGCACGGCCGGAAAACCTACATACGACACTATCGGGTGCTTGGAGGAATGAATTTTGTTTCCGTGTAATTCAAGGTACATCTATATCCCCTGAGACAATCTGTTTGTGTTTGAATTTGAGCCGGGAAGACATTGATAAGGTGGTTCAATCTAGGCCATGGTCCTTCGATAATCTTCTGATTGTTTTTCGCCAACTGATTCCGGGTGATCAAATATCTACTCTTGCTTTTGACTGGTTGGAGTTTTGGGACAAGTTGTGGGTCTTCCCTTCGGATGGGCCTCCCTCGCAATGGGGAAGCTTCTTGGTGGGAAGATTGGATTGTTGAAGGAAGTTTATTGGGAAGGAACAACGATACAACTTAGGGTGGCGGTTGATATCTCAAAGCCTCTTCGCCAAGTTATCACAATGGTAAGCGCAGACTCTTCTAAATTGTTGCTCAATTTGAAATATGAGAAGTTGCCGAACTTTTGTTTTAATCGTGGTATTCTCTCGCATGTTGAAATAGAATGTCTGGAATCTCATGAAAGTTTGTATGGGGCATGGATGAGGGCAAACCACTACCACGTGACCGCGGTGCCTCCCACCGTATTGAACCGGTGTTGCGACAATTAGTGGTCCAACCTCCAGTAGGGCCCCGAATGAGTGTTTGGTTCCGAGGGGGGTGGTGGTTACACCAACTAATGATGAGACTTCAGACAAATTGGCATTGGTACCCACAAATGGCCCGATAAAATGACAAACTTGTGATGGAAAGGAACTTGGTTATATCGGATATACCACGCAACCCGGATCCTCTATTTACTGTGCCTATCAAATTCACTTTTGGTAGTGGGAGAGATTTGGTTCCAATAGGAAGGGGACATGGGTGTGGTAGAGGAGCCGCCCCAAAAAACGGGGTGAAAAAGAGCAGGGGAAGACCAAGGTGTGTTGGCTCTATGGAAGGAGATTCGGGATGAATTACTTCGGGACGCAAATCGGGAGGATGGATTCGGGAGGATCGGATGGAGCAAAACTCGGACATGGCGGGGGTCGAGCATAAGCTCACCCTGTTTGGGACGATGATGGACATGTCACAGGTGGTTGGGTCCTGGAACATTCCCAAAACACCCAAGATAGCTACTTGGCTCGAATCGGCTTGATTGTGAATCGGTGGATTGGTAGCTTTAGCTTGATGTTGCTTATGCAAGTGAAACGAGTTTCTCCACTTTCTACCCGACACTTCTTGCAGGGGACGGGCGTTTACAAGGTATGACACAACTTGGGTGGTGGTTGGTTGCCCTCGATCCGAACGAAGATGCTGCAAACGAGAGTTCGTATGAAATCGATTGGCTAGGTAGTAGGAGATCAGAATCTGGTCTCCACGTGCTTCTCAACATCATGTTAAGGCTTAAGTCTGGGTTCACTTTATTATGTCGGTTCCCTATCTATAGTTGTTTCTTTAGATTCTTTTCTAGTTAGTATTTTGACTCTTTTTTTGTGCTTAGTTGGGTTGCAGCCTAGCTGTAACTCTACTCGCATCTGGTCTGAGCATTTGGACTATTTGTTAAGGGCCTTGTCCCTTCGCTTTAGGTTGTTTCCGACTTTTTCCAGCTGATTTTGAATTAACATCATTCCCTTAAGAAAAAAAAATATAAAGAAAATCTTCATATATATATATATGCAAAAAAATTAAAATAAATTGAACTTAGGCTAATGGCCTAAACCATTGCTTAGGCTGGCTTAAGCCAACCAAATAGAGACTACAAGTCTACAACATAATTTAACTATATTGTGTAGGTGGTCGAGCAGAGTGAGGGCATGAACAATAAATAAGTAGACATTAGTGTGGGCATAACAAAAGATTTAGTAGGTCTAGAGTATTGTAGAATTTTCTATAAGACTATACATTATACTCTTATCTACTATTATATATTAATACAGGACCACTGCATTAATTGTCAAAAAAAAGTGAATGTTGCTATCTCATGAAGTCACATCAGCGACACCTAGGACTGCATCAACTTTTTTGTTTCTTAATGAGAATTGGAAAGTGTTTATATTTACCAATTATAATTAATTCAATATTCTCTTTCTTATGCTTCCATTTCTTACCTTTTACCTCTGTTTTCTATTTATGTTTATTTGGTATGCGTTAATTAACATAATTAATACAACATTAATTTTTTGATTATATACCTTTTTCACCAATTCTGTTTCTTTCTATTCTATTCCCCTTTCAGTTCGCTTTCTCTTTCTTCTCTCTCCTTTCTTCTCTCCGACTCTGTGTTCCTATTCTCCAAAAATCACCACTCATCCGTTAGTCCCTTGGCCAAGAGCGTCTCCTCTGATTTTCATTTGGCTACTAAATAATCTTGCAAGCTATTAAATGCTTGCTGGAATAAAAGTTGTGACAGAACTCTGTTTATATTTCATTTGGCTACTAAATAATCTTGGCTTTATCTTTGGAAAATCATGAGCACTTGGAAATTCATGAACACTTGGATTTCCTAGCTACGTAAGTTTCTTAACTCATCTTGCTGAAAACTAAAGCACTTTTTAGGCGTGTATGGATTCATTAGATAAACTCTAATTTACAAACATAAAATGTTCATTTGGGTTATGAGATCCAATAGTTAAGGAATACTTTTAGAACTTCAAAAATTGTCTGATAACTGTAAAGGCATAGGTTGCTCTTATTTACTCTTGGAGGACTGAGTGTAGGAGGTAAGCCAAGAAGGTTAGGAAAATTGGTACAAACTACAAAATCAATCCCAAATAGCTTGCTCCTTAAATGACCCCTAGACATGACAATACCGATTATCCTAAACAAACATGTATATCAAAGATGAATAATGGGACAGATCTAAGGTGAAAGGTGTACTTGACATACACCAGCATAAGTGTTGCACATTCCAATTATATTTGGTGCATCTATCAATAAGCGTGGGTAAATACATACTCTCTTCCTCACAAAAAAAAGTGAGAGGTTCGGAAACAAAGGTTTCAAGGAGAAGGGGGGCGAGTGGAAGGAAGGGACGGGGGTTAGATAAGGATAAGGGGCGGTCATGGAAAATGGTGAGGTTCGACTTTTTGAAATAGGGCCGATAATAGGCGGCGTGGTCTGGCTAGCCGGGGAAGGGAGGGCTGGCTGTGATGAGGGAGGGTGCTTGGGGTAGTGCTCTCGACGCAGATTTAAGTTTGGGGAGGGAAATGGTCAAATTATAATTTTTAAAAGTTAGGATCAATTTTGTTAGTTATTAAAACGTTTGGGGTCAAATTGATGGTAAATGTCCCTAATTTAAAAAAATGCAACAGAATGACTTCATTGGAACAATGTTGAAACTTATAAGATGAAAATGAGCAAAAATCTTAAAACATGACCCGTATAGGATAATTATTAAACTTAGGGGATAATAGATGGAATTTACCTAGATTAAATGTTGAAAATGAAAAATCATTTTTTCTGGGATGAATGGAAGAGTAATATGGGTCTTTACTGTTGAACTTAAGGATCAAATGTAATATTGTTAAGTACAATCAAAACATGGTTAGAGGGAGACGGTTATTTAGTGTTGCATGTATTTTCATCACTTATTATACTTTACATTTAAATTTTTCGGATAATAAACGAAGTAACAGCAAACATAACATTTTTAGTTTATATTAACACGGTTGAGTTTTCATTGAAAAAATTGAACTCGTGACGAAGTAGGGTATTAGAATTAGTTTTTTTCTAAAAAGTGGCGTCGCCCCCTGTTGGTGATGATATGGAATATTTATGGTGCTACTAATGGTTTAAAATTAGTTAACACTATAAATTACATGCAAAAACTATAGATAAAGGTCGTAAATGTACAGTTATACATATATACATTTGTGGGTATTTATAGAACTATTTTTTTGCCTACTACAAGGTGCATGCGCTCAAATTCCCTTTCTCCCTCTCTCTCTTGATAAGTCTCTCTCTCTTATTCTCCATTTTTTCCTTCAAATTTACCTTAAATGTTTCATTTGTAATCACTTTTATGGAAAAAATAAAAAAAAAATACATTTGTGGCATGTTTAAAACTATTTATTGAAGATATTTTCCCATACCACACAATGCACGGTGCTCTATCTCCATTTTTTATTTTCAAATTTACCTTAAATCTTTCATTAGCCTATTTTGATCATATTTAAGTAAAAATGCTTAAAGATTTTTAACACGGGATTTTAACTTTTTATCCTTTTGAATACGGTTCCTTAGTTCTTACAATTTTATTATTTTAAACGCGCGCACAATCTCTTTACATTGAACGCTAGCTAGCTGAATTTTACGTGAAACTTAAATGAAAATCTTTCATTTTTTGTGTGGATATGAGCAATTGCGTTTTACTTTTAATTAAATTTAATTTAAGTGATTTATTTTTTACTTTTTATGTATAAATCACAAAATTTGATTGTTGTCGTACTCTTAGCATGATTCAAGTATATCATTTTTTTATACTCTTTGATTCAATTTATGATATTAGATAATGATGCAAAATTTGAATAAAGCTATTGAACTTTCCATCAATAATCATAAGATATACTTCCTTCGTCCTAAACGTATTGGTATTGTCACTACATTAAAGAAAAATTATCTGAAATGAAATGACCATTTTCCACTTTTATTTTATTTTCTTCCATTTTTACCCTTGCAAGTGACACCTATTAAAGAGTCTAGAGATATTGGGTTGGGAGGGGTGAGAATGAGTATGGAATGAGGTAATGAAAAATATTTTATGTAAAATGAGTTTGTGACCAAAAACTATCTTAATCTATACAAAAAAAAATAAAAGTGACAACTTATTTAGAATGGAGATAATATAATTTAAGATATTTTTGATCACATTGAGGATTTTTTGCTTTTCAAAATTATTATTATTATTATTATTATTATTATTATTATTATTATTATCCAAATACAGGATAAGCTCAACCAGTCTAGCTCGTTCAGAGATATTTAAGGCAAGACGAACATCATTTTATTAAATATTTTTATGGAAAAAAAAGTCTCGAATCATGTTTTCTGTTAATACAATTCTTAGTTGCTCATGCCGATCACTATAGTGAATCACTAATAACTAAAATTTGTTAATAGTTATTAATATATAAATAAAGTTGTTTTTCGAAAAAAATAGAAATTTTCTAGTGAAAAAACTTTAAAATAAAAAAAATTAATATTGAAAAATAAATTCTTAGTTGCTGTTAAAAAAATTGTTATCGAAATAATAGTAATAATAATAATAATAATAATAATAATAATAATAATAAACCAATTTGTACGTACATAGAAGAAGAAAACAAATTATACGTATCGAGCAGCTATTTGGTTTTCTCCGGTAAAACGCCAAGGGATGGAGGACACAAATTAACAAAATACACCGATAAAATTAATCAGACACATCTCCATATATGCGATGTACGTGAACGTGTACGTATATATTAGGTAAACGTCTAAATGAAGTAGTCTCACCTATATCCACCCAACAAAAATTTGTCGTCTTTCCTCCTCAAGGAAATTAATTAATTAATTACTCAAATTATAAATATTTCAACCTAAGTACTCCTAATTAATTAAGGTCCATTTAGATTAGGAAGATGTCTATTATTTCAGAATTAGTTTCTACACTAGATCATGATAATTTAGTCAGACAATACAATTTTTTTTTAAGAATACGTTCCTAATTAATATCCTTGTACCTATGGTGTTCATTTAAATTCAACTTACTAGCTCAAACTTATTTTGTTGAAATTAAGAAACATTTAAAATATGAGTCTATCTATTTAATTATAAGTACAAAAACAATAATATTACTAGTATAAAATTTCATTAACTAGTACTATGTACTCCTATAACAACTTGAAATTTATCTACATTTCTGTGTTCATTTTGTAACAAATACAGAGAGTCTAAAATCTAGATCACCTGCCCCATTTTAATTATGGTCCTCCACTATAAATGATTAAGGGTATTAATTAATCTGTTAATTTTTAAACAGAATACATAATTACATCGTTAATCATTTATAATAGGAACATGAAATGGACACCAAATGTGAGATAGTTGATCTAAGACTAGTTTCAAATCAAAAGGTACACGTAAATAGTCGTTTATACTCTACAATTCTGCATGGTACGTGTAATCAGAGACAAAAACTTTCCTAAACATTCACGTGTTCACGTGTGCCTATTAGAGTAATTAGCATTAATGGTATGACATATGGATCAATGCCCTATTGTGGTCTTGGATCACATGCTTGTTAACATGCATATTAGAAATAAAATCACTTCAATACACAAAAAACAAAAAAAGGTTATAGAATTAGGACCAAAATTTCAATCTCTAATGCAGCCTTAGCCGCAATAAACCTACTCGCATGAGTCGCATTTAGAATGAGTTTTTAAATTATAATTTGTTACCTATTTAAGGTGTATTCAGTTTTAATTGAAGTGAAACGTATGTTTGAAGCAGGCCAACAAGAAAAATATGCATACACGCATGTATGTATGTATGTATGTAGGCGTTACGTAGAACAATAAACATGTTTTCAATTTCTTCCCCCGTTTTCATCCGAATTCTTCTTTTTCTTCTTTCTTTCTTTCTTTTCTTCTTCTTTCTTTCTTTCTTTCTTTCTTTCTTCTTCTCCCCTTTTTTCTCTTTTCCTTCTCTCTTCTTCTCTATTCTTTCTTATTCTTCTTCATCTTCTTCTTTGTTCTTTCTTCTTCTTCTTCTTCTTCTTCTTTCTTTCCTTCTTCCTTCCTTCTTTCTTTCTTACTTTCTTCTTCTTCTCCCGTTTTTTATCTTTTCCTTCTTTCTTCTTCCTTCCTTCCTTCCTTCTTTCTTTCTTTCTTCTTCTTCTTCTTCTCCCGTGTTTCTGGGTTTTGTGGATGAATTCGGATGAATATTCATCCGAATTCATTCACTTTTTTTAAAAAATTATTTAAAACGCGGCCAAGGGCGCGGTAAGGCCGCGGTATTATTGCGGCTCGGGGCGCGGTAAGGCCTCTACCGCGACCTTATTTACTACGGGAATTACTGTTGCCCTCCCCGCGACCTTATTTACCTTATTTAGTAAAATAGAAACGTAAATACTACTCCCTCCGTCGTCAATTAATATATACATTTGACTTTCTTGTTTTAAAATTTAGTATTTGACTCAAATATTTACTAAGATAAATAGTGAATAAATTCATAAAAACAAATATATCTAGAAAATTTATAATTCAAATTGTGATATGAATAAGAATGATTAAATTTAAAATATCTAAACACTTTTAAAAAATAATAGATTAAATACAGTGAAAATAAATTTATGTATCTTTTGAGGACGTGTAGAGTAAAATTCTATATTTTAGTCTCCGTATAAAGTTAAACTGTTAGCTATATTATATTGGGATGGAGGAAGTACAAATTAGGACTACAGTTCAGTCGGTTTTACCGAATTATTTCGGTGTTGTCAATCGATTTTGACATCTTTTCTAAGTGAAAAGTCTGCCTAGCTTTTTTTAAAAAGGGTTATAATCTCTGACAATCTCAATGAATTTAAGTGTTTTAACATGGGCACACACACACATATATGTATATATATATATATATATATATAAGTGGCTCTAGATCCTCCACGGGATGTAAGGGTTAATTGTGCTAATTTGATATTTTATGCTTAATTGAATATCCCTCTAAATTGGGGTCTTTTGGCCGATGTTATTTATCACCCGGGATAATTTTCACCCACTTAAAACACTTAAAAAATAAGAGATAGATATTTAATTGTTTAATTAATTGAATTTGGACTTCAAATTATCTTGTAAATGAGTTATTTTAACTAGTGAATGAATGAAATATCACCTAAATAATGTTTAGCTGGATTATCTTTTGGCACCGCACTTCCCTCATAGATTGAGGCCAAATGGCCAATCCTACGCATAATACAAATCAGGCTCTAAAATATTTCTAGTAACGTCACCGTTTTCTAGATTATTCTACACTTTAGTATCTCTCTATATATTTTCTCTTACCTGCCTCAATATATTTTATTGTAGAAATAATAATTTTCTCATCGTCACATAAATATTGTCAGTTTAACTTTTAATTTTGTGTTTCACTCAATTTTTAATAAAGATGAATTTGTAAAAAAGTTGTCGAAGAAAATATATATACTAATGTATATATTTAAAAAAACACACTGATGTATGTTAAAAAAACAAACGGAAAACAATTTTTTAAGTCGGAGGTAGTTACATGTAGGGATGTCAATCGGGCGGGTCAGGTCGGGTTCGGGCCGGGTCATTCGGGTTACGGGTTGTTTCGGGTTGAGGTACTTTCGGGTCAGGTCGGGTTCGGGTTATTCATGTTTCGGGTGCCTTCGGGTTGAGCTGATTTCGGGTCAGTTCGGGTTCGGGCTATTCGGGTTTCGGGTTGCTTCGGACCGAACTTATTTCGGGTCAGGTCGGGTTCGGGTTCAGGTCACTCGGGGTTCGGGTTGTTTCGGTTTCGGGTTCAGGCCGGGTCCGGGTCGGTTTTCTTCGGGTCTAGGAGCGGGTTTCTTTAGCGCCAAGTTCGGGTTTCTTCGGATCCAAGTTCATGTCCCATTTCCATTAAAATTCAAAGTAAATCTATTTTGAGAGTTATTCTAACAAAAATTAAAGATAATTTAGCCATTATTTCAATAAAATTGAAAATTGAACATTGTTCCAACAATTCTGAAAATTGGACATTTGTCCAATAAAATTGAAGATTAGACATAGACATTCCTCTAACAAAATTGAAAATTTGACATTGCTCCAACAAAATGGGAAATTGAAATTTGTTCAAAGAAATTGGAAATTGGACATTCCTTCAATAAAATTTGAGATTAGACATTTCTTTAACAAAATTAGAAATTGGACATTGCTCCAACAAAATTATAGTTGTAGATACCACATATTTATACATTACTCTTAACAAAATTAACATAAGACATTGATCTCACAAATATTTTCAATTTGTCAAACCAATTTTCGAAATTAAACATTGCTCGAGTAGAATTGCATTATCATTATTTCGGTTGTTTATGATTATGAAGTCTTAAAGTTTGTTTTAGAAGGACCTCTTGCAGTTCTTGGAATTGTGTATTTGATGCATGGATTATTATATTTTGGAAGTTACAATTGGTCTTGGTCACTTGTGCACAATTGACTTTATGTACTACTATTTTCTTGTTTTAGAGTTTAGACAATCGTTCTGATTATTTTTATATTCGGGTCATTACGGGTATGTCGGGTTTGACTTCGGGTTAATCGGGTTCAAGTTCGGGTTCTTCGGGTTCGGGTCTCGGGTTCTTCGGGTTCGGGTCATTTCGGGTACCGGGTCATATCAGGTTCAGGTCTCTTTAGGTTCGGGGTGCTCGAGTTCGGGCCATTTCGGGTACGGGTTGCCATCGGGTTGAGCTTATTTCGGGTCAGGTCGGGTTCGGGATCGGGCCAGGTCGGGTTCGGGCCATTGACTTTTTAGGTCAATTCGGGTTCGGACGGGTTCGGGCGGGTTCCTCGGGTCAGGTCATTTTTTGACATCCCTAGTTACATGGATACCATTTTCCACCTGTTGAACGTAATCGCTATTCCCAAGCAAGCTATAACAATATCACTATCCTTATTTTCATTTATCAAAATAAACATTTGTTTAACAACAACTTAGTTTTTACATTTTTTTATAAAACTACCTACTAGTAGTTTCATAGTTTTTAGTGGTTAGCCATAGCTGTTTAATTTTAATCATTTAAAAATTACCTAAAACTCTACAACTATTTTTTTTTATACAGCAAACGAACATTTCATTAGGATGGAAACAAGAATGAACAAATTATGAAAAGACCAAGACTTGGAAGTTGGAACCCATGAGATAGGGGTCTAGCTGAAACTTTTAACCACCAAATGAGATCTTTATCTTTTGAGTCCTCCTACGAATACTCGGGAATTCTCTCTAAAAATCTCTCTTTATTGTCGCATCATTCTTAAATAATTTCTCGATTTACCTATTTTTCATTTGATCATCATTCGTTCATCTTTTACCACGTCATTTATCACATCAGAGTCTACATTTTAAGTGACCGACGACATATGTACGGATCGATGACAAACTTTGCAAATAGTAACAAAATTCCACACTCCACAGAAAACTCCAAAGGGATACGGAAAGATCATCACAACGGCCCATGGCCTCTAACTGTGCCGTCTTTTTCACTGTCCATTTCCAAGGAAGCTTCTTGGTGGCTTCCTTAGAAAGCAATCTTATTTATGTTCCTTAATTAACCTAGCCCCACTACTTTTCTCTTCTCTCTGTTGTACGTTTCAGTACAACACCAAAAAAATATTGACGGCTATAAATACCCTCAAAATCTGCACCAAAATTCCTCACACACACACACAAAGAGAGACCTTACAACCTCGGAATGGTACTGAGAATTCACCCAACAAGATCAACAGCATCGTCATCATGTCTTCCACCTCTCCACTCACCCCTAACGACCTCCGCAGAATCTTCGAGAAGCTGGACCGGGACCGCGACGGTCTGGTCAGCCTCGAGGAGCTGAGCTGGCTTCTGGAGCGGACTACCCGGGGAGGGGTTGTTGATGATAAGAGCACCGATGACACGGAGGAGCGCCTCCTGTGTCTCACCGCCGGTAAACGCAGCTTCAGCTTCGACGACTTCGTCTTCTTCTACGACAACATCGTCGCGGCTGACCGGAGACGTGACGGGGATAGCGAGCTGGCGGAGGCGTTCAATGTGTTCGACCTGAACGGGGACGGATTCATCTCGAGCGAGGAGCTGCAGAGCGTGCTCCAGAGGCTCGGGCTCTGGGAGGAAGGGACGGATTGCAGGAGCATGATCTGTGTTTTCGACACCAATTTGGACGGGTTGCTTGATTTCCAGGAGTTCAAGAACATGATGTTCGCAAGAAACGATTGAGATTGATTTATTATCACGTGTTTCCTTTGTACGTAATGCATGTACTTACCGTCAATAAAAGACTCCCTTTCTTTTGTTTTGTTTTGTTTTGTTTTGAATAAAAGACTTCCTTGTGTGAAATCAGAAAAAGAAAAAGGAAATTAAACAGACATTGTACGTGTTGTTTTGATCGATTATTCTAATTCAACATTTGGCAGAACATGTACCAAACTATCTTACAATTCATTGCACAAAAAACTATTGTGGTAGACTTCCAAAGAATTATCTATAAGTCAAATTAATAAATTAATTTATTCTTTTATAGCTGAAAATACACATTGAATAATTGTTATAGATATGAGAAGAGTAACTAGGAGTAAAATCACTCTATTCACAATATGATTGTGACTTGCTTTGCTTTTCATGTGATCCCTACTATTCCACATCCATCCCAAACCCAAATTAATTTCTTCATCAACCCTAATTTCACGATACCGTCATCGCCATCTATCCTCAATTGTCTTTCATTTCTCGGTGCCACTACCTTCCTGCCGTTGTTGCTCTGCCGCGTAGTTTCTGAATTCTCTTCATCATCCCTAACTTTTGGAAAATGAAAACAGAGATGAAAAATAAGGAAAAAAAATCAATTTATAAACTACAAACATTTTCGCACTGGCGGATGATGAGACAAAGACAAGGCAGCGGTGCCAGTTGCCGAGCTCTAAAGCATGAGATCTAAAGAGTCCGTATGAGAGTGGAAGAAGAAAGGTCTCGTGGTGGTTGGGGTAGCGGCTAGGTAGCACCTCAACCGCTACCCAGTTCCAGGGTTGCGGCCAATGGTGGTGGCTAGCTAGTTGTAGGGCTACTTTTGGTAGCGGCTCATTTGCTACCCGGACCGCTACCATTCCTAGATCAACTATGTGGTGGGAGGAACTATCCCTCTTTATAGGATCTTAATCAAATGTGTGTATAATAAGAAGCCTGTTCATACCAATTAATCTAGACCAAGATTTTAGTAGACGAAAGAGTAAATGATGATTTTTTTTCCATGGGGTGTGCTAATCCATCTTTGATCATTACTCCACTCCAAATAACCTACATAATCTACAGAAGGGAGACAATCAGAAGCTGATGTCGGTGGTAATGAAGGTTTAGATTGAATCGCAAACATGAATCCATCTTTATGTTAAGATGTTTAAGTAAAAAATATAAAATAAATGTGACAAACTTTGTGGGAAAAAATGGATATAAAATTAAATGAAAATAATAAAGTGTAAGAAAAAAAATACTCTTCTTTAATTTTTTCCTCTCACAAATTGTAAATCCATTTTAAGATGGGAAATATTTATGTGCAAAAAGAATGAAAACTTTAGAGTGACCCGAATTATAAGATTAGAAACATTTGGTATTAATATGCAAAAAGAATGAAAAACTTTAAAATGATCCAAATTACAATATTAAAAAAATTAGTGTAATGTGCAAAAGAATATTGAAAATAAGTTAGAAAATGGAATTATTCCTAATTAACAGATTTAAAAGAAAATAAATAAATAAAGAATCGGAGGTTAGTCAACTTATTGTACAATTGGTTGTAGGGATATCAATACCTATTCATCTAGTCACATTCAAGTTTGTAATATTAGTAGGATGAATTTCAAGTTTGTAATTGTAGTAGGATGAATAGTAAATGGAGTATATAATACATGATTTATAATAAAAAATAAAAAAATACTAATAATAAATTAAATAATAAAAAACACTTGGACTCGTTAAGATTGATTTTAGGTGAGCAAAATCTATATAATATAGAATGTATGTATAATTAAAAAATTAAAAAAAAACAAAATAAATAAAATAAAATAAAAAACTTGGGTTACTAATGTATGGTATCCAAACTATCATTTACTATCCATTTTGAAGTTCAATACCACACACATGTTCATAAATGCATACTCCCTCCGTCCTTGAAAAGTTGATTAATTTGTTTTGCTGTTTTCAAGGTATTTAATCTATGATTTATTTTTATGAATGTTTTGACATATAAAGTTGAATAATTTGTATGTGTATCATAATTTGCAACATATCCTTTCCAAACATATTTTTTTCGAATTTTTATTCACTATTTATTTTAGAAAAAACTCGAGTCAAACACTGCTACACAGAACATGCAGTCAAATGAATCAACTTTTAAAGGACGGAGGGAGTATATGTATATGTTTAAAAAAATGTATATATGTATAATATAATATAATGTATAATATAATATAATATATAATTCCACTTACTATTCATTTTGAAGTTCATTATTACATAAATGTTCATAAATTTGTGTATAATAATATAATATAATGCATAATAATTACCAACTATAGATTTGAAGAATGAGGTTCAAAGCGTGACATGATCCCCTGAAAACAAAGCATTTAAAACGAGAAACTTGACTTCTTATTATTAGCCACTAGGGGTGTGAAACGATTCCTCGGCTCGAGCTTTAACGAGCCCAACGAGGCGAGCCTCACAAGCCTCGAGCTCGAGCTCGAGCCGGTTTTGAGGCTTGAATAATAAACGAGCCGAGCTCGAGCTCGAAATGTTCGGCTCGTAAGGGTTCGCGAGTCTTAATGAGCTCGTCTAAAATTACGATACTACCATTCAATACTCACGAGCCTAACGAGCCTAACCGAGCTCACGAGCCTAACGAGCTCGCGAGCATGTTTACTCAATGTTGGGGCCAAATCGAGCCTAACCGGGCTCGAGAGCCTAACGAGCTCGAGCTTCGCGAACCATTGAGCCGAGCACGAGCTCGAATTATCGGGCTCAATCGAGTTCGAGCCGAGCCCGAATTTCACGAGCCCGAGCTTGAACCTGCTAGGCTCAGGCTCGGCTCGAACTCACCCCTATTAGCCACTACTCTCTCCTTCCCAAAAAAACATGAGCTATATTACTCTTTGTTTGTCTTATGGAACTTGACACCAACACTTTTACCTTAGAGTAAATTACACCATCTGTATCTAAATTATACCCATTATTGCAAATCTATACCTAGATAAAATTTCGTTACAAAAATGACTCTAAAGTATGAGTACCTTTAGGGGTGTGAAACGATTCGAGCCGAGCTCGGCTCGAGCTTTAACGAGCCGAGCCTCACGACCCTTGAGCTCGCACTGCGTAGTTGGAGCTGATGTCGTTATGCACGGAGTAACACCCCAGGCGTTACTGTGGGGCCGAAAATCGTTGTAGCACCCAAGGCATTACTGAGGGCGCTACCGGTCAGAGCTAGTAGCGCCCTGGTAATGCCTTTGTGCGTTACTGAGGGGCCGAAAATTGTCGTAGCGCCCAAGGCATTACTGAGGGCGCTACCGGTCAGAGCTTGTCAAAGCTAGTAGCGCCCTGGTAATGCCTTGGTGCGTTACGACCGTTCCATTAAAGACGTACCCCCTTCCCTTTCCCTTTCATTTGCAGAAGTCCTCCGTCCGCAATGTTCGTTTTTTTCCCTCCGGCGTCTCATCCCTCTCCTCTATTTTCTTGAAGGATTTGTGCTTCTCAACTTTTCGGTAGATCTCCGGTGTATTGGAAGCAGTATATTGAGCTAAGGTAAAATGTTTTGCTGTTTATTTTGAAGTTTTTTAATGTTTTTTATTTTTTATTAAGTATAGTTATTTTAATAAATGTTGAAAAATGCATAAATTTTATGGTATAGATTTAATTTGAGCTATAGTTCCTGTCTGTGGATATTACGTAGAATATAATATGCATAGCGTTATTTTCAAGTTTGGAAATAATGTTGTAAAATATAATATTCTATTGAATATTCATGGATTGTCCAGTTGACAGTTTGTAAAAGTGTAATCGACGTTGAACTTTTCTTATAGTTGTATATGCGGTACATCAACATTAATTTTCGTTCGTTTCGGTCTCGTTCCTTGTTATACCAAACTCAAAATTTAATATCGAAAAATGGTATAATGAGGAACCGAGGCGAAATCTTTGCCAAAATTTATGTAGGATGTACAAGTTATGCATATGCGACAGAAGAAGTTTGATTTACTAATTGTACTCTTATGAATAGGATATGACCTATGCACCCTTAATTAGGACAAATTAATTTAAAGAATATATACGTTTGTGATGAAAATGAATTTTGTAGTTTGTTAATTTTTATGTGTTGCTATTCATTTATATGCATATATTCATTTTGACCCGTTAAACCCTGGGTTTAACCAGGAACAACCGAATCCGTCAGAGCAACGACCGTCGGAGAGTCAAAATCCCCCGCAGGATAATTGAAATTTCCCGCCTCCGTAGGATCGTGATTGTATTACTACTCTTTTTTGGATGTTTTTGAATGTTTTAATTGTGTTTCGAACATTTAATTAAAATATGTTTATATTCAATTATCTTTTATTCCAAAATATGAATACAAATATTAATTAATGATTATTTATATTTATTTTATAATAAACATTTAAGATTTAATAAATTAAATGTTAAAACATAAAAAAAGGATTTGGGATAGTAACGCCAAGTAGGGGGTGGGGCGCTACCGGGCCTTGTCGGTTGGCGCACAGCTGCCCGGTAACGCTGGGTAGGGGTGGGGCGTTACCAGGCCTGTCAGCTTGGCAGACCTGCTGTTAGGCCTGGTAACGCCTGGTAACGCATTGGGCTGAAGTAACGCCTCGATTTGTAGCGCCTTGGTAACGCCCTTGTGCGTTACAATTCGTAATGAATTGGTAGCGAATTTGGCATTACCAGGCCTCATTCAGATACATAGTGTCGAGTCGGTTTTGAGGCTCGAATAATAAACGAGCCGAGCTCGAGCTCGAAACGTTCTGCTCGTAAGAGTTCGCGAGCCTTAACGAACTCGTCTAAAATTACGATATTACCCTTCGATACTCACGAGCCTAACAAGCTCGAGCATAACCAAGCTCGCGAGCCTAACGAACTTGCGAGCTCGTTTACTCAGTGTTGGGACGAATCGAGCCTAACCGAGCTCGCGAGCCTAACCGAGCTCGCGAGCCTAACGAGCTCGAGCTTCACGAACTAACGAGCCGAGCTCGAGCTCGAATTATTGGGCTCGATCGAGTTCGAGCCGAGCCCGAATTTCAGGAGCCCGAGCTCGAACCTGCTAGGCTTGGGCTCGGATCTGCTCGAGCTCACCCCTAAGTACGTTGCAACTATATACATGCGGTTTAACTTCTGTTAAAAGTTAACGAAAATCATTGCTAAAATGCTCAAATTGACTATTACGATTTTTGAATGTGTTAAAGACCCCTCTAACTTTATAATTTTATATTTTAATTCATTATTTTTAATTCCGTGTGTATTATTTCAAATTATCTTTTCAAATCAATAATATTAATTATCAAAATAATTATATCAAAATGGTAGAAAAATAATAATATTATTGATATTATCAAACATGAAAAAATCTCTAAAATAATATAAATAATACTCCTCCGTCCCACAAAGGTTGTAGGATTTGTTTGGGCACATATATTAAGGAAAGTGGGAGAATAGTAGAGTGTTGACAAAATTACCCTCATGAAAAAGAAAGAAGGAGAAAATTTTGTGGACCCCAATTTTAAGTGAAAGAGAAAAACTTGTGGGTCCATGGTGTGAGATAAGAGGATAAAATGGTAAAAATGGTGATAGAAAGTTTCTGTTTTAGGAAAGTTGACAACCTTTGTGGGACGTCCCAATATAGTAATGTTGACAACCTTTATGGGACGGAGGGAGTAATATTTGTACTTAAATCTGCTTTTTATTGCACAAATAGTAATTATCAAAAAAATGCAAGAATGAATATATATTTTTTTCTAAAATCTCAAATAGTGATACTATTAAAATCTCCAATAATATTTGTATTTGAATCATTTGCTTAACTTAAATTAGTTTTATGAAGATTTCGTTTAGGACATTGTAAAAGATAAATTTTTAGAAACTTCAATCATTAACTAAATTATACATGTAAATTACTTGGAATTTTATAACAAAATATTGAAGAAACAATTCATAAACTAGATGCTAAGTAAAATGTATAATTTCAAATAAATTAAACATCATTGTGGAAGATTTTGTGCATTATGAAAATATTTTAATAGCTATTGTAGATTTTAGAAAATAAATATTCAATTAATATTCACGATCTGGAAAGATTTTTGAAATAATAAACACATAATTAAGAATAATGACTCAAAAAGTAAAATTATAAAGCTAGAGGGTGTTCAATGCATTTCAAAAACCCTAAAGGTCAATTTGAGCATTTTAACAACAATTTTCGTTAAATTTTAATAGAGTTAAATCGCTGGTATAGATTTGCAACCTACACAAAGTACTTTAGAGCCACTTTTGCAATAATTCTTTTTTCAGGTATAGATTTGCAACAAGGGGTAAAGTTTAGGTATAGATTATGCATATTACTTTTTTACCTTATTATCCTCGATTCTTGGTCATCTGAAATGTTAATTTTGTTTTATATGTCAGTTTTACTTTATTACCCTTAAGTCTTAGACACTCTTTAATCTATCTGCCAGACAAACTTTACGAAAGTAGTACAATTTTAAGAGAGAGAGAGAGGTCTCTTTGGTGCGACTTAAAATTGTAGGACTGGTTTGTTAACACGTACAAATGTCATGGACTCAAAAAGTGTTTTGTTGATAGCACACAGAGGAGCCCGGGACTTGGCAGTGGGAGTAAAAAAATTAAAAAGGCGAAAGCAAAGGCAAAGCCCACTAAAAAAGGACTCTGGCCTGACCCTGGTTTTAAAATAGGCGGATAAGAAGAGCAGTTACTCAGAGGAGCCGAGCCTCTCAAGAGCCAAGACTAATTTCAAACTCCTTTCAGATTCCGGTCTCCAGATTTTCTGCTCACGAGGTAACCTTCTTCTCTCTGTCTCTCTCTGTCTCTCTCTCTTCATTTCTTCACATTTTCTCGTCGCGGTTTTTGTCACCGGAAAATGTGGCCAATGCTTCGGAAATCCGGTTTCTGAATCTCGAGTTTCAACTGACGAGGGTTAAGTTGACTCACTGGAATCATCATGTTTAGTTCGACAATTTCGGTGTTATCTACTTCCCGCTTTCTTTTGGATTCTTGCTTGTTGGTTTTTCCCCCCTTCTATTTTTCTGTTTTTATGCAGAGGATTAGGGGCATGTTCCGTTTGCAGTTTGTGTTTTTGTACCATTCCATGGGTTTTTGTTTTGTTTTCCAGATGGATCCTTATTTTGACGACTCTTTTCAGAATCTTGTTCTATACTGTGGTTTCTGTTGTTCCCTTGGGATTCCGCGTAGTGAAATGATGTGTTAATTGTAGAGGTGTGAAGTGTTGTACCGAACTGAGGCTTTGTTCTCGGTGGAATGCACAGTGAATTAGGGTTTCTGATTTGGGATGATTTCTAGATGGGATTTGGAGATGTGACTACTGGCAGCATAAACGGTGTGGAATGTGAAGAGGAGATGCAGTGTGACAGAAAGGGAAAACTGGATAATTGGTCTAGAGAGGCTGAATCTGGTAGCTCAGGTACGAGTGATGGCTTACAAACTTACAGGAGGCGGAAGAGTGCAAGGTCCAGTCCAGAACAAAGAACATCCTGTTTTAATGCTGCTGGGCAAGATCAGGTATGCTTGTAGATTTTCCAATGTTTTACTTTTTAGCACTTTTTCAGGACTTCAGTTAGTCAACTACTATTTCTCTAACTAGCGTATTTGCTTTGTCTGAAAGTTAACTCGAGAAAATGAAGAAAAATGATGAACTCTTTTCTAACCTGTATTCTTTTACGAGTGACATGTTTTACTCAGTTCCAACTGATGATAACTGAAACTAGAATGTTTTATGCTACAAGGGATGATGCCCATATCCCCCAACTTGACCCTAAAACATCTCCAGCATTGTTCATGTTTTCAAGATGTCGATGACCTTGCTCCCTTGGTATATCTTATTTCTTGTAAACAATAAACCATTCTCATAGGCAGTATATTTTGTGGCAGATTCAGAGTTCCCAGACAAGGGCTTATGTTTCGCTAGATGGTCCAAAGGATCATCTAAAGAGACGGAAGAAGAACATTATAAGCCAGAACTTATGTCACACAGTAAATGATGAGAAGAAAGGAATAAAGCATCGTGTTCAGGATGTAAACATGTTTAATCCAGAAGTTGGCTGTAGTGTAGTGGTTGAGGTTTGTGCTGCATGATCAACCCCTTTACTCTGCTGTCATGCCTCGTCTTATATAGATGTCTCCCTGTTTTACCTTTAATTAAATTGATGTTGTTTCCGTGCTTGTCTCCAGAAACCGGTTATTTGTAATGGAGATACAGACAGATGCTCTTTTCAAACAGGGCCTGTTATGAACGGAATTGATCACGTGCATGATAGCTCGCCTGGTTTTGTACCTAACGGATGTCTAGGAGAACCAAACTGTAGAAGCATCACTGAGACGTGTCAACGTGTCTTTGCAGATATCATAGTCTCTGACAAGTACAATTCCCTCTGCAAGCTAGTATCTGAAATCCAAGAAATGAAACTGGAAAATATTCTCCGTTTGAATCTTATCAACTCTAGGATGAAAGAAGGAGTTTATGAGACCTCACCGATGCGTTTCTCCGAAGATCTTGATCAGGTGAGCTAATGTCTTATTTATTTGCATTGTACATATTGGTTTAGAGAACTTTAGTTCTACTGTCTAGAGGGCATGTAGAACACAAATGTAGAAGTCAGTGCCAAATTGCTTGAAGGAGCTTGTCCTGTAGTTGATAAAAGTTGCCTGTGAATGTCCTTTAAAATTGTTAGATTGGTTAGTTGCAATGATTTTCTATTTCCATTAAATTTTTAATAAATCAGGTATGGTATTTTCCTTCGAAGGAAACATAAAAGTTTCTGAAATCCAGTTTATACCCTTGTCTGCTATCCTGCTCCTGCCTTCTTTAAATTCTTGGATAAATCATTGTTTTCAAAATTCATTTGTTTCTCTATGATTAATTTTAGCAGTTCACATGGGCATTTTTGAAGTTTGTCCCTTGAATGGTTGGCCTTGGTCAGCTTGCTGTTTAAGTTTCCGCCTTTCTTGTTCAGTCATGGCTTTTATTTCCATTTTCTAGTAGCCGGTCATTTTTTTACCTTATCCTTTTGTTTTAAACCATTATCCTGTGATGGTCACACCAGTTATAAGCTTAGCTATCTCTTTCATTCCTTGTTTTCTTGCGACGTGGATGAAAGAGGTTGGTTCTTGTATTGACTGCGAATTACTACTGCTTTGATCTTGGGTTTGTCTGAATCCTTGTTTCCTATTCTACAGATACCAAAATTCTTTCTCAGCCTTTATTTTTTCCTTTTTGAACTTTTCTGGCTTCGTACAAGTTTACAAGAAACCCCCTTTAACTGTGCCTTTGCTGGAGCTATTTTGACTGTGCTCTTCCATGATTTAGAAGTACACTAAACTTGGCAGGGTGATGTCATCATGGAACAACTTCCTTGCTTGATTTTGAGTAAAATTAAACCGAGTATTACAGTTTGTCATCTTGGCTGACGGCAGAAGGCTTTGGGGAGGTGGTGAGAGCAGGTTGGGAGGAGGCCCAGGTTACAGGAGCGGCTGACTTCGTTTTAAAGGAGAAGCTAAAATTCCTGAAGAAGAGTATTAGAGATTGGCGGAGTGCAACTAGGGTAGGGTTGGAAGGGAAGATAAAGACGTTGAAGGATCAGTACCTTCGTTTGGAGTTGAAAGCTGAGCAACAAGACTTGAGCCAGTAGAATGGGCCACTTGGAGAGAATCTAAGGCCAGCTTACGGAAGGAACAATCTGCTGTCTAAGGATATCAAGCAAAAGCAAGAGCGAAGTGGGCGATTGAAGGGGATGAGAATGGTAAATTTTTCCATGCGGTGGCCAAAGGAAGGAAGGTCGAAACGCCATCCAAGGGCTGCTCTGAATGGGAGGCTGGGTGGAAGACCGGAGGCTATTAAAGTGGCGATCTTGGATTACTTCAAGAATCATTACAAGGAAACAAGGACGGATAGACCTCACTTCATCAGCCCTAGATTCAGGAAGTTAAGTGCGGAGCAAGCAGGGTCCTTGGAAGCGGTCTTCTCGGAGGAGGAAATTAAACAAGCAGTGTGGAGGTGTGGAGGTGGGAAAGCTCCAGGGCCCAACGGCTTCAATTTCAACTTTATTAGGGCAAATTGGGAGATCATGAAGGCTGATGTGATTGCAGCAGTGAGGAAATTTGAGGCGTCTGGTAGATTTGGGGCCGGGTGTAACTCGTCCTTCATTGCTTTGGTGCCGAAGGTGAAAGACCCCATCCACATTTCAGATTTCAGGCCGATAAGTCTGATTGGGTGCTTTTATAAAATTGTGGCCAAGCTCTTAGCAGAGAGGTTGAAAGGAGTCGTGGGCGGTTTGGTGGGTGAGACCCAATCAGCTTTTATAGAAGGAAGGCAAATAACAGATGGGGTCCTGATTCTTAATGAGACAATCTCCTGGGTGAAAAAGGTAAAACGCCAAATGCTCATTCTCAAAGTGGATTTTGAAAAGGCCTACGACAGCTTGAACTGGCGTTTCCTGGATTCTGTCCTTGATCAAATGAACTTTGGGGTTAAATGGAGGAGGTGGATAGCTGGGTGCTTGGAGTCACCAGATTTCGGTTTTGGTCAATGGAAGCCCGGCAATGGAATGTGGGATGGAGAGAGGCTTACGGCAAGGGGACCCCTTGTCTCCGTTCTTATTTATCTTGGCAGTGGAGAGTGTTAACCACATGATGGAGGAGGCAGTGAGTCAAGGAGTTTTTCGCCCTGTTGAAGTTGGCCAAGAGAGGGTTAGCATTTCTCATCTGCAATTTGCAGATGATGCGGTTTTCTGTGGTGAGTGGTCGATGGAAAATGTAAGGTCTGCTTAGTCTGCTTCAGTGCTTTGAGTTGGCATCGGGCCTTAAAATCAATATGGGAAAAAGCAGAATCTTTGGTGTTGGAGTGGAAGTGGAGGAGGTTGCTAGTTTGGCAAGGGTTTTTGGGTGCTCGTCAGCTTCCCTCCCGTTCACTTATCTGGGTATGCCGGTTGGTGCGAATATGAGCCGGGTGGTCAATCGAAACTGTCGTTGAAAAAGTGGAAAAGAGACTCGGTGGGTGGAAAACAAAACTTCTATCTATTGGCGGTCGTCATACGTTGATGAACTCGGATCTTGGAAGCTTACCCCTGTACTACTTTTCAGTGTTCCGTGCCCCGGTTGGAGTGGTGAGGAAAATCGAAATTTTGAGAAACAAATTCTTTTGGGGGGCTTCGGGGGAGGGTAGGAAAATTATTTGGGCTAAAATTAATAAGTTGTTCGGTGATAGTGAAGTAGGGGGGTTGAGAGTGGGTAGTTTAAAAGGGAAGAACTTAGCCCTTCTGGTGAAGTGGAAGTGGAGGTGGTTACATGAGGCGGACCGTTTATGGGCGAAGGTGGTGAGTAGTATCTATGGGGGGGTCCCTGGGTCTTTAGATCTAGGAAGTGCCTCGGGAGTGTGGAGTGTGTGGAAGGATATAGGAAAGGCGGAGGCGGAAGTAGAGTCCTTGGGGCCGGAGTTTAGGAATCTGTTTAGGAGAGTGGTGGGTAGGGGGAACTCCATCAAATTCTGGGAGGATGAGTGGATAGGTGGGTGCCCGTTAAAGGAGAGATTTCGGAGGCTTTATGAGCTGGAGGAAAATCTGGGAGGTTTGGTGAGCGATAAGGTTAGTTGGGAGAGAGAGAGTGGAGGTGGGAGTGGAGTTGGAGAAGGCCGCCGAGGGGAGGCGGAAGGGCAGTTCCAACAATTGTTGTCCTTGCTTCAGGGTGTCACTCCGCACCGGGAGCGGCCAGACAGATGGAGCTGGGAATCTGCTATTGATGGTGTTTTTACGGTTAGCTGCTTATCCAAGAAGATCAGCGTGAGGCTTGCGGCAAGTCATGAAGGACCGATGCGTTGGTGTAACAAAATTCCCAAGAAGGTCAATATTTTCATTTGGAGAGCTACCAGAAGGTGCATTCCGGTGCGGGACGAGCTTCGCAAAAGAGGAGTTGAGGTGGAGTCAACCATGTGCCCGCTCTGTGCAATGGCTGTCGAGACCCCACGACCATGTGTTGGTGCGCTGTCCATGGGTATCGGAGATCGGCGTGCGGTTGCAAGGTGGTGCAATACGGATGTGTCAAACTTTCAGGATGTTACAGATGTGCTCCAAGAGTCTTTCCTCGCCCAAGGGCCCCCTAAAGTGGGCCAGGTGTGGCATTCTATTGTGTTTGTCACGATGTGGTCGTTATGGAAGGCACGGAACAAGGTTGTGATGCAGAATTCCCCTTGGAGAGCTGCTGAAATTTTTGCCGGTGTCCAGGTGATATCCTTCTTGTGGATTTCTACCAGAGACAGGAAGTTAAACCTGTCTTGGGTGGATTGGCTTCAAGACCCCCTTCTGCGAGCAGCAGATGGGGTAGGGTAGTAGGCTCGTTTGGTGTTGGGTTTGCGGGGAATTCTTTGTAAGGGGTTTGCTGCTTGTTCCTGGTGTGTTGGGAGGTGGTTGTAGGCTAGTGTTGTTGCCCCCTATCTCATGGGGCTCTACGTCTAGCCCTCCTCATCTCCTTTTTGTTTGTGTTCTGGGTTGGTTCTTGTTGTTGTTGTTTTTGTTTCTGTGTTCCTTTGATTAATTGAAAGAATTTGATAGCTGTTCAAAAAAAAAACCGAGTATTACAGTTACAGGGAAAATACATGTTAACTTTCTTTTTAATACTCCATAATAGATTTGTTTTAAAGCAAAGATTACTTTTTAATCTGTCTGGCTTGTTTAGATGGTGTCATTAAAGTCCTTTTTTTTAACAAACAATACTCATAATTTCTCCAGAATGTATGACACTTTCTGCTTGTATCTGTTGCTACAATATATGAATATGTTCTTGGGTTCTCATTCTCTAGATTTTTGTGTGCTCCGTATCTCTAATCGGCAGTGCTTTTGATTAGTCATCTGTTTTCTAAAAACTGAGCCTGCAGAAAGTTATTCTTCTGTCTGATTATATGCAGTAAGACTGCATTAATTAAAAGGAATCACACTTTTAGGCAATTATTTATATCCTCAAACTTCTCTCCATAAAGAACTCTGCAACCTTGAGAATGTTCTTTGGTATCTGTTCACTTATGAGAAAAGGTCTCTGCTATGAATGTCAGAATGCAGTGTTTGAACTACAATTTATTTGATAGTTTTTATTAGGGTGCCAATCAGATCAATGGATGACAGTATATTGTGGTAGGGTGAGCCTCTCTTTCATGTCGGATGTACCATCATTGCATTGCCCCAAAATTTCCTTTTTTACTTTTAAGAGAGATTTTGTTTTGAAAGATGAGAAAGATAACTTGTTTCCATTCGTAACTGTGAAATGCTATCTGAAATGCAGGTATGGAGAATGTTCAATGGGATTGGATCCGAGATGGTAGATCTTTCAAAGAGTCTGTCTGACATTTCGAAACGTTTTTGCCGTGATCAAGTGAGAAACAAGCCAATATGCTATTAACATGCTTAAAAGTTATAGAATAATTACTCCTTCCAACCCAGTAAGATTGTAAAATTTGACTGGGCACAAAGATTAGAATGTGTTTTGAAAATTGTAACTCAAAAAGGAAGAAAGCAAAAACCTGTTGATCCCACTTTTAAGATGAGAAGGAGAACGGAATTTAAGGTAGTAAAAGTGGCAGGAAAGGTTCACTATTGTTATGGAAGGGGGGATTGCTTGTTGTGTCTGAGTTATCCTTTTTCTGAACCGTCTTTTTGCTTACTTGATACTTAGAGCATCTACGATAATACTAGCTAATTTTAAGTTAAATTGTAGCTAAAATGACAAAATAGCTATTTTGGCTAGTGAGTTTAACATTGTCAACACATCAATGTTAGCTATTATAGGTAGTCATATTTATTTTATGGCTAGCAACAAATTCTCTCTCTTCACTCCCAAATTTGGAGAGCCAAGTAGCAAAAGCTATTATGGCTAGCATGATAGCTAGTATTGTTGGATCAAAGAGTTGTGTATTTTTTCTATTTTTACTGGTTATATTTGACTTGTGAGTGTGATAGCTAGCATTGTTGTAGATGGTCTTATGCTAAAATTTTCTATTATAGGTCGGATGCTCTATGCAGGGTGCAGTTGAGGAGAAACATGAGGTAAAATGGTTGTTTTTTTTGTAAAAAAACTTGAAACTGGTACGTCTGTCATCGATAAATGCATTGATAGATTGTCAGATGTCAGATACATGCCATCTTATTATATTATGGAAATTATGGCTTCTTAGGTTGCACTTCATGCTGTATAATTTGGGTGATGCTGCAATGGAACTATATAAGGATGATGGTTCCTACTCTGTATCTTCCCTGCTTTTAATAGTCGATTTTATTGGTTCCCATGCTATTGTAATTTAGCATGCAATTGATGCATGTCTGTGCAGGGTATTGCAGTGGGCATGTTTTGCATGCAAATTGACATGTTTTACTTCTGTTTTGAAATTCATTTCTCATGTTTTTCATTCTTTTACCTGTCTCTTTAATATCAAATTTTGTCCAATTTACCGTACTGGCCCATTGGTTTTCTTTTATTATGGTCGTATCTTGAATTTGTGACGGATGTCAATCTAGCTGACACTCCTGCTAATCTATACATTACAACAGATAATCCTGTGCACCATATTCCATGCTATGCATGTTCATTTCATAATATCAATCTTGTACTGGACCAGGTCTAGCACAACTATCCTTATCACCATCAAGAATATTTTCCATGCAAGTGGGGTAAAAAACCTGTGATAATCATTGTTTCCCAATCCCCATCCAAAATCTGATTTTACCCCAAAATCTGAATTTTCACTCATCAAAATCAGAATTGTTTCCCCCAAAATCTGATTTTAAACATCAAAAGAACACAATTTGATGTTTCATCTTATTGTTTGCCTATGAGGGCATCAAACGAAGACTTCCCGCTTTGCTTTTCCATGAACTTGTAGTGTTAATCATCTTAAAACAGATAACTGACACTTAACTCTATGGCACAAGCCCTAATATAGCTAGTTCTGGTTAAGGTGAATTTGATGATAATTGTATGTTGCAATTTATTTATCTCTTTACAGAATCAAGATTTCAATTTAGTTAGGAGCAGGAGGTTCTGTAATTTATATATTACAATTAATTTAAATACTAACTACTGTTGCACACACTTTGTATTTTAAAATCTATCGAATTCTCTTCTTTCTTTATTCATTTTATTAAACTGAGATGATATTTCAGGTACTAGAATCTTGTGCTAAAAGAGAGCCCACAGAACAGCGAAGTGTGTACAGAATATGCACTTGTAGGAGATGTGGTGGGGAGGCAGATGGGAGAAACTGCTTAGTCTGTGATTCCTGTGAGGAAATGTACCATATTACCTGTATAGAGCCTCCTGTGAAGGAAATCCCTCCAAGAAGTTGGTATTGTGGAAGTTGCACTGCTGGTGGAATGGGGTCTCCTCATGAGAACTGCGTAGTGTGTGAGAGGTTGAATTCCCTAGAGACCCTAAATCATGTTGATGCACAAAGTTATCGCAGAAATGGAGAAGTGATAAAAGACCATGTAGATGTTTTGAGCTTCAGTTTGAGTGATAGGCATCAGGCTGCTGGGAGCCATAGCATATGCGTTTGTAAAATTTGCGGGACTGATGCCAATAATTCTGCAACGGTTAAGATCTGTGAGCACCCATTCTGCCCATACAAGTACTATCATGAGAGGTGCTTAAGTATGAGCCAGTTAAAATCTCATGGTCCCCGTTGGTATTGCCCTTCTTGCCTGTGTAGATCTTGCCTCACTGATCGAGATGATGACCAGATTGTCTTATGTGATAGTTGTGATGCTGGTTACCACATATATTGCTTGGAACCCCCATGCAGTAAGATTCCTGATGGAAAATGGTTCTGCAGAAAATGCAATGATGGGATTAAACTTATAGAGAGGGCGAAAAGAGCATATACTGGACACGCAATGTACAGCCAAGGAACTGATGAACAAAGTGCAAAGGAGGCCGCAGAAAATGATCTTACCGACACAACAAGAGATGAATCGGATAGAAGTAGGGGTGGGGTGGCGTTGCTTCTGACAGCTGCAAGCAAATTAAACATGGAAGAGATGGTGACAACCTAATTGAGAGTTGGGTTCGAGATCATCCTAGTTTCTGTGGAGTGGTTACATTGATTTTCTGTTAGCGATAACGAACACACACCTGACTGATCAAGCGCTGACCGATTCTTTTGTGGTGGTATATAGTACCATTTTTGAAAGTTGCTGTTTCTGTTAGATAATTTCTGATATTACACTGAGCAGGTGACAAATGCATTTTGGGGGACCTTTGTGATGCAATGGATCCCTGCATCATAACAAGAGGTGTCCAGGTCAGTTTTTTTATGAGTGTTATATTGCAATATTGACAATTGAATTTTGTACCCAAAGTATATAGTCGTAGGGCTCTGACAGTTTCTCAGAAATTGTTGTATAATGGGAAAAAAAATTGTAACACATGTTTAGTATAGTTGAAGTGTATGATAAATTTTGTTGTCATTTCCCATTGTTTTTAACCTGAAAAATGCGCTATTCCTTGTACTATTAACTCTTGGTCTCTGTTTCGCATATTTTATTTATGGACAATGCAAGAATCGGAAGAGTTGTTTGAGTTTTACTGCTATCACGGGTAACGTTAACGCTGAAATTTTCTGTCAAAGTTACCTGAACATATTTTAATGAGTGTTTATTTATAACATATATAGAAAAACACTTACTTAAATGTACTATTAATTAACTAATTCAACCATTTAATCTAATAAATTAAAATATTAAAACATCATTTGTAGAAATTTATTAAGAAGGTAAACATGACATTTTCATGGTGTGTGTTTTTTCAAATATGTGATAAATAAATATCCACTATTTTAATAGGAATTCATGTTATAGTTGTTGTGAGATATGCATGTTACAGCTTAACCCCTTCGTTCTTATCTCTTTATATATATTCTTTTGGGAAAATAAAGAACGATTAAATATTGTCAAAATTGGGTGAACTACAATTTACTACTCTCCTCATAAACATTGTTCTATTTCATTTTTAATATTTAATTTATAATTTTATTTTTATATCAATTCGAATTAGAAATCTAAAACCTTTATATACAATTAAAAATTTGATATCTTAGTTTTATGAATATATTTTTTGATATTTTTTTCATTAAAAAATAATATAAATAAATTGAAGTTAAATTGATATAAAAAGCTAATTGTTGTGTTATTTTTGGGATCGAGAGTTCATTTTTAACCTCTGTACCAAACCAAATTTCTAAACCGAAAGAATGATTTGTTTGGAAAAATGATTCAACCTAAACTGGATGAAGCTAACTTTCCCAAGTTTCATTACCTTACCTTTATTGCATATGACTATAACATCGCCCTGCTCTTCGTTGTAGCCAGGCCACCCAAATCGAGAGATGAATCTCTTAGGCAATCTACCCGGTGGCCGATGGCATGAATCGGCACACACACGTAGGTGCTCGTGCCCTAGGAGCAGTCCGATAGCACTATCCGATAAATAAATAAAGAACGTTTCATGATCTTCCTATCCATTCTCTTCACTTCAAGAGAGTTTCAAATTTTCAATTCTTGTCAAAGATCATCGAAAAATAATTTGATGTGTTTTCTTATGGATTAAGAAACACAATTGAATTATATCTTTTTGATCAGAAAAGATTGATAAAGTTGGCCAACACCCCCTCTTGAATCCAAGAATTGGTTCGAGTAAAAGTGAAGTTTTGCTTAGGGAATGAAGATGGATCCAACATATCTTTTTTCAAGAGAAAGCAACATTGGATTTTGACAAATTTGATCAAGACCTTTGAATAATAGTTGAGTGGAAAAGTGTAGAATAAAAGAGAAAACTTCTCTCAAGTCAAGGTATAACCTTCATATATCATGTCTTTTCTTTTGTACTCGTACATACATGATCCTTTATATAGGAGTTGAAAACAAAGGATAATGTAGTAATTTTTCATTTTTCACATGTGGAAGATGAAAAATAAAAAGAAAATAATTCTAAAATTTATTGTCTAATTTATTCTAGCATTTCATTCCATTAAAAAGACTAATTGATGCTTGAAATGTTTGGATATGAAATGATAAGAATTGTGAAATAGTTCATTCTCCTCCAACTTCTTTTATCTTGTTAATTAGGTCCTCCAAGTTTGCACCGTGCTCGACTTTTGATAGATTTGCTTATTGGTCCTCAATTATTTGTGTGATTACACTTAGATTCTCAACTTTGAAGATGTTGACATTTAGGTTATTAGATAGATTCACATCATAATTTGAATTAAATAAAAACTAAATAATTTTAATTAACAAAGTTTGTCTAAAAATAATTGGAATTAATTACAAATTAAAAAACAGTGATAATCATTTGAGGAGTGTAGTAAGTGTTATGATAAAAATTTTAAAAAAAAAGTATCATCTTTTAGTTTTTTATCCTGTTTTTTCACTCAAATTGTGATTTCATTAATATCGGTTCACTGCAAAACTTCAGAGGAGAATTGAATAAGGGGAAAAAATGTAAATAAGTGATTTCATAACAATTGACTGCTATCATTACATATTCCAGTTAATTTAGACATATATATAAGTAATTAAAACAATGAAAAATTAATCTTATTGAATCACTTATCATATCTATACATTTATTTTGGAAGGGGGACGACATATCTATACATCAATAACAATCTATACGTCTGTACATTGTAACATTCCCACATGATAAGTTACCCCAAAAACTCTTATAAACATTCTCAAATCAATAAGCTGAAGATGTCTTTTATGGTCCAAATTTCAATACCTATTCATAATCATTACAGTTATAACATACTTCCTCCATCTCTTAAAATTTGTTACAATTTTTTGTTTATGTTGTCCAAAAAAATTTGTTACACTTCATTTTATGGAAAGTTTTTTACACCAATTTTACTTTGTGACCATTACTCTCTTTTTCCACTCAAAAAAGTTTTGTTTGTCCTAAATGTATATGATGGCCAATAATCCCAGAAGTCTCCCCAAAACAACCCGGGCCAACAAGGCCCAAGAAGCCCGCCCAGCCCATAACAAGGAGGACCTCGCCGAGCACACTTCCCACAGAAGGACCGACCCGAACTACAATCGCATTTAATGCAGAACGTACCTTTTGTCGTCTGAGTGCGCCGCCCACCACCTGACACCTGACAACTGCCATAAATTTGCCAGGGGACAGGCAGACTTTCGTTCAGACCCACCGAACTCCCCAAAAGGCCGCCGCCTAACCCGCAAAAGATCGACCACTACGTTCGGACCATAGGCATATTACTAACGTGCCATCAGGATGCTCTCCTATAAAAGCCATTACTTTGCAAACCGCAGAGGTAATCTTATCACTACTTCGTTGCCTTCTCTCTACTTTCTCAAGAATACTCATTTGAGCGTAGGAGACCCGTTAACCAGAGCACCCTCTGGTGTTGCTTTCTATGCAGGAGGAGCAACCAATGACACAATGGTCTCCCACATGACCAGACTACAGAAGAAGAACAAGGTGGCAGAGCCTACAGACGTTCGGCCACCAACATAGTTTACCTTTTTACACTCAAGTCAACACACATTTTCAATCATGTTAATCAAAATAGAGCATGTTTAACGGAGGTGGGATATATATGAGAAAAGGGTAATTTTGTCATTGAACTTTACAAAATCTCTAAATTTACCACTAAAGTTTATTTTGAAGCGAAAATGTCACCAACGTTATAATGAATGAGTAAATTTGCTATTGGTCGTTAATTTGTCCTAGTTTGCTCTCATGTGGCATCAGGCATGTCACTGGATGATTATGTGGACATTGAATGTACATTTTTTCGAGTTAATATTGAATTTCACCTTAAAATCTGTCATAGTTTAAAGTTTGAATTGTTAGTTTTACAAATTTTAAGTGAAATTAAAATATTAACGCAACAAAAATGTACAGTCAATATTCAAGTAATCACTCAGTGGCATGCCACATGAGCTCCAACTGGGAAAAATTAACGTTCAGTGGCAATTTTACCCCTTCAATAAAAGGTTGGTGACATTGTCGCTTCAAAATGAACTTCAGTGGTGCATTTAGAGATTTCGTAAACTTCAATGGTAAAATTACCCATTTTCCATTTCTACTAAGCAAAAATATCCCTTTTACCACCCATATTTGCTCAAAAGTTCTTTTTTTCCACTATTTTAAAAATTGGTCTTTTTTTGCCATCGATGTTTTTTCTTTGAACCTTTTTTGCTATCGACTTTTAGTCTTTGGACCGTATTTACCACAACAGCCGTTAACGGAAGGAATATTCTCATAATATTCCGTAACGTACTATATTTTTATAATCAATTGAACTCAAATTTTTAAAAATGAAAAAAATTAACCCTTAATTTGTAAAAGTTACAATCTAACCCCTCTCTTACTTAAGCTCTAAATCTTCACGCTAGATTTGCTTTGCAATTTTCCAGAGCTATCATGCACCTCGTTGGATCTTCATTGCACCTCACGAGATGTGCCCTACACGCTGCACCTCATCGGACATGCTCCGCACCTCTTTGGACCTGCTCTGAACCTTGCTAGAGCTACCTTGCACCTCACTGGACCTGGCTTGCACCTCACCAGAGGTGGGTGGCACTAGAGATGTGTGAATGAGGAGATGGATGAAGATGAAAAGTAGTTTAGAAGGTGGGTGAATTTATCAATTTTAGAAATTTTAGGGTTCAGTGTGGAGTTAATTTAACAGAGAGTGACAAACGGGGGCCGGAAATGATAACGTCGATGGTAAAGAAGAACCGTTTTTTAAAGTAATGGTAAAAATGAACCTTTGGCCAAACGTGGATAGTAGAAGGGACATTTTCTCAATTTCTAATAACAAACTAACAAGTTTTAAAATTTTCCCTCTCAATTTACTCTTATCTCTCCTCTCAATTTAAAAAATGTGTTAGTTTGTTGCGGTTTTTTTGTTGTTGTGCCGAATACACTTATAAAACTCAAAAAAGTTGATTGGATACGAAAATTAAGTATATTTTTAAAAAATTAAGTAATGAAATAAAACTGACATACTCACTTCATCGAAAAACTAAACACATTTCATTTTTTCAGTTATCTAAAAAAAATTGTTTATTTTCTTTAATATGTAGCGTTATATTGTCAAAGTTGCGAAGCTTTCCTCACCTTATATCCTTTACTTATTATATCTCATTTTTTACGCTAAATTTAATAAACGATAGTTATGTCAAAACATACAAAGTTTTACATTCAAAACAAAGAAAGTTTTACATCTACATATTTTTAATAAAGAATTTTATACCTATCTTAATTTCCATGTTTAATCAAATCTCTATCAAATAATTGGAAACGGAGGAAAAGTATAAAATAAAAGAAATTTTTTGAATCGTGAAGAGTAATGGAAGATAAAAATGTGTAAAAACAGGCGAATGTGTGAAGTTGAGTATATGCTACAAGTGGCAAGTTATAAAAAAATGTCCATCTTCAAACACTAATTATAAACTTCTTCAATTTGGAGGAATAAGTCTGAGAAGAGTATAATATATATATATATATATATATATATATATATATATATATATATATATATATATATATATATATATATATATATAAAGGTTCCATTTATAAGCCTTACCCGGAAAGGTACAAGATGACAAATCATGAATTAAACTAACCAACAACATTCCCTTAAATGATCCAAAGTGTGACCATCACATCCGCTATTATCAAGGATCACCAATTACTGCCCAACAACTTGCTTTAAAAATGTTAGGAACGGTTTTTTTTTTAAATACAATTTACTTACACATTTTCTATTGCTATGTTTGCATGTTTTAAAAAAAATTATGAAGAAAATTTTGTGTCTTTCAAAAAGGCAAATGCTTAGCAACATTTTTTAAATCACTTGCATGCACATTGTGTCATTAAAGATTTGTTATGTGATAAACCAATTTGATTTTGGGTTCACAAGAGTACTACACATATGGTATATTTTAAGAGTCAGTGTGAATAATGACTGTCCAAAAAGGGTGTTGCTAGTAGGGTTGTGAAACGAATCGGGCCGAGCCGAGCTCGGCTCGAGCTCGAGTTTTAACGAGCCCAACGAGCCGAGCTTCACGAGCCTCGAGCTCGAGCTCGAGCTCGAGCCAAGTTATAGGCTCGAATAATTAACGAGCCGAGCTCGAGCTCGCGACGTTCGGCTCGATGGGCTCGCGAGCTTTTTCGAGCCCACCTGAAATTACACTTATACCCTTCATTATAACTTTCCGCCTCCACTGCAACCCTCCGCCGTCGATCTGCTCCACTGTCGAAACCACCGTCGCAACGCCTCTACCACCTCTGCTCCGCCTCCAGCATGTCAAGGGGGCTCCGATCAGCTACAACAGGGCCAATGAATCCCTCCCCAGGCTCCGATTAGCTATAGCAGGGCCGGTGAAGCCCTCCCCAGGCTCTGACGATCTTGTCCTAGCCCTCTCCGCCGCAAACAGGCGCCGATCTGGCGAGAACTCGCGACCTTCCATGTCGAGCTTCCCACTCGTCGATCTCAGCCCTAGTCCGATGATCTGCAGTCTGCTCCAAGCCGCAAACAAGTCGAGCTCGAACGAGCTTCGAGCCGAGCCCGAACTTTTGTTGAGTCGAGCTCGAGCCCCGTTTTGCTAGTTTCACGAGCTCGAGCAGAACTCGAGCCGAGCCCAAATAGTAACGAGCTTGAGCTCGAACCTGCAAGGTTCGGGCTCGGCTCAGCTCGATCTCAGCCCTAATTGCTAGCATTCCACTTAAAAAAAATGGATGGATGCTGTGAAAGAAAACCTAATGAACTACAAACTGATTTTTCATTTTCATTTTATTATTTGTTTGTACATACTTTTTATTTTTTTAAAGTGTGGTAATCGAACTGGGCCATTGAAAACTTAATACTCTGTATGACATTAATGATTCTATTTTTACACAAACATATCAAATCAAATTATTTTTTATAACAAAATTAATTACATGATAATTTCAATGAGAAAATATGTAAATGAAATAGAAGTAATCAATAGAGTTAAAGAACTACTCTAACATTCCTCATTTATCTTGTCTCTTGCTTGTTACTATATGTGTTCCAAATCCGTTTAAATAAAATTGATACATATTCCTTTTTAGACCGTTATAGTAAAATTGATACGTTTTCTAAAAAAAAATTCTTTTAACACTAACTTTATCTTATTACCATCAATTTCTCTTATTACTAAAAAAAGATACGTCTTATATGCTTACTTTACATTTTTACTCTTGTCAACAACATTTCTTAATCTCTTTATCCAATCAAATGTATTTCTTTATCCAATCAAATGTATTATCTTGAGACAGTGAGAGTACAATTGACTTTTTTAAGTTATAGTATCATTTACATTCTTTCTTAAAATAATTTTTTCAAGAAACTTAAAAAATATATATTGAATTATAGAAGATAAAAAAATCTTAAATTAATACTAGTACATGAATAGTTGTAAACATTGGAGTTATTCCTTCTTTTTCCTCCACTACCACACATTTGAGTTGACGACGATGGAGCTCCTCTTGCCCAACGCCACCAACTCCTCCGCTCTCACCACCTTGGACTTCTTAGACAGAGCCGCCGCCGCGTATGGCGACTGCCCCTCAGTCGTCTATAACGACGTCTCTTACACTTGGGCCCAGACCCACCGCCGGTGCCTACAGGTGGCTTCATCCCTGTCCGCTCTCGGCATCGGCCGCAGGCAAGTGGTCTCCGTCGTCGCCCCCAACACTCCCTCCATGTACGAGCTCCAGTTCGCAGTGCCGATGTCCGGCGCCGTTCTGAACAATATCAACACCCGCCTGGACGCCCACTCTCTCTCCGTCATCCTCCGCCACTGCGAATCCAAGCTCGTCTTCGTCGACCAGCTCTCCGCCGATCTGATTCTCGAGGCTATTTCCCTCTTCCCGCTCGGCGTAAACCCACCGCTCCTTGTCCTGATTGAGGACGAATCGGAGGCGAATTCGCCGCCATCCGCCGCCGAATTTCTCGATTCTTATGAGGGGATTCTAAATTCAGGTGATCCGAGGTTTAATTGGATCCGACCCGAAAGCGAATGGGATCCGATGATATTGAATTACACCTCCGGCACAACCTCGAATCCGAAAGGCGTCGTCCAAAGCCACCGTGGACTCTTCGTCCACACTCTGAGCTCTCTTCTCTTCTGGTCTGTCCCCTCACGGCCGATCTACTTGTGGGCCCTACCGATGTTCCATGCCAACGGATGGTCTTACACGTGGGGAATGGCCGCCGTCGGTGGAACCAACGTCTGTCTCCGGAAAGTTGACGCCAAAACGATCTTCCAGGCTATCAAACGGCATGGCGTTACGCACATGTGCGGCGCACCGGTTGTTCTTAACATGTTATCAAATTCTTACGACTTAAAGCCTCTAGATAGACCGGTTCAAATTCTGACCGCTGGAGCTCCGCCGCCGGCGCCGGTGATTTCACGAACAGAGTCAATGGGCTTTGTCGTCAGCCACGGGTACGGGTTGACGGAGACCTGCGGACTTTTAGTGTCGTGTGAATGGAATGAGAAATGGGAAAAGCTGCCGTCTTCCGACAGAGCGAAGATGAAATCCCGGCAAGGCGTGAAGACTCTGGCTTGCGCCGACGTTGACGTCGTGGTCGCTGAAACAGGGGAAAGCGTGAAACGCGACGGGAAAACATTAGGTGAGGTCGTTCTCCGCGGTCCGGCGGTGATGCTGGGGTATCTGAAGGACTGGGAAGGGACGAGGGCGAGCATAAAGGACGACGGCTGGTTTTACACAGGCGACGTCGGGGTTATGCATCCGGACGGTTACTTGGAGATAAAGGATCGGTCGAAGGACGTGATTATAAGTGGCGGAGAGAATATCAGTAGTCCGGAGGTGGAGGCGGTGCTGTACTCCAACCCGGCGGTGAATGAGGCGGCGGTGGTGGCGAAGCCTGACAAGTTCTGGGGAGAGACGCCATGCGCGTTCGTGAGTCTAAAGGGCGAGTTGACTCAGAAGCCGACGGAGAGGGAGGTGATTGAGTATTGTAGGCGTAGGTTGCCGCATTATATGGTGCCGAAAACGGTGGTTTTCCAGGAGGAGCTGCCGAAGACCTCCACCGGAAAAGTTCAGAAGTTCAAGCTTCGTGAGATCGCAAAGCTGATGGATTGAGTCAACCCGGTGAAACAGAGCCCGCGAGTTTGCCATGCAGAAGACATTTGGATTGGAAGCGGGAAACGTGAAAGTTAAGAGCAAAATGACATGTTTACATCCCTATATTACTTGTGTCTTTGCAATTTGCGCGTTAGGTTTGTGCTCACGTCAGTTACGCCATGATCTATCTACTTTGATTGAACTTTGTTTTTCTGTTTGCTTGTTTTTATTGAAGAGTTGCAATGCAATAAATTTTATATGCTGAAGATGCTTCATCCGACCGAAAGCAAAGAATATTGGACTCCAACATTTACAACATGGGAAAATTACAAGGAACCCCCTAAGGTTGAGAAAAACCTACAGAAACCTCCCTAAATCATTAACCCCGTTACTTGACTCTTAGATATTTTAGGGTTGATTACACTAATTATACCTTAACGTTTATTACCCTAACTATTTGAACCTTGCCACCCTTAACCAACCTCTCATCTCCGATTCTCACATTTGCCACCACCCTCCCCTCGACACGTTGGGCTTCACACTCCCTCCCTCTCTCTTGTCGCCAACAAGCTCTATATATTGTTGGCATCATTCTATATCTTGTTCATCTACAATTCCATTTGCAATCACAAGTCAACGTGTTAATCTGCAACCATACAACTTGCAAACGCGAAAAGAATTCGGCGTCAACCAATTCGACCTACCTTCCTAGTTGTCTATATGGGACAAGTGGTGGTGCAAGGAGAGACTTGGGGATGCGAGGAGAAAGCCAAGGAGCGCAGGCAATGATAGAGGAGAGGGACGGCGGTGGGACAAAGTGTTGGACATCATGACCAATGGGTGGGTTTTTTAGGACTAATGTTCATTTACCCCTTAAAGTAGGGATGTTTACATATTAAGATTTAAAACTTCACGTTCGTACAAAAGAGGCACTAAATTGAGACAGGTTCTGGGGCAATGCCTTGGACCCCAAATCAACATTAGGCCACTCCATCATAGTTCTCAGTAACATGCAAATATGATGCTTTCATAGGGAATTTCTACATATGCTCCAACTTTGCTTGCTGGAACAAATCATGGAACTCACTTCTGCATTTAAAGATAGTCTTTGAACCATCTCTGAACCATGCCCCAAATATTTTACCCTTTAATATAAAAAGCATGAATCCATAGAGCCCACAGGCTCTTTATCACATATAATCTTCCAAAGCTTCTTGGCCTAAGTGAACATTGTTTGTACTCTAATCAATTACACAAATATCCCATTAAGCAATTATAAGTTGTTCTTCTGCTGGGAAAAGACAAAAAAACAAAAACACGAAAACAAAAAACTACCTAAGTGGTATTTGGTAGTAGCCTACTTCCTCATGCTCCAAAACTGGCACTATATACAGAACTTGGCTCAAATCTTTCTTGGACATGCAAATCGTGAGCTAAGGCGCTTATGTTTTCTGAATATTTTGGGAAATTTTCTGAAAGTAAACAAACCCTTACTTTTCCAGTTAGAAACATTTGCGTGCAAGTTGCTGGACATTTATGTGCCTCATGTACCTTCAGGAAGCTTCGATTTCTCGCCGACCATGTAACGGCTTTCATTGCTCATCGAACCTGCCACATGAAGTTGTTTTCTTCGCTTTACAAGCTGAGATGCAGTCTTTCTGTCATCTTGAGCCTCCTTTAAATGAGACTGCAAACTCATGGAGAATTATAAGCAGGAGCAGAAAATACAATAACCAACTGAATGATAGTAGTAAGAGTGTAAGAACGTAGACGTATCTGAGTGATGAGATAAAATTGTTCGTGATCAGAATTTGAGTTTCACAGAAGCTAGATAAACGTGTGAATAGAAGGGCAAAGAAAATGGAGAATTAAAGTCCCAATCAGTACCTTAATAGCCAATGCTTTGTCGAAACTCTCTATTGCATTATCAGGCTCCCCGAAGTTCAGCTGTGCTCTACCGAGGGTAACCCAAGCCTGAAAAGATATACTCTTATCTTTTACTGCTGAGGAAGCATACTATGACTCTATGAGTAGAAAAAGTTAAGCTCAAATGAAATGTTCTAAACCAAATGCTAGGGTTCAAAACTAGAGCATTAACAAAGATCCTAGTAAGAGCACCTGAAGGTCAGGGTATGCTTAATATTTTTTGAAACTGGAAACTGAATAATTGAATTAAAAGGGCTTCCTCTAAGGCAGAGAGGATAGAGCCGAAGAACAACTTTACAATTCTATAGGCCAGGACCATTAAACTTAAGGTCAGGGTATGCTAATCTTGGTTAATAGTATCCTTTTATTTTCCATAGGCCAGGACCATTAAACTTTACACTTCTATAGGTCACAACTTTAAAATCAAATGAAGCAATTACACTTGATTCCGCAGTTCATTATGATTGTGTCAAAGGTAGGCATAGCCACATAAGAAAGAAGTTTGAGAGATTGAAGTCTCCAGAAAACCCCAAGTGACTACAGATAGAGTATAAAATAACATGAAGGTAACAAATGAAGCAAATACCTCAGCCCATGATGGTTCCAGTTCAGTAGCTCCTGCAACAGGAAAGGCAAAAGTTAGTGAATTAAATCAAAATTGGAAACCTTAACGCTCGTGTTCTTTCATTTGATTGATTACAGAAGTTCGATTCACCTACGATACAAGGGGGGAAAAAGCGCATTCATTCATTTTCTAAAAAGAATGTAGGAAAAATGCAAAGAATACAACTATGGATAAGAACTGCAATTTATATCATCATGTGAAGAAATGACACAATATGATCTTTGGTTTTTCCAAGACAGGGAATTGGTTGCAGAATAATTGGGAGTGAGACAGACTAGTTGCTGCCTTCAAAGCACTCCATGCTTCGCCAATTTCAAGTAAGACTTGTGCCTTCTGTTCATGCAAAACTGCATTTTCAGGCATCAAGTTAAGACCAGCCTCCCACTTCCCAAGTGCTTCACGGTATTTTCCATCCTTCAAAAGCAGATTTTCCATTAGAAGGATGGCATCTTCTATGACTTTTAAGGGAAAAGAAGATGAGGATCTATCAATTTCAGCACTCATCCACATAAAGTGCACATAATACCATTTCCCTTGCTCACACTCAGAAAAAAACCATGATTAAAATGCAGCAAAATCAGCTCATAGACACTAAGGACGGGAGAGGGAAAAAAAAACGGACATCTAAAACTTCAAGCCGTCTCGAGATTCTTCAAATTCAATTTAAATCTCTAAAAACAGCAGAAATCCGCATCTTCATCATCAAACCTAGCTTCAATTGGTACGTGACAAAGTCTCTAATGCCAATTACCTAACAAAATGACAACCGAAACTACAGTAACATAAAACCGGGAACTACAAACAGAAAATTCACCTCAGCGAGCTTGTTTCCTTGGGCTAGAAACGATTGAGCAATCTTTTCAAAGTCCAATCCCGAAGCATCATCGACGGACTGTTTTCCAGGTTTCATGGCCAATTTCTCATCTCGATCCTCCTTTCTCACCTTTTCGAGTTCGAAAGCTTCTTGCTCGAACGGAAGGTTCGAGCACTGAGAAATCGCTGCAACCGGCCGCTTCTTGTTGTTCTTGTTCCATGTTAACTTCATCTTTTTACTGCAACTCTGGTTCTGCGTTTTAACGACTCGATTAGAATGGAACCTGCAAGACTCGCGATTAGAACGGAACCTGCAAGACTCGCGATTAGAATTAGGGCTGATCATTCGGTTAATTCGGTTTTAACCAAACCGAATTACTCGAATAATTCGGTGTTGGTTAATTTGACAAAACCGAATTAACCAAATGATACCTAAAACCGTATTAACCGATAATCGAATTCGGTTCGGTTATTTTGCCATTCAAATTAACCAAATTTTTATGGGCTTTTAATGTTAAGATATGGGTTGTGGATTGGGGTAGTTCATTCAACATTGGGTATATTATGTATATTGGGTTGAGCTTAATTTTGTATTAATAATAAAAAATCATTAAATACCGAATATTTCGGTTAATCTTAACCGAATTAGTTAAAGCCATAACCAAAACCAACCGAAACCGAATTTAAAGTTCGGTATAACCGATAACCGAAACGAAATACCGAAATAACCAAACCGAATTAACCGAAACCGAAAAAAAAATTCGGTTAATTCGGTTTAACCGTGAAGTTGATCACCCTAATTAGAATGGAACCTGCAAGAGAACCGAGACAAGAAGAGGGAGTGGATGGTCAACGTCAAATATTTTTGTCTCAAATTAAATGTTATTTTTTTATTTTTTTTATTTAGTTAACTTTTACCCTTGCTGAAGGATAAGAATGGGTTGAAAAGAGTTAGAATGAGTTTGGAATGAGGTGATGATTAAAGTTTATGTAAAATAAGTTAATAAAAAAAAACTAAAAGTGACAACTCACTTGAGACACGAGATGTAATTTTCATCTTGAATAATAGTAGTACTCCCTCCATCTTTAAACAAATACTAGTTCTGGCT
Source organism: Stellera chamaejasme (assembly GCA_024586325.1). NCBI lineage: Eukaryota > Viridiplantae > Streptophyta > Magnoliopsida > Malvales > Thymelaeaceae > Stellera > Stellera chamaejasme. The sequence goes on along the minus strand of JANJPE010000020.1, from coordinate 602,325 downwards.
ACGTGTTTTGTGCGAGAATTAGAAACACTATTTTAATTACTATATTAATTACTATATTTTTATAAGAAAAATTTCATGATTCTATAATAGTATTCATATAGTTACAACTACAGTTACAACTATAAATGATAGGAACGAGTGATGGTACGTAGAAATAATTTAGTTCAAATACAAGTTCAAAATGATTAATACTCTTTCCATTCATAAAAATGAATTATTTGTTTACCAGTATTTAATTAATTAGTTTTTCTTCAATTTTTTGACATTTAAAGTTTCGAAATATACTTATCTTGATTTTCAACATTTAATTAATTAATTCTTCTTTCATTTTTTTGTCATACCATAATTTGACATTTTAAGTTTCTAAATATATACTATCTCTTACTTTTTTCTTAAATTTATTTATTAACAATATTTTAGGTCGAATACAAATTAAAAAGTTAGATATTTATAATGTAAAAAACTTGTGTGTTTTTTTAGCATTTAGAGAAAGCTAGAGTTAAAATTAAAATTGAGGTTTCTTGAGAAATAAGAATGACTAAATTGCAACTTTTACAAAATTAACTGGTTAAGATAAACAAATTAAGAACGTAATTGCTTTTTATAAATAAAATAAGGATCAAATGTAATTTTACATAAAACTAAAATACATGTGGCAAGCAAAGTGCAAGCCACATGGACTTATAGTCTTTATATACTAGACTAAAATGTGCTTACATGCTTCATGCGAAGTAGTTTAATTTTCGCTTATATGTATATGTTTACTAAGTGAAGCTTTCATCAATATTCATTTATATGTCTAGTGAGGGAAGGTTTTGTTAATATATCGACAGAAATTATATGAATTATACGATGAAGTTGTATGTTCATTCCCACCTACATATTTCAATACGTAATGCTCGTGCATTAAAATAACAGGATGTAAAATGTAAGTAGAAGTGACAGTAAACCAAATGTAATGTAGAGAGATAGTGCATTAGGAGATTCGAAACCAGATTACATGGCATGTGTATAACATAGCTAGACTGCTAAATAACGGCGACGCACATAGGTAGAACATAGCGGTATGAATGTTTATGTAGCATGACTCTGTGAGACAACCTTAGGTTAGAAGAGCAGACGTGTGACTCTAGCTCTGTTTCAACTTGAAGTAATTTAAAAATGAAAATACGATAAACCGATTCTAATTTGAGCAAACTCGATCCAAATCCCAAAAAGTCAGAAGTCAAAACTAAAAAGCCTGACATGATCTGACTAGAAATCAATTCAACCCACCCTCAGCCAAAACACGACTTGATTCGAAATCAACTCAACAAAAAGCTAAATGACACAAAACTTAAATAACCCTACCCGATCTCAATCGAAAATAACCAATCATCTATCTCTATGAGAAGGTAGCTTTTATTTATCTTTTAATAACAGGGTAGAGGAAATGATGGTAAATGGTGAATTCAAAACCTCGAGACCCCATCTTATATCTTATGAATTTGACCAATAAATTAGAGGTTCACAAATGAAAAGCTTTTAAGCCATTACAAAGTTTTTAACCTAAGTTGTCATTAGGTTGTGCTCATTGAAAATCAAACCAACAACAAAACATTAAACCAAACATCAACTCAATTTTCAAACACAACCATTTATTTGTAGATATAGTTTTTAACCGAAAACACCCTTAATTCAAAATAATTTACCAAAAAGAACCAAATTATTATTTTCAAGTAAAGGAGTCCCGAACACGAACTGTGCTTATGAAAACGTAAACGCCTTCCTATTCGATTCTTCTGAATGTGAAGCCCTTCGTGTGAGGGAGGACCAGGGAGAACGAGGAGCATTAGAAATAGCTTGATTTCTCGATCGAAATTTCAAAAAAATTACCGAACTCTTCCGTAAACAGAGTCGCCGGATGTCGTCTTCGAAGGACGAACAGCAACTCGGTGAGTCGTCTCGCTCTCTGAGGATTTCTTTTTCGTCTTATGGAACGGTTGCTTCATGGTAGAAAGGTCTTCTCAAAACACTCAAAAGAGTTAGGATATCAATGCTATAGTTGTGTTGCGTTTTTTTGTGTGGATAATTTCTGAATTTAATCGCTGGGTTTTGCATAACCAATACCAGTAGTAGTCACTAGGCGCCTTCTGTTTCGGATGCATAACTTAGCCTTGATCTCTTGTTGGTTCACAGTGGTACAAGGTGGTTCTGATGGGAATATCCAGTCAGTTTCTGAACTAGGTTGGTATGTTCTTGCTGGAAAACATCAACAGATTGGGCCGTACACTGTTTCTGAGTTGCGCGGTAAGTTTCTGATTCTGGTGATAATCTTGGGTTATTGAGTGAACGTGTTGTAAATTTTCTGTGGGATTGGCTGCGGAAAGCGAAATTAAACAAGGGTGTATAGCATTGTCTAGTGTTTCTTCGGTTTTAATTTAGGAGTGCTTTATTGTATTCTGTGAATTTACTGGTGGAGTTTTATTGTTCTTGGATTTCCACCGTGCAACTAATTGTTCTGATGGTCAAAAACTTTTGGTCTGTGCCGCTATCTATATGCGTAATGATCTATCTATTTGTCTAAGTTGCTTATTTATTTCTCCTTGACAGAGCACCTCTCAACTGGGTTCCTCTCAGGAACCACATTTGCTTGGTCTGAGGGACAAAGTGATTGGCAACCTTTGTCTTCAATTCCTGAATTGATCACAGAGATCCCACAGTTGGGGGTTAATTACTCTGCTGCTGCCGCTGGTAACTTTCATTATGTGTGTGTATACGTGTGTGTTTAAATATATATGTATGCATGTATGTATCTATGTATGCATGCATTTATGTTTGTATGTATTTTCTCAACTAAATTTGGTGTTAAATTTTAGTTTACACCTTCCTCTGCTTTTAAGCTTTTCTATGTCAGGGATAAGGCTTTGACCCTGTAACAATGCAGTGACAACAAGTAAGTCTGTTGAAGATGAGTTTGAGAAATGGCAGAGGGAGGTTAAGGAGGCTGAGGTGGAAGCAGAATGCTTAAATGATGGGTCTGTTTTGACTGGTGATTTGGAGGCTAGAGATCCAAATGGGGCACATGAACAACCTGAAGACGGGGAAGAATTTACAGATGATGACGGAACAAGGTACAAGTGGAACACAAATCGGCATGTTTGGGTTCCCCAGGTTGGTGCTATGATCATCTGATTAGAGCTACAGAAACATGACCGTTATTTCCAAGTGCATATAACTTGTGTTCTTTTAACTAGTATCAGTGTAAGGGGCATAAATTGAAAAAACAGCTTCCCCTTTACCAGTTTCTGAGCATATTTGTAAACTTTACTGGATGAGCCTATAGCCAAGTTTGATGCCATGATCAAACCTTTCCTCACTTTAATTATGGTTCTCTACTGATCTGAATGTATTGATTTGACCTTTTGGTTTAATTTATGCGATTTCCTGTAAAAGGAAAACCAACCAAGCAAAAATGAGTATGGCGTAGAAGACATGACGTTTCTGGAAGAGGAAGAGGTCTTTCCAAGTGTCAATACAGATGATGCTGCTACTCTCGTTGATTCCTCTACTAATGGAACTGATGACTTGAAGGAAGGAATTCTTAGCACCAAGAGAAAGCTTCCAGATGAGCAGACTGAAGAAAAGGTTTTCTCAAAATCTCAATATTTTTCTTTTAAAAACAAATTTTTTAAGTTCCTGGAAATTCTGTATTTGAAGACCTTTCTACGTGTTTGATTTCCTGGTCCCTTCAAATGTATGTTTCGTGTAGATGTGTATAGATCCTTGCTTAAACCTTAGTGTTTCTTGTAATTTGCTTTTTTTTTTTATTTTTTTATTTATTATCTTTTGATATTTCTTTTTGTGTTAAATGGATGCTTCCTTGTCTAAACCTGTTTCATTTTTAGTTTTCTTACTGATTGATTTCTGCTATAACTTTTGGTTGGGCTTGTAGGTAGGTTTTGCTTTCTTAATAGGGTTAGAGTTCTTTATTGCTGTTCCCGGGTTTGAATCATTTAGTCTATATTTTTGGATCTATACATGCAAGGTATCGTACTGCTTATTACGGTCCAAGCCTGTTTGCACATGGTACCATATGTTTTAATGTAAAGAAATCAATAAGTCCATGCTTTCTGTTTCTGATTTATTTTTGACATCTAAAAGATTTAAGTTTCTTCTTATATGGCTTTGGCTGATGGGTTCCTCTTTCAAATGGTTATTTTTATTAAGACATTTCATTTTATGCAGTCTTTGCCGGAAACCAGTAAACAGGAAGCTAATAAGCCTCCTGATTCATGGTTTGAACTGAAAGTCAATACACATGTCTATGTGACTGGACTGCCTGATGATGTAACTATTGAAGAAGTAAGTAATATCAATTTTGCTCTTACCATTTGCTATCTTTTATCTTTTTCTTCACTGGTACACAATATTCTAATGGATGGAAAACCTGGCAGATGACAGAGGTATTCTCTAAGTGTGGGATAATTAAAGAGGTAATTCTCATTACTTCATCACCCTAGGATTCTACTGTTTGTTATGTCCTTCCGTTTCTGTACATAAGTTTTAAAACTGCACAAAGGTCAGGACAATTTGCTCTAATAACCTGACTACCCCTACACTGATGTTCATCTTTCCACAGCTCTTTTTGTCTTTGAGTTCTAATCTTCTTGGATTCTCCTACCTGTTATTACATGTTATCAACAATGGGCTGCAAAAATAGTCTGACTGGATTAGACCATGACATAAATTTTGTAGGATCCTGAAACTAAGAAACCTCGTATCAAGATCTATGTTGAGAAGGAAACAGGAAGAAAAAAGGTGATGCACTTGTTACTTATCTCAAAGTACGCTCTGTCTCTCTCTCTCTCTGGAAATTCCGCTGCTTCTTAATTCTTACAATCAGCTATTCAGGGTTAGACTGGTGAATTTTCTTAACATTATATCTTAAATTTAACTTTTATGAGCATGTGTCCTAGGAGCCATCTGTTGCTTTGGCTACTCAAATACTGGACGGGACACCATTTCGTCCTGGTGGTACTTTGCCTATGTCTGTTACCCTAGCTCAATTTCAGCAGAAAGGTAACTCTAGTAGTTGAAATCTTATTTTTATGTCCTCCGGAAGGTTCATAACTAGTAGGATTAGGATTTTGTGCAAGCAGTGGTGCTGTCTTGTTTATTTCCAACGCTAACCAGCATTTAAATACAACAGATCCTCTGCTGGGAATCAGCAGGGAGCAGGAAACAATCCTACTTTAGGATCTAATGCCAGATTTTAAGAGATCTTATCTAACATACCTAAAACTGAGGATTTTACACTTAATTGCAGAACCAATTACATGTATCACATACTTGACTTATTACAGTAATTTAACTATTACAGTAGTCACGGCCGTAATTATTTCTATGCTTTCTAACATCCCCCTCAAGCTAGTGATTGGAGGTCCCGGATTCCCAGCTTGGATATAAGTCTGTGAAAAATAGGGCTAGGAAGTCCTTTTGTCTTCCAATCGCTCCTGTGAAGTGATCTATGGGCCGCAAGTAATCTTTCTGTTCAACTTCTCCTTATTAAGTTCTTGTCTACATAGTTTTTTTGTTCTGTCTAGTTGAAGTTGAGCTTTCGGATCCTGTAGGACAATGACAATCTTCAACCAAAGTAGCTATGCCCCTTGAGCTATAGGCCTGAATTCTAGCTCTGCACTTGACCAAGCCACCACATTTTGTTTCTTGCTCCTCCAAGTGAGATTAGGGTTTAGTTCTTTCCTTCAAATTTTTTTTTTCAAACTTTTATAACTCAAATCCCCCCTCCAATTTCTCTCTCTCTCTAATAAATTTTCCATTTATTTTGAAAAAAGAGAACTATTTCTCAGTTTTTTCCTCCAAAAGAACACACTCTCTAGGTTTTCTCCTAGGAAAGTACAGTAACCAGATTAAGACTTCCTATCTACTACAGACCTTGCATATTATGCAGATATGTAGGCCTCTAGATGCAGCCCTCCATTCCTTCTGACCAGAATTCCGTTCCCTGGACAACCCTTTAGGTACTGCATGATTTTGTTAACAACCTGGAGCTGAACCTTCTTTGGATCATGCATGAATTGGCTGACTACACTCTTGGCGTAAGCAATATCTGGTGCTGTGTGAGCAAGGTAGATCGGTTCTCCAACCACCTTTTTTTTGCCTCTCTCGGTCCACACTAGGATACACCCTGGCTTCTCCAAGCTTATTGTTTCGATCTACAGAAGTGGAACAGTGGCTTGCAGGCCATTTTTTCTGTCTCCCTTACTAAATCAACCACATATGTCTGCTGTAATATAAAAATGCCTTGTCTAGAATGGGTACTTCGATCCCCAGCAAGAATTATATTCTTCCTAACTCTTTACTCTCAATTTTCTTCGCTAAACACTGCATCACGGGCATGGCTGCCTTTTCCCTCTCATCATCTCCTGGTATAATTATATTATCCACATAAACTAGGAATCTAGTAACCCTCTAAGGGGTTTTTTTTTGGTAAGCAAAGTGGTCACATTGACACTGTTTCTGGCTTGATTTCAGCATACCCTTGTGAATCTTCCAAACCATGCTTTTGGTGACCACTTCAGTCCATAAAGAGCCTTTTTTAGCTTACAGACCTTATCTCCTTTGACATCTTTTGAGAAAGCTGGAGGGATACTCATATATATATATATATATATATATATATATATATATATATATATATATATATATATATATATATATATATATATATATATATATCTACCTCCAAATCCCCATGAAGGTATTCTTAACATCACACTACTGTAGATCCCAGTTGAATATGGCATCAAGTGATCGATAACTCACATAGTGTTCATCTTTGCTATTGGGGCAAATTTGTCGTGATAATTAAGTCCATAGGTCCGCGTATACCCTTTGGCTACAAGTCTTGCTTTGTAAACCATCAGGCTTATACTTACAACCCGCAACCTTCTTCCCTTTCGGGGTAGGCTGGTGATCTCCCATGTTCTGTTCTAGTGCCTCCATTTATACCCTCATAGCACCTATTCGGCTCTTTTTAGTGGTGCCTTTATGAGTTTGTGGAATTGGGATAATTTAGAGAATTTATGGAATGAGATTGATTTGGCTAAGGGATATAGGGGTCATTTGGTGCATTCTCTTTTCAACTTAGGGCAACTGAGAGAACTCATCATCAGATTGAGAGGAGTTGGGGTTTGAATATACCTTATTCCAGGGCCAGGAGTTGATTCTTGGACTTGCATAGGTCCGGGTTCCTCCTTGAGTGCACCTTTAAAAATCTTCCACCATTTTGTACCTCTTTAGTGAGGTTTGGGTCTGTTTCTGAGTCTGGATTTATTGTTTCCATTAATTTTCCAAAGTTCTGGGAGTCAGGACTCAGGAGTTGCAGTTTCGATGTTCTCTGAAGGTTGGAGTAGGTCTGGGAGTTCTAAGGGAAGAAATTTGAGTCTCCAATAGTCATTGGAGTGTAGTCATCATTTTACTCAAAAAATGATTGATCTTCCTGGAATGCTACATCAGTGGAGTTTCAAAACTTTTTTGTTGATGGGTGGTAGCATTTGTATCCCTTTTGGTAGGTGAATATCTGACAAACACATACTTAGTAGCTCTAGGATCCAATTTTCTGCTGTAAGTGTGGAGAAAGGCAGAGCAACTAAACACTCTTGGTGTTGGGTGTTTGAGGTCATGATATGAGGGGAGAATTGTGCTAAAGTTTTGATATCTAGGACCTTAGTGGGTAAACTATTGATGTTGTAGGCTGCTTTGAGAACATCTTCCCCCAGTATTGTATGGATTTAGGTTCTAAAACAAAAAACACTTGAGTGGTCGGTCAGAGGTTACCATTTTTCCTCTCAGTTACCTTATTTTGTTGGGGAGTATAGAAATAAGAAGATTCATGGACAATGCCTCTTTTGGGGAAAAATGAAGATAGAGTTTGATTTAAATTATCTGCAGCATTGTCAGTGAATTACTGTTTTTCTTACTTCAAATTGGGTTTCAATCTAGTCTTAAAAACTTGGACGACTTGGACCAATAGTGCTCACATCAGACTTAGATTTAAGTAGAAAAACCTATGTTACTCCAATTGAATCATCAATAAATGCAACAAACCATTTTTAACCAGAAATGTAGGTGATTTTTTATCGTTCCCATATATTCGAGTGAAGTAGGTCAAAGTGTGTTGAAGCTGTTACATCATGTCTCCGGTGAGGAGCTTTTTTATTTTTGTCCATTCCACAAATATGAATGAAAAATTTTAACTTTTAAGGTCTCATAAAAAGCAGGGAACAAAAGTTGATGTAACTTTTGAAGTCCTTTTTGTTTCAGCTCAACAATATGATAGGAGTATAAATTTGAGGTCACATGAAAATCACTACTGTTGTAGTAGACAGAAATAACGAAGTTTTATATCTTATGCAGGGGAAAAATTTATACCAAAGAAAGTGGACAAGCAGAAGAAAAAAAAATTGAAGAAGGTTGAAGCGAAGATGCTTGGCTGGGGTAGGTATCTCAGTGCTGTAGATGAAAATGCACCATTTATACTAGCATATGTAGGCTGGTTCTGATTCATTGATTATTAAACCTGACACTTGAAAGGCGATAGTTCATACCTGCACCGATTTTAGTTGTCTGCAGTTGTATTGTGGGGTCTTACAACTGCGACACTGGTTTTAGAACCATTGCTCTAAAGAAACTAAATGATACATATTGGTCCCTCATTTTACTTGGACTATGTTTTGGGTGTTGGACATGTATATGGATCTGTAGGTCATGTATGCTGATGTTAGAAATCAAAGATATCAGGATATGATATTAAGTACGATGCGGGTGTGGGAGTTCCTGTCCTGTTATAGCTCTTTGGGTAGGTATCTCAATGCTGTAGATGCATCTGCATCATTCCATTTATAAGCATGTGGGCTAGTTCTGAATCATGAATCATTAAACCTGACACTTGGAGCATGAGAGGTCATACCTGCACGGATTTTAGTTATCTGCATATTGTGGGGGTTTTAGTTTTACCAGCTGCGCACTGTTTTTAAAAAATATTGCAGTAAAGAAACTGAAAGATACATATTGGTCCCTTATTTTACATGGACTATGGTTTTGGATGTTGGACATGGATTTGAATCTGTAGTTCCTGTATGCTGATGTAGAAATAAAAATACCAGGTTATGATGCGAAGTATGATGCATGTGCTTCCTAACCTAGCAACTAACTATAGTGTTCAGTAGTTAATCATGATTGGAGTGCTGCATCAGTAAATTTTTCATATCCTCCACTTCATTAGAGGTAATCGGCAAAATGAATACACAATTTCTATTAAAAGGTATAAAAGATAAACTAGTTGAGACAAAAGCTTTGGTTTGTGTAACCCAACCGCTTTATGTCTACTTACCTATTTTTGGTTCATGTAGCCTGTTATATTTGCATAGAAGATGGTCTGTGACATCATTATCTAAATGGCAAATATGAAAAAGGCCTGCTAGTTTACATAAACAAAGTATTGTATTGGAGTGCATGTTGTTACACAAATGGTGGTTTCCATGTGAAAATGAAGGGTAAATTACAAAAAAACCCTGAGGTTTAGTGAAATCTTTAATTTACCCCTATATATTCGAAAACCTTCAGTTACCCTCTTGAGGTTTAGTGAAATCTTCAGTTACCCCTCCTGAGCATTTGTGGTGTTAGTTGACAGTTAAGGATTTTAGGGTTAACTTGAACCCCAATATTTTGTCTCTCCTTTCTCTCCCCAAACCGCCACCGTGCCCATCGTCGCTGTCGCGACGCGGACGAGCTAAGGACGTAGGTGAGCCCAAGCCACCATGATGCAGGTGAGCTCAGGCCATCCCTTAACTGTTTTGGAGTATAGTTAGTGTAATTACCCTTTAAAATCTGTAACAGTCAACTAACACCACAAACGGTCAGGGGGGGGGAGGGACTGAAGGTTTCACTATACCTTGGGGGGTTAACTGAAAGTTTTCAAAAATTAAGGGGAGAAACTGAAGGTTTCACTAAACCTTATGGGGTTTCTACCCGAAAAAAACTGTTTCAGTTCAAAACAGTATACCATAGAGGAACTGGTTTCTGATGATAGTCAAGTTATTGTGACCCTAGTCAAGTAGCAATTGTTCTTATTCTGGAAAATTTGTCAAGTTTTAGGTGCTCCCCTGGTTTCACTGTAACCCTAGCATTGATTTTGGTTGGGCTGTTACTTTGCATTAAGGCTTGTCTGTCGGCAGCAAACTTCAAAAGTACAATACTTTCCCTCTTTTTTTAAGTTGTGTCCTGTGATCAAAGCCGAACTTGACACAGATCCCATGTTTTCATTTTTTCCTGTTTAAGGTTCTGCCCAGACACGTATTTACAGTACCAGTGGTGGAAAAGAAAATGAAAAAATAGAGAAGTCATTTTGGCTGCAATCGATCATGTTCGCCTCTGTTGTTGAAGGACAATACTTACGTAAAAAGTAATTAACAAAATGTTGTGTGCACTCGTTAGTGTGTACATGTTTGAATGGTTAAATGTTGACATCTTCTTTTATTTATTTACAACATAAATACTTTAAGAACGTGTCATGGAATATAGGAGTATATGAGAACATTGATCTGTAGTTATTCTGTTTACCTGTTCATTTTCATATTGTCTTTCTTTGCAATTGCAATATCTGTCTGTTTGAGGATTCCAATTTACATCTGTTCGTAAATTGATTTGTCCACCAATGTCTTTTCTTTAACAATTCAAATTGGTCCTAGTTGCCAAAAAATCAAATTCGTTTCTTTATTTACAATTATCATTCTTTCCTGTCTACAGGTGGCCATGATGATTCAAAGTTGAAAATTCCAGCAACTGTTGTCCTTTGGAATATGTTTACCCCTGCTGAAATGAGGGTGAGTATAGATTTCTTTTTTTTGTGGATGCTTTTGATTCATATATAGGTGCTCCTTTCTGTTGTATTTTTTATTTTCTCGATTTTATCCATTTTCTCGGAGGAGTATAATAAAGATCCAAATCCGTATAAAAAAAAGATCCAAATTCATGACAACACAAAAAACCTAAAAGTTGGTGTTCTCTAGAAGCTTGAGTTCTAAATCTTTTCAAGTTTCAATACAAGTGTTAAACTTTGTAATTTTAGCCTCTCTTAGTCCTCGATAAAACAGATGTTATGACTGGAGAACTGAAGTGATGGAGCGTGCACTAAGAATATCCTTTCCTCCTAAAAGGTCGCATTGCAGCATGGGTCATCTCTTTTCTTATGATTAACAGATTTCTAGCTTTGAGAAAAGCGCAACGGACACTAAAAAAGATAAAAAAAAGAAGAAAAAGGAAGAGATAAAATCGCCAGAAACAGTTTGTTGTCAGCCCTGGAGTAGTCCTGTTCAAAGTTGAAAAGCAGAAAAAAAATTGAATTTGATCAACAAGGATAGCTTCAATTCACTCGAGGCATAGGCTGGGAAGATAATTTAAAGAATCTTGAGGACTAAATTTTATTATGAGCTAATCATCAAATTTGATTGACTTTAATTCAGCAGAACTGAAAACTGGAAAGCTTTAGGGAACTTGTTTTTTCATTTGTTTTGTAAACTAGATGGAATTATTAATGAAAAGCAGAAGTATTTATTACTGCAGTTAGGAAAAGCTGCTGCAAGAGCTAAAAAATGCAAGTGTATTTCACTGTGAGGGCTGGGTGAAAGAGATTGGAGGGGGAAAAATTAGAGAATTAATTTCGAAGTTGATGAATGAAGGTTTGTGAGAACAAAGAGCAGCAGAACGATTAGCAAACTGTCAATTAAGGAATTGAGATTATGTACTCTTTTGAGAAAAAAATGATTTCGAGCTACAAGATTGTGTGCTCTCCATTTAGGAATTAGAAAAAGACAGAGCGCCAGTTTCACTGATATCTTATCTGAACCAGAATCAGGTTTTCGTGTGCTATCAGAGGAGAAATATTTTCAAGTATTAGATCAGTGCTACATACGTTTATTATTATTGTTATAATTTGTGTTTTGGCTACTTCAAAACATTCGGTTTTGAAATTAAGGTGATAGGAGGTTTAGTTTTAAAAGATCTATACCCATTGAAGCTTGTAGTTACAATGGTTTTACTTAGGAAATTGAGAACTGGATATAGATGAAATTAAGCTAATGTTGCAATACTATTAGGATTTTTCTTTGTTTCATTTTGTTTAAAAAGATTGCTAGTAAAAAAGCAAACAAAATGGTGCCTTTACTTTTTTGAACGGGTTTATTTTCAGCATTTAATGTATGATTATATTTTTGCGACAGTTGGAAATTTAGATGTGAGCTTTTTGTACACTATATTAATGATAGTTCTAGGTTATGATCGTAATTTTTTTAAAACGTTTTACTAAAGAATCATATTAGACAAATTGACATTGAAAGCCAGCCATTTCAAAAAATTTGTGATGGAGGGAGGTAGTAGGTTTCTATTCCCAATCCTGACATTCATCACATTTGGACACAGATGATATAGGACTTTTATTTAAATATTTAGGCGTCCAACATTAAGTAATATCTGGAATATGCTTGAGCTGTCTGCATGTTATTTGAGAAAGCTAATTGTGGAATAGCTAACATTTATTCATGTTAGCAGGAAGATGAAAATATGAGTTCAGAACTAGTAGGTTTCTATTCCCAATCCTGACATTCATCACATTTGGACACAGATGATATAGGACTTTTATTTAAATATTTAGGCGTCCAACATTAAGTAATATCTGGAATATGCTTGAGCTGTCTGCATGTTATTTGAGAAAGCTAATTGTGGAATAGCTAACATTTATTCATGTTAGCTGGAAGATGAAAATATGAGTTCAGAACTAGAGGAGGATGTCAGAGATGAGTGTTCAAAGCTTGGTCCAATTGATTCCGTCAAGGTAATGCAGCAGTGCTGATGTGTGGTGGTTAGTGGTGCTGTATTTAATGTCCGTCCTGATAATTGTTGCTCTGATGTATTAAGTTCTGTTTGATTCCTTTTATATTAGCTAGTTCAAGGTGTGGTGTGTAGCTCACCAGTTTACCGATATTGACGATTGTTTATTTTAGACTTTTATGATCGAAATATGACCTGATCTGCCACACTAAAGCTCTTAGACCCTTTCCTCTCAGCTGAGAGAAAGTGTCATGCCTAAACATTTATAGTGCAGCATTGAGTAATGTACTAATGCATGATGTTTTAGCCTTTTCATCTTACCTTAACTTAGTATTCATATCGTGCATCTTCATCTACTTTAGATGGTTATAATAGCTTGATATTGTCATGCTCTTTGCTTTCTGTTTCACTCAGTGGCCTTGGCTACTTTTTATTTCTTTTTTCTGATTTTTATAGCTGAAGTTGAACAATCCTGGAGTGTGCACTATTTTCATAACTTTCTCCCTTTTGTGTTAATTTTGTATGTCTTGTAGGTTTGCGAGCGACATCCACAAGGTGTTGTTTTGGTAAAATACAAGGATAGGAATGATGCTCAAAAGTGCATTGAGCTGATGAATGGGCGATGGTAAATATTTAAGGCTTTGATAATATTAGAGAAAGTTGCATCAAATATTTGAGTTTAGAATTTTGCATTCCAAGTTCGGTTGTGGAGGTGGGGTATTGTTCTATGGTGAGGCAACGCCACATGATATCATGTTTATGGACTGTTTCTACTATGAAAGATAAGCACAAACCTAACTTGCTATAGGATCACTCTCCAGCCAATCTTAGTTGCATTCCCTTGAAAGGTGATTCTTGACACTGGTACTTCGCACTTGTGCCCAGAATCACAGCACGGATTAGGAAGCGACTGGCTGCGTGGCATTTGAATCATTGTCATGCATGATTGTTACCAGAGGCAGTAATTGCTATTTGGTGCATTTTATAGTCTTAAGTATATAACAGTAAACGTTGTGCATAGTTAAAGGATGAACGGTGCAAGACACTCAAGCCTGAATAGTTTCTTTTTAGCTGTTATGTTAACTGTTACAATTCCTGTACTTCATCCAGGTTTGGTGGTAAACAAATACTCGCCACTGAGGATGACGGAACTGTAAACCATGCTTCAGTCCGCGATCTGGATGAAGAAAACGCACGGCTTGAGCAGTTCGGTGCAGAACTGGAGGCTGAATGAATTGACCATTGTAGTATGCAACTGACTGAGTTTTGCCTTCTGTGCTGATGAAGATGTTATCAAGCATTGAACATGGAAGAAGAGTTCTTGCCTTCTTATGCAAGTATTCTTGGGCTGCAGATTGATATCAGTGACTTGATCATGATGTTCCTTCTCTTAGAAGATCAAAGGCTCAACCAAAAGGATTGGAATGGACCACTATAATCTTGGAGTTGATAGGTTGTCCTGTGGGTTTAGGAATGAGCTAAGATGGTCATATATATTTAAGAAAATTGTACCAATAGTTACAGCTTTTACTTGACTAGAATTAGTATCATCCCAGCTTTTCGGTTTGATTTTTGTGTTACTAATTCAGGTTCTGAGATGGATGATTAAAAGTATAGTACGAAATATTAATCTTGAAAGTCAAATAGGACATCTTGAAAATAAAACATTGATAGTACCGAACTGAGGGTATAATGTAACATAAAATAAAAGTAGTTTTTCAAGTGTGGAAGAAAAATTGAGGGTATAATGTAACATAAGTTATTATGTAAAAGTTTTCTTAAAAGAAAAAATAACAACTTTTGTTTATGGGATGTAAAAAGAAGGTTATATTTATTTTGTTGGATAGATGTAAAAATTAATCAGGAAGTTATGCTGGTAAATGTCTACGGTCCCTCAGATGATATAGCAAAGTCAGAACTGTGGTCTAGTTTGGTTGATTTAAGGTTGAGTAATTCAGAGCCTTATGTGTGTGTTGGGGATTTTAATGCTGTTAGAAGGAAGGAAGAGAGAAAGGGCTCTATTTTCAGTGAAAGGGAAGCTTCAGATTTCAACAGTTTCATCCTCAAGTCTGAACTGTTTGACATTCCCCTTGAAGTCAGAAAATTTACGTGGCTTCATGAATCGGGAGCAAAGGCAAGCAAACTCGACAGGGTCCTTTGTTCATATAACTTTGTGAACTTATGGTCCCATCTTTCAGTTACCTCTAGACCCAGGTTTATCTCCGATCACTGTCCTCTAGTGTTACAAGATAAAGAGCTGGATTTCGGACCAAAACCTTTCAAGTTCTTTGATGCTTGGCTAAAGATTGACTCTTTTAGAAAGTGTTTTGATTACGCTTGGAAGGAATCCCCACGATTCGCGACTGGACCATATTCTAAAGCAAAAATTCAGAATCAAGTGAGATGTAAACAAGGTGGAAGTCCGAGAAATCAGCGATTTTGAAGGAAGTCTTCTATTGCTCGAGCTGAAAAAGAAAAATGGGATGTGGCGGCAGAAGTCAGAGATTTATCTGAGCAAGAACAACGAGACCGGTTCGCATGTTTATCAAACTTGGCTTTCACGGAAAAGTCCGTTTATAATATGCTTAAGCAAAAAGCAAAAATCAGGTGGGCAGCAGCTGGTGATGAGAACTCTAGGCTCTTTCATGCCGCGATTAAGAAAAGAATGAGAAGAAATTCTTTGAGTGGTCTCACCATCAATGGTTCATGGGTTGAGGATCCCCTCCAGATAAAGCAGGAGGTGTTCAGTATTACGAAGGGATGTTCAAGGAACCAAATAATGCTAGGCCCGTTCTAATGAGTGGGAGGTTTAAGAAACTAGATCTATCCGCTTGCAACAAATTAGAGGCCCGTTTTCGAAAGTGAAATCAAAGCTGCGGTTTGGTCTGTGAAGGCTCTAAATCTCCCGGTCCGGATGGTATGTCTCTCAATCTAATTAAGACTTTCTGGGACATCATTAAAGTGGATTTCATGGCGTTTTTCAAGCATTTCGAAAAGGGAGGGAAGATAGGTCTTGGCTGTAACTCTTCCTTCATCACTCTGGTTCCCAAGTCCAAAGACCCAGCTTGGTCTTAAAGACTTGAGACCAATCAGCTTAATTGGTCACAAGACAAAGTTCTTGCCAAAGTTCTAGCGAAAGGCTAAAGAAGGCGATCCCTCTTCTAATTGGAGACACTCGGTCGGGTTTCATTGAAGGTAGGCGATTACGGATGGAGTCCTAATAGCGAATGAATTGGTTGAACATCAAAAATCAAAGCTCTCGTGCAATGATTCTCAAGATTGATTTTCAAAGAGCTTTGTTGTATCAATTGGAAGTATCTAATCTCGGTTATGAAGCAAATGGGTTTTGGGCGAAATGGGTAGATTGGATCCATTAATGTCTCGATTACGCATCCGTCTCAGTCTTGGTGAATGGTAGCCCTACAAAGGAATTCAGAATGGAAAGAGGTCTTAGGCAAGGTGATCCGTTATCACCTTTTTTATTCCTGATTGCGGCTGAAGGTTTAAACGTGATCATGGAGGCTGCTAAAGAATCTCGCATATTCAGAGGTTTAAAGCTTGGGGATTCCGACCTAGAAGTCACACATTTACAGTATGCTGATGACACAATATTTTTTGGCCAATGGGATAGGAGAAACTTGAGAAACATCTTATGTCTTCTCAAGAATTTCCAATCAGTTTCTGGATTGTCAGTAAACCTTTCCAAGACCTGCTTATTCGGTGTAGGAATTGAAACTTCAGTGGTAGATCAGTTTGCTCGGATAGTGGGGTGCAAAGCTGGCTCTCTTCCATTTGCTTACCTGGGAATGTCAGTTGGTACAAGTATGAGGAGAGTGGATTCATGGAAAGTTATCTCAGATAAGATTCAACATAGACTGAGTTCATGGAAGTGCAACAGTATTTCGATTGGTGGCCGTTTAACAATGGTGAAGTCGGTCCTTGGCAGCCTCCCCCTGTTTTACTTCTCAGTGTTTCGTGCTCCTGGAAAAGTCCTAAAAAACCTTGAGAGTCTTCGCAGAAATTTCTTTTGGGGGGGAAATACTGAAAGGAGAAAAATAGCTTGGATTTCATGGGACAGAATTTTGGGGGGCTGGGAAAAAGGTGGGCTAAATGTGGGGAGTCTTGAAGCAAAAAATAAGGCACTGTTAGGAAAGTGGTGGTGGCGGTTTAGAGTGGAAGAGGGTTCTTTATGGGTTAGAGTTATCAAATCTATTCACGGTGAAGAGGGAGGTTTCAATTCTACTAGGAGAGTCCTGCCTACTGGTGTCTGGGGGGGGATCTTAAGAATTGGGCGGGATCTAAAGAAGAGAGGTTTAGATTTATCTGAAGGTTTTCACAGGAAGGTTGGTAACGGTAGAAATGTTCGGTTTTGGGAAGATGTCAGTTAGGGAGTCTAGTCTTAAAGTTAGGTTCCCTAGGCTTGCAGCCCTGGATACAGATGTTGGGTGTCTAGTGTCAGATAGAGGGGTTTGGAGTGGTGGGGTTTGGAGTTGGGCTTGGCGATGGAGAAGAGCCCCTAGAGGTCGTACTGTGTCTGATCTTTCTGATTTATCTGTGTTGTTGGAGGAATGTTGTATTTCTGCAGATGCCCCAGACTCTTGGCAATGGCGTTGGGATAAGTCTGGTTCCTTCTCAGTTGCGTCTCTCTCCAAACTCATTCAGACGGTGGTGCTCACTTCCTCCTTGCCCCTTGCCGCAACTCCCTGGAATCCTTGGATCCCGATCAAGATCAACATTTTCGCTTGGCGGGCGACATTGGACTGCCTCCCATCAAAAGTTCAGCTTTCAAGACGCGGTGTTCCTCTGGAAAGCTTAGGCTGCTCTTCCTGTAGTTGCAGCTTCGAGCAAATAGCTCACGTTCTTAGCTCTTGCACTCCAGCCTTCGCACTGTGGCCCAAGATATTCCTATGGTGTCAAATGGGCTCTTTCTACTCTGTCGGGGGAGGAACTTTTACGAAAGCTACCCTTTTCATCGTCCCTTATCATCCCCTCGGCGTAGAGGTTGGTGGGCCATTCGTTGCATCACGGCATGGTCTCTTTGGAAGAGGCGGAATTCTACTATCTTGATTCTCCTTGACGAGTTTGCAGTACTCTCTCGGACATTCAGTTTTTATCCTATTTTTGGATCTCCAACAGGTTCTCCAAGGCGAACTTCTCTTGGTCTGCATGGATTCTAAATCCACTTGAGGCAATAGGGAATTGTTAGATATTTCATCTAGCCCTCTTTTCCTCTTTTGATGTATCTATACTTTTAGGGGTGCCTCCGCCTCCTCCTTAGAGGCTGAGCTCCTCCTTCTTCTTAATATATTCTTGAGGTTGCTTTTCAAAAAAAAAAAGCAAACAACTTTCAGACCTGGATTGACTTCTTAGCAAAGAGGGTGACAAATACGAATTGTTTGGAAGTGAAAACAGAATTATTCCACATTCCGGCCAGCTGCTGCTATTCGTCATTTTATGCATAGGATATCATCACTATTGAGAATAAACAAACTCAACCATTGTTTCTTAACAACTGGATATTTAATAATACTTATTCTGAAAAGAAAAAAAAAACTCAACCATTGTATTAGCATTCCTTGTTATGAGAAGCGCCAGCATGTTTACGAAGAAAGTTTCTTCATTTTTCATAATTAGTAGGTACATTTGATTTTTGATATTGTATTTTGACTTAATTTTATTAGATTTTATTATCAAATAGTCATCTGAACTATGTTAACTCGCGAACTTTGGTCCTTGAACTATAAAACGTGTCAACTCAGTCCCTTAACTATGTAAATTCAAACACTTTAGTTCCTTGACTCGGCAACTCCCTCAACGAGACTCTAATGTCGTTAAGTTTTTGACAGACGAGTGATTTATTTGTAAGGTTCAAACTTCAAGGGGCTGTAGTGGTCAGTCTCTTAAGCTTTTTTTTCTTAAATTTTGGGATCCGAAATTGGAGAATTGTTAGATCAAAATATGTTGAATAAAGTATTATAGATTCAACATATATAAGATATTCTAACAAAAAAAGTGTGTATTGTGGGAGATGATATTTTTGTTAGATCGGATAGGTTTAGGATATTTGGGTATAGATTAGAAAAATCTAGGATCATAATAGACATTTTCTCTTAGGTCAACTAACATTGATACGTACGGTCAAAGGGGTAAAGTGCTTGACACGTTTTATCATTCAAGGACTAAAAGTAATTGAGTCAACATAGTTCATAGGACTATTTGAGGGTAAAGGTCCTTTTTTGCCACTAACGTTTGGTAAAATGACCATTTTTGTAATTATTTTAAAAAACATTTCGTTTTTTTGAAATTTTTCTTAGTTTTTCGGTCCAAGTTGGCACTAAAATTGTTTTTGGACTCATTTTACCATTACTTTGACTAACGGTGAGAATGTCCGTGGAATATTCCGTTAACGGCGTATTATGTGTATTTTTTTTACACACGTGGCATCTAAAAAAGTATTCTCATAACCCAATCATCCCAACCACCGTGGCCATTCATTTCTGGCCGCCACCTCCACCGATCTTAAACTTGATGAGGCACATCCACCACAAATTAATCAATTAATCACCTAGAAACATCTTTCCACAACGGACCTTTCACGCTAGCATCGCGGAAAGCCATGTCCATGTCGGACCTGATTTGAAGCAACGCCAGAGTCTCCTGCCTAGGCCACCGGTTGCCGCCAAAAGCGCCGCCGCCACCGCCTTTATCGAGGCATCCCTTGGGGTTCTCGTTGGCCGAATTGATGTCTGGGGTGATGCAGAAGAGAGGCACTCTGCTATCAGGAGCTCGCCCAGTCGTGTGGCGAAAAGTTGCCGCAGCCTCACTGCTGCTGGCAACGACGTTCGCATCGACACCGCCTCCACCTAGCATATGGTAGTCTTGGATCCGAATATTGAAGGCTGCGGGTGGTGGTGGTGAAGCGGAGGTCGATGTTTCTGTCGGGGTGGTCAAACGAGGATGGGTGTGAGACGACGGCGCTTCCAAAGAGCTTGTTCGAGGATTAGGGTGAGCATAACTAATTTTGAAACATAGGAGACAATCTAAATTATAAATTAAATTAGTGGGTATAATTATCGAGTTAGCAAGCCAAATCATCAAACAAACAACCACATCATCATCAGTTGACGCCACCGTGGAAAATGAGACGCCACCGTGGAAATTGAGATTGCCAGTGATAAATGGGGGCCAAAAACATTAACGGAAATGGCAAACGGGAACTGTTTTTAAAATAATTGTAAAATTGGTCTTTTGCCAAACATTAATGACAAAAAAGACCTTTTCCCCTGACTATCTAATAATAAAGCCATCTTATTATTAAGAAGAATTTATTATAAAATTTTGAATTTTTTAAACCTTAAACATTGATTTACTACCTCCATCCCTAAAAGATCAGTGAGTTTTTTTTCAAACATTTAATTTATTATTTTATTTTTCAATATTTTAATATTTAAATTTAAATATTTGTAATGAAAATTATAGATTATGTTTTTAGTTTTTAGTTTTTTTTCAATTTTTAAAATGAACTCTTCTTGGTAATAATTTGACTCTACTACAACACCGAAAAAAAACGCAACAATCTTTCAGGGACGGAGTACTCCCTCTGTCTCTTAATTTTTGCAACATATTGATATGACACGAAGATTAAGGTGGATAGAAAGATGTAGAATTTTGAGAAAGTTACCCCTTAAAGAGAAAAGAGTTGAGTGTGGTGTAAGTGGGGTTAGTGGTATCAAATCAAATAATAAAGAAATTAGAAGAAATATGGTTTAGAGGATAATTTGGTAAAATTAGTTGAAAATGAGGAAATGTTACAAACATTTAGGGACGTTCCAAAAAGGAAATTGGTGCAATCAAAAAGGGACGGAGGAAGTATATACTAGAGTACTTGACATTATATGTCACACTCTTGAAGAAAACAATTTGTAGATTAGTTACTGAAAAAAATAGTACTGTGATAATTAAAGTGTTAAGGAGGGAGTACTTCGGCTTTGTTTGGGTAACAACCATTTCAATTAAATGAAGTGTTTTTGGATAATTTTTAAGGGAAATGTTAGCAACATATGGTAAGTTTTCAATGGATGTGCAAGTAATTGTCCAAAGGAAGGTGGTTACCATTTCTCTTTTTGTAATGGTTAAAATCAACAACTACAACTAAATATTAAAAGCTACTTGATAATCTCGTTCCCAAGCGGCCCGAATTCTCAGATGCTTGATGAAGTAATCCGGTGCCGCGGGAGTAATTTGCAAGAGAGAAAGGAAGTACTCAGGATGTGTAGATAGGGAGGTTGCCTCCTTGGTGCCCTGAACATGGGCGTGATCGTGGGGCATGAATATGGGATGTGGAAAATGTTCCCTGAGATCATGGGGAGCGCTATGGAAGCTGGTGGACGCTCCCCCGGATCGTGGCTAATCTGGCGGGGTCGTGCGAAGGGTGAGGGTTCGCGGGCGAAGGCCCCTCCTCATATATTAAGACAATCATGTTTTAAGTTGATCATGATGAGGAGGTGGAAGGTGCGGGGGGCAGCCCCTTCTTGGTGCTTGGTGGCAAGGAGGGATGTTCGCGGTCGTCCGGGGCCCGCGATGGGTGATGCGTGCAAATGGTATCACTTTCTAACACAAGTTTTATATTTATAACTACCATTTTTAAGCCCTCAAGTGTAAGGATTGCGAGTAATATAACAAGTAAGAGCAAAGGGTGTCGAACCCAAAGGAACTAGAGCGTTAATCAACTAAAAGGATTAAAAGTGCAATTTAAGCTAAGATGTAGAGTACTGAGTCATGAGATAGGTGTGGATTGATCTAATGTTGGACTGAAGGTAGCTCTACAACACAGACTATAGATAGGTGTGGATTGATCTAAGAGGAGAAGAGAGGAGAATAAAATCTATTGCAAATGAATCTTCAACCCAAGATCATGAAGGCTTCAATCCCAATAGTATGGAGGGTTCAAAACCATAGGTAGAAGAGAATTGATGGTTGCCAAGAGAATAAAAACTCTAAAATTCGTCACTTAATGAGATTCTCTCTAAAACTTACCCTAAAAGTCTATATATAGGTAGATAAAGTGTCCAAAGGACCCCTAGACATGTTGGGTACCTTCAGAATGCTAAATGGGGGCAAAATAGTTCAGAAAAGTCGGTGCAAAAGTGTTGAAATCGAGACACATCGCAGTGGTCCCGAAACATTTAAGTGCATGTGGTGGCGCCACAATGGTGCCACGATGGCGCCACGAGTGTGTCACTTTGAGGCTGAGAGTGAGAGCTCACGCGACGCCAGCTTGGCTCCGCGATGGTGCTTCGAGCTTGTTGCACCAATAACTTCCTATTCCAAGCGCGAGAGGTTGCCGGTTCAAGTCCGAGCCTTCATTTACCATCAAGATTTGGTGGTTAGATCCTTCCTCCACTACTTAATGTGCGAGATTCCCCATTTTGTTCTCCTCAAGCTTCATTTCTACCATATGAATGTATACCTACAAATAAACCAACTTACTAAATAACATGTGCAAATATGATCAAATTCGCTAAAATGCGTGATAGAAATGATTTGAAACACCTTGGAAATGTGATATGTGTATGCTACACATCATTGGGCCCGAGACCCGTTCTGCAGGTTGGGCCCCGATATATCAGTACCTGTAAATAATTTTTTCCAAAACGTTGAAAAAGTTGTTATCGAACAAGTACTTTGTTTGACGAACAAAAGAATAATATTGAATATGCGAACTCATCAATTTTTTTTTTCTCAATGGAAACAATAATTTATTGAGAAGAAACATCAAGGCCTTGAGAGCAAATTCATCAATATTATTTTGTCTCTTTTGCAATCTAGTAAAACTATGTTCTCTATTTTCTCCCTATATATATGTACCTGAGATTTCTCTGCTAATTCATACATATATAATTATAAACAATATCTGCAACCGAGCTAACCGGAGATGGGCGGAGTCATTGATCAGAAGATCATCGGCGGCCACTGCATTCGTCTTCTGTTCATCGCCTTCTTCCTGCTCTCTCTAAAGGGTATAAATGTAATTTCATCCTTACTTTCAGTTTTAATTTCACATATACTACTTTTACCGGTCTAATCTGTTGATCCAACATTAATGTATAGATTTTTCAATACTTAAATTTACTGTCTAACTGAAATTCTTGTAATTTTCAGGTTCCAAATCAACAGTTTGGGATACTGTGAATCCGGATACCACTGTTCATTCAGGTAAACTAGCCAATGATTGGAACAATGGAAATTAATGTTTACTATATATATATATATATATATATATATATATATATATATATATATATATATATATATAGTACTATTAACCAAGTACTTCTTAATTTGCAGATTCTGGATCGGATGAATTGAATCCTGATCACTTTACTGGTAAGTACTATTGACTATGATCATTATTCCGGTTCAGTTCTTTGGTTTTGTCATATTGATTTACTATTTATTGATTTTTTGGGGGGTGTTTTGGTATTTTCAATTAAACTTTCACTCCCTCCGTCCCATTATTTTTGAAACGTTTTGACTGGGCACGCTGTTTTAGGTGGAGCTGATTTTGAGTTGACTTGGTAGATGGAATAGAGTGATGAGGGATAATTGAGTAAATTCATGTACACAAGTTTACTAAAAAAGGAAAGTGTTTCAATAATTTAGGGACAGCCCAATAAAGAAAATGTTTCAATAATTTTGGGACAGAGGGAGTATTATATACTCCGTAGCATTCAAAAGGGGAAATCTAGTTTCAAAAAAATGGGAAATCCATTGACCGTTTTCATCTCCAATATTTACTGATCCAACATGGATGTTTTGTTAGAGTTCAAGATCTTCAACAGCTTCCATATTTTATTACTATTCTTATTTTTAAAGAATTCTAGACTTTGCTTTTGTCGGGTGAAGTCAGAATCCTTAGTGGCATCGTCCAGATTCCCTATCTCATTCCCTAAAATAGTATTGTAACAAACCATGTACAGTGCCAAGATACTGTCTGCTTTGGACTGAGTCAGAATCCTTAGTGGCATCGCCCAGATTCCCTATCTCATTCCCTAAAATAGTATTGTAACAAACCATGTACAGTGCCAAGATACTGTCTGCTTTGGACCTCAGTCCGCACGAATTTGCTTCTACCTGAATCCACAGGTAAAACGCGTCTTGTGGAGTTAAGGAGCAACCACCCTTATAAGGCATGCATTACTCCCTTAGCCCTTCCATGTGGGATGAACAACATCATCCACCCCCCTCCAAGGGAGTCAAGTGTCCCCGCTGTAGACACTGTACAACCAGACTCTGATTCCATTTGTAACAGACCATGTACAGTACCAAGATATTATCCGCTTTGGACATCAGTCCGCACGGATTTGTTTCTACCTGAATCCACAGGTAAAACGCATCTTGTGGAGTTAAGGAGCAACCACCCTTATAAGACATGCATTACTCCCTTAGCCCTCCATGTGAGATGAACAACATCATCCACCCTCCTCAAAGGGAGTCAAGTGTCCTCATGTAGACACTGTACAACCAGACTCGATTCCATTTGTAATGCACTGCATGCAGTACCAAGATATTATCCGCTTTGGACCTCAGTTCCCACGAATTTGCTTCTACCTGAATCCACAGGTAAAACGCGTCTTGTGGAGTTAAGGAGCAACCACCCTTATAAGGCATGCATTACTCCCTTAGCCCTTCCATGTGGGATGAACAACATCATCCACCCTCCCTCAAAGGGAGTCCAGCGTCCCCGCTGGCACATGAACATTATACAAGCAGGCTCTGATACCATTTGTAACAGACCATATACAGTGCCAAGATATTGTCCGTTTTGGGCCCCGGACCCGCACGGATTTGCTTCTACCTGAATCCACAGGTAAAACGCGTCTTGTGGGGTTAAGGAGCAACCACCCTTATAAGGCATGCATTACTCCCTTAGCCTCTCCATGTGAGATGAACAACATCATCCCTGGTTGTACAGTGTCCATGTGCCAGCATTAGACCTATATGGTTAAGGTTGAATTGGCACTGTTAGGCGTTATTTAGAGGTCTTTTTTTGGGCACTTTGATGGTATTGGGATGTTATTTATTGATTTTTATAGGAGTTTTATGAGGCTTGTATTCAGTGGCGGGCGTAGAATTTTTGACATGTGGGGGCGCAATTTCTCTTTTATTTCTTAAGTTTTTTGGATAAAAAAATCTGCTAATCTAAAATTTTCACAATATATACCTTATATTTCCTATGATTTTAAAACACACACATATATATAATGACAGTAAAAGTTATAAAAAGAAGTGCTTATTGTGGCGAGAATGTTGTTAGACTAGATAATATTTAATATATATGGATTATTTAATGTCAAGTATTAAGTCATAATTTATTTAAAAGTTGAAAGTGTAATAATTTTTTAAATCAATTTGAACAACATAGCGAAATATTCCGATTTTATAAAATACTGAACTCCTATATATATGTTAGAAGACAAACAATTTGTTTTATCTAAGTTTTATCTAATAATGGTTAGCCGATTTATGAATATTTAGAATTAATTTTATCAAAATTTTAAGATTTGTGTGATAAAATAACAAGTTTTATTATTTCAATAGAAACTAGACATAGTTCAAGGACTGCATAAGTAATTTACCTAATTCTTCCTCATATGATATGATGGGCCACAGCCCACAGGACTCGTCTGCTCGCTCGCTGCTAGCCTTTCTTTTTTTATTGGTTCTAAATGTCAGTTAACCCTCAAACTTTGTATTTATTTTTAAAATGGTCGCTCTACTTTATTTATATAAGAAAATACTACCACCGCGATCATAATTTGTAGAATTTTATTGGAGGCACGTGCCCCACGTGCCCCCATTGTGGAACCGCCTGCTTGTATTGGGTGGAGTAATTATTTGATTAGGAGTTTTATTCTCAAAATTTTCTTTGAGGATTAAGGTGTATTTCTTGTTTTCCTTTTATTATTAATAAAAAAAATTGTTGCTGTTAAAAAAATCTTGATGTTTTCAGTTTTGCCCCTGGCGCAGATAGTGGATGAAAGAATACTTAATAGGAAGAATAAAAAAATCTCTCTCAATAAGATGATTGGTAATGTTTAGGTCCAAGATCATATATATAGAAAAGATCATGAGGCAAACGAGCCCTTTATATTTTTCAAATTTAATAACTAATCCAGTAAGTTCTAAATTATGTTATTGGCACACTTATAAGTATGATCTCGACAAAATTTAGTCTGACACCAAACAAAAATATATACTCTACTTTTCTACTATGATAACCTTACATTCATGATATTTTCAGATGATCAATTAAATGCGATTCCAGAAGACAATAATTATGATTTAGAAGGTAATGTTAACTATTTGGACTGTTTATGAGTAATCATTAATGGAGGAACAATAAAGGGCTATTTGAGATGGATAAAAAATAATGTCTCAGGACTCAAGAGGTGGTAATGATTTTGCAGGGGCATTTTTTAAGCATGTTTTGTTTGAGATTTTGAGATATGACATTTTATCCCGAATTTTTTCCTATATTTTTCATCCGGCATAAAATTGTGTAACTCACAATTATTACTTTTTCTGTCCATTTTTTATTGTAACATTTTCATTTTAAAGACGTACATAAATATTTGTAACATTTTATTATTTAATAAAAAAATTTAAGTAAATTTACTAATTTATCTTTTCAACTATTTTTTATTTGTTTATTATTGGATTTATTTGTTTATTATTTGATTTGAGACTATTGAAAGTGGATTTTGTCTCTTATCTTATACTCCTCCGTCTCGAAAAATTACACATTTCCTTTTTGGGCATCTCAAAAAAATTGATCACTTTCCTTAAAAGGAAACTTCTCACTCTCAAAGTTACTAAACTATCCTCACTTTATCTTTACTTTTTCTACCTCGTTTTTTGTGCACCATCAACTAAGGGGCAATTAAGTAAACATATACAAACATCTTACATTCACCTTAATCTCCGTGTCCAAACAAATCTACCAATCTTTCGGGGACGGAGGAGTATTTTATTATATGATTTGACACCGATAACTCCACTCACTTAACCCAATTAACTCTATTATTTTAAAGGTATTTTCAAAAGAAAACAATTTGATTTTATCATATAAAAAAAGTTACAAAAACTAAGGGACAAAGAGAGTATTAATAAAATTATTATTGATTTTCAAAAGAAAACAATTTGATTTGATCATTTTTGGTCTTGAAGAGTTGTGAGTTTGATAGGGGTGTGTTCGCAAATGCAAACTTCCAATTTTATTTTCCCAAACTTTAAATCATCTTCTTAAATCACATTTTCTTACTATCATTTTTTCTTCTCATAAACGTCACATTCACATTTAAAAAACACAATAAACTTTTTTCACGTTTACCATTCAATATATATTGAGCTTTCTCAAATTATGATATAGAAAATACTCCTATATTTCAGTTGAAAAAAGAGAAATTTAAATTAGGGGGTTTAATTAATTAGGTATAGATTTTATTGTTTAATTAATGTGGAAATTGAGGAATTTTGTATATGACAATTTTGTTGGTGATGGTATTATTCAGGAAATGAGCTAGGGCCAGAGTCAGACCAACTTATGCTCCAACTCATTGACTGCTCCTGCTATATCTTATTTCCAGAAGGCGACTGTGAAGATGAGACAACCTTCAATGAGTGTGAGAATCTGGTACCACCAAAGGTCAACGGATATGAACAGTGCTGGGACGATAACCGCGGTTGCTGTGAACCCCAATTCGCACAAATTTGACCTAATAATAATTTCAATAAGAAAATGAGTGAAAAAAATTCAAAATACAGCATATGTAAAAAATATTTTAGATTTCAAAAATTATGAGAAACATATGAAATATTTAATTTTATATGTATAAAATTCATAAAAATAAATTATAAATTAAATGTTGGAAAGAGAAACAAAAGTGGTAATCTTTTGGTACAGATGGAGTATATTTTATTATTTGAAAATTATATTTCCACCACTGCCAAATAACTCTCATTCATTGAAAAAATCGGCTACATGATCTCCAGAATTCCCGAAAAGCGGGACGACATTTAAACATTGCATTAACAGCAGCTAGCAGAGATTCATTTAGGTTTCCTCATATATGGTCCAAAATCCATCCCCTTCACATAATAAACCACAACGTACGTAGTTGTTGCAACATTAAATGGTTTGTTCCCAGTAAACAACTCTAATTACTGCAGTAATTTTCGCATTAAACACAATTAATGTAGCTTTGGCCGCATTAACCCGCATTAAACCTTTTTTATTTTCATCTCTACTTCAACCGATCAGATCTGAATATCTCTCTCATTTCAATTCCACATCACTTCTCTTCCCTTTCTTCTACTTTCCTCATATCTAAGTCCTTCCTTCTTCTTCTTCTTCTTCTTCTTCTTCTTCTTCTTCTTCTTCTTCTTCTTCTTCTTCTTCTTCTCTTTCTTTCTTTGAACATTCATGTCCATGCAGCAGAAAAAGAAAACAAGAAAAACGGAGACAAGTCACTTCTTCCTCAGATTTGAGCTAGCCTTCCATTATTCTTTCATTTCTTCATCTGTCTCAAGATTTGGACCAATGTGATGCAAGCTCGCCAGATTTGAGCTCGCCTTCCATCCTCCTCCTCCTCCTCCTCATTTTGTTCTTTTCTTTTGTAGATCTAGGTTTTGTTTCTTTTTAAAATCTTGTTTTGTAGGGGTCTCTGGGTTCAGGGTTGCATATTGAACTCCACCAACGCCGCTTGACTCATCGTCTCTACCGCCCATCACTGCCGGAATATGGGTTTTGGATGAATCCGAAAGATTTTATTAATCTAGATTCATCCAGTTTTTTTCTTCCGAAAATGTGTAATGTGGCTAAAGCCGCATTAAGAACTACGGAAAAACTGCATTAGACGATTTACTGTGAGCTTATATAATGTGTTTTTCTACCGCGGCCAATTCCGCAGTATTTACCATGGTTCTAATGCGGACTGCCGCATCAATTGTTGCTTCGGCCATGTAGTGAACGTGCACCCATTTAATTCACAAACTTACTTTATCTACTACCAATCTCCATATTTGTTTAGCTTGAAAGATAAATTCCAAGCCACCAGACCATACACCTCTAATCCCCCTTGATTTTTCCGCGCACACTTTTTTCCATGCCACTAAAGCCTTTTTTGAATCCACTGAACCTCCCCACATAAACACCCTACACCTTAATTTGCATGATTGTACTTGTATGTATCTGCTTAAATTATTACTTGGATATTTTACTAGTAAAATACACGGTGGTCCCTTAGCTTTTAATTTCATTCTATTGAGGTATCTTAAATTATTACTTGGATATTTTACTTCCTCCCCATCCAATTTAATAGTGCATCAGTTGTAATATTTTTCGATTTTACCCATAATATAAATAAAATAATTTTGAATTGTGTAAAATTGGTGGAAAGATGAAGTAATAAACTTTATTTGAAATTGTGCTGAATTTATGAAAAAGGAATTAAAATAAGATGATATGAAAATTGAGGCAGAGAAAAATTTCTGAAAAGAAAAGTACAAATTATTTAGGGTCCGTTTAGTTGTAGAGATGTTTCCAAATTTTCATCTCCAAAACTTCTTTGTAAATGTTTGATCATATACATAGGTTTGAAGGTATGGAAAAAAAGGTTTTCCAAACTTTGGAAAACTCTAGTATTAAATTAGGGAACCTTATTTGGAAGGTTACCATTTTAATACTAAAGTTTTCTAATAAATGAAAAACAAGGTTTTCCATCACTTAAAAATTAGGTACGTGATCAAATATTTACAAATGAATTTTAGAAATGAAAACTTGGAAACTTCTTCATAACTAAACGGGTTTTTAGGAACTTCTTGAAAAGGAAAACATAACAATTAAAAGGGATGAATAGGGGATGAATGATCTTATTTGGGCCTATCTAGCTATTGGTTTCTTTTTTTTTTTTGGCTAAAATACACTTGGTTACCGTTTGTCAACTCGGACAGTTCAGGAGGATCTCGAACTACAACTCGGTTCAACTCAGACCCAACTATCACAAATTAGACATCTTAAGCCCTTGACCAAGGGGAAAGGAACACTAATATAGTGTTGTTGGTGCTGCTGCCGACGGGCAAACAAAGAAGGTGGTGGGGTGGTCTTTGGTGGTTCGTGATCGCGAGTGAATAGGGAATATGGGCAAGATGAATGAGTCGATTTAAGCCGGAAAAGACTAACATCATGCTCATCTCGACTCTTTCTCTTGATTTTTGTTCATTGTTATCTCAAACTTCTACAAAATTTACAATTCACTTCTCAAACTTTTAAAAATTTACATTTTAATCATTAAACTTTTAAATATTACTCCATCTGCCTCAAGAATCTTGCAACACTTTGATTGGGACCGAGTTTTTATGCACCCAAACTTTTGCCTTGACTTTTCATATTCATCCCTAGGTGTAGCGACGTGATTTTTGACGGGAGTCGCCACCAATCTTTTGTCTTAGGTTGATTGGAAACCTAAAAATAGTCTACGGAAAAATCTGGATTCGTTTGTCAGTTACGCACAAAAAGTAAAAACTTTCGAGCGTCCAAAATTGGTACCACAGGTTCTTTTTAGATCTTTACTTGATTTTTTAGAAATTTAATGAAAGTGAGAC
Organism: Stellera chamaejasme; assembly: GCA_024586325.1. NCBI lineage: Eukaryota > Viridiplantae > Streptophyta > Magnoliopsida > Malvales > Thymelaeaceae > Stellera > Stellera chamaejasme. The sequence continues at coordinate 571,773 of JANJPE010000020.1, read as the reverse complement.
ATAAAGAAAAAGATCAATAAAAACACTAAAACGGAAAATATTTTTAGTAATTTACATAGTTAATAAAATTCAAAATATCTTGAAAATGTAATTAAAACCATTTAGATTGACATAACAACAAGAAAATACTAACTAAAATACAAAAAGGTATAGGCCTAGTGCCCTGTTTGTCAAGTTTTAAACTTGTTGGAGGACTGAAATGAAACTTGTAGAAAAGTGATGGTTTAAGTAGAACAAGGAAACAAGAAATGGGCTGAAAGAGAGTTTTACCCCAAAAAATTAAAATGAAACCGGATCTTCTTCTTCGATGTGCTGGATGCGGCCGGCGTGCGAGACGGCGGCCGACAGTTGAGACTGAAATTCGACGGCGGAGCTGAAGCGGATTGGCTCGGCAAAGGGAGGTGGATGTGATGGTGGTGATTTCGTGGTAGATCGAGCTTCTGTTGAGGAGGAAACGTGGTCCATGCCGGAAACGTTTCTTCCACGTTTTCTCCTCTGTCAAGTCATCTCCGGCGGATTGGAAATGTTGGATGGCTCCGTCTTGATGTGACGGAGCTAATGGTGGTGGAAGTTGGTGATGAAGGGCTGAAAATCGGAGAGGATGAAGGAGAGGCCGGCGGTAATTTCGCTCGATGGTATTTTTGTTGCCGCCCTCTTTTCTTCAATTTTTTTTTGCTTTATTTCCGAAGGATGGATTGACAAGAGCTAGGAACAATGAGGATGGAGTCTGAAGATGACTTTGATGGATAGATGAGAAGTAGCAGAGGCGTGAAGATGGTGTGATGAAGCTCGGCGGATAAGGCCGAGCACGAGCTCCGCTCCGTTCTTTTCCTCTTTTTTTTTTAAAGTCTATTTTCTTCTTTTGATCTTTATTCTTTTTCTTTTAATAGAAAAACACACTTAAATTATAGAATACAAAAAAGAACCAAAATGATAGGAACAGAGGGGAATAACTCACAATAACTCCGCTGTTATTACACCATTAATACGCCGCCATCTCAATGATGGACACATTTATGGAAATTCCCAAAGATTCAAGGCCCCATAACGGACCTAGCACCACCCTATATATTGGGTGGTGCCGCCTCAAATAAGGTAATCGCTACACACCCACACTTCCCTCTCTTCTCGCACCGAAAGTGTCCCGTGTCTTGCTTTTCAGTGCACCTAATCATCGTGTCACCTCCACCGGATCACCTCGACGGTCGAGATTATTCTTTGGCTATCGTAACGAAAATGAAAAAAAGTTCAAAAAATAACGAAAATAACAAAAGCATATGAAATAATAAAAATGACAACACTAAGTGAAATAATAAAATAACAAAAGTGAAAAAAGTACCTAAAATAAGGTAAATATCACATAAAATAACGAAAATGACAAAAAGTATCTAAAATAATGAAAATCACATAAAATACATAAAAATGCAAAATAACGACATAAATCACATGAAATAAAAATACGAAAAGATCTAAATTACTAGTCCGGACAAAATTGAGTGTCAACACTAGGCAACTTGCACAACACCCTGTACAATTGCAGAACCAACCAAACAACAAAAATCACCCATTCATGATAAATCCAACACAAAAAAACTCAATAGTTATAAATCTGAACAGAGAATTAATTAAAATAGAGAAAAGATAGATATCCATCAAGATATGTTTTGATGGCTATAGATTATAACCCAAGGTGAAGGGTGAAGAAGGAGCGGGCCAGTGGTCACTATTGAAGGAAAGCTTCATCACAAACAAGGTTGTGCTCACCGGAGGAGGTGTTTCTTGCGCTCGTGTGGTGCTCATTTGTGGATGGGTCATGCTCTTTGGATGGGGAATGGTCTACTACGGAGTTGCTAACAAGGGAGGATTTCTGATGGTGATGCTTGAAGAAAGGATGTTGGTAGTTAATTTTGGTGGGTAAAGGGCGGAGGTGCTTAGGAGAGAGGTTGAGTGCAAAAGTAGATATGCAGATGGGTTGGTGAGAATGGGAAAGTGAGAAGATAGTTAAGGATACACTACGTGGAGAGGAGGGCGATTATTGTGGCCTCAACGCAGTTGGGCCGTGGTAGCTATTGCGGCGAGGGCCCCGAATTGCCGTAGTAAAACGGCCGCAGCTTCGAGCACCGCGGCCGAGGCCATGGTGCGATCGCGGCCTCACCACGCAAGAGGCCGCAATAACCATTTTCAATAATTAATAAAAGGTGGATGAATCCGGATGAAATTCATCTGATTCATCCACTGCTCCTGCAATGCCCAAAAATCGGCAGCCAAGGAGGAGCAAGTGGCGATGGCGTCAGTGGAGTAGCGAAGAAGAAGAAGAAGAAGAAGAAGAAGGGAAATAACAAAAATAAGAAGAGAGAAGGAAAAGAGAAAGAGAGAAGAAGAAAATGAAGGAAAGAAAAAAACTAAGAAGAAGAAGAAGAAGAGAAGGAAAGAAGAATCTCTTGAATGATGAACTCAGACGATGTATTACATCCTCCAAAATGATGCCCTCCGTGCATCAAACGATGCACTCAATGGATCAAATGATGTTTCGATGCAAAATGATGCTTTTGTAGTGCAATGCGATGCTTCTTTCGTTGAAAATCTATCTTTTTCCATGATTCAACCGATATTCCTCAAATTTATCATTAAATGACATTAATTGGTATTATTAACTTCATTCTAATAGTTTTGAGCATTATTTGTATGTAATGCGTGGTTACATCATTTTTATAAAAATGTGCATCATAATGAGTCGATGGTACATCATAAAGACATGTACGCACATCATAATTCTGTCATATGCAGTAGGTTGCAGCTGACGAAATGGTGCTGAGAATGGAGCGATGGCAGCTAGGGAAGTGATTGCCTGCTCCAAGACGGTTGATTGCGGCTCGCCGCCGAGCTCCGCTGCTCATCCATTTTGCTTGAAACGTTATGGGTTGTGTTTTGGGTAAATATTTTTCCGCCAAGGATCGAGGAGGCATCGTCATCGCCGCCGCTAAAGTTTCGGTGTTCCGTCTATGGCCGATGGTGTCCGACGAAGATGGAAGGCGATAAGCAGAGAAAATGGAATCGCGTGGAGTTTGGGAAAAGCGATTCCGATGAAGTGATGAGGCCGTCAGATGAGTAGATGAAGTAAAAGGATTGAGGAGATCATAATTTTGTAAATATTTGGAATGAGGCACAGTTTAGGCACAGTTAAGGGTGACCCACTGTATCCTAAACCATCGGGCAATAACTAAGGTGGGAGCAAGGACGTAGTGTCGATTGATCTTCAAACTTTAAAAAATTTACATAATGATTATCAAGATTTTCAAAATCTTACAAAATGATCCTCAAACTTTTATAAAATTAAAAAATGATCCAAAAGTCACACATTCAGTACCAATTTTTGTCAAAAAATTAATTGAAGGAATTTTTTTTTTTTAAATGACACTTTAATCAATATGCATGAAACCCTTGATACTACCCTCATTTCCACCGCTCACAGCTTCACATCTCAATCATTATTGCTGCCTTCCTCGCACACATTGTTCACCGTGACAACCATCACGGCTCCCCTATACTTAAACATCTTTACCAAATTGTTTTCCACATACAAGTGTTTTCAGAAAACTAATTTCAAAAATTGCAATTGGAAAATGAAAACTGGAAAAAGAAAAGAGAAAACTATTCTATTTTCTAAGACTAAACGTCACTTAAACATCTTTACCAAAGTGTTTTCCACATACATGTACGGTTGCTAATGAAAAGGAAATCATTAATTTATCTTTAGCTAGACTAGTAATTAATTGATCACTGATAATTAATCTTTAATTTCAGCGTAAGTTCCAATCTCCGGCAAGTCTGTCTGTTAATAATGATAATGATGCAAAAAAATTCTCTGTAGAAAAGAGCGATTGCACAATAATTATTAATTGATGCCACTCAATCTGGAATAATATTACCGTGATGCTAATTGACGATGTCTTCGTCAACGCTACGATCAGCAGGCGGTACAGTTACAAGTATTTTGTTTTTAATAGCACAATTAGTATTAAACATTATATCTACTAGATAAATGATCAGAGCTACCATACAAAACAATTCTCTTTAAATGTGTTTCTTTTAAATTAAAGGCCAATGGAACAATTAAAACATCTGCTTAAAGTAAAACAAGATGGGCGTCCTTAGATTGCTGTTGACGGTACTGCTTGCTGACGCTTCTCCATAATTATATGCCGGCCGTTGTGTCTCCGGCGATGATTCAACAGAGCAAGCCCGGCTGTCCTTCACGCTGCGGCGACGTCGAAATCCCCTACCCCTTCGGCATGAACAAGGACTGCTACCTAAATGAGACGTTCGCCGTCGACTGCACCAATTCCGTGCCATTCACGACCGAGGGCATCCGAATCCTCAACATATCGACGGCGGAGGCCGAGTTACGAATCTTGAACATGATAAACCGGGACTGTTACGACTCCAATGGAAATTGCACTTCCTACGACGTCGCTTCGCTTCTCATGAACCCGAACTTTCTAGTCTCTGGTATTGTTAAATTTTGTGTGAATAATATCTCCAAATTAAACTAGCTCTCATATCATGTAGAATAGCTTTGATATCATGTACTTCCTTCATATTGATACATTTGATTTTCATGTTTCAAGTTTCAATATCTCCAAATTACATTTTTTTATATAAAATTTAAATTTCAAATTATGATATACATGAATTTTTTAACATTATATGTCTAAATATTCATGAAAAAATCATATATTGAACACTATAAACAACAAAATATATGTATCAATTTTTTGATTACAGAGAAGTAGAATTTATAATGTAACTTTGAAAAGAAGAATACCATTGAACATCATAGAAATTTCACACAAATATAATTTTTTATAGGTACCAAAAACAAGTTCATGGCCGTCGGCTGTGACACCTACGCCATCATCACCGGGTGGAAACAAAACGACTGGTTCAACACCGGTGCATGTCCTTCTGTTACAAAGAGGAGAGCGTCAAGGATGAATGCACCGGTGTCGGGTGCTGCCAGACACAGATACCAGAGAATCTGAGAAGAGTCAATTTCCGGATCGCCAGTTATTATAACCACGTGAATGTTTCATCCTTCAACAATTGCAGCTACGCGTTCATCGTCGAAAATGACTTCAAGTTTTTGGCCAAGTATGTGAGAGGGTTCGGCAAGGAGGATAGCGTTCCTATGGTGGTGGATTGGTCGGTCGGAGACCGAAGTTGCGTGGAGAAGAATAACACGTCGGTGGTTTTGTGCAGAGGGAATAGCTCGTGTGATGAGTCGTTTGCCGGGCCGGGTTACCGGTGCAAGTGTTGGCCCGGTTACGAAGGGAACCCGTATCTTGATGGCTGTTTCGGTACGACTTTTAAGACAATATTTTCCTTCTAGCCGAGTAAGAGAAAAGTCTAATTCCTACACATGTCATGGTTTTAGTGGTTGATGTCGTCACAGTTAATTACGAGGCTATCACTGTTAATTACGGAAGTGACAGTTCTTCTGTATAATTAACAACGATGGAATCAACCACTGACAACATGACATGTGTGGAAGAAGGATGACCTTTTCCTCCTACCACCCGGTTAGGAGAAAAATATTTTCCAATTGTTAATTACTACATAGCAATAAATTTGTTTACTACGATTATATTTATATGTGTTGATCAGATATGGATGAGTGTTTGAATTCGGACCTAAATAATTGCACAAGCAAATGCATTAACATTCCTGGAAGTCACATGTGTTCTTGCCCCAATGGATATCACGGCGACGGGATTCGGGGCGGTGCAGGCTGTAAACCAAATCCAGCAAAACTGGTTCAAATGTCTCTAGGTATGGTTATGTTCTTTTCGCTTATTTCATTATTATTTTTTTTAATCCAGATAAATATTTTACTCCGTTTTCTTCCATCTAATTATAATTTCCAATGGAGTATAGCATTAACAAATCCGGCACAGGCCGGCTTTGTGTGTGTGTGTATATATATATATATATATATATATATATATATATATATATATATATATATATATACGTACAATATTCTTTCTTTCTTTCTTTATTAATTTAATTCAATGAGCTTGTATATCGTATATGACCGGCTCTTCCTTATTATAGCTAGATCTTTGTAGCAATTACGCTTGCCTACAAACATATAGGTCAAAGTTGGCAATTTAAAAAAAAAGCACTATAAATCAAATGTAGCAAAAAATGAAGAATAATTGTTCAAAAAATAATGAAGAATAATGTCATATATTCTACCACTCGATGTTTGCCAAAACGTAACGGATTTTCTTAATTACATAAAAGGTCGAAAACTATAATCCAAAACTCAACTGTATATAAGGATTGAGATTATTTTCACAAACTAGGAAATCAGCAGTCTCTTATAAAATAGTTCCATTAACAAATTATTTTTTTCAAGTTTAAGTGCATGCTGTTATTGATAGGGAAAAAGGCAATGCATGAGGTCGAGAAAGGAGAAAAAAAATACTGGAATATAAATTAGTGTCTAGACAATCTATAGCATGTGTATTATACTTTGGGTGATGATACAATGCGCTTAGAAATGAAGTGCATTTAGAGCATTTATAGAAATGCTAGCTAATTTTAAGTTAAATTGTGGTAAAAAATGATAACAAAACTATTTTGACTACCGAGTTTAATTATAATTGTTACCGTAGGAATACTAGCTATTATAGGTAGTCACTTTTATTATTATGTTGAAATCAATCAATTACATTTATGGTTAGCAATAAATTCTCTCTCTTCATTCTCAAAGTTGGAGAGTTAGAGCATCTACAACAATGCTAGCCATCACACTCCTAAGTCAAATATAACTAGCAAAAATAGAAAAAGTAGATAAATTTGTGATCCAACAATACTAGCTATCACACTAGCCATAATAGCTTAAGCTATTTGGCTCTCCAAATTTGGGAGTGGGAGAGAGATTTTATTACTAACCATATGATAAATGGTTGATTTCAAATCAATAATAAATGTCATTAGCTATAATAGCTAGCATTGTTGTAAACAATGTTAGACTCACTAGCCAATATAGTTTTTTTTGTCATTTTGAGTACAATTTAACTTAAAATTAGTTAGCATTGTTGTAAATGCTCCAAATAGAAAAAGTTACTATGGCTAGTGTGAAAGCTAGAATTAATTGTTGGATTAGAATTTTGTCCATTTTTTTCTATTTTTGTTAGTTATATTTGACTTGAGAGTGTAATGACTATCATTGGTGTAGATGCTTAGCTGCTAAAAAAATGTATCGGCTAACTATTTAACTTCTATTCTTAATTATACAATACAATATTTTTTTGATACACTTAATTATACATTATTAAATAATTGCAATGGGTCCATCATAGTATTATTAGCAATTTGATTTTTAATAATCACCTTATAATTGTAGATACAATTGCAATGGTATCACTGATTTAGTAGTGCTTCAATATTTTGTTGGTGAAGAAATAGTATTAAACTTTAATTTGGCAATGCAGGTATAGGCATTTGTTCTGTGGTCTTGCTTCTTATGATCTCCTGGCTTTACTTGACTCTCAAGAAAAGAAAGCTAATCAAACTTAAAGAGACGTTCTTCAAGCAAAACGGCGGTCTAATGCTTCAACAACGACTTTCCCGGCGAGATTCAAGTACCAAATCGGAGACGGCCAAAATCTTCACGGCGGAGGAGCTCAACAAGGCTACCAATAACTACGAAGAGTCTCAGATCGTCGGAAAAGGAGGCTACGGTACCGTGTACAGAGGAATTCTAGCAGACGGCACACTGGTCGCCATTAAAAAATCCAAGGTCGTGGACAAGACGCAAACCGAACAGTTCATAAATGAAGTCGTCGTCCTCTCGCAGATCAATCACCGGAACGTCGTGAAATTGCTGGGCTGTTGCTTGGAGACGGAGGTTCCGTTGCTGGTCTACGAGTTCGTCACCAACGGAACGCTTTTCGACCATTTGCATAGAGACAGAGGACCCTGTATTCCTTGGAGCACACGCTTGGGGATTGCGACGGAAACCGCCGGCGTTCTCTCATACCTCCACTCTGCTGCTTCAACTCCGATCATCCACAGAGACATCAAGACGACTAACATACTCCTTGACGATGGCTACACGGCTAAAGTCTCGGATTTCGGAGCCTCACGGCTAGTCCCAATGGACCACATGGAGCTATCAACAATGGTGCAAGGCACGCTAGGGTATGTTGAAGATAAATACTCCTGTCACTTAAAAGTTGTTCAAGTTTGTGTTTGACTAGAATTTTCAAAATAAACAATTAGTTTAAAAAATTCTTATAAAATATACTTCCTGAACACATTTTCTTTTTGGGTTACTCTCAAAGTTACTAAATTATTCCTACTTTATCTTTATGTTTCCTTTTTTTATCTCATTTTTTGTGCACTTTCAACCCAAAGGTAATTAGGTAAACATATAGTACAAAAGTCTTACATTCCCTTTAATCTTCATGCTCAATCAAACTCTTTAATCTATTGGAGACGGATGTAGTATTGAATAAGTTTAAGAATTTATCCACATATACATATTTTTTAAGCAATTTTTTAACAAATTATTACTTTGGAAAATTGGAGCAACTTTTAAGTGACGCGAGTATCAGACTATTTAGAAATTGTGTTTAATTAGGATTATGAAAATATATATTCCTTAGGATTTCTATGTTAACAGGTACCTAGACCCGGAGTACCTGCACACGAGTCAGTTGACAGAGAAGAGCGACGTGTACAGTTTTGGTGTCGTTCTCATTGAGCTTCTCACGGGAATGAAGGCGCTGGCTTTTGACAGGCCGGAGGAGGAGAGAAGTCTAGCCATGCACTTTGTATTGTGTCTGAAAGAAGATCGGTTGTTCGACATAGTTCAGAAGCAGATGGTGGAGGAGGTTAACAAGGAGCAGATCAAAGGTGTGGCCATGGTGGCGAAGAGCTGTCTGAAGTTGAAAGGGGAAGAGCGACCGACGATGAAGGAAGTGGCGGCGGAGCTTGAAGGGTGGCGGTCGCCAATGAAGCATCCCTGGGGCTGCGGTGGATCGGAATCAAACGCAGAGGAGGCGTTGTTAATCAATCTTGACTCGTTGGAGGATTATAATTACGGAGATAGCAATTTTTGTGATTTGAGTGGCTCTCATGAGAATTCAAGGAGATCAATAATCATGTCTCCTTTGGGGAATGGTAGATGATATGGGGCCATTGACGGTCTGTCATAGCTCGAGAAGATAATGAAATCGAGGCTTTGTATGTAGAAGTAATTATTGGGGTCATCATCCATAATTTAAGAAGTCTAAGATGTGTTTGGTTATTTCAAAAATAATGCATTAAATAGACTATCATATACTTGGTCATTCTCATATGTATAGTAACATATTGATATCGATTTGATACGAAAATTAAAGTAATAAATTTCAGCTTTTGATTTTCTCACATCACATTTTTTTATACTTCATATTCCATTATGTGAGACGTAGTGTTGTTGAGAAAATCTGATCAGATCAGGCGGTTGAATCATGAATCGGTTGGTTGGCTGGTCACTCCAGATTTCAATTCTGATGTAATAGGCCAATAACCGGGTCAAAACCAGTAGGACAGAATAAAACTAGTAGAACCAGCGAGCCAGAGAATCGGTGGTTCAATTTTTCAAAAGATCATTATTTTTCTGAAAATTTAATCTAAACCCACCAAGGTTTGATACTAATTGTTGTTTGTCCCAAATTTGTAGTAAGTTTACATTGTACTTCATTGATCTATTTAAATTGTGTAACAATACCTTTATGAAACTATTATACATCTTAATATAAATGTAAAATTTCAAATTATTTTACTGATCAATTTATTATGAACATATATAAGTTCATATCACCTATTGCTATTTTAGTGTAGAAAATATGCATTATCTTATAACAACTAATAAAGACGGCTAGCTAATTCTAATAAAATAACCGGTTGAATTGGTGGGTTAATGGTTGAACGAGGTGAGAAACGAATCGAGCCTGTTCGAGCTTGGCTCGAGCTTGAGCTTAATCGAGTCTCACGATCCGAGCTTCACGAGCTTCGAGCTCGAGCTTGAGCTGTTTTTAAGGTTCATATATTAAACAAGTCGAGCCCGAGCTTCAGAGGTTCGGCTTGAGCTGGCTCGCAAGCTTATACGAGCCTGAGAAATAAGCCGAGCCGAGCCAAGTCCAAACCTGGTAGATTCGAGCTCGAGCTTTAAAAATTTAACCGTATTTTCTTAAATTAATGTAATATATCTCAATAGTTTTCGAGCTTTACGAGTCAGTTCGAGCCTAATCGAGTCTAAAGAGTTACTCACTAATCGAGCAGAGCTCGAGCCCAAAAAATCAGGCTCGATAAAGTTCGAGCTGAGCTCGAACCAATCCTAATTTTCACGAGCTCGAGCTCGAGCCCGCAGTTCGGGCTCGGCCTGCTCACCCCTACCGTGAACTACTGCCGAACTGTTCGCTTTCAATTTAGTTTTAAAACATAATTGAGATGACGTTTTTTCATTGTATGCGCGCAAAAATGTCCACAAAAAAACTCCCTCTGTCTCATTAAAATTACAGCTTTTGTTTTGCCTATTTTACAGTATTTAATCTATGATTTATCTTTATGAAATTTTAGACATGTAGTTAAATGATTTATATGTTTCTCATAATTTTCAATATATAATTTCTAGATATATTTTTTTAAGAATTCTTTTCAATGTTTATCCTAATAAAATTTTGGGTCAAACACTGCGATATAAAACACTAACGTCAAATACCACAATTTCTATGGGACAGGGGGAGTAATTGCAATCACACCACCCTAGTGAGGTTGAAATGAATAAAGAAGAGTTTGAAAATTACAATAGGACTTTAGGACTTTTCTGGAAGGAGTCCAATGGAGTCTACTAATTTGTAAAATTGTGCCAAAGAGCTTCATGTCCCTACTGATTTGTAAAGCCCCTTCACCTACAATTCAATGAATATCAAAATAGAGAAAAAGGAAGTGAATGATCTTAAAAATAAAAATTGACTGGAGATAAAAAGAAGAAATTCTTTTCCAATGATAGAATCATCCTGTGCTGCAAACTATACTAGATACAGGATGCGGATTTAAGGAGAAGGAATCTAAGGCAACAAATGAATCTATCGAGATCTAAAAGAGAGAAGAGAGAGATTGATTAGGGGCTAAAGTGGGGTTCTACCAGTTGTGAGAACTTGACCACGTACGTCTAGATCTGAGAACGTGTCGATCTTCAAGTATCACGGAATGAAAACGATCAGCGTGCAGAGAGTCAGGGGACGGTTGGCGATGTTAGAGTAGCGGCAGGCAGCGGCTGACGAGAAGGGACTGACACTACGTAGTTGCAGCTGATGTTGTAATGCACGGAGTAGCGCCCTGGGCGTTACTGTGGGGCCGAAAATCGTCGTAGCGCACAAGGCATTACCGAGAGCGCTACCGGCGAGTCCTGCCGAGCTAGTAGCACCTGGTAATGCCTTTGTGCATCGTGGGGCCAAAATTGTCGTAGCGCCCAAGGCATTACTAAGGCGTTACCGGTTAGAGCTTGTCAGAGCTAGTAGTGCCCTGGTAATGCCTTTGTGCGTTACGGCCGTTACATTATAAACGTACCCCTTCCCTTTCCCCTTCATTTGCAGACGTCTTTGGTTAGAGTTAGTAAATTCAAAACCTTCAGCCATTTCCTCTGCGCCACTCCCTCCCACTCTTCTTCCATTATCTTTCTTCCACTCAGAGTGTATGCCGCCAACTGATGAGGCCATTTTAGGTTTTGATTTGGAGGAAATATTTATTGGATTAGATTGAAGATGAAATTGTTTTCCTCATAAAATTACTGATTTTGGCACTTCAGGTCATTTTGGGGCAAGATGTAACAAAAGGAGAAGTTAGAGGATCAAAAATGGCAAAACTTCTTATTCAGATGATCACTAGGTGGTCACCTGAAATCCTGGAGCTGAATGAGTTGGAAATATTTATTGGATTAGATTGAAGATGAAATTGTTTTCCTCATAAAATTACTGATTTTGACACTTCAGGTCATTTTGGGGCAAGATGTAACAAAATGAGAAGTTAGAGGATCAAAAGGGCAAAACTTCTTATTCGGATGATCACTAGGTGGTCACCTGAAATCCTGAGCTGAATGAGTTGATCACCTTGTGGTCACCTCAAACCATCCTGAGCCGAATGAGTTGATCACCCGGTGGTCACCTAAAATCCAGGAGTCTCAAACCATCCGGAGTCAAGCGAGTAGATCACCCGGTGGTCACCTAAAATACAGAGATCATCAAGTTGCAGAGTGCTGGAGTTGGTGATCACCCGGTGATCATCACGCCAGGTGATCACCGGGTGGTCAACTAGTGTCGAGAATCAATCCTGACCATTGATCCCTTTAATGAATCAATCCTAGCCATTGGTTAATAACTTGCCCTACATAAAAGAGAGGCCTCATCTCAGCATAGGGACGATCACAGCAGCCAACATTTCTCAAAGAGCACAACAAGCACAAGAAGAATAGTTGGAGGGAGAGCACCATTCCAGACTTGATTTCTCCATTATTTCGCGATTAAGTCTAGGGTTTTCTCATTTTCTGAGTAGATTATATTTCTAAACTCAGATTTTGTTAATTTCTCATTCTCTCCATATTTTTAGCATTTGGTCAAGTTGAGCTCAAATTCCACCATGGATATGGTTTACTCATATTTCTTTTCATTTATGGTGTTCATTATCATGAGTAGCTAAATTCCTATTATCTCTTAGGAATTAGTGAAACTTGGATTATGGGTATATAATATTTTTGATGAATGGATATTGTTTGATAATTTATGTTTGTGTTTCTCTGAATTTATTGATTAAAGACCTTGAGAGAGGATTAATCTTGACATGATTAGACTTAGACATAAGTTAATTATGTTAGATCGTAGAGAAATGCATGTTAGGTTAATTATAGAACGAAAGTTCATAATTAACATAGGAGGAAAATTGATTAATTAACAATAAGTTAGGATGCAAGACATTGTGGCTAATTTATTTCTAAATACTCTTGAGAGAGGGGTTTAGACACAATATATTTTCCTACATAAATCCGAACAATATCCATGAATGTTTATGAGCCAAATTATAATCCATGTACCCATAATCCAAGTGGAGCAAAATTTCTATGAGGTAATTTAATTTTATCACATGTTGTAATCACCCAAGTTCTAGCTCTAGTGTAATTGCTCCACTACTAGAAAATGTGCCAAAACCAACCGGCTAAACCAACAGGCAATTTAGCCAGTTGGTATTAACCAAGGGTTCACCCCTTAGAATTCCCTCCGGTGAGACACAAGTATTATCCGGTCAGCATATACCAACGCGCAAACCCTTGGTTTGGTCGAAACATAAGCTATACCAACGAGCAACGCGTTGGTAAGTCCAATGGTACCAACGGGCACGCCAGTTGGTACTACCTCAAACTACAAAACAATCATTGTATACATGTTTTAAAACTTTTTATTTCTAAAATATGAATATGTTACATCTACAAAAATATGAATATGATTAAGCTTTATTGTGATTAAATTTTTATTAAAAATATAAGTTTCATGATGAAATAGTTATAATTAAGAACATGGTTTGAATCCAAAAAGAGGTAAGTTTCATGATGAAATAATTATGAAAATCTAATGTGGGCTAAGTTTTAGTAAAAATAAATAAATTCTATAATAAAATAGTTATAGTAATTAGAAAAATTTACAACGTAAGGAAACATTAGGATATAATTGAGGAGTTTCAAGTGTGATTAAGAGGTAATGATTAAGACTCCTTGGAAATTAGAAACATGTATTATAAAAATAGACACTAATTAAAAGCATGTTTTGGAAAATTAATTTTTTTTTAACATGAAAATTATGAAATTTTAATGTAGGGTGAGGTTTAGTAAAAATAAATAAGTTCTATAATAAATTAGTTATAGTAATTAGGAAAATTTATTTTGTAAGGAAACATTTATAATATAGTTGAGGAGTTTCTTGAGATAAATTAGTTAGAGTAATTAAGAAAATTTATTTTAAATAGTTAGAGTAAAAATAAATAAGTTCTATAATAAATAAGTTCTATAATATACTCCCTCCGTCCCACAAAGGTTGTCAACATTACTATATTGGGCCGTCCCATAAAGGTTGTCAACTTTCCTAAAATAGAAACTTTCTATCACCATTTTTACCATTTTATCCTCTTATCTCACATTGGACCCACATGATTTTCTCTTTCCTCCCACTCAACTTAAAATTGGGGTCCACAATTTTCTCCTTCTTTCTTTTTTATGAGGGTAATTTTGTCAACACACTATTATTCTCTCACTTTTCTTAATATATGTGCCCAAACAAATCCTACAACCTTTGTGGGACGGAGGGAGTATTAGTTAGAGTATTTTGCTAAATAGTTGCCAGTTCCAACGTGTTAACAGTTGGAAATGGTCGATTTCCAACGTGTCAACAGTTGGAAATTTGCATTTTCCAACGAGTTGTCCGTTGGAAAGTCAACATTTTTGTGCAATTTGACTTAGAATTGGAAAGTTAATAATGAAAACATGTATTATAAAAATAGACACTAATTAAATGCATGGTTTGGAACATTAATTTTTGTTAACATGAAAATTATGAAATTTTAATGTAGGGTGAGGTTTAGTAAAAATAAATAAGTTCTATAATAAATTAGTTATAGTAATTAGGAAAATTTATTTTGTAAGGAAACATTTATAATATAGTTGAGGAGTTTCTATAATAAATTAGTTAGAGTAATTAAGAAAATTTATTTTAAATAGTTAGAGTATTTTTTAAATAAGTTAGAGTAAAAATAAATAAGTTCTATAATAAATAAGTTCTATAATAAATTAGTTAGAGTATTTTGCTAAATAGTTACCACTTCCAACGTGTTGACAGTTGAAATGGTCGATTTCCAACGTGTCAACAGTTGGAAATTTGCATTTAACATTTTTGTGCAATTTGACTTAGAATTGGAAAGTTAATAATGAAAACATGTATTATAAAAATAGACACTAATTAAATGCATGTTTTGGAACATTAATTTTTTTGTTAACATGAAAATTATGAAATTTTAATGTAGGGTGAGGTTTAGTAAAAATAAATAAGTTCTATAATAAATTAGTTATAGTAATTAGGAAAATTTATTTTGTAAGGAAACATTTATAATATAGTTGAGGAGTTTCTATAATAAATTAGTTAGAGTAATTAAGAAAATTTATTTTAAATAGTTAGAGTATTTTTTAAATAAGTTAGAGTAAAAATAAATAAGTTCTATAATAAATAAGTTCTATAATAAATTAGTTAGAGTATTTTGCTAAATAGTTACCACTTCCAACGTGTTGACAGTTGGAAATGGTCGATTTCCAACGTGTCAACAGTTGGAAATTTGCATTTTCCAACGAGTTGTCCGTTGGAAAGTCAACATTTTTGTGCAATTTGACTTGGAATTGGAAAATTAATAATGAAAACATGTATTATAAAAATAGACACTAATTAAATGCATGGTTTGGAACATTAATTTTTTTGTTAACATGAAAATTATGAAATTTTAATGTAGGGTGAGGTTTAATAAAAATAAATAAGTTCTATAATAAATTAGTTATAGTAATTACGAAAATTTATTTTGTAAGGAAACATTTATAATATAGTTGAGGAGTTTCTATAATAAATTAGTTAGAGTAATTAAGAAAATTTATTTTAAATAGTTAGAGTATTTTTTAAATAAGTTAGAGTAAAAATAAATAAGTTCTATAATAAATAAGTTTTATAATAAATTAGTTAGAGTATTTTTTAAATAGTTGCCAGTTCCAACGTGTTGACAGTTGGAAATGGTCGATTTCCAACGTGTCAACAGTTGGAAATTTGCTTTTTCCAACGGGTTGTCCGTTGGAAAGTCAACATTTTTGGAACATTATTTTTTTTGAACATGAAAGTTATGAAAATTTAATGTAGTGTGAGGTTTTGTAAAATAAATAAATTCTATAATGTGGGGTGAGTTAGTGATGAAAAACACTTTAAAATTGGAAAGTTAATGCTGAAAATTATAAAAGATAGATTTTGTAGGCCTAGTAATTAGAAAAATATATTTTAGAAGCAAACAATTATAATAATTTAGGAGTTTAAAGTGTGATTAAGAGAGAATGATTAGAATAAAAAATTAGCAATTGAAAAGAATAATATATTCATCTTACAAAATGTGGTTTTTAATGTAAGTAATTGAAATTAATTAATTATAATATAGAATTATAATTTCATCTTGGCAATTAATTATAATAAAAAATGAAGAATGTATAAGTAAAGTACAAATGAATTGATTCTTCCTAGTGCATCAGTGGGGAATTTATAAGAGTTTATTTCCTATAACAATGTTCCAACGAGCGAGCAGTTGGAAATATGTAGATTCCAACGTGTTGCACGTTGGAAGACTCCCATAACGTCAAACTCGTTACAAATACAATTTTGCTTGCATGTATGACCGCAATGGGCCTAGCGGTCTGATGGTTGTGATGCGTTCTTTCCACGGGGGAGGCTTGTGTTCGAGTCCCTGAGGAGGGGACGTACATTTTGAAAATATTATTCATGGTTCCAACGAGCGAACCGTTGGAACATTGAGCTTACCAACGAGTTGCACGTTGGAACGCTTAACATACCAACGGTTCGCGCGTTGGAACCTGAAGCCTGAAGCCCAACTGTGAGGCCCATTAAGTGAAGTGTGATATCTGTGGTGTTCACCCACTTCACTTCACGAAAATCCCTAGCCCTTTCTTCCCAAACTCTCTTCCTTCACAGATACGTGTTCTGCAGCCTCCACACTCCTCCGCCACACTCAGCCCCATCTCCCTCCAACTGTCCTTGAGAAGCTCCGGCGACACCACCCCATCACCGACTTGATTCCGCCGCCGTCAACCGCGAACCGTCCTAGCACGAAACCGAGAGAGAAAGAGAGAGCTGCAGCCTCCACACTCCGCCACACTCAGCCCCATCTCCCTCCAACTGTCCTTGCGAAGCTCCGGCGACACCACCCCATCACCGACTTGATTCCGCCGCCGTCAACCGCGAACCGTCCTAGCACGAAACCGAGAGAGAAAGAGAGAGCAAATCTCATCTCGTTTCTTGCTCTCGTGCGCAAATCTCATCTCGTTTCAAGCTTGGACGGAAGATTGGTGGTGGGTCATTTGGAGAGCTCTATTTAGGTAATCCATGTGTACTGGATATGATGTATCTTTTATGCCAAAGCTTTGCAGGATTCTTTACCTGATTCTTCTGGTTTGATTTTGTCTGTTGCTGAAGCTGTAAATGTGCAAACTGGAGAAGAAGTTGCTGTGAAGCTGGTACGCGATACTCTGCTGAATTCAAATCTTAGTTTTGGATTGCTACTTTTTTGTGCTTTTCATAGTACCATGTTTTTTAATGTGTAAGCTTAAGGGCAAAGGGAGTATCTTTAGGCATCTCCTTCAATCACCGTCTAGAGGTTTTGAGAAACTAAAGAGCCTGTGCATTTTGCTCACTCGAACTATCAATGATGCCACTTGTAACCAAAACTGTGTGGTGGTACTTAAATGCTCTGAAATTTCTATTGGTTTGTTCTTTTTCTCTTCACTGGTTCCATTATATTTCAATCCTTCACACTAGAGACGAGAGGAGCTTCTACAACTCATGAATGTATACTGCTCAAGAGTATTTGCAGTTCATGAGTTTAGACCATTTAACAGATTGCGTTTCAAGTATGTTATATACTACAGAGAGATGCATGCATTTATAGCTCAATAAGCCATTGCTTTTGCTCTTAATGTTCTTAGGACCATTGGCACTTGAGTAAATCAGTGAAGAGACGGTCATATAGCCTAATACTATTAATAATTTTCAGCCAGCTGTATGGCCTATTAATAATTTTCAGCCAGCTGTATAGCCTAATACTATTAATTCCGAAGAATCAAACTATAGAACAAGCATCAGACTCAAGTTTATGCTGTTAACTTAATTGGGTGTTTAACTCGCTTTGCAAACGACATTGTGGCTGCTTATACCTCTTAAACGTTGGAGACTTTCAATCAACAATTTGATGTTAAACTGAGACTATAAGCAATAAGTGTCTCATGTTTAAGCCTCCGCTGTAGGGTTTTATGGTCACAACTGCTAGTTCTTCCAAGTGAAATGCATATAGCGGATGCAAAAGATTTACCTAGTGCATTTATTCAAAGTTGATAAGACTTTGGGACAGACAAAGAATGCGCTGGTTATTTTCCGGAACACCGTATGCCTGGACTTTATACGCTTTACAAGACTGTCAACTCGGCACAAGATGGATCGATTCCTTCGCAGAAAATTAGATTCGTTGTTGTAAGAAATTTTACATTCTTAAATTTCAGGAATATTATTGTCAATTGAAACTACTAAATGTTATACGTGTGCTTATGAAATTTCAGGAAAATGTTGAAAGTCAACGTGAAACGCATTCAACCACCTCCGAGACCGATGCCCCGTTCAATGAGGACAATGCATTTCTTCAGACGGTTGGAAAGAAAAATCGAGGAAGATTGTCAGGATTAGGATCTATGGCTGTGATGATTCCCGGACGTCAATCTTTCAGCTATGTTCCTACTCAGGAGTCTCCGCAAGTGATCCAAATGAGGGAGGATATGAAAAAAATAACGGAGAAGATGGAACGGCAAAAGGCAAAAAACAAAGAGAAATTAAAGAAGACAAAAGAGGAAATCAGCCAAATCAAAAATGCGTAACAAGATGATGAAAGCATTAATGAGGAGATCAAAGTTAAGTGGTCCGGGTACAAGTTCTCGAGGATACCTATTGATGAGTTCGATCTGATATGGCTGCGCACACGGATTCGAGCCTCTTGAAACACCATCAACATCGATTGAGAATCAGATGGGTCGGACAGCTTAAGCTTCGGTTAGGTATTCGGTTTTCAAAAACTTGTTAAGTCATTTTAGAATTCTTTAATTCGGTTCAACAAAGATTCTATAAACTTTTATGTAGGATATGTTATGTCTATATTGGATGCTACGTTCTACGTTTTAAATTATATTTCAGTAGTACTTCTGGTGTTGAATGAATTTTAATTTAATAAACACAGGTTTGAGTATTGTATATACATAAAAAATATTTTTTTTTAAAAAAATGAGCTACCAACGGTCAACACGTTGGTATACGTTGGAACTGTTATTTAATCACAATACCAACTGGCTGGCCTGTTGGTATCCACAATACCAACTGGCTGGCCAGTTGGTATTCACAATACCAACTGACTGGCCGGTTGGTAAGCTTACCAACTGGTTAACTCGTTCGTAGCTACACCAACTACCAACACGTAAACCAGTTGGTAGTAGTACCAACGAGTCAACTCGTTGGTAGAGCCATACCAACGTGCAAGCACGTTGGATTGTCAATTCCGGTCACCGGATTTCGACACCCACGCGTAAGCCAGTTGGTAGAGAAAATTAATCAACGAGTTGGCCAGTTGGTTAAAATTATACCAACGATGCAGATACCAACGAGTCGTTTCCAACGGGTAGGTCAGTTGGTTTCGACGTTTTCCAACGTGTTTGCCTGTTGGTATTAACCGTTGGTTTTGCACCAATTTCTTGTAGTGCTCTAGTTGTTTAATCAATTTAATTATCGTTCTTGCATGTTAGTGTAATCCCCACCAACCATCCAATCAATTTCTTAGCTTAGTTTCCTTTTAATTCACACACAAAACACACAGAAATCCAAGTCCCTGTGGTTCGACCCGGTACTCACGGTTTTATTACTCTTGTGGTGAGTCACTGTCACTATCACACTCACAAATGCCATTACCTTAGACCCATCACCCGGGAGACCAAAGACTCCGGCGGAAGCCGCTTCAAGATAAGAATTTGCTGACCAAACAGCCGCCGTTGGAGCTCAAGCCAAAGAAACAATGGATCGACATCTCTGCAGCCAAGTCCAACAAGGAGAACTACTGCAACTACCCACCTGCCATGTCTACCTCGGCGGTGTCTCCTCCGGTGAAGGCAGAGTCGCTGGAGTCGTCCATGGCGGAGGAGCTAAGTGCGGTGAGGAAGAAGATGGAACGGCTGAGGCAGGACAAGGAGAAGACTTTTAGTGTTGTATTTTATTCAAATTATTATTAACAGCTTGTTAAAAATTGTATTAATAAAAAGTTAAAACTGCAAATTTCTATTTATAATTTGAAAATAAATTTTTATATCAAAGTATTGAAGAAACAAACATAGATTTTATGCATAAAACGAAATGGGTTAAATGGATATGCAATTGAATGAGATGAAGGATAAAGGCGAGATCCAGAAGCAACTACTAATTGTAACGCTACTAATTGCACTATGTGGGTGAAGCATTACTTACCGCGGCCTGTACCGCGCACAAGGCCAGCGGTAAGTGGCGGCGCGCATCATGGTGGCTAGTCGCCGCGCGCGCGCAAACGCGGTGCAGGCGCGGTAAGTTGTGTACCGCGGCCGCGTCCGTGGTGAAGGCCGCGGTAACTCCGCGTTGTTTACGAGGTCCTTTGACCGGTCCGTTACCGCGCCATTTACCGCGGCCGTGGCCGGGGTAAAAACTCCCTATATAAGCACTCGGGTTCACATTTTCGCCGAACACTTACATTTTCTTCCTCCAACTATTCTCCTTTCAATTTCTTGTTAATTGAAGAAAATATATAGCATCTCGTTATTTCAGTTGGAGATCTACCTATTTGTTATTGTGTCTCTTTCGGGTAATAAATATTATATTTTAGATTTGTTTATAAAAATTGTTATCATTTCTTTTATTTTTATATGTATTTCATGAGTTGCCTAGTTATGTAGTTAAATTAATTAAAGTAGTTCATGAGCCATAGTACCTGTCTATGAAAACTTGTAGTAATATATTATTTTACAGGTTATTTCAGAGTATTGAAATGACGGTGTAAAATTATATATTCTACAAGGTTTTCATGGATTGTCCCATTGGACAGTTTGTAAAAGTATACTATCGGTTAATTCATCTTTTATGATTGTGTATGGAGAAATGATAAGAGTTACGTAAATTTCGGATGCAATATTTCGTCTTGTTCCTCTTTGTACCCGCTCTAGGCGTTACGCCGGAGAAATGGTACAACGAGGAACTAAGACGAAATGTTTGCCGAAATTTACGTAATAATATCGATTTCTCCATACACAGGATAAAAGTTTGATTAACTAATAGTACTTTTATGAATAGGTTAGGACCCATGCACCTTGAATTAGGACATAAACCGGTAGTGTAAATTGTGGAATTAATTAAGTTACGTATTGCTGAATATATATATATTATAATTGTTATGTTTTTATTTATCATATTGTTTTATTGACACAAATGTTATAGGAACTATATAATGGCCGAAGATCGTGATTGGATGTATCGGCGTTTTGAGGAGGGGACTCGCGATATTAGTCAGAGATTTTGGAACGGGCTTGTGGAATTCCTGAATTTTGCGTTTCGTGTTGCTCGGGAAAAGGGAGAACAATTTGTCAAATGTCCTTGTAGAAAATGTAAAAATAGATATTACCGTGATCGAGAAACTATTGGCAAGCATTTACTGTTAGATGGATTTCAACTAAATTATCATGTGTGGGATTGTCATGGTGAACGACGTCAAATAAATCCATGTGTTTATCGAGGTTACCAATTTGATGTGGCATCGTCGTCATCATCATCATCGAATATTGTAAGTACGAATAATTTGTTTGAGGGTAATGTAGGAAGGAGTGATGATTACCGTGAAATGGTTCGCGAGGCTTTTGGGATTCGTGATAATGGAAATAATTTTGAGGGTGATGATATGGAGCATATGGATGAGGATGAGGTCACACCGAAATGCCAAATGCAAGGACTCAAAAGTTTTTGATTTATTACGCGATGCGTCGCAGCCTCTATATGAGGGATGTACTGATAAGCACACCAAGTTGGCTGTTATTTCTAAGTTCTTGAGCATGAAAAGTCAGCATAACGTATCGGACGCGTTTTTCTCGGAGTTGATTGAATTTATCAACGAAATACGCCGGAGAAGAGGCAACCTTGCCTACGAGCATGTGTAGTGCAAAAGCGATGATGAAAGAGTTGGGGTTACCGTACAGAAAGATTCATGCATGCGAAAACAACTGCATGTTGTTTGATGGTAGATATGAAAAGTTAAATAATTGTAGGGTATGTGGTGCGGAACGCTTCGAAGAACGTGAGGCGAATCAAAAACCCAAAGCTAAAAAGATTTTACGTTATCTACCAATTACTGAGCGGCTCCAACGACTTTACCAGTCCGCGAGAACCGCTAAATTTATGACGTATCATCTTAGAGCTAGTGAGAATTCGATGGGTATTATTGGACATCCATCCCAAGCCGAGGCATGGAAACATGTTGATAAGTGTTATCCTGATTTTGCATGTGAGTATAGAAATGTTCGATTGGGGTTATGTACGAGATGGTTTCAACCCGTTGTCGACTCGGGACAATCATATTCTATGTGGCCTGTATTCATCGTGGTTTATAACTGCCTCCCGATTTATGCATGAAGGAGGCGTACACTTTCATGCCGTTGCTAATCCTGGTCCAAAGTCACCGGGCCGTAACATTGATGTGTTTTTACGTCCACGCTTGACGAGTTGAAACATCTATGGAATACAGGCGGGATGCACATCGTAATCAGAACTTTAACATGCGGGCCTGTCTGCTGTGGACAATTAGTGATTTCCCAGCGTACGGAATGTTATCAGGGTGGAGCACGCATGGAAGACTTGCATGCCCGTACTGTATGGAGGATGTTCATAGTTTTCAGCTGACTAACGGGAAGAAAACGAGTTGGTTTGGTTGTCATAGAAGATTTTTACCGCAACGACATGCGCTCCGTAACAACAAGCAATCATGGAAACATACAGATCGAAGGCCAAGATGTGAGTTCAAATCAGGCCACCAGATATTAAGCGAGGTCGAAAACATCGTGTTTCCACCATTCGGGACACCGTGGGATCACATGAGGGCAGACATGTTTGGGAAGCAACATAATTGGATTAAGAAATCGATTTTCTGGGAATTGCCATATTGGGCAGATCTGAAAGTTAGACATTGTCTCGATGTGATGCATATCGAAAAAAATTGTTTCGACAATGTTTTCTACGATTGTCAATCGAAAGGGAAAAGTAAGGACAACGCAAATTCGAGACGTGATCTAGAAGATTTAGGACTTCGCCTCAATTGCATTTGGTGGTGATCCTCATAGGAGAGAACCGTTCAAACCAAAGGCGACGTATACTTTAAATGCAGATCAGATTGCAGTATTTGCTATTGGTTGAAGCATACCGTCAAACTTCCAGACGGTTATGCTTCTAACATTGGGAGGTGTGTTAATACGTGCGGTAACACGTTCTACAGATGAAAACCCATGATTGTCATGTCTTCATGCGAAGTTACTCCCAATCGCTTTGCGGGCTATCTCGATGACGGTATTTGGACTACAATATCTGAATTCAGTAAATTCTCCCGACTAATTTGTTCAAAGGATATTCCATTGGACGATGTCGAAAAGTTAGATGAATTTATCGTCGTTACACTTTGCAACCTGGAGAAAATATTCCCTCCATCGTTCTTTGACTCGATGGAACATCTCACGATGCATCTCCTTGGCATCTTCGAACGTGTGGAGTCTGTGTCATCTTGGTGGATGTATAGTTTGAAAGGAACATGAAAAGATTGAAAGCAAAAGCTGTGAACAAAAGATTCTTGGAGGGCTCCATCATTGAAAAGTTTCTTATCCAGAGGTTGCTATATTCTGCGAGCATTACATGGCAGATAATTATGGAACACGTGTGAACCCCAACATACGTAACGAAATTGTTCCCGTTACCGTCAATCCGAGCGGGCTATCAATATTTGATCATCCATCTAAACCAATGGGCAGAGCACATTTTCGGAGTTGACGGTTGCGAAAAGGGAACATGTACAAACTTATATTCTGCAAAACTGTCGGGAAGTTGACCCACTTATAGATCGATTCAACGAGTTGGCCCGACGGAATTTTCCAGACTTGGATGACGCTGGTATTGACAATCTCAGACTTGCACAATTCCCTAAATGGTTCAAGAACATGGTTAGTCTTGCACTTGATTGTTTATGGTTTTAAAGATAACCCCAATATGTATGTTGATCTTAAACTGACATTATTTTTAATGTGCAGGCCTTTGCAAATGAGACAACTCTACCGC
This sequence comes from Stellera chamaejasme, assembly GCA_024586325.1. Classification (NCBI taxonomy): domain Eukaryota; kingdom Viridiplantae; phylum Streptophyta; class Magnoliopsida; order Malvales; family Thymelaeaceae; genus Stellera; species Stellera chamaejasme. Next base: position 547,498 of record JANJPE010000020.1, on the reverse strand, counting down.
CAGCATTGTACGCCTTGGCCTGCGGACCGAAAGTGCGAGCTAAATCATTTCCTGGTCTGTATGTGAACGGGTACAAGTTTCACACAAAACAATACGGCCAGCACAAGATGTCTGCTAATTGGGGCGTCTGCGTCCTCGGAGATACAAATGCAGAAGACTATATGGATTTCTACGGTTGGATTGACGAAATCATTGTCCTTGATGCAGAGTAACTTTGAGTATAACGGTCTTCAAGGGTACGTGGTTGCATGCGAATAAAGGCGTCCGTTACGATAAACTTTCGGGATCATCGATGTTGATCGCACATCCGCATCGTATCCGGAAGATCCATTCATTCTTGCCACCAAGCGAGAACAAGTGGTTTATCTCGAATACCCTTGAAGAGGCAAAATCTGAAAAACTGGTGGGCAGTTTTCAAAACTAAACCGAGACGCTTTAAGGAAGATTTGATGCAAGAGCGAGAGATAGGTACGGCGAATCCATTGCAAGAGTCGGCGGCAGTTGGTGAAAGTATACGTCCGTGACCAGATGTGACCCCGGTATTATTGGATCGTCAAGCACATCCGAGCACATAGATCATTTGGACAACCAATCGGACGAAGATGACGATGACGATGATCCGGTCGGAATATAGTAAAATGTATGACGTAATTCGATAATTTTAGATAAATGTATCTTTCGATAAACAACAATTTTACCGCAACCGCATTTAAATTAGTAATCATTCGAATTACAATTTGAGGATGAAATTGCAAGTTCTCAAAACATTTGGATCAAATTATATATTTTTACCGCGCACCGGACCGCATTTACATGGGCCCGTGGGGCCCACGAAATCTATGCACGTTTGAAATATGGGAGGGAAATTAAAAATTTTCGAATTGGCATTTTCTGAGCGTACCGAGGCCGTGCCGCGGCATGGGACGCGGCAAGCCAGTGGGCCTGGGCCTTACCGAGGCCAAGGACGCGGTAAGGCCGCGGTTGGCCGCAGCCATGACCGCTGTACGCCGCCGTACGCCTTTTAAACCGGCTGCAACCCTTCTTCTTCCTCTTCCTTCCGTTTTCTTCCTCTCCTCTCCAAGCTCCCCGGCGACCACCGCTCTCCCCTCCCTTCCACCGGCGTCTCCGGCCGATTTAGAGCCTTTTTTTGCCGTCGCACCGTCAAGATACATCAGGTATGTGTTTATCTCAAGTTGTTTTTGATTTTTTCGGCCACCTCTCGTTTTGTCAATTTTTTTTCTCTAACTTTCGGTTTTTTCGTTTTGCAGGTGCTCCACCATCCTCATTTGCATCTCCAAGTCCATCCTCATCACCAAAACAGGAGGTAACTAGTTTTCTCATTTTTCCTATTTTTTCGGATTTTTATCTATTTTTTCAGATTTGATTAAGTAATAGCATTTAATTTATTTAGTTTTTATTTGTTGGGTTGTATTTAGGTTGTTATTAGTTTTTCGGATTTGATTATGTAATTTAGGTTGTTATTAGTTTAAAAATGTTGTTATTAGTTTAAAAATGTTGTTATTAGTTTGTGTAGTTTAGAAATGTTGTTATTAGTTTGTTAGTAAAATGTTGTTAGTTTAAAAATGTTATTAGTTTGTGTAGTTTAGAAATGTTGTTATTAATTTTACAAAATTAGTTTAAAAATGTAATTAGTTTAAAAATACATTTTTACAAAATTAGTTTAAAAATGGTGTTAGTTTAAAAATATAATTTTACAAAATTAGTTTAAAAATGTAATTAGTTTAAAAATACAATTTTACAAAATTAGTTTAAAAATGGTGTTAGTTTAAAAATATAATTTTACAAAATTAGTTTAAAAATGTAATTAGTTTAAAAATACAATTTTACAAAATTAGTTTAAAAATGTTGTTACTTTAGAAATATAATTTTACAAAATTAGTTTTAAAATGTAATTAGTTTAAAAATACATTTTTACAAAATTAGTTTAAAAATGTAATTAGTTTAAAAATACATTTTACAAAATTAGTTTAAAAACGTTGTTAGTTTAAAAATAAAATTTTACAAAATTAGTTTAAAAATGTAATTAGTTTAAAAATACATTTTTACAAAATTAGTTTAAAAATGTTGTTATTACTTTAGAAATATAATTTTACAAAATTAGTTTTAAAATGTTGTTAGTTTAAAAATACAATTTTACAAAATTAGTTTAAAAATGTTGTTACTTTAGAAATATAATTTTACAAAATTAGTTTTAAAATGTAATTAGTTTAAAAATATAATTTTACAAAATTAGTTTAAAAATGTAATTAGTTTAAAAATACAATTTTACAAAATTAGTTTAAAAATGGTGTTAGTTTAAAAATATAATTTTACAAAATTAGTTTAAAAATGTAATTAGTTTAAAAATACAATTTTACAAAATTAGTTTAAAAATGTTGTTACTTTAGAAATATAATTTTACAAAATTAGTTTTAAAATGTAATTAGTTTAAAAATACATTTTTACAAAATTAGTTTAAAAATGTAATTAGTTTAAAAATACATTTTTACAAAATTAGTTTAAAAATGTTGTTAGTTTAAAAATATAATTTTACAAAATTAGTTTAAAAATGTAATTAGTTTAAAAATACAATTTTACAAAATTAGTTTAAAAATGTTGTTACTTTAGAAATATAATTTTACAAAATTAGTTTAAAAATGTTGTTAGTTTAAAAATACAATTTTACAAAATTAGTTTAAAAATGTTGTTACTTTAGAAATATAATTTTACAAAATTAGTTTAAAAATGTAATTAGTTTAAAAATACAATTTTACAAAATTAGTTTAAAAATGTTGTTAGTTTAAAAATATAATTTTACAAAATTAGTTTAAAAATATAACTTTACAAAATTAGTTTAAAAACTTCGCAAAAGTTTACAAAATGAAACTTATGTTCGTTTTAAATGTTTTTGAGATATGGCGTCCACTCCCGATGGTTCAGGTAGGGATGAGTCGGGTCAGGTTCCGGGGCGGACATTCGGCCGTAGTTCCGTGGTCGATCATCGAGGTTATCCCGACCACGTCGACGGACTCTCCTGGGGTCGGCGATTGATCATCAGGATGCACCGAACGATGACGCTACACCTCCACCGCGTGATGATGCCGCACCTCCACCGCAGCGGCCACGTATATTGTCGCAGCCCCGCCTCCACTACCTCCGCCGGTCGCAGCCCCGACGGACGCCTTATAGTCCGCATCGCACGCAAGTCTCTAACATAGAAGATTTTGCTATATCCTTTAGTTACATGTTTCATTACCGATCACGGTTTACGTTAATGTGCGGTTTGCATTCGGAGCGAGATCACGCGCGCGCTTTCGAATGTCGTCGCGAACCACTTCTCCGGATTCCCTCCCAAATACTACCAGCAGACGGCGGGCGAGCTTGCCGCTTGGGCAAATAAGTTCGCGGTACTTTAATAATTATTAATTTTTCATATATTACATTAATTAATACTAATACTTGTTATAAATTACTTAGGATAATGACGTTGTCTTTTAAATTTAAATGCAGAACAACATGTGTGGGATGAGCCGGGCTTTCTGGAGAAGTTGCACTCCCGGTTTGCGGAGTTCTACCAGAACACGCAGAACAATATTCGAAAGAAGTGCAAGCGATTGCATCCGCTGGATCCGGACAATCCTGACTACCTGGATTGGCTACCGCTCATCCCAGCTCGCCTCAACCCAAACAAGTGGAGGATCTTTGCTCGAGTACTACAACAAGCGACTTCAAGGAAGAATCCCGAGAAGAACAAAAGGAATGCGAGTAGCACAGATCGTCCGAAGATTAAGTCGTTTGGCAACAAGTCCAAACAGAGAGTTTATGAGGACTTGGTAATATTCTTTACCCAGTTCATTATTTAAACATCTAATTTTAATTTATTTAATTTATGAACAAATTAATTACTTTATAAATATTGTTGGACAGAGCAAACAAGCTGGGCACCGGCTACGGCAGGAGGAGTTCGGGGAGGCATGGCTTGGGAAGGAATCGGCCGTTCTGGTATTATTCATTCGTTTTCCTCAATTCAAATTACCGTCTCTTTTAATATTATTTAACGTAAGTTTATTTTTGTTATTACTTAGGAGGAGTATAGGACGCGTCTCATTACCAAGTATGGGCCAAATGGACCGTTCCTAGCGATCGATGACGAGATCTACAAATCTGTTGTGGGTGGGCCCACTCGAGGACGCTGGATCGGTGCCCCGCCACAAATTGCCCATCCGGAGCGAGTTCGAGGAACCTCTGCGATCTCGAGTAATTAAATTGTCGTTTAATTAATTTATATAATTTGAGTTATTTTTATGTAGTAGATTTTAATTTTTTAAAACACGTTAACTTTCAGCGAGAATGAGCTTGAGGACCGTCATCGGCGGGATACGGATGCGATGCGTGACTTCGCCCGGCCCGGCTTGCCGCGGCCCGAATGTGAGGGATGCTGATCTTGAGGCTTGGAAGACCTACGCATTGCGATCCTTCGATTCAGCCATCAGCAACATCTAGGCGGCTATGCGTTATGGGGGTATATCCCGCCTAATGTGATGCCGCCTGATCCCTTATCAGCTGGATCTTCCTCTAGGCCTCCGCCCTTCCAGCAGCAGCCGCCTCAGCACTTCCAGCACCCGTCGTCTCAATACTACCAGCATCCGCCGCAATTCCAGCAGCAGCCGCCGTCGCACCACTTCCAGCAGCCGCCGCAGCACCACATCCAGCGGCCGTCCCAGCAGCCCTTCCAGCAGCCCTTCCAGCAGTCGCAGCCTAATGTCAGCCTGGGCCTGGGCTTCACACACCCCGACGGGGATTATCGGCCGGAGATGCCAGATCCACAACAAATCCCACACCAGCAGCAGCAGCAGCAGCAGCAGCGGCGGCCATTCATGGACATTGGGGACGACGACTTTGTTGATTACTTCAACCCTACTGACCCAAACGCGGATCAGACCGACGGTTTTTAGGGTTTACGTAAATAATAATTAGATTTTGTTGTAATAAACTATTTACTATATTTATAATTATATTTTTGCATTGTTATTAAATTTTAAATACATTTTACTATATATATGAACTATTTACCATATATATAAACTATTTACTATATATATAAACAATTTACTATATATATAATTATATATATAAACAATATACCCGAAAAAACGCTTACCGCGGCCTTGTGCGCATCCAGGCCGCGGTATACGATGCCGCCGCCGTCATAGTCGTGCCGCGGCCTGCACGCGCAAGGCGCGGCGTGCTGCGGCCTCGGCCGCGCCACCGAAGCACCGGGGGCGATTTTACGCGGGAATACCGCGGCCTATCCTTGATGCGTACAGCGGCGTTACGCGTATTTGGCGCGGTACACGCTGCTTTAACGACGTAGTGTTGTAACGCACAGGCGTTACCAGGGCGCTACCAGCCTTGTCAGGTTGGCAGGTCTGGTAACGCATTAGGCTGAAGTAACGCCTCAATTTGTAACGCACTGGTAACGCCCTTGTGCGTTACAATTCGTAATGGATTGGTAGTGAATTTGGCGTTACCAGGCCTCCCTCAAATACATAGTGTGACTCGGATGCGATGGAAATGTATCTCACCTCATTTTGGCAGAATGGAATTTTGACGGAATGGAAAGGATTCGAGTTGCGGTTCTAGAGGTAGAAAATGAACTTTGTGATGTTATTTATAGGCTTCGCATACCCTAATGCACAAGTTTAGTTGGCATGAAACTCTTTTGTAGCTTATCTCATATGACAGAATTGGTTATGATTAGATATTTTGTTGGTTTAGAATTCTACTCATTATATAATTAATTGATAAGATAAGATTTAGAAAATCTGAAAATAACTAATTAATAAGATAAGATTTAGGAAATATGAAAATATAATAAACTCTATAAAATTACTAAAATCGAAAAAAATAAAATACTTAAAAAATAAATAAAATTCCATGTGACACTCTATGGAACTCTTCTAAGTTCCTCTAATAATATAAGAATAGATGTCACTTTTTAAAAGCGACTATTTGATTTAATCATCGCTTTTGGAAAGATGGGTATGATATTTGTCAAAAGTGAGAAATGTAAGGGTTGAGAGCTGATATTCTATTCCTTGCTTGCGTTTGAACTTTAGCGTCGCGCAGCGGCGCAGGTGAATGGGAGCAGCGACCACAGCCAAGGGTCGGGTCCTGTCGCTCGCACCACCACTCCCCTGCTGTCCCGACGGCGAGCCACCACCGATCCGCCACCTGATCGTCAGTTCAAGCCAGCGGTACCACCGCAAACGGGCAGCAGCTGGGTTTCGCGAAGAAACCCTTGTTGCTGTCCAGCCCACCGCCACAGCCAGCTCCAAGCAACAGGTTTCAATTTCTCGCGTTTCTGATCCTCAATTACTGTCCAATCCCTTCACATTTTCTCATCGTTTTAGATGTTCTGTTTATGAGAGTGTTCCTTTTCAATTACTGTCAGTGGCATTTTTTCTTGTAACTAGGTGATTTGGATACAGGAGAGCTGAATTTAAGATGTCGGTTATGTAAGTTATGTTGATATTGTATGATATTAATATCAGTAGGTTATTAGATACTCTGAATGGATACCTGTAGAACAATATTTTAAAAAAACACCATAAGCGACGAGCAAGCCCTCGTTTTATTTTTTTGTTTCCAGCAATGAGAGAGCTATGGCTAAGCTACGGTTAAGCTGACACTAAAACCTACAGTTTTGGAGTGCAAAAATAGGGATTTTGACGGCATCCTCATGGCTCCGATGAAGAGGGTGGAAGAGAGTCGCAACAGAGGAAGGATGGATTGGTGGAGAAAAGGCATAGCAGAGTAGGGGTGAGTTCGAGCCGAGATCGGGCTTGTTAAATTTGGGCTCGGCTCGAACTCTACCGAGCCTGAGAATTTGAGTTCGACGAGCTCGGCTTGATGATTCGTGATGCTGATCTAACAAGGTAGTGATGCTGATCTAACAAGGTAGTCATGCTGATCTAACAACTCATCATACTGACCAACATTTTATGCTGATCAATCAAGTAGTTATGTGGATCGAATAAGGTAGTGATGTTGATCTGACAATGTAGTGATGCTGCTCTAACAAGGTAGTGATGCTGATCTAACAACTCATCATGCTGATCACCATTTTATGCTTATCAATCAAGTAGTTATGTGGATCTAACAAGGTAGCGATGCTGATCTAACAATGTAGTGATGTCGATCTAACAAGGTCATACCTGCTGACATTTGATAAGGGTATATTAGTATTTTCACTAGGTTCGATAAGGCTTGTGAACCTTATCGAATCGAACATTTCATATTCGAGTTCGGATCGTTAACGACACGAGCCTGAGGAACGGCTCGACGGGCTTGTTTACGTTCGAGCTCGAGCCAAGCTCGGCTTCGGCTCAATTCGTTCCACACCGCTATAGCAGAGTAATGGGAGCAGAGGAACGAGGTCTAGGGTGGGTTTGAACTATATATGGGAAGAGGATTGGTGGGTTTGTAAGTTTTTAAAATGTTTGGGGGGTTAAGTATAGTGTTTGCAAGAATAAGTATACATGTTAACCATCTCAGTGACACGTAAGCATCCTAAATGCCACCGAGTACATTTTAAAGGAGGGTGACTGGTGGTGGATCCGTGTAAGCAGCCGCCATGATCTTTCTATATTGACGTGTTTTGACGTTACTGGACGCCATGAGGATTTGTGCGATGTGTGTTTGATTCGAATTCGAGAATAGGGATAACGGGGTTCTCTATTTGTAGTCTTTTGAGTGATAGTTGCGAAGAAGATCCATTAATTCCCCCATAAATGCTTATATAGTCCATTGCTGTAGTGACAAAATTGTAATATCCCAATATAGTGTCAGCGGACACGTGTCTTTAATACGTTCGAGAGTATAGTCTGGGAATTTCCTTTTAGTATGTTTGGGTCAACTCTAATTAAGTCCGGTGATGTCCTTGTCTCGTACGGGTTTATGGATTATTGAATTTTTAATGGAGTCCTTATTTTGGCTCTTCTTGGGCCTTTCTTGGCGCTTTTGGGTCTTTTAAGTAGATTAGTGCAGCGGCCATCGAAACAAACACCATCCCGTTCACTAATGTTATTGGCAGAATGTTGCTCGAAAATAATTGGTTGAAAAAATATGAATACCCCTAGCTATATATATTTTAGTAGCAAAATCCTACCTTTTGAGAAATTGTAACTATAATTCAACGTTTTTTTTGAATGGTTCCGCTTGCAATAAATAAATTATATAATGAGTAATGCGAGGAGATGGCAACATTGAACGATCGAGGGCCATGAACCCAATTACTTGGAGTCTTGGTCAGTTACTTGTAGCTTAATTAGACAATTCCTGCATACGCGTTGGCTCTACCGAATACGAACAAGAAGACTTGGTTCGGTCTTCAATCGATCTTTCCAGTGGCGGATGCAATTAAATAGGAGCGGTGTCCATGGACACCACTCAAAAAATGTAAACCTTACTTATATATGAGTAATTTTTTTAATGGACACCACTAAAAAAATTATCTAGACACCACTCATATTATTAAGTTTTTGTTATGATTTATTTATTAATTAATACAACTAATTATCATCTTTTACCCATATCAATCAATCAATTGAGCATTAATCCCAACTCGTTGGAGGCGGCTACATGAATCATACGTCTTCATTTCGCTCTATTTGTTACAAGGTCATCCGGAAGTTCCAGTAACTTAAGATCTCTCTCAAGTAGACTTACCCATGTAAGTTTAGATATTCTCTTACCTCATTTAAACTCTCCTAAATCTTTTACCTTACCCGTAAACAATTTAAAACAAGAAAAGTCCATATAACAAATTCATACCCTACACTTACCCACATATAAAACAAAAACATCCAAATCTTTATCTCGTTTAAACTCTTCTAAATCTTTTTCCTTACCTGTAAACAATTTAAACCAAGAAAAGTCCATATAACAAATTCATACCCTACACTTAACTACGTATAAAACAAAAACATCCAAATCTAAAACAAAACAAAGCCCGTTACCCTCTTCATATCAGGAAAGTTGGTACTACAATTCAACTTTTGAGCATGTGTTTGACTCATTTTTATAAAGGAAAATTATGTTAAAATTATTCTTAAATGAATGTCTCTAGTTTCTTTTTTTTCTTTGAACCTTTTTAACAAATTCTTCTTAGTGAAAATTTAAGTCAAACTATATCTAATTTGTTGGGATGAAGGAAGTTTGCTTTTTTAATACAATTTTTTCATTGTGAAAATTTAAGTCCAACACAAATTCGACAGAAACTTATCAAGTATTAGTGTATTTACATTTGAAGTTACCAATGATTCTCAGCTATGAAGATTATTAAGATCAACTTTTGAAGTTTGATGGGTGAACAATTTTTTGGCGGATTGTTTATTAAAATATATTTAAAAAGAAGTATTTGAATGTATAAATAATAGTATTATTTTATACCATTTTCACAATAGAAAAGTCGTATGAGTCAATTATAAGGTATTCTTTTCCTCCAAATTAATGTATAATGTGGACAACTCTCACTGAAATTTCTGGATCCGCCACTGGATCTTTCACGCCATGATGACTTGACATACAGAAGAAAAGTCGAGTCTTTGATGATTAGGCTTTGATTCATGAATCTGTGTTCTGCATATTTATGCAAGCACTGAATGCAATTAATTTTGCAGGACATAGCTATTCTCTTGCTTTTCTACCGAGAAGAACAAAATGAGAGCAGTGACTTCAGTTCTGCTTTTGGTAGCGACAACACTATTAATGGCTACCACCACCGGAGAGAAGGGTGGATGCCTCCAAAAATGTGGGAACATCACCATCCCATATCCCTTTGGAACGACAGATGAGTGCCGACTCAGTGGGCAATTCTCCATCACCTGCAACAGCACCGGTTTCAACCCTCCCAAAGCCTTCCTTGGGGAAACCAGCCTTGAGGTTACCAACATCTCCCTTAACGGCGAGATAAACATCTTAAACCAAATCGCTTACGATTGTAACTACACTGATGGGAGCCGTGACGGAAGGAATACAACTCTCAGGGCGGGCAACTTCACCATTTCACCGACGAAGAACAAGTTCATCGCCATGGGATGCCACAGCGACGCCACCTTTAAGTCATGGCTCAATGATTCGGATTGGTTCAAAACCGGCTGCAGCACCTATTGCTTAAGTGATGCTCGGGTGGAGGATTCCTGCTCCGGGGTTGGTTGTTGCCGGACCCCCATCCCCCGCCGACTCTCGTTTGCAACTGTGCAGTTGTTCCATTACCTTAGTGTACCCAACTTTAGCAGGTGCAGCTACGCCTTTATCGCTCACAATGACTTCAACTTCAAGAAAGAGTATATTCGTGTGTTCGCACCAAAATCAGTTCCGGTTGTGTGGGATTGGGCCATTGGTAATCAAACATGTGAAGTTGCGGCACTAGACCAGACCACCTTCCTCTGTAAGGCCGATGCCACATGCTTCGAAAAATCCGAGGAAGGGATTCCTGGTTACCTTTGTAGATGCAAGGATGGTTATCAAGGCAACCCTTATCTTGAACATCCTGATCTTGGATGTAAAGGTAATCAATTTTTGGTACCAATTTAATGTCATTTCAAAACCTATGAACTTATAAACTACTAAAATTACTCATGATCCATCAACGATATGCACGCAGACATTGATGAATGCTCCGACCCCGGTTTGAATAATTGCGAAAGTATATGCATCAATTCACCCGGGAGTTACACATGTCAATGCCCCAAAGGATACCGCGGTGATGGCAGGCGAAGCGGCTTAGGTTGTATGAAAAGAACTTCTCTTATCATAGCCATAACGACTGGTTCTTGTGCCGCATTAGGCTTATTATTTCTACTTCTTGGAACATGGTGGTTTGCCAAAGTGGTGAGGCAGAGAAGGAATGCCAAACAAAGACAAGAATTCTTCAAGCGAAACGGAGGCCTTCTCCTGCAGCAAAAACTTCTTTCTAAAGAAGGAAGTTTCGAGAAAACAAAGATCTTTGCAGTGGCCGAATTGGAGGTAGCAACTGATAAGTTCAACCAGAATAGAATCATTGGCCATGGAGGACAGGGCACAGTATATAAAGGGATGTTGGAAGATGGAAGAATCGTGGCGGTGAAAAAATCTAAGCTTGTTAACAAAGAGCAACTCGAACAGTTCATCAACGAGTTCGTGATTTTGTCACAGATTGACCACAGGAATGTGGTCAAACTGTTCGGTTGTTGCCTGGAGACGGAGATTCCCCTTTTGGTCTACGAGTTTGTCCCCGGTGGCACTCTATTCCATCTTATCCACGATGAGACAGAGGACTCGCCGCCATCATGGGAGATGAGACTGCGTGTGGCGGCAGAAGTTGCCAACGCCATTGCTTACCTCCATGCGTATGCTTCAGCACCCGTGTTTCATAGAGATATTAAGACGAGCAACATCTTGCTTGACGAGAAATTGAGGGCGAAGTTGTCCGATTTCGGGATCTCAAAATCCATGGACATCGATCAGACCCATTTCACGACACAAGTGAAAGGAACCTTCGGATACTTCGACCCGGAGTATTTCCGGTCTAACCACTTCACGGAGAAAAGCGATGTGTACAGCTTCGGGGTGGTTCTAGCGGAGCTTGTAACAGGAATGAAGCCGATTTTGATCGTCGGGCCACTGGAGGAACCTAAGGGACTTGTGGGACATTTCATCTCGTCCATGGAGGAGGACCGACTGTTTGAGATTCTCGACGAGAGGGTGGCGGCAGAAGCTGTCGATTGGCAGCAGGTCGTGGTAGTTGCGAAGCTGGTGAAGAGGTGCTTGAATCTGGAAAGAAAAAACAGGCCATCGATGAAGGAGATTGCAAGAGAGTTGGAGGGAATTGGATCAGGGAAGGGTTTAGTTTTGTCAAAGGCGCATGATGAGAGTCTAGAATTGGACCTAGGCCCTCATCCAAAGATGTGCTTCTCCGATAATACAACAGCTCCCTCCATCTCCATACAGACAAATCCCTTCATGTTCCAGACGAGGTGACTTAATGTTGATTAATTTGCTTCCAAAGTTAGAGTTGTTTTCATTAAAGAGTTTATTAATTTGTATGTTTATCATCAAGTATATTTAAGAGCTTCATCAAAATTCAAATAATAATGCATGTGTTGAAACTAGCAAAGCTTAATTGCTACCCTTCTTTGTTTCCTTTTCGTTTTTCCTTTTGTATTCTATGTTCCTTTTTTTCATTCTTTTTCTACAAGCTTCTGTATTTCCTTCTATTTATTATTTTAGTTTTTCTCTACATACCTTTATTTGTTGTCTTATTCTTTTTTTAATACATTTTGTTGTCTTATTCTATTATTAATAATTTTTACTTTTGTCCATTTTTCATTATTTTTTTTCTTCTTATTTATGGCTTTAATTTCGTAAGATTAAAATTTTATTTATGTTATTAATAATTTTATTTTAACTAAGATTATTTTTATTTCAGATCATAGGGATGATTTTGGTGACATGCTTGATGGAATGTTCTCCTTTGTAATTCTTGATACCCGTGCGTGACAGAAGGTTTATATTAGCTCGAGATGTAATTGGTCTCGCACCCCTTTATATGGGTTGGGACCTTGATGGTATGTAATATGCCCTTTCTGCAATCTTCATGTTTTGATATTGGAATAATTCTCAGACTGATCTTTGCCATTCTCAGAAAAAAAAAAACTCTCGCTCTCTCTCACAGAAAACCCAACTTCTTGATTTTATCCGGTGGTCGGATCTGGCCTGGCCGGATCCGGTCAGCTTTGTTCCTCTCATTTTTGTTTTATGATCTCTTTCTTTTTGCCTTTTCTTCTCTTAAGACTTTGTTTCGTGGCTCTATTATCAGATCTGCTGAGGAGTGGGTTGCAGTGAAGGAGTTGGGGAAGACGAGGCTTCATGCCTCTGGTGATGGTAGCGGCGCATCCGACGATGAGAGAGACTCGATCCGGCGCTGGGCGCAGTGAGGGAGGCGGTGTCACCGTACGAAGCGGCGGCGGAGGAGGTGAGGTTGAAAGAGGCGGAGATCGAGAAATTAACGGAGAAGCAAGCACTGTTTCTTTTTCGGGAGCAGCGATCCAGACAGGGCGGCCAAGGGGGTTTGGTGACAATGACAAGGCGTGGTGTGCAAGAAGCCATGGAGTTTGGGTCCATGGCTGTAGCTCCTTCCGACCTTGCTGTCCAGCAGCAGTGGGTGGCTGTAGCCCATGATTTATAAAATCGAACCGGACACAGAACCGTTTAAGTTACCGGTTCACGGTCTGATCGGTTTGACCGATTGAGCCACCGGTTTAACCGGTATTAGTTAAATACGCGGGATATCTAACATTTATCATTCATCTTAAAGTAAATAAGTAATTTATAATAAACTCAAGAACATATATCCATCAAAACTCAAAATAGTTAGCACATATATGCTTTAAAATTACAATGAGCATTAAAAATGTAAAATAAAAATTTTTAATTTTTTTTAAATCTTTTTTTCTTGAAAACCGGCGGTTTCCGGTTCAACCGGTTCGCCGGTTTTGTCCGGTTCCGCCGGTTTTCACCGGTTTCTAAGCAGAGGCCTCAAAACCGAAAACTGACCGACATGCCACCGGTTCGCGGTCCAACAGGCCGGTCCGGTCCGGTTTTCTCAACCATGCTGTAGCCTCAGGTGGTTGGTGCTCGGCGTTCACTGGTAAAGGAGGTTGTGTGTGGCACGAGGCAGCAATACAACTTCTGCCCTAGGGAAGTTGTCTTGAAATGAGCTTTTCTTTAGTGGGCTTAGCTAGGGTAATTAGGGTAATTGTGGTGGGAGGTTTTTAAGGACTATTTGAATTTTGTTAAGGGGATTTTTCCGATTATAGGTGTGGTGGGTCACTATCTGGATTTGGAGTGATGGTTTGCTTAGGAGTAGTTTTCCCAAAAACTTGTTTTAGGGAATTAGGTGTAATTGTACCTTATTATTTATAAAGAAAAATTGCTATTCAAAAAAAAAATATTGAGGAACAAACTCTTTATCGTTAGTGTCTATGGATAAACTGAATTTGATTTGCTCCCTATATATACATGAGAATCGCGGCTATGGTTTCTGAATCTTGTACAGATAGTGAGATGGAAAATGCTGATGTTTTTTTATTCATTTTATTGCTCATACTAATTTCTATCCGTAGGATCTTCACATACTTCCATGCAAGGCATCCCATCTTCAATGCAACTACTGCTTTTTTTCTTCAGTGAATATGCATTACCATGAGAGGATGATGAAGATATGTACTTCATACACAAATGAAGATATGAAGATTTTCGGGATGCAAATTACCGGGATGAAAATAGCAAAAGATTTGTCTTAAAATTGTAAGTCAATTATACCCTTCGTTTCTATTAATTTCAAAGTATCCTCCAAGTATCCTAGCAATAGAATTGGAAGGATGAAATGTTCTAGGTAAAAAGTGCATCAAAAGTTAAGATCCGAGTTTTCCATGATGAGATCGAAGGTAGCGACGATGATATCGGAGATGAAGACGATGAGATCGGAGACAGCGTGAAGAGATCGAAAGCAATGACCAAGAGATCAGAGGGAGCAACAATGAGATCAGAGACAACGATGATGTAATCGAAGGTGACGATGATGAGATCCGAGCAGCGATGATGAGACTGGAGGCCTTGTTGACGATGAGATCAAAGGAGGCAACGGCGAGCATTCATGTACATATTTCACGGGATTCCAGTGAAAGTAATTACATACAATATCTTTTTACATGGCCATCTTAATTAATCAATCCTCATGTTAAAAGCACGTGTTTCCAAAATCAAAGAATGACCGAGTAAGCGAACACGACATGGTGAAGCTGAAGCATGCAGGGACAGGGTCAACTGTTGAAGCTAGATGAAGACCTTAATTTGATTAGTCTCTCTTCCAGAATTAAGAAGAGGAGGAAGAAGAAGACTTGGTTCGGGTCTTAATTCCACGAAGCTGCATGACATTTACTCCCTAACTTGCAGAAGATGAGAGGGTAGAGCCATGCATTGACCCAGTACGCTTTGATTCTTCCAGTGCCATTCCCGTAGACAAAATGAAAAAAAATGGGATTCCACCTATCAAATTTTGAAAATATAATTTCATAAAAAAGTAAAAATATTATTAAAAAAATATTACGTTTCATTACATTATGTTAATAACATATTTTGAAATAAAAAATCATACAAAATAGAGCATTTTTTCTTAAACCTCCATCAATGTTGTCAGTCATCTAAAAATCTCCTCATTGTAAGGTCACGTCTTATCACATTCAAAGAAAAAATTAAAACTAAATCACAAAAACGGCTTCCACGAGCATTCCGGGATGCAAAATCATTAATAATAACATCAACATCACTGCTTTCTAATAAATTATTCTCAATTGATAATATTGTCAAACCATTCAACCTTTCTTGCGACATTGATGACCTCATGTAAGTTTTTATCAACTTTAGCTTTTAAAAGTTTCTTTCAGCTGATGTCACAGTTACAAGCATAGTTAAAAAACATTATAAGCAATGGAAACATTCAGATAACAATCTATATTTTTTGTAAACTTAAGAATTTCAATAGCAGACATCTAATTTGGCAAAGTCGTTTGCTACACTTTTAATTCAAAGTTAAAATTATTTAAATCAACATCATTTGAATCACCCTGAGAAAATGTGGAGTGAAAATTAGCAAGTGACTATTGAAATTTTTGGGGAAAAATTGATATTTTTCATTTGAATTAATGATAGGTTTGTTGGGAAATGGAAAAAAGTTTTTTTTTGATACATTGGAGGTAGGAGATTGAGGATATGATCGAAACTTAACACAAGACCTTCACCTTATGTCCCATGAGCATAACCACTAGGCTACAAGCTCGGGAGACAGAATAATTGAATGAGATTGGGAGAAAATTAATTGAAAGATCATGGAGAAATTAAAGACGCTAATTCACTTTCTTTCCATTGGATATGTCGTTCGTCAAATCGTCATTAACGTAAAGATATTTTTTTACTGTATAGAATATATTTTCAAATTTGGACCCCTTAACTTGTTGGGTTCTAGGCAGTTGCCCCTCGAGCCTACCCTCAGAACAGGCCATGATTCTTCAATTTGCATATATATATATATATATATATATATATATATATATATATATATATATATATATATATATAGTACAAATGCTCTTTTCATAAATGTTGAACGACATTTTTACCCTTTTGATATTAATAGGATACTAAATGACCAATGAAAAAATCTCTCTAAACAATCTCCAAATATTCGCCACTTCTCCTCCAAAATAGCATTATTATGGTAAAACTCTTTCTTATTCCTCAAATTTATTTTGATGATCATAATTAAGCACCTAACTTTTACTAAAATAAGAAAATACACTTCTAGAATTATTTGGAGACTAAGGGAGTAAATGGTTTAACCTTTAGATTAAAGTTACGTCGTTTAACAGTAATGCCGAAATTTATAAGTCACTATTTATATTGAAGTTTCAATAACGTTAGAATTCTAAAAAATTATTTTAAAAAAAAGAATTCTGAAAAAAAATGTAAGTAATATATTTTTTTACAAAATCTATCATATTATATATTTGTTTTTTTGAAAATTTTGACTTTTAAACTTGTGTGTGCCTCACATTATTAATAACATTCGTTTTTTAGTAGAAATACTAATTTTTAAAATCTTAAAAAAAGTATATTAACTGAAAGACCTTTAGCATATATATGCCTATAATTATTCTACATCATTTGAATTAAAAACATAGATTAAATACTACACTACATCGGTGAAACAAGGCGTACTGCGGCCAAACCCGCGGTAATTACCGCGGACATGGCCTCGGTAATCGTCGCGGTAAAATTGCCCGTGGTAGCCATCCTTACCGCGGCCTTGCCGCGCTGCTAGCCTGCGGTAAGGCTGTGACGGCGGAGCCTTCCTCCACCGCGCGCGTGGCCGCGGTAAACGTTTTTATCAAAAAATAAAACAATTTAATATAATAATTACATAATTGTTTTTATATTTATAATTTTAGTTAAAAAATTATTTAGAAATTAATATCAAATGGAAAAATATGTATATATAATAAATTGTTATTTTACACCTAAATCTAAATAATGTTTACAAAAATCCTAAAAATTATCGTTTCGGTCTGCGTTTTGGTCCGCATTTGGATAAGTACTGTTAAGATAATTAACAAAGTCGTCGTCCTGAACCCCCGTAAGTCCCTCTATGAATGCTCGCCGGTGCGGCTGCGGGATCGGCATCTCCGACCGATAATCCCCGTGGGGATGTGTGAAGCCCAGGCCCAAGTCGACATTGGGCTGCTGCTAGAAGGGCTGAGACGGCTGCTGCGCGCGGCTATTGGAAGAACTGATGCGGCGGCTGCTGGAAGGGCGGGGGCTGGGACGAAGATCCAGCTAACAAGTGCGGCGACATCGCGTTAAATGGGACGTATCCCCCATAACGCATAGCCACCGGATGTTCTTGACGATTGAAGCGAAAGATCGCAACGTCCGTCTTCCATATCTTATTATGCTATCCTATGATGTCGTTTGTCCCTTAAATTTGTACTTTTTAATAAGTGTATATTGTTACGTGTACTACAATCAACCATCATTAGTAAGGAATATCGATAAGAAAGACGATGTAGTTTATGCATAGTTCCTTAATGTTCTGTTTTTTATGTTATAGGGTTTGTTTTTTAGTCTAACTATCTTTGCACCATGTTGCACTCTATGGATGATTATTTGACCTTAGAGATTCAATATGGGGATCAAGTAGAGTACATTGATTGGGTTGATGGTGACAGGGTTTCTTTGCACGAAATAGATAGAATGATCGAGATGCCAAAATAAATATAGGCACAGTGGGGTGAAGTATTTTTGAGAGGAGGAGGAAAGCTTAGGGCGGGGTTCGGTGCACGATCGAGGGCTTTTTTTAGCTCAATGCAACACATGGATGCAATGATTCAAATACATTTATAAACACCTTACTTACCCTTGTTCTGTCTATTGTAATAAATGGGCTTTGAGTAAGGGATCGAACCCAAGATAATCTAGCGTTTCTAAATTAGCATGCTAAGTGCGTAAATAAACTAATATGTAATGCAAGAGTGGAATTCAAAAACAATAGTAATGAACCAAAATCCAAACGATAACAATAATTCAATAATTAGAAGTCCCTTTGGTTGTTTAGAAATGATGACGTTAAATGGCATGCTAATTTGAGATTAACGCAATGATAGAGGAGATTGGATTAAAATCAAACTCTAGCTTACGAAGCTAGAATTATCCTTACCGTAAATGACCAAATGAATACTCATCATTTGCACCATTTAGGGTAGCTTTAAGCAACCTAATTATAGTCTCCTAATAATCTACATTAACATACTTAAGCAATCCTAGAATACCTAACCATTTCTCATAGTAAATTCAATGAAATGCTCTTTTAAGCATTTCGTCAAACACTTGGTAGGTGTTAAGAAGAGGTAGGCCTCCATCTCCTCTCACACCTTCTTTAAGCTCAAGAAATGATCACTCATCATGCATAATCATCAAACCAACATATTAACATCATCTAACAATCATTCAACTACCTAAACAACCAAAGAGATGAAGAACTACTCCCTACTAATGCTCAACACGTTTTGCTCAAACATAATGAACATATAATAAATGAAAGTAAAAGAGATAAGAGAGAAGCTTAGAAATGATGTAGCAATATTCAATCATCCATAAAACAAACCAAATTCGAACTAAGGAATGAGGAATGAGTTGAGAGCTCTAAAAGGAGCTTTAACTCCCTAAGGAAACTCTATTTGTAAAGGGAATACAATGAAGCTTATATAGATGGATAAAGGAGCCAACCATCATCATAAACTAAGGAAAATCACATGGAGGTAACATGGAGTGGTGTTGGAAAGCTTCCTTGATCTGGAAAGGTGAATTTTTGGAATACTGGTTGACCAATAATGGTGGTGAGCTGACTTAGGGACCTACATTGTAAGGAAGATGATTGCAGGAATCTGCGTCCGAGTGACCGCCTGGCCTTAGGTTCGGGCCGCCAGGCGTGTTTCGCCTGACCAGGCGACTTCCTGGTTGGGGAGCTGGGCCACCCGGGCCCCTGAACCTCCTCGATGTTGGGCTCGGGCGACCACCTGGGCCTTTGATTCTCCGCTTGGGTAATTTCCTTCACCATTCCTTGAATTGTTTCAGATTTTTCAATTTGGGCCTCGGCTTTCTCTTAATGGCCCTTTTACGTATGAATTCACCCATTTTGACCTCCGACACCAAACACCTATAAAATACACTTGCGCTCATACTAAGTACTGACAAAACTCAAATAATGGTATGTATATGAAGGTAAAAACATATGAATAACGCACACTTATCAGTGCCTCTCTTGTCTGATGCTGATGTAGTGCAGTTGGTTTTAGGAGTTCCAACAAGTAAAGTTTTAGAACTGCATGTTGAGGACAAAACAATGACTGAGGATCTAGATCTTAGTGGGAACTTTAGTAAGGCTGAGAGGAAGAGTTTGGTAGATGAATTCTTATAATCTCTTAAATCATCAAAACAGATAACCGTGAAGTTGATAGGTAATGAAAATTATCAGTTAGTAGATGAGACACATGATAAAGGCAACATGGATAATGCACTAAGTAAATATGGTGATAGTGATGGTGAAGATGAAGATTTCAAGGATGAAGACTATGACTTTTTTGATGATGAAGAGTTGGATGATGGTTCATATGATCTGACCGTGGACTTTGAGGCTGAACGTGGGTTTAGGTTTTAGAAGAAAAGTGAAAAGGAGTTAAGGAAGAAACACTTTAAGTATCAATGGTGAAGACTGAAGATGAACATGAAGGACCTTCTGATGATGATAGTGATAGTGACAGGAATAGTTGTGAGACGCAATATGATAATTCAGATGCATTACTGAGTTGTTATGAGTCAGATGAAGATAAGGATGAGCATAGCATACTTCTTGTAGACCTCCTGCAGCTCCAGAATTCAATGTTGTTGTGGACATGAAGGACCTCAAATTCAAGATTGGCATGAAATTCTCTTCAAAAGCTGAATTCAACTCAGCTGTTAAGGTCTGGTGCATTAGCCATAAATATGAAAAGTTGAAGCAAGCTAGAAATTCTCGAGATAAGTTGAGAGTAAACTACGCCCGTAGTCCTGTAAGTTTGGGGTTTGTCCTATTTGGGTCCCGTTTTAAGAATTTGTATCACTTTAGTCCTGTAAGTTTCAATCGTGTGCACCGTTAGTCCTCCCGTTAAATTTTCCGTTAAAACTGACGTTAAAGTGGTAAAATTACCGAAATATCTAGGTATAATACTAAATTTAACATCAATCTTCTAAAAAAACTACAAATGAACCCCCACTTAACCCACCCAATTTCCACCTGCTTCCTTCACCTAGGGCACCACCACTGCCGCCAATTTTCATCACCGACGCCACCCTTCAGCCTTCCACCACCGCCCTGGCACCGCGTTACCATCCTCGCACCGTTTTGCCTCCTCCCTGGTAGATCTAAGGCGTAACTCTATCTCCAGACGATGTCCGACGCTTCCTGCCTAGATCGATGCCGTCGGCGGCGCCAGCGGTCGCATCGCCCTGTCCCGACCCATCGACCTAGGACCACCGCGCCCCCCACCTGGTTGCCACCGTTCGCATAGAAAGCCAGACGAAGCCACCACTACCGCCAATTACCGCCGCCGACGCCGCCCTTGCACCGCGCTACCATCCTCGCACCGTTTTGCCTCATTCCTCGTAGATCGAACTCGTAACTCTAGACGATGTCCGACGCCTTCCCTGCCTAGATCGCCGCCGTCGAGCGTCGCCAGCCGTTCTCTTCGGCCAGTCCCGCCCCATCGACCTAGGCCCACCACACCCCCGCCCTGGTTGCCCCCGTTCGCATTGGAAGCCAAACGAAGCCACCACTGCCGCCACTTGCTGTCGCTGACGCCGCTCTTGAACCTTCCACCGCCGCCCTTGCATCGCGCTACCATCCTCGCTGAAGATTGGTGTAGTTGAAAATTTGAAATTAGTTGGGGATTCATTTGTAGTTTTTTTAGAAGTTTGATGTTAAATTTAGTATTATACCTAGATATTTCGGTAATTTTACAACTTTAACGTCAGTTTTAAGAGAAAATTTAACGGGAGGACTAACGGTACACACGATTGAAACTTACAGGACTAAAGTGATACAAATTCTTAAAACGAGACCCAAATAGGAGAAACCCCAAACTTACAGGATTACGGACGTAGTTTACTCGATAAGTTGAGATGGGTTTGTAAAGCCGACGAGTGCCCTTTTTTCATCCTTGCTGGACTACTATCATCTGAATGTGGAACATGGCAGATTAAAACCGTGTGTTTGAAGCATAATTGCTATAGAGGGTTTAATAATGCTCAGACTGATTATAAGTTTCTTGCTGAAAGATATCTTGAGCAACTTGGAGATGATCCTCATTGGAGTTTACAAGGTATACTAGGGAGTGTGAGGAGAGAATTGGGTCTCGAGATCAGTAGAGACAAGGCTTGGAGTGTAAGACATAAGACACTTCAAATGATTGACTGGGATGAAGATGAACAATTTAAATATATTAGGAGGTATGGACTTGAAGTGATGAAGGAAAATCCTAGTACAACTTTTGGAATCAAATGTGATGATCAGATGTTTCAGAGGTTGTATGTTTGTCATGAACCATTGAAAAGAGGGTTCCTTCTTTGGTTGTAGGAAGGTTATCAGTTTAGATTGGTGTTTTTTGAAGGGGAGGTACGGTTACCATCTACTAACTGCGGTTGGTATAGATGCAAATGATTGCATTTATCCTGTTGCGTGGGCAATTGTAGAATCTGAAAACAAGCATTCATGGGAATGGTTTCTAACATTACTTGCTGAAGATATTGCAATTGAGAATTCCTATCATTGGACATTCATGGCAAATAAATAAAAGGTTATTAAAAGCAACTTTTTTTTGATAAATTCAATTATGCTGACATACTTAATTGTTTGTATTTTTTTGTTGCGAGGTTGATTCCAATGATAAATGAAATGTTTCGGAGTTACGAACACAGATTTTGTGTTCGTCACATGTACAACAATTTCAAAGTGCTAGTCACACAGGTAAGAGACTAAAAGACCTTCTTTGGAATGCCGCTAGAGCATCTCATGTTCCAGATTTTTGAAAGATGGATGTCAATTATACAAAGATAGTCCCCTGCAGCCTATGAATGGCTAAATGAGAGACTTGCCCACAACTGGTACCGATCTCACTTTACTAATGATGTAAAATGTGATATGTTGTTGAGCAACTTTTGTGAGTGCTTTAACAAGTTTATACTTTACGCAAGAGAGAAGCCATTCATAGCATGTTTAGAGCAAATTAGGGATCAGTTGATGAAGCGGATTCAATTGAAAAGAGATGCTATGAAAAAACATCATGTAATTCTTTGTCCAAGAATTGAGAAGAAGGCTTAAAAGATCAAGACCAAATCACTAGGTTACACAACCATTTGGAATGGAAGGGACACATTTCAAGTAAGTGGGTTCGGGGATCAATATGCTCTAGACCTCAATGCATGGACATGTGCTTGTATAAGGTGGGAATTGTGTGGAATACCATGTCATCATGCAGTTGTATGTATTAGACAAGTTGGTATGAATGTTGAGGACTATGTTGATGATTGTTACAAGGTGGAAACTTACCTCAAAATCTACCACCACATTCTAAACCCCATCAATGGAAAGGACTTGTGGTCTACTGAGATAGCTCCCACATTAAACCCCCTCCGAACCAACTTCAACTCGAGGAGGCGTAGGAAGGCAAGAAGAAAGACACATGAAGAGATTAAGGAACTTGAAGAGAAAAAGATGAAAAACAACGAACGAGGCAAAGAGAAATGGACAAAAAAAGGCACTGCAATGCATTGCTTTATATGTAAAGCTTTAGGACATAATGCAAGAAGCCATTCAAAGAAGGTGGGCCAGACTGCTATTCGCAATACCGCAAGTGTACAGCTGTCAAATAAGTAGTAAAACCGGTAATTCCGGTCCGAATTCACAGGGACTTGTGATTCTAGCAAAATGTGATGAATTACTAAATAAAGAAGATGAATTGATTGATTGATGAGAGAATTACTTAGCTAATAAAATAGAAGAGATTAATAAATGAAATACTAAAGCTACCTCCTAGGATTATTGATCCACTAAAACTTGAGTTTGACAATTTAGAATTACCTACAATTATTATTCTCAACTTATAAGTCGATGTATCAATTCTAGATGTCATCTGTCGAGGTTTCACATAAGTGATTAAAGCAAGCCGTCGCTTCACTTTAATAGTTCAAGTGATCTATCTTCTTCCTAAATCCATTGCAAGTCGTCACTTCACAACCAAATCTAGCCTAATTACCTTGTGGTCTAGTAATACTCCCTTATGTCTAGATGAAACATATCACAAATATTCTCTGACCAAAAGAATAATGCATGAACTATCCAAGTAATTAAATAAGTATCATGGAATAATAATAATATATAGAACTAAAGTATCAAACCCTAGGTTTAAGATTCGCAATAAATCATAGAAGATAAAATAGTTTAGAACATTGTTAAATAGAGGAGATGAGATTGAAGAACTCCGAAGCCGGTGTTGTTGCTTCCTTAACGTCGCCGCTGCTCAATTGTGCGAGCTCCTATTGTGTGCGGCCCCCTCTGTCCATTTCCCCCTGGTATGCGAGCTCTCACTTGACTTTTATAGCCAAGTTTACCAAGTCCGATTTGGACTACAAATCACCCAAGCCATCATGTGGCTTTTACAAACCCAATAGAAATTGGTTTCTAATAGACTCAAATACATGTTAGCCACCGTACATTCTTCACTTGATCAATTAAGTCACAAACTCTTGTCCTTTTGCCACTTTAGCCATCAACTTCTTCTTTTAATCCAAATTGTTTCCAACTTTTCATTCTCTTGTCAATTTAGCTCCAAATTCCTCAATTTTGCTTCCATATCTCTCAAAGTGGAATCCTGCAAAATTCTTGTACAAAATAATAAGAACAAAGCAATTATTTGAGTTTATATGCAAAATTTAATGAATAATAAATATACTAATTTGCACTTATCAACTGCAGGAAATTTTGAGGTATTAACACTGCTAAGTTTAGTATGAAATCTGTCATTTCATATGATTATCACTTTAATGATAATTACATATGTAGGTCCCTTCAGCTGTTATTAAAATGTTCCAACAGCCCAAAATACCCACTTTTAAGTGTTCTAGGATGTTCATTAGGTCATTCACTGTATTATGAGTAGATGTAAACATTGTTGTGACACTATGACATATTATTCATTTTGATTGAAGTGAAGGAACATTTCAGACGCTGCAGGAAAGCAGGAAAGAGGGAATTTTCCCGACCGGTGTCGCTCAACCACCAATTCAAAACAATAGTAGAAGCAGCCCATAGAAGTCTGAAAGCTTGCTATCGGTTTTTGTGATTTTGGAAAGCAATGGTATAATAGATCTCCTTTGTATGGAAGTATTAGTCCAAATGGGTTGGATTTTGTAAAGTGCAAAGGATGCCGATGAGATGCTTAGAACATCTATAGTTCTTGTTGGAACTTGGAATTAGTGGTATAGTTCTTCTAGGAACTCTATTAGGAACTCTATTATCATAGTGTGATGAGTTCTTGTTGGAACTTTCTTTTGTATCACCATAATACAAGGTTTTCATTCATATATATTGCAAGACACTACTTTTTTTCTTCGTATAATACGAGGGGTTTCAAACATATTCATGGAGAAGAAAAGAATCCAGTGATGTGAGAAACGAAAATCTCACGACCCTGTCCAGCCAGCTGCGGCGATCGCGGCGATTCTTTGGACTCGAGATCCGAAAAACTGGACGGCGGAACTGGAATTTGAGATCCCAAAACACAACAACCAAAACATATGTTTTCTTCTACTGCTACCAAACACATGAAACTACAATCAACCCTATCCCAAACGCAACAGCCACAAAGATTGCTAGCCCTAACAACAACTTCAGCCTTCTTTCCCTAGCCTTTGTCGTACGTGTTTTCTTCAGCAACCCATTTATCACTCTTTTGTATTGCTCAACTGCTTCAGCATCAAACCATCTTCAATACTGACATCCATCCCTTACCTAAAATTCCAACAACAAAAAGGGTGAAGAAGCAACAACAGTAGAAGAAGAAAAAGAAGAAGAAGAAGAAGAAGAAGAAGAAGAAGCTATAACAAGAACAACGTTTGGAGCAAAATAAACTTACCCCAAATCTTGAGCATCGACAGAATCGGCGCCCGGGATTGTTTCCATTCCAGCAAGTCACAAGCTCCACCCTCTTGTTGCAATGGCAGAAAGGAACCTCCTCTCCATTCCACGTACGTCTACTACAAATCGACATCAGCCTCCCCTTCTTGTTGCTCTGTTTTTTAACTAAGAACTAGAGCTCCTCCATCCTTTTATTTATGTCCTTCCCGCCAAGTCTCCCGGCCCTTCCCACCTCAAACAATCCAGCCACATAAATCCTCCATTGGCACAAGAATTCACACATCAGACATGATACACGACATTTATGCCAAATGAGATTTCCGTCAACGTTTATCGTCACCGAGAAAACGGATGGCTACATTTACATCGAAACGTTAATTTAGGTATATATTTGCAACAAACTTTACTTTAGGTATAGATTTGTAACGAGGCTTATAGTTTAGGTATAGCGGGCGCAATTAATTACTCAAAAGATACATATCAAACTAACATAGTTCATCTACCATACATAGTAAAGGTAGACTGTAAATTTTGGAGCAAATTCTCATTGCAAAAAGCTAATTACAATTTCCAAAAACAGCACTGTACCACTTATTTACAGTCAAACAGACCTGGCTACTAAATCATACTTCTTCCTTCATGATCAGCAGCCTAAATATGACACATTCCGCGAGCACATCAGACTGATACATAGAGATTACTGATGATGACAAGATTCATTCACAAAACTCTGTGTGCTTCATTTGACTACTGGTTGAGTTGAGTCATATGTATGCTACAGTTATAGCCTATCTCACTTTGAACCTCTGCTATACCTTTCCATCAACGGATTCAGGCCGCACCCTTTCAGTTTCGGCTGCCATCGAAGAAGATCTCGCTACAGAATTTGTTCCTCTAGAAGGTGCAGATGAAGGAGTTGGTAGTTTCTTGGGCAACATCTGCTCCCAGCTGCTAAACTTCCTACTGCTCAACGACCTTGACCCTTCTGACAAGACAGCAAAAGCAAGAATCACAACCAGGAGGAGGCACTTCTGACTTGAAGAAACTGACATGTTTGGTGATGATCAAGTGATGCTGATGATCAGAGCTTGCGAGTCTCGATCGAGCTAGGATCGGTAGCTTTATTAGAATGTATATTGCGTTAGCAGACATGTTGAGTGATATGAGGAGGCTGACAACTTTGGTTGTTAGAGGAAAGATATGCAGTTGCCAGACAAAGTGATAATTGAATATTGCTAAACGGTTGTAGCAGATTATATTATAATAGCGATAGAATTGTTAATGAGAAGTAGCATCTCTGTGCGTGTGTGAGAAGATGGGGTAATGTTTAAAACATTCTTATGGGACCAAAGATAATCACTTTTTGGCTTAGTTAATTTATGGGTACTGGTTTCTTAATTTTACTGTCTGCAGGTAAGATATATATCTTTGATGTCATAGCTGTTCCACAGATATGATTAACATAGCATACTAAATAAAATAATACTGACTGTAAGACTATGTACTATTAATATAATTACTGTTAGTGAAAACTTCACCAAAAAAAACAACATAAAGAGTAAAAAGAAAATGTGAATAATTTAGTAATTTTGAACGGAGAAAATTTTGTTTTTAGTGAAAACTCTCATTTTTTAGGACAATTCAAAAAGGAATATGTGCAATTTTTCAAACACTGAAGTAGTGAAGGAGTAAGATGTAGAGCTTCAAAGAAAAAAAAATGTCCCACTCTTAATGACTTTTCCCTAAATATTTTTATTACATCTAACATGCATGACTCATTTCTACTTTAGTTTTTTTCTTATTATTATACCATTCGAAACCCTCTTTTTCTTATAGGAATGCAATTATATAATTAGAAATTCCTCTTAAATTTTACAACCAGCTGCTCGGAAGGGAGAGTGTATAATAAATAAAATCAAATAAAGTAACATTGTCATTGATGCAGACTGATTGCACGAACGCATAATAGGAAACCATGTCAAATCATGACTAAGCCCTACAAGTGGCCTTAAATTAAATGATTCATGAATTTCAATCATGCAAACATGAGGAGCAATTGAAGAGAGACCTCATCTTTCATTCTTTTCCAATTTCCAGAATAATTACTGAGAAACCAAACAAGGAACAAGCCATAACTATAAAATGAGGTCAAAAGATAAAAACCTTCACATTTTTGTCTGCCACTTCCCCAACAAGGAGGGATTTTAAAAGAGAATTAGGAATGTAATTAAGTACTAACTTAATTAAAGCAGACATGATACATATGATTAATCTGAACAACACTGGCCATTGGGGATGATCAACGGTTGGTAATCGAAGATCCAACTAGGGGACATTTGATGCAGAGGACAAGGCGCCAACTGCATCCCAAAATTTTAAGCCTATTTAACTGTTTCACAAGTAAAATATTTGGATTTATCGGGGGAATGTCGGATTAAAGTTAGTTTTATGTATGCTTTGGAATAGTGAGGGCTGGAAAGGATGATGTCTCAAAGTGGCAGGGACCATCTGGTCTTTTCCTTTTTTAAATAAAATAAAACAATAACGATTTTCATGCCAAAACATATAAATAGGGCGTTTACGGAACAAACTTTTATTTAGAAGTCCACCAAAATTCAAATGATTAATCATGTAGTCGTACCATCCTTCCCAAAAAATGCTACACTTTGACTTTTATATTTCAAAATTCAGTGTTTGACTCAACTTTTTATAAAAATTAAAAAAATCAGAAAAAATATATTTAGAAAAATTAGAATTTAAATTATTGTATGCATATGAATTATTTAGCTTTTGATATCTAAAAATACATGAAAACCATTAATTAGTTATTGTAAGCAATAAAAAGAAAGTAGAAAAAGAAAGTGAAAATAGATAATCCATCCGTCTCAGAAAAGATGATACATTTGTTTTTCATCATTTAATATACAATTTATCTCCTTAAACATTCTAGCATAAATAGTTAGATATTTTTATTTATATGATAATTTGATGTGTCTTAAATATATTTTTTAAGAATTTTTTAACAAAATCTTCTTGATGAAAATTTGAGTCAAACATAAGTTCAATAGTCAAATGTATCATCTTTGTTGGGACAGAGGTTGATGTAATTTTTTAACCGCCATGCATTATCTCCTTAGGATGTCCGAAAAGTAATACAACACTTTCCTTTGTAGTAATTTTTTACATATTAATTTACCAAATAATTCTTACTTTCTAAAGCTCAAAAAAATTCAATATAAGTCTTTTTTTGGCGATGGGTTGAGAGTGGGTAGTTTGAGGGCTAAAAATGATATGGGAAAAAAATGATATGGGCTAGGGTTGAAAGATTGTTTGGCGATAGTGAAGCAGGGGGGTTGAGAGTGGGTAGTTTAAGGGCTAAAAATTTAGCTTTGTTAGCTAAGTAGAGGTGGCGGTGGCTGATAGAGGCGGATAGTTTTTGGGTGAAGTTGGTGGCTAGCTGTAACGGGGGGGTGCCAGGGTCTTTGCAGTATGCGGAGGAGTCTAAGGGGTGGAGTGTGTGGCAAGACATTAATAAGGTTGCAGGGGAGGTTGAGAGTTTAGGCGGTAATTTCATGAACCTCACTAAGAGAAAGACTGGAATGGGGAACGCAATGTTGTTTTGGGAGGATGAGTGGTTAGAGGGTGTGGGTCGCTAAAAGATAGGTTCAATAGATTGTACGGATTAGCGATGGATAAAGAGTGTCTTGTGGTAGAGAAGGGTAGGTGGGAGAATGGAGCATGGAGTGGGCTTGGAATTGGAGGAGGAGGTTGAGGGGAAGGGCGGAGGAGATTTTCTTCGTCTAACAAATGCTTTACTGAATTTTCATCCAGCTCGAGGAATTAATGATTGGTCATGGGTGTTGGCTCCTGATGGAGTTTTCATTGTCCGTCGTCTGGCTCAGAGGATTGGCGATCATCTTGCGGAGGGCCATGACATTCCGATGCGTTGGTGCAACAAAGTCCCCAAGAAGGTCAACGTGTTCATCTGGAGAGCAACTAGGAGATACCTTCGGTTCGGGCGCGGCTTGACAACGTGGTATCAAGCTGGACTCATCAATCTGTCCACTTTGTTCGATGAGGTTGAGACTATGGATCATGTGTTAGTTCGGTGCCCGGTTTCTTCGATTTGGCAAGTAGTGGGCTCTTGGTGTAATATGACTTTTAATGGTTTTGGACTTCATCGACGATACGGAAGATGATTTCGTTTCTCAAGTTCTGCTAAAGGCTGCTCAAGTGTGGCAAGCCATTGTGTTTACTACGGCTTGGGCAATTTGGAAAGCTCAACGGATTGGTTGTGCAAAACACTCCTTGGCAAGCTTCCGAATCTTTATAGATATCCATGTGTTATCGTTCTTATGGATAACTAGTAGAAGTCAGAAGCTTCATCTTTCGTGGGCGGATTGACTTCTTGCTCCAGTCTTGAAGGCTGCGGAGGGAGTGGGGTAGTTGTGCTCTTGTTTGCGTCTTGCTCTCTCTTTCCCTCAGGTCTTTTGTTTCGGTTGGTTTCTTTTTGTGGCTGTTGTTTTGCTTAGGAGTAGTCTTGTTTGGGTGATGTTGGTTGCATAGGTTTTATTTTCTTTGCCTTTTTCCTTAGCTCTTGCTTTACGGCGAGTTCCCCTTCTCATGGTACCTTGCCAAGTTTTCTCTTGTATGTTTGTTTTGTTTTTCAATGAAATGCAGTGTCGTTCAAAAAAAAATATAAGTCTTTTTTATCCAAATAAATTTTTCTATTCAGTCATTAATTATTTGATTTTTATTCTTGGTATATTTATTGTTAAATTTTGATTTTTTTTTACCGATTCTCCTCAATTTTATGTGTTTGATTACATATTCAATATAAAAAAGGTAAAATAGGAAAGTCAATACTAAAATTTTCTCGCTTTAATTTTTGTGTTAAGTCAAACTGTTGTATTATATTTACGAAGAAGGAAATATGATAGAAGGGAAAACAATTGGAAAGAAATTAAAAGTTTTAAGTAATTATTCATACTAATAGTACTCCCCCGTCCCAAAACTTTTCAAACACACAAGTTTTAGAATTTAATTTATTATTTTATTTCTCTATTATTTTCAATTATATAATAAAAAAATTATGCACTAATTGTAATTTCATGTGTCTAATTTGTGAAAATATATATATTTTTTTGTAATTTGTCTACTATATATCTATATAGATAAATTGAAGTTAAATGAAAATCTAAGTCAAATGTTTCAAAAGAATTGGGATGTTGAGATTATTAATTATATGATAGAAGGGAAAACAATTGGAAAAGAAATTAAAATTTTAAAGTCACTATTCATAATAATAGTACTCCCTCCGTTACAGAACTTTTGAAACACACAAGTTTTTTTATTTATTATTTTATTTTTCTAACATTTTCAGTTATGAATTCAAAAAAATTGTGCACAAATGATAATTTGATATGTCTAGTTTGTGAAAATATTTTTTTCTACTATATATCTATATCGATATATTGAAGTAAAATGGAAATTTAAAATCAAATGTTTCAAAAGAATTGGGATGGTGGAAGTATTAATTATCGCTCGCTTACGTGAAATTGATCCCTGCACCAGCAAGAAATCCCTCAGGAAATGAAATCCCTCAGGAAATGAAATCGGATATCTATATGTTTACTTCTCCCATGTAAAACTGGATTGCAAGAAAATTTGATAGTGGAGTTATTATCACAGTGAATAATTGTGCTTCCTTCTTGTTCACATCCCAGTTTTTCAAGCACCCTTCTTAACCAAATAGCTTGACATGCACGGTGAGCTGCTGCAATAAATTCAGCTTCAGTGGTGGAGAACGTGACCACTGGTTGTTTCTTAGAGGACCAAGACACAACAGCTTCACCAAACATAAATATATATCCAGATGTGTTTTTCCTATCCTCAATATCACCAGCATAGTCACACTATCTGTATATCCAACCAACTTCTCTTCTTTACCTCGTCTGTAGCATATACCCAAATTTGTTGTAGCTTTAAGATACCTCAGCACCCTTTTGACTGCCTGCAGATGCATATCTGTAGGTTTCTCCATATATCTGCTTATCATACTTACTGAAAATACCAAATCTGGCCTGGTAGCTGTTAGATACATCAAGCTACCAATGATTTGCTTGAAGTAGGTAGCATCTACTGCTGCTCCAGCTCCTATTTTTGTCAACTTGAACCCATGAGCCATTGGATTTTTTACAGCATTGCTGTCCATCATCCTAAAGCGTTCCAACACCTCAAGAGCATATTTTCTTTGATTGATGCTAATTCCTTTCTCATCTTGTACCACTTCTACCCCCAAAAAATATCTCATCCTCCCCAGATCAGTCATGGAGAATTCATTCATCATGGACAACTTGAACTTTGTAAACATGTCTTCACTGTTACCAGTGAAGATTAAATCATCAACGTACAAGCTTATAATAAGTATATGTTTACCTTCTGTTTTCACAAATAATGTATGCTCATAATGACATTTCTCAAACCCTTCATTAATGAAATATCCTTCAATTTTGTTGTACCATGCGCGTGGTGCTTGCTTGAGGCCATATAAAGCTTTGTTAAGCTTGTACACCTTGTTTTCTTCACCCTTCTTCTCAAAACCTTGTGGCTGCTCAACGTACACATCTTCCAACAATTCTCCGTGCAAAAAGCACTCTTAACATCTAGTTGATACACACACCAGCCTTTTTGAGCAGCTAAGGACAGCATAAGGCGTATGGTGTCCCATCTTGCCACCGGAGCAAAAACTTCATGATAGTCTATTCCATACTGTTGTGAGTACCCTTTAGCCACCAACCTAGCTTTAAATTTGTCCACCTCACCTTTTTCATTCAATTTAGTTTTATAAATCCACTTGACACCTACCTTTTTGTTCCTTTTGGTAGTGTCGTTAGTTGCCATGTCTGATTTGCTTCAATGGACTAGATCTCACACCTCATTGCTTCCAACCATTCTTCTTTCTTCACTGCCTCTTCATATGAAATAGGATCACCTGTAGCTGTAGTCATCATTAGACCGTGATCCTCCTCATCCGACAAACCATCTCCCGATACATAGTCCTGTTTCCAGGTTGGATCTCTTCTATCCCTTCTCGGTCTTGCCATAATCCTCCCTTGATCCGGTGTTCACGCTCATCCTCATTTTCTGAATTTTCTGGAGTGTCTTCAACTACTTTCAGCATTTTCAACTGGATTATTTTAAGTCACATCCTCTTCTTCTCCTTCACCCCAGTCCAACACATCATCTTGATGCTCCTCCATACTCCAATCCCAAGCCTCATCCTCCACAAACACTACATCTCTACTCACTATAATTTTTTTAGTGACAGGATTATAGAGTCTCGTAGGCCTTGGACTCCTCACTTATTCCCAGCAGACACATTTTGTACTCTTGTCATCAAGCTTGGTCCTATGTACATCTGGAACATGAACAAAGCACACACAACCAAACGTTCTAAAGTGACTTACGAAGGTTTCCTGCCACTCCAAGCTTCTTCGGTGTCTGATTTTTTACCGCTAAGGTAGGGCTTCTATTCAAGACATGAGCAGCCCAGTTGACTAGACTTCAGGCCCGTCACAACGCGAACAAGCTTAGACCACAAAAATGCAGACAAGCCCATACTGTTGTGACACATGTGAGCCCTGGCTACCCATTAACTGTTTATGGAGTATATTTAATATAATTATTGCTAATATTTTAAGAGTCAACTATCATCTTAAATGGTCAAGGGGGGTAACTGAAGATTTCACTAAACCTCAGAGAGGTAACTGAAGAGTTTTGAAACTAGATGGGGTATGCTGAGAGTTTCACCAAATCTCAGGGGTTGTTTTGTAATTTATCCAAACAAAAAACTTACCTATTTTGCTTGGCGGTAGGGATGTCAATTAGGCGGGTCAGTCGGGTTCAGTCGGGTCATTCGGGTTCGGGTTGTTTGGGTTGGCAGATTTGGTCAGTCGGGTTCGAGTTCGGGTCTTTCGGGTTGAGTTGATTTGGGTCGAGGCCGGGTTCGGAGTTCGGAGTTCGGGTTCAGTCACCATCGGGTTGAGTTTACTTGGTCGTCGGTCGGGTTCGGGTTCAGTCATTCGGGTTTCGGGTTGCTTGATCTCGGGTTCAGTCGGGTTTGTTCGGGTCAAATTTCGGGTTTGTTCGGGTCCAAAGTGCGAGGTTTCTTCAAGTCCAGGTTCGGGTTTCTACGAGTTCAAGTTCGAGTTTCGTTGATCCAAGTTCGAGTAGCTAAAATTTTCAAATTAAACTTTTATTCTTTATATTTATTTTCTTTATAAACAATACTACATATTTTATGTGCATATATACAATACAAGTATACAACAGTGATGGAACTAGGATTTTCAAATAAATATATTTCGCGGAGCCGTTTGATAAGTGCATACTTTTATTTTCTTAATTCTTACACACATTGTAATAATCATAAGTTGTCGACCACCGTACATTTGCGACCACAACCACCATTCTAACAAAATTGAAGAGAAATTAGACATTATTCAAACAAAATTGAAAATTAAATATTTCTCAAATAATTTTGAAAGTTGGGAGTATGAGTTACTTCATCGAATGGTTTAGAAGTTCCTTTGAATTACATTTACCAATTAAAGTAGCTTCTTGTTCTAATGACATTTAAAGGTACGTTTGATTTCAGTGGTGTAATAAAGTATGTTTCATTTGTATCATTAGTTGCACCTATTTGAGTCCCTTTGATTCTATTTTTGTGAAACAGAGATCTTACTGTACTAGACAATCTGCTGCATGGATGGAAGCTAAATTTGCGGATTACTTGAAGAACTGCATCATCATTATTTCGGTTTTTGTATTTGA
Organism: Stellera chamaejasme; assembly: GCA_024586325.1. Lineage (NCBI taxonomy): Eukaryota > Viridiplantae > Streptophyta > Magnoliopsida > Malvales > Thymelaeaceae > Stellera > Stellera chamaejasme. The sequence continues at coordinate 513,336 of JANJPE010000020.1, read as the reverse complement.
TGCATCATGCATGGATGATTATATTTTAGAATTGTGTATTTGATGCGTTGGATGATTACATTTTGGATGTTACTATTGTGATTGGTCATTTATGCACAATTGGCGTTATTTACTTCTATTTCTTATTTTAGAGTTTAGACAATGAATGATAGTAGTTTATTTTGTTATGGTGATAGTAACTCTATCTGCATTAGATGATTATGTTTTGTTATTATGAAAGTTTATTTGAGTTGCTTAGGAGTTGGATTGGGTTAATCGGGTTCGGGTCGGGTCGGAGTTCGGATTCGGGTTAATCGGGTTGGGGTTCGGGTCAGTCGGGTTCAGTCACGGAGTTCATCGGGTTGGGTCATTCGGTTTTGGTCATTTCGGGTTGAAGCTGGTTTGGTCGGATTCGGGTAATTCGGGTTCTGAGTTCATTCGGGTGTTTTGTTTCGGATCGGTCGAGTCGAGTCGGAGTTTAGGGTCGTTGACTTTTTGGTAAGCTCGGGTCGGGTCGAATAAGGTCGGAGTCGGGTTCGAGGCGGGTTAATCGGTCGGAACTTTTGACACCCCTAGCTGGCGGATGGAACGAAGGATAGCAGATTCGGTCGTTCTTCTCCAGGTGAAATTGGTGAGTGAGAAGGAGAGGTGAGGCTCGATTCTTGGAAGAGGTTCAATTCGATGGAACACATACGCGGGAGTAAGAGAGGATTTTAAGGAAGGAGTCGATACCAGAGTGAGGGCGGGAGGATTTCCGGCGAAATGAAGACGCGGTGCTGAGCTGAGGTTTTCGGGAGCGAGGCGTCTGGGGTAAATTTCAGAATCGATTCTACGGTGGAAGGACACAGAGGTGGTGGCCGGAAGTTTAGACAGATTTGAATTTGGGGAAGAGGAGAGCAATCTAGCGGATGAACTGAGGTTGAGGGTTCGATTCGGTCTTGATCTGGGGTATCGAAAACAAGGGTGAGTTTTGCTGGTTGGACGAGTCTGCATCAGAACGGACGAGTGACAGGACTCCGACAACGGATGAAGCTGTCATTACGAATCGACGCCTCGGAGGTTCTAAAAATCTGGGTGAGCTCTTTCTTTTATTTTCTCTAATTTATATAGATTCCATGTATTATTTGGTGATTGAAGCTTTCGTGTTAAATTTATCTAACTTGCGACAAATCGATATATGCCTAATTCTGATGCTAGAACCGATTGGATAATAATAGTAGTCTTAGTAACTGATTTGCTTTGAATACTTGTTGATTCTTGAGACTTGCTGAGTTTGTTGATTTTTTATCCTAGTGTGATACTTATGAGTTATTTAGTTACTCATTTTTCTAGGAATATAAACTTTTGGTTTCTTGGTTGGGATTTCGGGACCTCTAGGTGTTGAAGCATTCATACACACACACACACACACACACACACACACACACTTACAGGAGTATACTATAAGTAGCTTTTAAGTGATTACATATATGTTGCATTAAGCTCTTTTCTTTACTTTTACAACATTTTTCTGCAGGCCTTTTATTTTCTTTGCTGCTCAATGTTCATTCTCTTTACAGAGGAATATGTTTCATCATTTTCTAACTTCATTATGTTTACATGTATCTTCATTGCCCCAAGTTTCCTAAGGAGACAAATAGCCATTTGCTCCTTTCCCACATTTCCTTTTCTACAGTTCCTAGGAGCAATTGATTGACCTTTTCCACAAACAAATCCAGATAAGAGTGTATTTTTCGATTGCGTGTTAGCTTGAATTTTGTTCCAATTATTGGTTGTTATGCGATCAAGTAGACATTTTCTTAGTTGCTCTGCAATGATTTGAACATAAATGATAGGATTACTGTAACATAGACATTGTTAAATTGCTAATGGTCTAATATAAGAGGCTGCATCATTTAATTCTAGCATTGAAAGCTTTTTACCTCTGTATGCACTGTATAGAGACTGATCAAGCCGTTAAACGTTCTAAACAGGTGAAATGCTTTATGTATTGGGTTTTCTCCTTTTGTTCTTTTGGAGAAGCTTTATGTGATGCTTTAGTTTTGTGTTGAGTATAAGTCGTCATATTCATTTCCTTGGCTTGAGTTGCAGGTTGTCCAACAAACAATTGAAGTGGGAACTCAAACAGCATCTAAACTTGATGGGCCAAGTACTGTAAGTATGATTTACTCTCTTAGTTAGCTTCTCAAGGTTTAGCCAAAAGGACCTTGATTTTGTTTCGGTTTAAGATTTACATACCATAGTCTAATAAGTTGTATTCTTACCCGTTTGTTAAATGCTTAGTTTGGACAAGCCTCTACACATGAGCTGGAAAATAAGATTTTGAGACTTGAAGAACATTAACTTCTTGAAGGGTAAAGTTGAGAAAAGTGTAGCTCCGGAACGTCTGCCTGGGATCGAACTTTTGGAGCGTGTCGTTGAATTTTCATTTGTTATTTATCATCATGTAGCTGTATGATATTCTGGATTCTGAATTCTGAATTAATGTTGGACATTCTGGATTCTGAATTCTGAATTTATATTTCATTAACTACATGGGTTTAGTTGGAGAGCAGGAATCATATTTTTTTTATATATAAAACAATCCTGAAACCTACGCTGTAGGTTCTAAACAATGTTATTAAAAGCGTAAAGCGCACTAATGCGATAGGGATTCTAAAGCGCAACGCTAAAGCGCGGACTTTAAAGAAGTTAAGCATAATGATAGATATAAGTATAAAATAGGTGGAAAAACCTCAAAAATAGATCTAAAAAACACAAAGTCCAACTTATAAACTTTACTCTAGGATTCTTTAACACTAAGTTTGTACTCTAATTCATATCACTTAGTCATCACTCATCATCTAGCATAGAAATATAATTAGCACCACCAAAGTTAAAATTATATCCTTCATCATGTAGTATTTGGAAATAAATTCACAGTAAATTACTACATATAGTATTTGAAAATAAATCAACAGTAAATTAAAAATTGTTAAGGACTATTTTTTAGGAGGAAAACGCTTTGATGTTTAAATGGGTTGGAAAGAAGATTTTAATGTCTGAATTTACATAAATAAAACTTTAAGGACCTATTTGAAAGATTTATAAAATTTTAATGGCTTATTATTAAAAAAAAATAGAAAACCTAGTTTTTTTGTCTGTCTTCTTCGCGACTGTCGCCGCCGCAACTCCAAAGAACGCCGACAATCGTTGCGTCTTCTCCATCGCGAGTCTGAAGTCGGCGACACCTGCCCCACCTGGGAAGACAAGCTCGTCGAGCGCCGGCGTCACCGCGTCGCTAAAGTCGGCCGCTTCTCGCATCAACGCCTCACGCCGCCGGCTGAGGGTCCGCCGCTTCCGGCGCGAAATGCGACGGACCCAGCGCGGCGCATCGCGCTTTGAGCGCGCTCTAGGCGCGCATTTAATAACATTGGTTCTAAAGAACCCATAAACCCAGAAAACTTACGATTGTGACCGTGGGTTTTAAAGAACCTACTATTAGTCGTAGGTTTTTCTCCGGTGGCCAAAAATCTACGGTCATAACTGTAGGTCATGTTTCTTACGGCTCTTTCGTAAGTTTTACCTATGGTTTTCGACCGTAGAGGGCAAAAACCAACGAGGCTGAAACCTATGAACAAGAACCTGTAGTTTGGCACTAGGTATTGACAAAAACCCACGATCTGAAAGTAGATTTTGACTGTGGGTTTCATGGTCTGTGTGATGGCAAGGACATCGGGAGAAAGGCTTCAGCAGCTAGTGGTGGGCCGGTGGTGTAGGTAACCTCCAGTGTTTGATTTCCGGTGGATTCGAGCAAATGGGAGGTGAAAAAGGATCGGCAAGCTGCTGCTGATTTCTCCTCCGTCAAATGCTGTCCGGCGACGTGGGATGGCTGGATGGTGTCGGCGTGGCGCAGCGGTGCTAGGGAGACAGCGGGTGGGTGGTGAAAAGTGATTGGTGATGGTGAAGGAAGATGGAGGCCGGCAGTGACAGTTTGCATTGCAGGCTGAGCACGAAAGAAGATGATTTTTGTGGGTGATTTTCTTTCTTTGATTGTTGCAACTTTTGTGATTACAGAGATTGATTATCCTTCCCCCTCTGTTTCAGTCCAATTTAGGCTCAATTTATAGTCAAACTTCAGAGTTGAAGCACCCATTTACCCATTAGATTGATGCAAGTTTCTGATCAATGATGAAGGAGGAGGATTTGAAGCAACCTTGACCATTCATGCACCATTCACGCACACTTGCAGCAAGCAAGCTGTTGTTTCACATTTTCATCACCTTTCTTCTCTCTCTTTTTGTTTTTTTTTTCTAATTTCTTTGTTTTTCTCTTTTCTTTAATTGATTCTTTTTATCACTATTTATTTACTTTTTTGTTTGTTTTTTTCCATTAAATAGAATATACTTAAATCCTAGATTAATGACAAAATACACATACAATAATGAAAAAAAAATACGTAAAATAATGAAAATGATAAAAATCACATAAAGTAACGAAAATAATAACAAAAATCACATGAAATAAAAATATGAAAAAAAATACCGAAAATCATCATTACAAATTAGATATTACTACATCCTAAATTACTACCCCAGATGAAATTGAGTGTCAACACTAACTTCATTGGGATAGCTTTGACCAGTATTTGTTTTCAGTTCTTGGTTACACGATTTCATTAGAAAGGTTCATCATAATGGGTTGTGGGTGCATCATTAACCTAACAAATAACATCATAATTGAACAACATTAGATCATCCTATTAAGCGGTCAGGTGGTGGTTACATATTTACGATAGAGGTGTGCATCATAATGTGCAGCGGCGTTCACGTATCTAAACGCATCATAAATGAAAGTGTTTCATATGATAGCGTTTTGCATCTTGATGGGTTATAAATTTAAATGAAAATGCATCATGATTAAAGTCCATCATTAGGATAGCGTTGTGCATCATATTAACTTTATTTTGATAGAAATGATCATTATTTGTCTTCAATTCTTGGTTACATCATTTCAATAAAAAGGTGTATCATAATTGGTCGAGGATGGATCATTAACATTTCTAAGCGCATCATTTGGAAGCCATTGTAAGTGATTGTCAAAGTTGAGCGCATCATCAATCCTGCAAAGAGTGTGCTCTTCAAGGGTTAGTAGCTGAAGGAGCATCATATTGAAGCCGTTGTACATCAATGTCAAAGTTGAGCGCAACATTTTGAAGAGGTTAGTAAATGTTACATCATGATGTGGTGTCATTTATTTCTGCAGTTTTTTGTTTCATCATTTTTGTATAGTGACACATCATTTTTGTATAGTGACGCATCATTTGTAGTACGAGTAAGTACCAAAATTGGTAAAACAAGAATATGGGTAGGATTGCACAAAATACAAAAGTCGTATGACTATATAAATATTGGGTGCAAAATGAACAAAGTATAAAAGATTGAGACAATATAGAAATTCTAGCAAATTTCAGAAATGAATAATTCCAGAAAAATATAAGAAAAATTCACCAGAATAATTATAAAGAAATTAAATAGAAATTATACTGGAAATTTTACAAATTGACGGTATAAAAATAAAATTCTAATTTTAACAATAAATTGAATTAACAAGAAGATAAACAAATCAAGAAAAATTTAGAAATAAGAACCGTTCTTCGGGATTTGGTTTCTAAGGCTTGCGTTGCACGCAATTTCCTTAAAACAGATTTGCTCCCTCCACTACGAGTGCTTGAGGATCAAACAAGCGTTTATCTCCTAGTATACAACGGAGATGCGAAAAGAGCTTCGCACGTAAAGCTTTTCCGCTGATGAACTAGAACTGAAGAACTTGAAGAACACCAAAAACAATTATGCAAAAGATTTTTTGCAAGAAGAGAGAAAGAGGATTTAGCAAGAAGAAGTGTGCTAGGGATGAGAAATAAGCATGGTGGAGGTGCCCTTTTATAGTGTTTAGGATATGCCTAGCCATTAGGGCACCTAAATGCACCATAAAGCTAGCCATTAACCCTAACACTAAAGTGTTGTAGCAAAGCAATGCAAGAAAGTAATATGACACTAATTGTATTTGAGTGATCCGCCTCTCATTAAACAATAGTCTTACCTTATATAGGTTTACAACCTTAACCTAACTAGAATCCAATTTGACTTCTTTTACTTACTAACAGCAATCCCAAACTAATTAGACTTTGCAAAACACAAGAAGACTAATCTCCTAATCCAAAACAATCTCACTAACTTGTACTACACGCCAGCTCTCTCAACCCCTCCTGCTGCAGACGTTTCTTCATCACCAAGCTGTATGCCTTGTGTCTCACGCTTCTGCTCCTCACCAGCTTCTGAATTACTTACTTTAACACCCCCTCTTGATTCGAATCTGGTGATGTTGAGAAGGGACCTTAATTCTTCAAACCTCAAAGCTGGTAATGCCTTAGTAAAAATATCAGCTAATTGATCCTGAGTCTTGCAGTACTCAACTTTCACCTGTCCTTCTTTGATTAAATCTCGAATAAAATGGTGCTTCAATTCAATATGCTTGGTATGGCCATGCATGATGGGATTTTTTGCAATGGCAGCTGCTGATTTTCTATCACAGTAAATTGGAGTTGCTTCATGTTGCTTTGATCCCAAATCTTCCAAAATTCTCCTTAGCCACACTGTTTGGCAAGCTGCTGTTGCTGCTGATATGTATTCAGCCTCTGCTGTAGATAATGCAACAGTGGCTTGCTTCTTGGAGCACCAAGAAATAGGTCCTGAACCTAGTAGAAAGAAGTTCCCCGTGGTGCTCTTTCTATCAAGATGATCTCAAAAGAATCTTTGTTATTCTCATACCATATCCCCAAATCTCTAGACCCAGCCACATACCTGAGTATTCGTTTAGCAGCTCCCAGATGCTGTTTGCTAGGCTTATGCATAAATCCGGACACCAACCCCACAACAAAGCTCAAGTCAGGTCTGGTGTGGGTGAGGTATATCAATCTGCCAACCAAACTTCTGAACTGTCTTGCATCTGCTTCACCAGTGTCATCCTCTCCACTCAGTTTTTCATTAGTATTCATTGGAGTAGACACAGCCTTGCAGTTTTCCATACCAAACTCCTTAATCATGTCTGCAGCATATTTGGACTGAGACAGAAATATGCCTCTGTCTATTTGTTTCACCTCAAGTCCCAGAAAATACTTCAATGCTCCCAAGTCAGTCATATCAAATGCTCTCTTCATATCTCTTCTGAATTCCTCTAGCAACTTAATTGAAGACCCTGTGTATATCATGTCATCAACATAGAGGCAAATTATGATGACATGTTCTTCTGTACTTCTTTTGTAGTACAAGGTAGGCTCACTTTGACTCTTTGTATAACCTTTACTTGTGAAGAAGTGGTCTATTTTGCTGTACCAGGCCCTTGGTGCTTGCTTTAGACCATATAAGGCCTTCTTTAGCTTGTACACATACTGCTCCTTCCCTTTTACTACAAAACCAACTGGCTGTTCCACGTATACTTCTTCATTTAAATCTCCATTCAGGAATGCAGATTTTACATCAAACTGATATATTCTCCATTGTTGTTGAGCAGCAATGGCCAGGATAGTTCTTACTGTTTCAAACCTGGCCACTGGAGAAAACGTTTCTTCATAATCAATACCTTGCTCTTGACTGTAACCTTTTACCACAAGCCTGGCTTTGTATTTTTGTAAAGATCCATCTGCATTAAACTTAGTTTTGAAGATCTACTTCAATCCTATAACATTTTTCCCTTCTGGTAGTTTAACTAGCTCCCAAGTATCATTCTTGATGATTGAGTCCATTTCTTCACTCATAGCCTTTTTTTATACATCTTGCTGCAGTGCCACCTGAACAGAAGTTGGATCTCCAGCAAACATGGCTAAATTAGTCTCATTAGTTCTATGTGATCTCTCCTCTCGATCTGATTTTTCATCTAATTCTTCTTCACCCTTCTCTTCTGTAATTTTAGGCTGAACCTCATCATTTGCTTCTGTGTTGAGTGTGGTCATATGCCTTTCCTCAAACCAATGTTGAACTCATCAAATTTCACATCCACGCTAATGACTAGTTTCTTGCTCAATGGTTCAAGTAGTCTGTAAGCCTTGGATTTTTGACAGTATCCAACAAACACATACTTGTTGCTTTTTTTGTCTAATTTCTGTTTGGCAACAGTGGTTAGGGCATAACATACACACCCAAACACTCTAAGGTGTGATACAGATGGTTTAAAATCAAACCAAGCTTCAAATGGAGTTTTATTAGCCACTGACCTGGTAGGTGATAGGTTGAGCAAATAGATGGCGATTTGCAACGACTTCAGCCCAATACTCATCAGGCATGCATTTTGCTTTCAACATTGATCTGGCCATTTCAATTGTAGTTCTATTTTTTCTCTCTGCTACCCCATTCTGCTCAGGAGTGTAGGGGGCTGTAAGCTGTCGTTTGATGCCCTCTTTCTCACAAAACTCATTGAACTCCTTTGAGACAAACTCACCTCCTCTGTCTGTTCTCAGAATCTTAATCTTCTCTTCACTTTCTTTCTCAGCAAAGGCTTTGAAATTCTTGAACTCATTAAAGGCATCTGACTTTTGTTTCAGAAAATAGCCCCAGCTCATCCTTGAGAAATCATCAGTGATTATGAACACATTCCTGCTTCCGCCATGAGAGACTGTTTGCATAGGCCCACATAGGTCTGCATGAACTAGCCCTAATTTCTTTTCTGCCCTTCTTGCTTGCTCGAGGGGAAAGCATGCCTGGTTTGCTTTCCCATGACACAACCTTCACATAATCCACTTGCTTTCTTTGATGGTAGGCAAACCTTTCACTAACTCCTTCTTTGGCTAGGTCATGTATGGATCTGTAATTTAAATGACCAAGCCTATGATGCCATAAATCTGTTTCAGAGATGCTTTGTGTGATTAGTGCCCTTTTTGATGATGAGAGAGATACGGGAAACATTTTGTTTCCAGTCATGATTGTTCTGTGATATCTCACCCTTAGCGATTTTGATAGTGCATTCTCCTTTGTCAAATAACACACAATGGCCATTGAGTACTAGTTGCCCTATACTGATCAAATTATGCGCCAAACCAGGTGCATATTCTACTTCTCTAATGGTCTTTGACCTTCCTCCATAGCACACAATTACCTCTCCTTTCCCTTCTATTTTAATTTGGCTGTTGTTACCAAGCCTCACTTGAGATTTGAATGATTCATCAAGTTCAGTAAAGAGTGATTTGTTGCCTGTGAGATGGTTTGAGCAGGCACTGTCAAGAAACCATACATCTTGCGTGCTTTCTTTGTTAGGGATTGTCATAAATAGGTACTCATCTTGTTCATCCTGTTCAACATAGCTAGCCTCTCCTGGTTTGTTCCAGCAGTCCTCTTCTTTGTGTCCACGTTTTTTTTGCAGTGACCACAAGTGATCTTTCCCCAACAATCTGCTTCTAGATGACCATTTTTTTTGCAATAGTTGCATTGCAGGAAGCTTGATCTCCCTCTTCCCCTACCTCTTCCTCTGAATGAGCCTCTCCCCCGATTGTTTGAAGAGAAATTTGCAGATTGAGTTTGGAAGGCATTCTCTTCAACTTTAGGGTTGTTCCTGTTAATTCTTGCTTCATGAACTAGCAAAGATCCTAAAAGCTCATCCATTGATAGGGTGGAGAGATCCTTGGACTCCTCGATGGCAGCAACCACATGATCAAATTTAGGGTTCAGGCTTCTTAAAACCTTGGTTACCACAGCTTCAGCTTGAATCTCATCTCCATAGGTGTGCATCTTGTTCACAATTTCGTTATCTTTGTTAAAAATTCTCCATAGACTCATTGTCTTTCATGTGAGAAGTTTCAAATTCTCTTCGAGGGCTTGTCTTTTTACCATCATTACTTTTGCAGACCCTTGATAATTTGTTTTGAGTATCTTCCATGCTCCCTTGGCTGATTGTGCCTCAGCAATTCTGATGAAGATTGCGTCATCCACACCTTGATGAATGATGGACAGGGCCTTGGCATCTCTCCTCATATCCTCATCACTACTCTTCTCGGTTGTTCCTGCTTCAACAATAGTCCACAGATTTTGAGCTTGGAATATGGTTCTTAATTTGATACTCCAGAACTCAAAAGACAATCCTTTGAATATTGGGATATGTCCCTGAGGTACGCTGCTAAGTGAAGGGATGCTCGCCATTGATTCTTGTTCAATGCTCTGATACCACAATGTTGTAGCAAAGCAATGCAAGAAAGTAATATGACACTAATTGTATTTGAGTGATCCGCCTCTCATTAAACAATAGTCTTACCTTATATAGGTTTACAACCTTAACCTAACTAGAATCCAATTTGACTTCTTCTACTTACTAACAGCAATCCCAAACTAATTAGACTTTGCAAAACACAAGAAGACTAATCTCCTAATCCAAAACAATCTCACTGACTTGTGCTACATGCCAGCTCTCTCAACCCCTCCTGCTGCAGACGTTTCTTCATCACCAAGTCAGTATGCCTTGTGTCTCACGCTTCGCTCCTCACCAGCTTCGAATCACTTACTTTAACACTAAAGGCCATGAAACCACCCTACTAATGGTCTATAAATTACCATACTAATGGTGAAAAAACTCCAAATTTATGGTTGACAATAAATAATTTTTCATTCATTTTCCTTCTACCATTTTATATTTCCAACAATCCCCCACATGAATGAAAATTGATTTCATTTTTGACTCTATGGTGGTGTTCATCAATTGAGTTCTGCATAGGAAAAGTAGGTGTTATCCTTTGAACTTTTCCCTTATAGAATACATTTACTTATACATTTACTTATGCATAGGAAAAGTAGTTGTCCAGTAGACATGATGTCATTGAACTGTCCTGTTTTCTTGTGTAAAGAACTCACATATCTTACACAGAAATCACTCCTCATTTGTTCAGTTCTCATGGTTTTGTTCATTTTGGCCATGAACACGTTCTGCAAGAGTTTCTAAAGAATTGAGTCTGACCAATTCTCCTTTGAAGCGGCCTCACTTCTCCCTCACATAGGTGATTTCTTAAGTCTGAAGTAACATGAGTACTTACTTAAAAATCATTAAAACAACACATTGCTAACCTTATCCACATCATTGTTTCACGACAAGAATGAAATTTGAGGTTATCCCCCACAATGACCACACTAAGTTTTATAATTAAGTTGTTGCTTTAAACCTATATCTTGGGATCTCCAGTTAACTAGGTTGGGTTTTCTTTCATAAAACTTATATATCCACAAGCTTTAGACCCATTCCTTTTGGCAATTTTTCAACTAACTCTCTATTTAACCCTTTGGTTAACGAATCCGCTATGTTATCTTTTGACTTCACATAGTCAATCGTGATAACTCCTGTAGAGAGTAGTTGTCTAATGGTATTGTCTTCGACGGATGTGTCTAGACTTACCATTATACATATTACTCTGTGTCCTTCCAATTGCTGATTGACTATCACAATGGATACTGATTGGTGGCATAGGTTTTTCCCATTTTGGAATATCCTCCAAGAACTGGCGTAGCCGTTCAGCCTCTTCTCCACATTTATCTAAAGCTATGAACTCAGATTCCATTGTGGATTGGGCTATAATTGTTTGTTTGGAAGATTTCCAAGATACAACAGCTCCAACTAGCCACTTGTGGATTTTGAGTTATTTATATCAGATATCCAGTTTGCATCTGTGTAGCCTTCTAACACAGCTGGGTATCTAGTATAATGTAACCCATAATTTCGAGTATATCGTAGGTACCTTAGTACTCTAACTATTGCTTTTCAATGTTCTGCACTTGGATTACTCGTGTAGCTGCTCAGCTTGCTTATTGTGTAAGCAATATCCGATCTAGTGCAACTCATTAGATACATAAGACTCCCAATAACTCCAGAGTATTGTACCTGACATATACTCTCCCCTCTATTTTTGGATAGATGTAGACTAATGTCTAATGGTGTTCTGGCAATTCCAGAATCATCCTTGTTGAATTTTTCAAGGATTTTGTCTATATAATAAGCTTGGCTCAAAATTAGACCTTTTGTTGTTCTTATGATTTTAACTCCTAAAATCACATCAGCAAGTCTCATATCTTTCATGTCAAATTTTGAATTCAACAGGTTTTTGGTAGATTTGACAATTTTATCACTATTACCAACAATGAGCATGTCATTCACATAAAGACATAATGATATAATCATTTTCTGTTTGTTAACGCACTTGTCACACTCATTGATTTTAAACTCATTGGTAATCATTTTATGGTCAAATTTTTCATGCCACTTTTTTTGTGCTTGTTTCAGGCTATATAATGATTCTACCAATTTATAGGCTTTCTTTTCATTCCTTGGAGCTATAAAGCCCTCGGGTTGCTCCATATAGATTTTTACTTCATCTAAATCTTCATTTAAGAAAGCTGTTTTTACATGATTTGATGTATTTCCAAATTTCTCAATGTCGCGATTGCTAGAATCATTCTTATTGAATTGATTCTCATCACAAGAGAGTATCTATCAAATTAATCTAAGCCTTCCTTTTGTTTGAATCCCTTGATCACAAGTCTGGCTTTATACTTGTCAATGGAACCACCATGTTTTATTTTCCTTTTAAAAATCCATTTGGATCCTAAAGGTTTATTTCCAGGAGGAAGATCTACCAATTTCCAAGTATAATTCTGTAGAATAGAATCAACTTCACTTTTTATGGCTTCTTTCCATAAAGGTCCCTTTGAAGAACTCACAGCTTCAACATATGTTTGAGGTCCCTTTTCCAACAAGTAAGTAAGAAAGTCATCTCCAAATAATTTCTGTACTCTTGCTCTTTTGCTGCATCTTGGTTCCACTTGAACTGAATCATGATTCTCATCATCATGGCTTTCATCTTCATGATTCTCATGATTTTCATAATCCAAAATTTCATCTTTTTGACTTGACGAACTTGATTCATTGTTATTTCTACAAGGAAATACTTTTTCAAAGAAAGATGCATTCCTTGATTCCAATATTGTGTTCTTGTGAATATCCAAAAAATTTGAATCATGTACAAGGAACCTATAGGCACTACTGTTATGCGTGTATCCTATGAAGATACAATCCACCATTTTAGGAACTATCTTCACTCTCTTCTGTGTTGGTACCGTTACCTTTACAAGACACCCCCACACTCGCAAGTGTTTGTAGGATGGTGTCCTACCTTTCCATAACTCATATGAAGTTTTATCTTGCTTCTTTCGAGGTACACTATTTAAAAGGTAATTACTCGATAAGATAGCTTCACCCCACATGTTTTGAGGTAAGTGTGAACTTAGTAACATCGCGTTCATCATTTCTTTCAATGTGAGATTTTACGTTCAACAACATCGTTAGATTAAGGTAAATAAGGTAAGGTGGTTTCATGTACAATTCCGTGTTGTGCACAAAATTGACCAATTGGTGCTTCATACTCGCCACCTCTATCACTTCTCAATTTTTGATCTTTTTATTGAGTTGATTCTCAACCTCATTTTTGTAGAGAACAAATTTCTCTAAGGCCTCGTCTTCACTTTTCAGTAAATACACATAGCAATATTTTGTGCTATCGTCAATAAAGGTAATAAAATATTTATTACCACCTCATGTTTGAATGAATTTTAAATCACAAACATCACTATGAATCAATTCAAGTGGTTTGGTACTTCTTTCAATTGATTGAAACGATGACCTTGTCAATTTTGCCTCAACACAAATTTCACATTTATGTTTTAGGTCAATTTGGAATGTTAGAATATGGTCCAAGTTAATTAATCAACGTATCAAGTCAAAATTAACATGACCTAGTCTGTCATGCCACAAATTGGAAGACTCAAGCAAATAAACAAAAGAAGTACTCTCTTTATTGATAATAGCCATAACATTGAGTTTGAACAACCCATCACAAGCGTACCTCTTTCCCACAAACATTCCAGATTTGGTCAGAATGACCTTGTTCGATTCGAACATCATGCGAAATCCATGCTTGTTCATCAGTGAGCCGACGCCTTGAGTTCTTGCGCACTTCTAGCACATACAGGACATTGCTCGGGATCAATGTCTTGCCAGAGGTCAACTTTAGAAGCACATTCCCTTGACCTTCAATTGCTGCTGTTGCGGAATTGCCCATGTACATCTTCTCCCCTTGAATTGGTTCGAAGGAGGAGAAGAGGTTCTTGTTGGTGCAAACGTGCCTAGTAGCACCTGTGTCAATCCACCATTCTTTTGGGTTAGACCGAACAAGGTTCACCTCAGAAACTACGGCAGCGAGGTTCATATCTTCCACATCTTGGGCAATTTCATTGATCATGTTTGCCTCATGATCATTTTGCTTTGGGAGTCGGCAATCGCTAGATTTGTTGCCCATCCTTCCAGAGTTGAAGCATTTGCCATTGAACTTTGGCATTGATCATGCTCCATCATGTTGGCCTTGGCACCAATGGAGAGGGATGACTTGCGCTCGGATCTCTGTTGTCTTCTTCGATACGAAGTCTAACAATGTGGTCCTCCAAGTTCATTTCCTTTTTCTTGTGCTTCAGATAGCTTTTGAATTCCTTCCATTCAGGAGGTAGCTTCTCAATGACAGCTGCCACTTTGAAGGCTTCAGCCAACACCATGCCTTCAGCGAGGATCTCGTGCAAGATAACCTGAAGTTCCTGCACTTGATTGACCACGATCTTGGAATCCACCATTATATAATCAAGGAAATGACCGACCAAAAATTTCTTTGCGCGCATCCTCCATTTTATATTTCTAGTCCAAAGATTCCCACAACACTTTTGTCATCTTATAATTACAATAAAGCGTATATAATGAATCATGTAAATAGTTTAGGATATAATTACAGACAAGAAGTCGGAGTGGATCCATGCTTGATTGGTGATGGATGTTCCGATCAACGTTACCCTCGAAAACTCCAGGAGCATCCTCAGTCAAGAATCTCGCAAGATTCAAGGTGATCAAGTAGAACAATATTTTCTGTTGCCACCTTTTGAAGTTCCCCCCGATGAACTTCTCCGGTTTCTCTGCACTACGTAGAGAAAACACGTGTTACTGCGGCCAAAATCGCAGTAGAGCCGCAGTAACTACTGCGGGAGAGGCCGCAGTGTTTCCCGCAGTAAATAAAGGCGCAATAGAAGCTTCACTGCGGTAGCAGCCGCAGTACTTACTGCGGCCTTACTACGGCCATGGCCGCAGTAAACGAAATTATTAATTAAAAAAAGGTGGATGAATCCGGATGAAATTTTCATCCGAATTCATCCACCAACCAGAAAAACCCAAAAATCGGTGGTGATGGTGAACAAGCGCTGGTCATGACGGCGAAAAAGCGACATCGTTGGAGCGGCGGTGCTGAGGTGGGAGCGGCGACGTCGGCGGTTAAGAAGAAGAAGAAGAAGGGAGAGAGAAAACATAAGTGAAAGTGAAAGTGAAAGAAGAAGATGAAAAGAAAGAAGATGATGATGATGATGATGATGATGATGATGATGATGATGATGATGATGATGATGATGATGATGATGATGATGATGATGATGATGATGATGATGATGATGATGATGATGGAGGAGAAGATGAGGAAAGAAGAAGAGGAGGAGGAATATGAAGAGAAGAATATGATGAAGAAGGAGAAAATGAAGAAAATGAAGAAGAAGAATATGAAGATGGAGAAAGGTGAGAGAAGATAGAAAGTGAAAGAAGAAGAATGAGAAGACGAAGAAAAAGAAGAGATGATGATGAAGAAGAAGAAGAAGAAGGATTGAAGAAGAAGAAGATGAAGAAGATGCAAAAAATGAAGGAAGTGGCGGATGAAGAAACCCTAAAAATGGCTTAATGCGGCCTTACTGCGGCCAAAGCCGCAGTAAAGCTTACTGTGTTAGTTTACTGCGTATTTGAGCTTACCGCGGCCCAAACCACAGTAAGAGCCGCAGTAAGATTTGCCCTCCGCACGTAGTGCCGAATGAGAGGTCAGAACGGTCAAGGGGTTCAGCACCATGGTCATAACAACCCCAGAACCACCGTTGTTATCACTGGACCCAATCACAACTTTGGAACCGTCCACGGCATTAACTTTGGGGATCGTCATCACAGATCAGGAATCTGTTTTAAGATTGTAGTACGAGTAAGTACCAAAATTGGTAAAACAAGAATATGGGTAGAATTGCACAAAATACAAATGTCGTATGCCTATATAAATGTTGGATGCAAAATGAACAAAGTATAAAGATGGAGACAATATAGCAATTCTAGCAAATTTCAGAAATTAACAATTCCAGAAAAATATAAGAAAAATTAATCATAATAATTATAACGGAATTAAATAGAAATTATACCGGAATTTAAACAAATTGATGGTATAATAATAAAATTCTAATTTTAACAATAAACTAGAATTAACAAGAAGATGAACAAACCAAGAAAACTTTAGAAATAATAACCGTTCTTCGGGATTTGGTTTCCGAGACTTGCGTTGCACGCAATTTCCTTAAAACAGATTCGCTCCCTCCACTATGAGTGCTTGAGGATCAAACAAGCGTTTGTCTCCCAGGATACAACAGAGATGCGAAAAGAGCTTTGCACCTAAAGCTTTTCCGCTGACGAACTAGAACCGAAGAACTTGAAGAACACCAGAAACAATGATGCAAGAGATTTTTTGCAAGAAGAGAGGAAGAGATTTAGCAAGAAGAAGTGTGCTAGGGATGAGAAATAAGTATAGTGGAGGTGCCCTTTTATAGTGTTTAGGATATGTCTAGCCATTAGGGCACCTAAATGCACCATAAAGCTACCATTAACCCTAACACTAAAGGCCATGAAACCACCCTACTAATGGTCCATAAATCACCATAATAATGGTGAAAAAACTCCAAATTTATGGTGAAAAATAAATAATTTTTATTCATTTTCCTTCCACCATTTTATATTTCCAACATCATTAAGGTATCTAAGCGCATCATAATGCGTCATGATGAATGAAAAGGATCGGTTCGATTTGAAGCCAAATCTAATGTCGTGAAAAATCATGGACATCTCCGAAAATCCGGTGTCATCATGGACATCTACCGGATTTCACGATGCCGGAAGCACGACATCTGCCAACTTCTTAAGGCTCTGTTAAAAAAATACTTCCTTCACCCTCAAAATATATAAACATTTCACTTCCATGTTTTAATGTTCGATATTCGACTCATATATTTACAAAGATAAATAATGAAAAAATTTATAAAAAATTATATTTAAAAAATTTATATTTTAATTTATTATATGAATAATAATTATTTAACTTAAAATACCTAAATATTCATAAATAAATATATATTAATACTGTGAAACATCAAAAATAAATATATGTATTTTTTAGGACGAAAGGAGTCTATATTAAAAAACTAAAAGTAGTATTGAATACTTTCCAATTTAAAATGCACCATGTAATCAGTTTTGAAGACTTATTGATTTGGGAAGTGGTAGCGAAAATTGCTTCTGCTGACTCTGGTCTCTCTAGCTTTTGACACGAACACAATGATTTTCAAATTTCAACCACATTATCAGCAATCCTTTGATTACTTTAACCTCAATAGTTTTGTTGGACCGTAACATTTCGCGTTTTTTCAAATTTTCTTTCGTTTTGTCAAAAGTAATACTCCTATAATAGTTAATTTTTATATCATTTTGATTTAATTAATCTATATTATTTTTAATGAAAAAATATCAAAAAGCATATTCATAAAGTTAAGACATTAAATTTTTAGTTGAATATAAAAGTTTCAAAATTCTAATTTGCATTGATATAGAAATAAAATCATAAATTAAATACTAAAAATAAGTATTATTTAAAAAAAAATATTGCATTACTTTTAGTACAAACAAGTATATAGAAACTTTGGAAACCCACATACTTATCCCCTAAGTACTCAAAAAACAGAAGTCGTTGATAACTAGTATCATTTTCATTATATAAAAAAATGCAACATTTGATACTTGATATAAATTTGACTTAAAATTATCTACGTTATTTTTTTAGTTGAACGAATTGAAGAAAATATGTTTGGAAGTATAAATATCAAATTATCATTTTTACGACATTTTGATTATAAGATTTTAACTTTTTCAATACCAAAAGTAATGTTGAGATATTACTCCTAAAGTGGCTCAACAAATCTAGCATGAGAAGGAGAAGAAAAGTGTTTTTGTTAAATTATGAGTTTTTAAATGAGTAAATTCCGTACATAGTCCCGTAAAAATAATTATTGTCCTGTTTTGGTCATATTTTAAAAACTTGTCCTGTTTTGGTCCTATTTAAGGGAATTCACTGTTCTATTTTGGTCCTTTCCGTCCATTGATGTCGTTAGTCTTGACGGATATCTGTGAAAATACCATTTTACCCTCTTAATTACCTGAAGTGACGTTCACGTGGACCAACATTATGACATGGCATTTTGCTCAAATGTCGTTAGTCAAGACCCTAGCAAACCGATCCAAGCAATTACCAACAGCGATATCAATCGTCTCCCCAAATATCCTATACTTTCCCTCGCTGTAAGCGATCACCTACGTATTCCCTCCGCTGACATACAAAACAACCGGGTCAACAGCCCCGGTGACGACCCAACCCATCTCGATATGCGCGACGCAGTGATTGACGGCGACAATCGGCTTGTTCCACAACTGGGAAAGAACCCTAACGACGACAGCGGAGACTTTCAGCGGTGCGCCAATCCCAGGGCCTTTGGTGTAGCAGAGGCAATCAACATCGTCGGGAGTTATGTGGGCTTCTTTAAGGGCAGATCTGACCAAGGGAAGGACGTGGTGGAGGTGGTGGTGAGCGGTCTCGCGGGGGAGGAAGCCGTGGCCCCGCTGCGTGATGTAGGTGTGGCGTGGGTTAGAGAGGATGGTTCCGTCTAAGTTCACCACGCCGACGCCGATCTTGTTCGTGGAACCTTCGAAACCCGGGGCTATCATTCTTTTCTCCATTGTTGAGGAGAGAGTGCCGACGGTCTTGAGACTGAGGGAGGACCTCAGGTCCAGGTAAGAACACTGAACGATATTCATGTTTGTACCATGTCATAATGTTGGTCCACGTGAGCGCTACGTCAGGTAATCAGGAGAGCAAAATGGTACTTTCACAGAAATCTGTCAAGACTAACGGCATCAATGGACGAAAGGGACCAGAATAGGACAGTGAACCTTTAGATAGGACCAAAATAGAATAATAATTACTTTTACGGGACTGTGTACGGAATCTACTCATTTTTAAATATTAGATATAAGTTGATGAGTTTCATATATTATCTACAACTATTAGAAATATGATTAATTTTATTTTAGGATTCCTATATTAATTAGGATTTGGTTTGCTACAAGCCTATATAAGCTTAAGATTGTATACATAATATATCAATAAAGTTTCTCCTAGTTTCATACGGTTTCTTCTTCTTTGTTCTCTTTTCTTCACCTTTGTCACCACCAAAACCACCAACAAGTGGTATTAGAGCATATTGACCTTGAGTGACCGAGAACTACACATAAACCCTAAACCAACACAAGCCACAAGGGCCATAACATATGGAGAATACTGTATTCAATAACATGTCTTCACCCATCTTTGATGGAACCAATTATCAGATGTAGTCCATCCGGATGCAAGCTTGCCTAGAGGCTTCAGACCTTTGGGAAGTGGTGGAGGAAGAACCAGAAGATTTATCAAGCCACAATAAAAGAAACCACAAACAGACCAAGTCAAGCCGGCAGAAGTCCAAGATGAGGAGGAGATATTTTGAGGTATATGCAACTCAAGAAACAAGAAGCGTTCAATGAATGTTAAAGCTAATGCGTGTCAAGAAAAAGAGAAGAACAAAATAGATATCTTAGAAAAAAGCAGTTTCAAAGCAATGAGGAGTATTGAGATATTGCTCCTAAAGCTGCTCAACAATTCTAGCGTACGTGAGAAGGAGAAAAAAAGTGTCTTTGTTAAATTAGGAGTTTTTAATTATTAGAGATAAGTTGAGGAGTTTCATATATTCTCTATAACTATTAGAAATAGGATTAATGTTATTTTATGATTCCTATATCAATTATGATTTGGTTTGCTACAAGCCTATATAAGCTTAAGATTGTATGCATAATAGATCAATAAAGTTTCTCCCGATTTCATACGGTTTTTTATTCTTTGTTCTCTCTTCTTCACCTTTGTCACCACCAAAAACACTAACAGTAACCTTATTTGTTTTCATAATTTAATTTATCAATTTTTTCTATTATTTTGAAATGTTTACATACAAATGATAATTCGATGCTTATACTTTACAAACGTGTTTTCTTACAAATACAACTAAAAAATAGATAAATTAACGTCAAATTTATATCAAAAGTAAAATATTGTATTTTTTTAGATGGAGATAATATAATTTTTAAACGAATTTTGTTTAATTGAGTACTTAGGGATCGTATTTTAAGTATAGATTTTTTTGTGAAGAGGGGTGGTAAAGATAAATTATGACAAAATGGAAATTTTGAGTCCAACAAAAAAACGGGGTTAAAGTGAATAGAAATTGAAAGATATGTGACAATGTGGTAGTACAAATGGTGGCTATGTGTCAAAAACTGGTGAGCGCTTACTGAAACGACTGCTGCTAGTCTGCTAGCACTTCCCAATTCCCATGTGATTTTAGATCAATCAATAGAATAATGATAAGTACTTACTGAATGATAGAGTCTTCAAATGGCGGCCCAAAGTGACATTTCTTGAAGAAGAAAAAAAACATCTTTTCATATACTATCTCCATTAATTTTATCTGTTTCTTCTGTACCGTCATCACTATAAATACATATATAAAAAAGTATATATAAGAAAAGAAAATAATATTACCATTAAAAAGTGCATCTTAACAACTGGTTAACATTTTCCTTCTTTGATTCATATCGTCGCCTTTCAGGGATCTAAATCTCTGTTCGTCCCCTTTTTTTCCATCTTCTCCATGTCTTCCGGTGTATTTTATTAATATCGTTAGTTAATACGTTATCTTTTTAACGGAACAATTAACGGTGTTAACACCACGTGGAGTTTACAAGCTTTATCGCGGCCTCCCTCGCGACAGCGCCGCGGTAAGTATTAAGGGAGAGACAGCGGTACTGCACTATTTACCACGCCATGTCGTTTACTGTCTTGCGGTAAATTTGATATTCACTACGTAATGTAATAAAATGTAGTGAGAGAGACGAAGGGCCACGGAAAAAGGGAATAGCAGATTTGAACTCGCCTTCTACACTCTGCACTTGGGGGAGTTTGCATCGAAGTTTAATTTTTCTCTTTGGCCATTAATCATTAAGATAATTTTCCTTACCTCTCTCAATTATATTTAATTTAACCATCATGCATTTAATTTAACCATTATACATTTATAAACATTGTAATAGTTATGAAATACAAATGAATAGTGTTTTAAGTGTTTGATAATGTGTGTGATGTACATAAGGTGTCAGTTTTAAGCCATTAAATTCTTAACCATTTATAGTTAACCATTTGTTTGATTTTGATTCTATGATTTTGATCTCATACAATCAATCCTAGCATAAGCCTAGCTAAGCATTTTTTTTTTCTTGTTTTCTTTCTATTTTTTTTTCGAACAACATGATATTTTATTATAATTAATAATGTTAAAAAAACAGAAACAACTCAAACCTCATGCCACACACATACATACAATGTACTTATATTATATATTATATATTTTATGATAGTATTTTTTGGTTTGCTAGTTATAATATAGCCTAAGGATTTTCCTGTTCTTTCCTTTTTCTGTTTTCTTTTTTTTAATTTTTATTTGTTAATTATACTCATATATATACATGATACATACTATATATATTGTATATTTTAGTCATTTATTTTATTTTTGTTATGATCTATTTATTATATATATACACATTATATATTATATATTTTTTCTTTGTTTGTTAAAAAGTCTTTCCCTTTTCGTTTTCTATATTTCTATTTTTGTACTTCTTAACTACTCACAAACATACACACACACAAACACACACACACACATATACATATATAATATTATACTATATTTTATTCTTTTCTTTTTTTATTTTTTGTTTTCTAATTATATTCTACATATATAAATTATATTATATTATATACATTTATCAGCTTGATAAAAAATTATGAATAGTAATTTAGGTTTTTAGATATGATGCAATCAATCCTACAATAAATTTGAATCTTTTCTTTTTTATAACAAATATATAATCCTATATTATAAACATAATATATATATATATATATATATATATATATATATTATACATTATATTATATTTTAAATTACAACAATAATTAAGCTTAAGTCTTTCCTTTTTTTTGTTTATTGGTTTAATCATTTGTATGTGTATATTACAATAATTATATGTACAAGCTTAAATATTTTTAAGTACTTTTTATTTTTATTTTTAATAAATATATACACTATTATATATTACTCCATTATATATACATTTTTAATATTATATACTTCATATCTTATATTATATTATGTTATATTATTTACATACACTCACACATACACTATAAACTTGATAGGATATGATGAATAGTTATTTGAGTGAATTTTCCCCAAACTTTACTATCTACATTAATTTTATATACATGTCATCTTATAAAGATTGTCATATTTCTTTTTCGTATTTATTTTAGAATTTTTTCATTTAATACTTTAACATGAAATGACAAATAATTTATACAAAAATAATAAACCACCGTGTCTAATTTTTAAATATATTATATTAACAATTTATTTAATAGATTATTTCTTACATAAATATAAGTCAACAAAATTTAAAAAACCAATTGTGACTTTATTTATGAAACGTGAATTGACTGCCTTTGCCGCAGGATGCATGAACCTCGTTATATTATACTCCCTCCGTCCCTGAAAGATTGGTAGATTTGTTTGGACACGGAGATTAAGGTGAATGTAAGATGTTTGTATATGTTTACTTAATTGCCCCTTAGTTGAGAGTGCACAAAAAACGGGGTAGAAAAAGTAAAGATAAAGTGAGGATAGTTTAGTAACTTTGAGAGTGAGAAGTTTCCTTTTAAGGAAAGTGATCAATTTTTCTGGAACAGCCCAAAAAGGAAATGTGTACAATTTTTCAGGGACGGAGGGAGTATTATAGGAGTACAATATTATACGTTATAACAATTATACATTAAGTCGACGTTATGAACAGTACTGGTTTTGTCATTTTGTGGTTTTTTATTATTTTCAGGTGTTTTGGTTTTTTTCCAGGTGTTTTGGTTTTTTCCTTCCTTTGTTAAATTTCCTATTGGTTAGTTAATTCAGCAAGAGCATTTTCAGAAATTTTTTTCTGAAATTCACGTTCCCCATGAATTATATGGGAACAGAGGAAGTCAAATATCTATTTTGCCCATACTTTACTATCATTACGTAGAATAGTTGTGATTTTACTGCGGCGGAGGCCGCAGTAAACCAATGCGGCCTACTACGGCCTCCGTCGCGATAAATATCACGGTAAATGGCATTTATCGCGACATTTACTGCGGCGGAGGCCGCAATAAATGGATTTCTCTACGTAGTGTATCTTCCACCTGTTTAATGGATAAGTGTAACTCAATGGCAGTTCTGTAAAATATTAAAGTTGTAAACCCAATTTTAAATTGAAATGTACCAACACATCAGTTTGAATTCAAAACAGATCGGGAAATTTTTTTCCAGCTAGCCCCTGAACTGAGCCATTATGGTCACATGTACCTTTTTTATGGTTTTTGCTTATCGACAGCTAATTTTTTTATTTAATACAGTATGTTATCCTCTTAGTATTTTAAACACAACAGAAAAAAACATACTTTAGTTTTATGATTTTTCACTTATCCTATGATCCTTTATTTTTAGAATTTATGCATTTTAACCACACACATTTTAAATTGAATATAATGATCAGTTATTTTTTTTCTTTAGACGTTAAAAAACCGTCTCCCCAATGTTTGTGTTATTTTCATTGGTATAGCTTCTCAAGAATTTTACTATATTTGAAAGTATAAAAAAGGATTGGGATTAGTGTTTAACCACTGATACCACCCTTACATTATTAAGCCGAAAATAGGAACAAACACAGATTCCAGTCCACAAGTCGAGATCCAAAGCTGAATAACGTCTGCAGGATGGCGATTGGTATCTGCGTGGCCGAAACTTTGGCTCAGAGTGTGAGAATCAGGGCTGCAGGATAGTATGTTGGTTGAGGGTTGAATTATGGTATTAATTAAGTGAGAGAGGAAGCATTTGTAAACATTTGAAATCTTTTAATTTAATGTTTTTTTTTCTTAACTATTTTTCTTTAGTTTCATTACTTATCATCAAGTAAATCAACAATTAAAACCCCAAAATAAAAAATAAACAAAATAGATCACATCATCCAATATCAATTGAAAAATTATCTGAATAAGGGAGTACTAGCTAGTTTTACGTTATTTGTTGTCTCTAATCTAAGCTAAACTACAGACTGGACGCTTGCTTGAAGAGTGTCTCTCTCAAATCCTCTCTAAAGTTAAAATAGTACGGAAATCCGGTAACCAATAAATTCTTTTTTTTTTTATACATCGGAGGTAGGGGATGTGAGATTGTGAAAACTTAAATATAAGACATCCACTTTATATCCCATGAGTTTAACCACTGGGTTACATGCTCAGCAAAGGCGAAGGTGTGTGTAGGTATGGGGTGACAGTGGCCACCTTGAGAATTTTTAGGAGGTAGTATGGATATATAGTATACAATTATAATATAATTCAGGGATGTTACTTTGTATTTTTTTATTTTATTCACTAATCTCAACCCACTAAACTCACTATCAAGCCCATAAATGATCACTTAGGCTTATTCAATTCGGCCAATTTGTCAAATCTAAAAGTCTTCTTTTATATATTGAGAAAGATATTGCTTAAACCTTCAGTATAGAATAGTTGATTGATGATTTTAGAGATTTTAAGAAACATCGTGTTAGAATATGAGTACTTCATATTTGTACTTTTATCGTATGTCAGAATTTTTAGTAATCTTGATATGTATTACTTTCATATAACTCAAATTACTTGCATTAAATTACTTGGATCACACTCCCTCCGTACCAAAATTATTACAACACTTTCCTCTTTTGGTCGTCCTAAAAGTAATGCAATACTTTCTTTTTTCGTAACTTTTTATATACTAATTTACGAAATCATCCGTACCTCTAAAGTTTGAGAAATAAAACACCAAAAAATAGCCAATAGAGATATCTTTCTTTTCCAAAAAAATATTTTATTCAACCATATAATTGTTTAATTATTATTTTTGGAATATTTATCATTATAATTTAATTTTGTTTTGCTGTTCTTTCTCGATTTCCGTGTTTGATTACATCTTGCAATATAAAGAAAAGTTTAAAATGATAAATTCAACACCAAAATTTCCCCACGGTAATCTTTGTATCAAGTTAAATTGTTGTATTATATTTGGAACGGAAACAATATTACTTTACCGATGACAATATTTTAAGAATTTCGCCACCCTGATAAAATTTTATGGCTTCATCATTGATGCTCAGAACGTGTGATTTCCTTTTCTTGTCCAACTGAAAACTTTTCATTTTTTCTTATTAATATGGTTCAGTTGGTGTATTTTATTTGCGACAAATATTATGAAAGGGAAACATCAGAGAAAAAAAATAATAATATGGGTTTTATCGGTAAGAATATGTGAAGACTGAAGATATGATGAAAGAACACATTAAATTAAAGAAGTTTCTTCGGTACTTTAGTCGGATAAATTGATAAGTAAGGCATTTTAGCATTATGATTTGTAGCTTTTAGTTTCACTTTTCATGAAGTAAGGCTATATAAATGTTAAAATTCATTACTTCTAAACTCACCCGTTTAACCTTTATTAGATTTAGTTTACCTTTAAAAAAACTTAATCTCCTATTAAAATTATTAATTTCAATAAAAAGAAAAAAAGGAATAATAAAACTGAATGATACTGGATATTCAAAACGGTGGATGTGTAATGTGTATACAAGATTAGGAGGTGGAAAAATATTTATTTAATTATAAAAAATAGGAGGTGGGACCCAAGGAACAGGACAGCACACATATGCGTCTGAACTCTGTGAAGGGAAGGGCAATGCATCCGTATTATATATATATATATATATATATATATATATATATATATATAAAGGTACTGCCACAAATTATATCAGACACACCAATCTAACAGAACCGGGACTGACAATCAACCAGACACTATAAACATTAATATATAATATAATTAGTCCGTTTATTTACCATATATATATATATATGGAAAAACACATATTTTAATATATTATTAATTAATTAATTCAATTAATTAATTTATTAAATTAAAAGATTAAAATATCATTTATAGAGATTTATTAAGAGGATAAATTTGACATTTTCATGGTATATGTTTTTTATATATGTGATAAATAGATACCCACTACAGTAACAGTATATCTAGCAAAACAAAATAAATAAATAAATAAAACTATCCGTTAATTATCCTTCCTGCTTTTCCGTTTAAGGTAACCTACCGTAAAGGTGAGCAACCACTGTCCAAACTGGCTGAATGCCAGAGAGTATATACAATTTGTTCCTTATTTATTTTCACTTTAATGCCAACGAATGGCGCCCATTTGTATTCTTACTCACGTTTACTTCAAATTTGCTTCAAATTAATAAATATATTATGAGTTTGTTAATATATATATATATATATATATATATATAATTATGCCCCACAAATAATATTTCCGCCACTCCAAATACGAGTATTTATATACCTTACAATTACATATACTATTCATGAATATATCACAGGTACTATAATGAATAGTACACATTTTTTTTTACAATTCGTATTTTTCAAGTTTTAACTAGATCAAATATTAGTAGGTTTTTTCGGGAGATAGACCTTCAAATAATTTTTTTTTCATTTATAATGCTCGAACCTCGGGATATTAATAAATGATGAGTATTTTACTACTCAACAACGACTATGGGTAAACTAAAGTTTTTTAAAATGAGGATAATGATAACTAGGTTAAGAGGATGTCATATTATATTAATATAATATTCATAAATTGTAAATAAAGTTTTTTCTTGAGTGTGAATGAGTGTAGCTAGACTATAAGAATGTAATATTATATTGTACTATTCATAAATAGTGAACAAAGATTTTTCTTGAGTGTAGATTGATGTAATTAGGCTAAGTGGATGTGATATTATATTATATACTATTTGTGAATAGTAAATAAATGTTTTTATTTTTAAATTTTTATTTGCTTTCGAAAAAAATCAAGATTTTTATTGAGTGTGGATGAGTATTGATAGGTTAGGAGAGGATTTGATGTTGTATTGTACTATCCATGAATGATCAACGAATGTTTTTCTTAAGTGTGGATGAGTGTAGCTCGGCTTGGAAAATTGTATTATATTATATACTCTATCACTCTTTGAAAATTTGATTGGTTTCAGATCATGTGGTTAAGTTACTTGGTTTAAAGGTTTTACAAAAAAAAAATTAACATTTTTGGCTGATGCCATAATAGCAAACCATTTTTTTCTAATAAGAATGACCGAGATGTCTACATTACAATGTTTGAAGTCAAATGTATATATCAACAAGCTTCATGTGTTTCTTGATGTATTCTTGAACATCAAATCTATGCATTCTTGAACATTTACCACAATAACTACAGTAACTAAAAATAGAGATTTTTCATACATTTATAACAATAAAAATTCAAAATATACAATAAAATCTATACCTACCTCAATATTCAGCGGAGATCCGCCGGAGAAGCTTGAAGTGGCACCAAACTCGCCGAGGAAAAAGAAGAGAAAATTGAGCTTCGGAGCAAAAAAATTCGTTCGCTCTCTGCAAATGAAGGGAAACGGGAGGGGATGAATTTTATGAAGGACTGGTAATGGGTAAGACCGTTACCAGAGGCATTACTACTGCCATGTGCGAATATTCTGCCAGCCAACCTGTCAGAGCTGGTAACGGGCTGCCAACAAATAGTAAACAGATGAGTGCCGAGTCGAATTCACAGGGATTTGTGATTCTAGAAATATGTGTATGAATTACTAAAATAAAAGAGAAGGAATTGATTTATGAAAGTGGGAATTAATTAAGTAAATATTATTGCAAGTGACTAACAATTAAATAACTAATGTTATCTCCTAGGATTATTGATCCACTTAAACTTCACATTTGATAATTTAGAATTACCTACAATTATTATTCTCATCTTGTAAGTTGATGTATCAATTCTAGAGTCCTCTATCGAGCGCTCCACCTAGGTAATTAAAGCACGACAATCCCTTTCTAATTGTTCAAGTGATCTATCTTCTCCTAGACCTATGGCAAGCCATAATAGTATCTAGCATAATTACCATGTGGTCTAGTAGTACTTTTCTCTATCGGGCAAAAGCATACCCTAAATATTCTCTCACCAAAAGAATAATGCATGAACTATTAATAACATATAGAACTAAATAGTCAAAATCCTAGGTTTAAGTTTCACAATAAATCATAAAAGATAAAATAATCTAGATACTAAACATAATTAAAAGAATAAAATGAATCTCGGATGTGGTTCCTCTCAAGAGTCGATATATAGGCTTTAATATATAATAAGCACCCTAAAATCAATCCAAGTCCGATTGGATTAATTTCCAAGCCAAATAGAAGTCCAAATTGGACTTGAATTCCACAAGCCATCACCTGCTTGTCTTGAAAAATAGCCATTTTGCTTCCTTTCTCCTTCTCCTTTATTCTTGGTCCATTTTGATCTTTAACTTTTCTCCCCTTGCTAATTTGATCATAGCTTTTGTTCATTGCTCTAATTCAGTCCTTTTTGCATCATTCTCGCCCAAATATCTACCGAACATTATCCTAAAAAATCTCTTACACAAATAATTAAGATCAATTTATCTCAATGAAAGCGCATATTTAAGAGTAAAATATGTAACATTATTTGTACTTATCAACTACCTCCGTCTTTAAATTAAAATCAAATTGACATCAAAAGTCAACTATTTTAATTTGTGAGTTAACTTTATAAATATATTTTACCTCTTACCTTACATGTTAAGGTGAGTTAATCGGTGAGTATAAAATTTTAATTAAAATTGATGACTATAAATAGCCGCCAGTGGTACTCAATAAGAGAACATCATGACCAACTCAACCATGGACATGAATCTCATCTCTCTATTTCCAGCACTCTTCACAGCTTCATCCATCTTCTTCATATCCATAGCTCTCCTCCTCAAACTCACGAACAAGTCCAATCAAGTGACCCTAAACCTTCCCCCTGGCCCATGGAAGCTCCCCATCATCGGGAACGTCTACAGCCTGATCGGCGCTCCGCTTCACCACCGCCTCGCCGAACTGGCCTATAAATACGGCCCTCTCATGTACTTCAAGCTCGGCGAGCTCCCCGTGGTGGTCGTCTCTTCACCGGAGACAGCCAAACAGTTCCTGAAGGTCCACGACATCGACTTCGCTTCACGACCATACACTATGGTCGGGGACATCTTCTTCCACAAAAACAGCGACATACTTTTGGCCCCATATGGAGACTACTGGAGACAGACGAAGAAGGTGTTAACGGTGGAGCTTCTCACGGCCAAAAGGGTGCAAACTTACCAATCCATCCGCCAAGAAGAGGTGGGCAATATGGTGAGAGAAATTGCGGCCGCCGCGGAATCAAGAACGCCGGTCAATCTCACGGAACTGATATTCTTGACGTCGTATCGGATTATTTGCGCGGCGGCGTTCGGGAGGGAAGTGAAGCACGCCAAGAAGTTCATGCCTATCGTGATGGAGCTTGTGGAGCTCACTGGTGGCCTTTCCATTGCTCTTATCTTCCCTTACGCCAAGTTCTTTGAAGTGTTCAAAGGGACCAAGTCAGTACTTCAGAAGTATCGTGACACAGCGGATGAGATCCTTCAAGATATTCTTCGAGATCACAGAGCGGCCAGAGAAAGAGGGGATTCTTCTGTGGACAAAGAAGAAGAGCCCCTTGTTGATGTTCTGTTGAATGTGCAAGCACAAGAAAACAACAAGTCTCTGTTGCGAGATACCACCATCAATGCCGTTCTCCTGGTAACAATCTCTTTCTCTAGCTAGCTAGTAATTTCATTTTGTTGTTTGGGAATTGTTACTAAAGGTTGCTTAAGTTGACAGTCACATGTACACTTCCCAATTGAAAGCTTGTCATATGATAAGTTCTTAATGGAAAAGTATACAAGTGACTGTTTTAAACTTAAATAGTAGAAAACAAATATTAAAGTTCTACCATATTTCAGGATTGTTTTTTTGGTGGGGTCCATCCAGCATCAACGACGATCGAATGGGCCATGTCGGAAATGTTGAAGAACCCAAGAGTGTTACGGAAAGCACAGGCGGAGGTGAGGGAGCTTCATGATAGGAAGGGTGGAGTACTACATGAGGCGGACATTCATGAGCTACAATACCTAAACCTAGTCCTACGTGAGACCTTCCGCATGCACCCTCCCTTGCCTTTGCTGGTGGCAAGAGAGTGTCTAACGAAATGCGAGGTTAATAAATATGACATACCGGCCAAGGTGATAGTGTTCATCAATGCATGGGGAATTGGGAGGGATCGTCGAATCTGGAAGGACCCTCATACTTTCAATCCAGAGAGGTTCCAAGACAGTCCAATAAATTTCAAAGGAACTAACTTTGAGCTCATCCCTTTTGGTTCTGGTAGAAGGATGTGCCCTGGAATCACATTTGGGATGGCTAGTGTTGAGTTTCAATTAGCAAACTTGTTGTGCCACTTCGATTGGAAGCTCGCAAATGGGAAAGGGATGGAGGAGCTGGATATGACTGAAGGAGTTGGTACTATTGTAAGGAAAAAGACTGCATTGTCTTTGATTCCTATCCTTAGGGTTGGTGATGATCTTAGAACCGTTTAGAGGTGAAACCCTTTGGGTTCCCATTTTTCTCTTTATTTCGTGAAACCCTTTGGGTTCCATTTTTCTCTTATTTCTCTATGCTCGCTTTCGACTTGTAGTCTTTTTTTTTAAATAAAGGAGGGGATTAGCCTCCTATGTTCTATCATTGATTTAGAAAAACGCTCAGCGGCACTTACAAGGAGAAGACCTAGAGCTTTACAAAAATATTGCCACCAGGCCACCAAACATCTAAGCCTCGGACATAAGAATGGAATTCTTAACTTGGATACTCCCCAGCACATCTCTCATTACTAAGTTCCAATCTTTGGCAGCATGTTTGAAAATTATTGAGTTTCTCTCAATCCAAAGATGATAGACAATTGAATCAAAAATAGATCTCCTTACCTTTGCTTTGATAGATTTTCCTTTGGCCATATTTATAATCCATCGGCCGCATTGCTTCCAATCGTAAGGGCAACCTTGCAGCTTGCACACCATCATCCCCTCAAGCAAGACCTTTCTGGAATAGCTGCAATAAAAAAAGAGATGGTCCCTCGAATCCATCCCAATACCACATAGCCGCAACACATATTAATGAGATGTTGACACCCGATTTTTGCCCTGATCGCTATAATCTAGTTTGTAATTGTGATTTTTGGTATTATTTTCGTATTTTCATTTCGTGTGCTCTATGTCGTTATTTTATGTCATTTTTTATTATTTCATGTGCTTTTGTTATTTTCGTTATTTTGTTAACTCTTTTTTTCATTTTTGATCTTTTGTCATTTTTATTTCATGTGCTTTTATCACTTCCATTGTTATTTATTAGTTCTTACGCCTTTTATTATTTCATGTGTTTTTGTCATTTTCATGATTTTTTATGTGCTTTTATCATTAAAATGTGTTTTATTTTTATTTTATTAATTAATTATTAAAAAAAAGAAAAAAGGAAAGAAAAGAAAGAAGGATAAAGGGGTAATTTGCCATTAATGTTTGGGCGTTGGCAATTTTTTGCCACTAAAGTTTTTTCTGGGGCTAAATTGCCATCAATGTTTATGAAATGGGGTCAAATTACCATTCTCGTTAATGGTTTGACGAATTCCGTCAATTTAATGTTTTTTTTTCACCTTAAAGTTTGTAAACCTCACAAATTAACCCTTAAACTTTAGATTTCTTACACTTTGACCACTGCCCCTCCACCGCTACACCATCGCCCTCTGTCGCTGCACCACCACATCAACCGCCGTTGTACCGCCGCCCCTCCCGTTTTTGCACGTCCACCCAATTAATCAAAATTATGTTATTTTGTTTTTGAAAGTATCAAAATTGATTTGTTTAACCAAAACATATTTGCACCGTAGCCCAATTAATTAATTGATTTAGATTTCAGATTATAATATCCATAGGAATCATTCAACTTTAATATCTAAAAATTTATGAAAAAACCAAATATGTTTTGGTTAAACAAATCAATTTTGATACTTTCAAAAACAAAATAACATAATTTTGATTAATTGGGTGGACGTGCAAAAACGGGAGGGGCGGCGGTACAACGGCGGTTGATGTGGTGGTGCAGCGACAGAGGGCGATGGTGCAGCGGTGGAGGGGCAGTGGTCAAAGTGTAAGAAATCTAAAGTTTAAGGGTTAATTTGTGAGGTTTACAAACTTTAAGGTGAAAAAAAAACATTAAATTGACGGAATTCGTCAAACCATTAACGAGAATGGTAATTTGACCCCATTTCATAAACATTGATGGCAATTTAGCCCCAGAAAAAACTTTAGTGGCAAAAAATTGCCAACGCCCAAACATTAATGACAAAATTACCCCTTTAGCCAAGAAAGAAAAAAGAAGAGTAGCATTCTTGGAAATGGGCAGCACGCATGGGAGGTGCAGCAGCCAAAAGCTCTCCAACAACAGCAAGCAGTGAATTGTCATCTCTTTCATCATTGAACAAGTGTTTGATCTTATGGACAATACTCAAGAATTTGACTATAAATTGTATCATTTTCATCATCAAAGGAGAGGAAGGAGCTGCAACCAATATTGCAACCAAAAAATAAAAGAAACGAACCAGCAAGCCTCAAACCCGACGCCATCGTCCTCCACCCTCCTTCCCCCACATCCGCTGCATTTCACCTCAAAACTCCGACCTCATCAGCACCGCCACGCCACACCGGTCTCAACCATCCATCCCACGTCGCCGGAGGTGGCCAAACGAAAGAGAAATCGCCGCCGACCCGCCGGAGCTCCTCCTCCATCCCTTCCGATTTACTGCGTTTCATCCCTCCGTTCTATCACCATTGGCTTCGCCTCGACGAGACGGAGCCAACCCACCCTTTCACGATGCCGGATACGGCCTGAGCACGGAGAAAACGCCCACAATCCGATCCGACGCCAGCCGCCCATTTTCTCTCCAACCGGAGCTCCATTCGCCGCGCCACCGCCGCCACCGCCGCCACCACCCTCTCCGGCTTCCGCCGGTACAACCTGTCTCTTCTCCGCCGCGGAAAAGTCGACTCTGGTGCCAGCCGCCGTCCGCTCCGCCGCCGGTGCACGCTCGCGAAGAAGAAGAAGCTGGAGCTGAAGTTTTAAAGTTTTTGGTAAAATTACAACCTCAGTCCTTGTCCCTCTATTTTCTATCTTTTGTCACTTAAACCCCTTTATTTGTCCACAGTTTCATTCAAACCACTCTTTCAACTTTAAAACTCTACACTTTGGGCACTAGGCCTAAACCTTTTTGTGTTTTAGTTAATATTTTTGTTATTATGTCAATTTAAATTATTTTAGTTTTGTTTTTTAACAAATTTTGAATTTTTTATTAGTTATGTGAATTACTAAAAATCCTTTTCTTCTATTTTTAGTTTTATTATTTGTTTTTTTTCTTTATTTCCTTAAAATCAAGCAAAAATCTAAAAAGAACCCGTGGTACCAATTTTGGGCGTACGAAAATTAACCATTTTTGTACGTAATCGATAAACGATTCCAGATCTCTCGTAGACTATTTTCGGGTTTCCAATCGACCTAGGAAAAGATTGGTGGCGACTCCGTGACGAAAACCACGTCGCTACAACAGAGAGTCCCAAGAAAAGATTCTATCCATAGTATATAACCGATTATGAAAAGCCATCCACACCACCATAGAGTGTTTAGGGATGTGGAGGGCTCCCATACTAACTTTTTCCAAAAGACAACATCAAAGTTCTCAGACAGAGGCATAAAGATGCTTCAAGTCAAGTACACTTGCACCCACATTCTTTTGAATAAGATCAGCAAATATGTCCTTGCATCTTAACACAGATTTCTCCCTCTATAGAAATGTTTGACTTTTAAACTTTATTTTACTTTAACTTTATCTACATCATTTTTTTTAGTAGAAATGTTTTAAAAGGCTATGCTAATAAACAATATGCATTAAATTAACATTTGTGTACATAAAGTTTGAAATTATGATTAAAAATATTAGAAAATAATTTTAAATTGTAGATTAAATGCTAAAAATTTGTGTTCTTTTTCTTAAGATAGGCAATGAACGAACTTAAATATTTTCCTCACGAAGATGAATAGAACAATCTTAGTGGTTTGTTTAACTTTAGTAGATTTGATTTCACCAAAAGTTACACAAATTTGGGTCACTAGCATGGAAAAAATAAAATTGGACTAAGGTATATGTTGTTTGAGATAGGTAATGAAGAAGAGATGTTGAATTGGTTGACCCTGAAAATGTTCTGTGTAAAATGTTCCGTGTTTGTAAAAATGTAGCATTATGGAAGATTCAACACACTACATAGTTGGGGGGAGTTCAGTAACGGGTATAGTACCGCACCAACCCGCTACTACGATATTTAGCTCTTTTGAATTAAAAAAAACATTTAAAACGACGGTAGCGGGCTGGTAACACCCCCACCCGCTACCACGCCTAAAACAAATTTAGTTTCCCGCCTGCACTTCTTCAAAAGCCGTCTTTTACATTTTTGAGGATGTGGTGGCGGGTTGGTAATGCCCCTACCCCCTTCTACCACCCCCCTTTTTCTCTCACCAGCACCTTCTCACACTTAGCAAAAGACCCATCTTCGCTGCAAATTTTTTTCGTTTGCCTGGTAAGTCTCCTGCTACTTCGTTTTTCTTTGTTCGTTTGTTCATTCGTTTTTCCTCTGCAAAATTGTTCATTTGTTCTTTGCGTGCCTTGTCAGAAATTGATATTGATCTTGCCATCATTTGTTCAACTTCTCATCTACAGCAGATGATTTGGGAAAAGAAGGAAATTAACTGGAGTTGTGAGGACAGGGAGAACGAAGGAGTGGTCAATGGAAGGGTCGAGGGATCGCCGCACAATCGATCCGTTTGGAGGATTGTTTGATGACGAACCCAAGAGTGTTCTTGAAATCAAGGAACTTTTTGAAGATCATGACCAAGTTTAATTTTGTTAACACTTTATGATCTGAAGCTGAAAATGGAACAAGTTCTTGTTCTTATTCTCTTGTTTGACATTAATCTTCTACTTTTGGGCAGCATGTGAACCGATTGCGAAAGCATCCTTCAAATGAAGTTAGGAGATTAGTGAAGCAACTTGTGAGGTCAAATTCCTCAATAAACAAAACTCATGATCAAATTCTTTTTCTTCATCGAAGAAGAAGGCGGACAATTTGTAAACCCAGATGGCTGATGTGTTACTAACCCATTACCAATTGGTAATGGCATGGTAATGGGTTTGGAGAACGAGACAGCCTGATTCGTAGAGCTCCAACCCGCTACCAGGCCCGTTACCAGTAGTAACGGCATGGTAGCTGTTAGGCCGCTACCAGGCACCCATCTGATACGTAGTGACACTTTAACAAACGGTGAACAATACCAACGATTTATAAGGATTCGGTCCAACGAGACCTATATCCTATCCTCAAGTATACTGCTTAAGAGCTTTCTTCACTATTCTTCCATGTAGGTTACACCAATCACAGTTACAAAGTTTTTTTTTCACCAAAAGGCTAACCACCTAGTGTTGACACCCAATTTTATTCGTATTAGTAATTTAGGAATTTTAGTATTTTCCGCATTTTTATTTCATGTGGTTTTTTTTTGTTCTTTTATGTAATTTTTTGTTTCACTTTTGTTATTTTATGTGATTGTTATCTTCTTTATTATTTCACGTGGTTTTATCTTTTTTATTATTTCATGTACTTTTGTTATTTTGTGAACACTTTTTCATTTTCTTTATTTTGTCATTTTTATTATGTCATGTGCTTTTTCACTTTCATTATTTTTTTTATTTATAATCGTTTTTATTAATTCATGTATCTTTTATTATTTCATGTGCTTTTGTTATTTTCATGATTTTTATGTGTTTTTATCATTTTATTGGGGTTAGTCTAGAATTAAAATGTGATTATTTTATTTTATTAATTTAAAAAAAGAGAGAAAACTAGAAAAGAAAAAAGGAAGGAAAATTACAGCAAGCACGAGCTCGCTCCGCCTCGTCCGCCGGACACCATCATCACGCCTACCATCTCCTCTTCCATCCATCAAAACCATCTTCAGACTCCATCATCATTGTTCCTAGCTCTGTCAATCAATCCTTGGGCTATAAATAGAGCAAAATAATTGAAGGAGAGGCGGCAACAAAAAAAAAGATCGAAAAAAGCTCCCGTCGGCCTCCTCCTTCATTACCTCCGATTTGCAGCCTTCCCCTATGTTGGCCTCACATGTATTATAGCAACCCCTTGCTCACTATAATACTCGACTAGGAATATTTTAGGAATATCATATATTCCAGGAATTAACGTAAGTATGTTTGTTTGTTCTAAGTGCGGTAAACAACAATCATAAATGTATAGACGATGTCTTTATTAATAATTAATCAATCAAGTCTGTGTCCAAACAAAACTAAAGTACAAATATTGGGCTTAGGGCACAACTTTTACAAGAAACTCTCGTAACACGAACTCTGGTAGCACTTAACAAAAACAAGGATGCAAGGTACACAAAGATGGTACTCCTACATGGTAATGTGAGTAATCTAGACTCCTTAATATTGTCTTACAAATTTCTCCTTTTATGTTTTCAACTATCCCCATCCATTTTTAATCGAGACATTTGACTTTTGATACTTTGTTTGACTTAATTTTTAATTAAAAGAGTTTGTTAATTTTTTTTAAATAAACATTTTTAGAAACTAGACTCTTTGATTTACCTTTTGTAAATAAATTATTTAAAATTGTATAAAAAATATTGAAGAAATAAATGCATAAATTAAATACTGAAAAAGAAACGTAACAATTAAATTAGGATGGAAAGAGTATGATTTTATTTCCAGTAATTACTTTTCCTGCATTCAATCTATTTTTATTTAACATTCCAACATAAAAGATAATTAAGATTATTTATTGCAACTGATAAAATAAACGTGTCTGATACTTTGTTTCATATATATTTTTTAATAATATTAATGAAAATTTTAAGTCAAACTCAACTACATCAAAATAATCAAATGTTACAATTTTGGTCGGACAAAGGAGTAGTAATTATATATTACGTACCCTTAATCTTTTCCCAACTTATTACCTTTATTTTCTCAAACCTTTTAACATCATCTCTCTTCACTTTTACACATATATCCTAAATTACTATTATTTTAACTTTTTTGTTACTACTAATTTTAAAAGTGTAGGTTAAATGTTTAGGTTCAATAAGTACACGCATGTGTTGGTGTACATCAGTTATATTAGGTCTCTCCTAGCTAGGTGTTTCAATTTTAGTTGCTTACTTTCTGTGCAAGTCGTTATCTTTTTTTAAGACTACTTATTTCGCATACCTTAGTCTCTGTGTTTAGTCAAACGCATCAATCAATATGGAATGGAGGGAGTAGTATATATTTTCATACTAACTCCGTCCCTAAAGTACCTAAAAAATTAGTGTGTTTATTTTCAACATTTAATTTAAGATTTTATTTATTCAACATTGTAGTATACTTTAAAGTCAAATAATTTAAATGAAAATTATAGATTAATGTTTCTAGTTTCTAAAATTTTGAAGACTATACTCAAAAGAGAGTGTACTTTTAATTAGTATATTTTCTCTGAAATTTCTTAGCCTCCGTGAAGGGAGTATATTTTTTTTGAAATTTATTAATGAATTTTTTCTTGCAAAAATTACCATAACATTGAAAAAGAAACGCACCAATTTTTTAGAAACAA
Source organism: Stellera chamaejasme (assembly GCA_024586325.1). Classification (NCBI taxonomy): domain Eukaryota; kingdom Viridiplantae; phylum Streptophyta; class Magnoliopsida; order Malvales; family Thymelaeaceae; genus Stellera; species Stellera chamaejasme. The sequence continues at coordinate 475,175 of JANJPE010000020.1, read as the reverse complement.
AGGAGTACAATTTATTTCTATAATACTCTCTTCGTCTCTAAAATGATGCACAGCTCGTTGACTTTCGTACTTGTGTGTGACTTAAATTTTCATTAGAAAGATTTCATAAAAAAATCTAAAAAATATATATTTAGAAATTAGAGATTTTCATTTATCATTTGCTTATAAATTATTAAACTTTATATATTAAAACATTGAAACATGAAAACTATAGATTAAATACTGAAAACATATTGTAGTATTTGTTTAGGAACAGAGAGTATTATGATTAATTCTATATGTATAACTCTATTCGCAGATTTTGACTACTTAGGACATTAATTTGGCGTGGGGAATTTCTATCACACTTTTATATAGATGAAGAAGCGTCCAAAAGCTTTATCCATATGTAAAGTACGCCAGAATGGACGAATGTATGAAGAAATTCGCATGAAAAGCACAGCTTGATGCATTGATGCATGTACTAATGAATAAAAAGTTCGTCTAATTTTGATTGATATTGATTGATTGAATAAGCAATTTTAATGTCAGTTTAATGTCCGCTGAAGCAATGTCTAATTTTTAATTTTGTTTGAGTAATGTCTTATTTTTAGTTTTTTTAAACCAATGACCAATTTTCATTTTTAGTGAGAGTAACTAGTTCTAATACACGTCTACGGCAGTTCCAAAATTAATATTTAACCAAATTTATAAGATGTCAATTAACAATGTATTAGTTAGAGTAAATTTATGGTAAATTAGTGCATTTACAAAATTATGTGTAAACTTACAATTGAAATATTAACATGTATATAATATATTTGGAATATAAACATAACTTTACTTTTACTTCATTTATTATAAAAAATGATAATTCTATTGTACATAAACTGACGAATGTACATGTAATAATAGTAAAACACCACATTCTTCAAACAATCAACTAACATTGCTTAAATTAAATGAAGAACACATTTACAGAAAGATCTAATATTTGAGAACTACCTAAATATCGACATGATCATCATCAATTGGTGTCAGTTCATCTGCATCTTCTGTAGGTGGCTCATCTGTATTATATTTGTAGATGTGGTGCTTTCGTTATGTACTTGACTATTTATTTATAATGCTAAGAATTGATGTAGTCAAGTTTTTTATATCTGTAGGTGGCCTCCGCCGCAGTAAATGCCATTTACCGCGACATTTACCACGGCGGAGGTCGCAGAGGCCGTAGTAAATGGGTTTATCTGCGTCCTCCGCCGCATAAAACCGCAGCCTTCGTACGTAGTGACATAGGGTGTTTGGTTCAAGGATTCTAACAATATGAATTTTCAAAATCCCGCAAATTTATAGAATCTTGTGTTTGGTTCATTTTGGAAAATGATTATCCATCATTCTCAAAATCCTAGGATTCTTCACCCTTCACAAATTCTTGGATTCAAAATATCATTAATAATCATGGTATTCTTAGAATCCATAGAATTATTATGTTTCAAAAATTTCAATAAAGCTCTTAAATTTTATATTTACACATTTAGTCATTGAATTTTGAAAAATTTACAAAATGGTCCCTATTAAATTACACATTTAGTCCCTAATTTTTTTTAAAATTTATAAAATAGCTCTTTTAAATTACACATTTAGTCCCTGAACTTTTGTAAATTTTACAAAATGGTCCCGATAAAACTATGTGATAATGTCCATAAACTTTTGTAAAAGTTACAAAATGGTCATTGTAAAATTTATATTCCTAGAATCCTTGAACCAAACACAAGATTGTGAGAACAATTATTTCTATTTTCCATCATTGATACTTTCTATATTTTCACAATCCACGAATTTTTAGAATCCGCGAACCAAACGCCTCCTAAATATATAGCCGATACTCCCATGGCTAGCAATTAAAAGTTATAACTTAAACACACATGGATCAATAAAGAAAAACAAGCTTAAACAAGGAGATAAAACATAATATGATCCCAAAAGCCAAACACAAACAAGACAAGTTAGCATGATCAACTGACTTAACCAACTAAGAAGCTCAATGACAATATCATACGAATCACAATTTATCTAACCAATTAACTAGAAAAGTTGGGCACACTTTAATTTGAAAAACTTTAATTAATTACCAAAAAGACAGCATTAGGACAACCAAGTGCAAAAAAGTGACTCCCCACTTCCTCAAGTTATAAATTAAATAAAACACGCACAAAAAAGTAGACCATCGGAAATAGCAAGGGAAACAACATTCTAAGCTAGAGACAACATTCAACATGCAACCATGGCTGAGAAAACCGGACCGGACCGACCCGGTTGGACCGCGAGCCGGTGGCCTGTTCGGGTGGCGAAGCTATTGTATGACTGGGGGTGACCACTGCCACCCCCAACATTTTGTAAAAGATAGGGTATATAATGTATATTTTTAAAAATTAAGGGATTGAAGCTTCTTTTTCCCCAATTGCCTTCCCAATTCCCAATTCTATTTTGTTCTGCGTGTCTGCCCTGCTGCTGCCCAACCCAACCTCTTTCACTCGACAGTGCTCTCCTCCATTGCTGCCATGAACAAGCTCCACTCCACGCACAAACAAAACAAGTGACACAAATCAGCATTCAACTTCGACATCAGGCCTCCGGTTTCAACACGAACACGGCGACTGTGGACAACAACTCAATCGGTAAAAATTAGGTTGAATCTGCAACAATTAGTTTCAGTTTTTCATCGCTTTTGATTTCTTTTTTAGTAATTCGTGTAACATGCTTCTACATAACATAAGGTTGTTGGGAATGTTGCGAGAGATGTTAATTAGTCTGTTTGATGTTCATTAATCAGAATTCGACTTTAAAATTTAAAGGATTCTGTTGGTGTTTATATGGTTTCTTTAACTTCTGCTTTTGGGAAAATTGAGGGGCTTGTGCACAACCTGTGCGCAAGCCTGTGCGCTGCGCACAAGCCTGTGCACAACTTGTGCACAATCTGTGCGCAAGCCTGTGCGCTGCGCACAAGCCTGTGCACAACTTGTGCACAATCTGTGCGCAAGCCTGTGCGCTGCGCACAAGCCTGTGCACAACTTGTGCACAATCTGCACAAGTTTATGCTGCGCACAAGCTGTGTGCACAATGCTGCGCAAGGTGTCTGTGCACAAGCCTGTGCACAACCTGTAACATGCTTCCCTTACTCACGCGGATAAGTGTTGTTTGTTTCAGTTATGGCTAGCAAACAACAGAAGTTGTTTTCTTTCTTTCAAAAGAAAACTTCAGCTGGCCCAGAAATGGAACTTCAACTTCAACCTATGAGGAGTGAAGCTTTTAATGTTGAAGAAAAAGCTCCAGAAGTAGTAAGAAACAATGATCTGTTGTTGGGAGTGAAATCTTCTAATCAAACTCCATCAAATCCATCATCTTCAACAAGCTTTTCAATAGTACGTGATCCATGTTCTACTCACAATAACGCCCTTCTTCACTGCGCAGCATTACTAAATCAATCAAGTCATATTGATAAGGTAATTGTGAAGCAATCAGAACAAGATGTTGCAAATAATAGAATCGAGTTAGAACTTCGATAGATGTGATCCGTTTTTAGCATTTCAAGGAATTGCCTTAAGAGGTCACGATGAGTCTTTGAATTCTAGAAACAGGGGAACTTCATTGAGTTGGTTAAGTTTTTGGCATCTTACAATGATGAAGTCGGAAGTGTTGTCTTACAAAATGCTCCCGGGAATGCAAGATATACTTCTTCCGATCTCAAAATGAAATCTTACAAGTTTTTGCACACAAAGTTAGAAAGAAGATTTGTGAGGATATTGGTGATTCTAGATTTTGTATAATTGTTGATGAATCTCGTGATGAAAGTAAAAAGGAGCAAATGGCTCTTGTACTTAGATTTGTGGATATCAATGGGTTTGTACAAGAGCGGTTTTTTCATATTTCACATGTGAGAGATACATCATCGAGCACTTTATACTCTGAAATCTGTTGCATTCTTGGTCATTATGGATTAAATGTTAGAAATATTCGTGGTCAAGGCTATGATGGTGCTAGTAATATGCGTGGTGAATGGAATGGATTACAAGCACTTTTTTTAAAGGAATGTCCACAAGCTTACTACGTCCATTGCTTAGCTCACAGATTGCAATTGGCTTTGGTTGCTACCGCACAAGGTGTCCATGTGGTATATGAATTTTTTTCCGATGTATCTCTTATTGTAAATGCTGTTACTGCTTCTGCCAAACGTCATGATGAGTTGCAACTAGCTCATATTCAGAATATTGCTATATTGATTGAAAATGATGAGGTAGAAACTGGAACTGGGGCTAACCAAATCGGTACTTTGAAAAGACCATGTGAAACTCGTTGGAGTTCTCATTTTGGTTCCATCCATGGTCTTCTTAATATGTATGATGCTACTTGTGAAGTTCTCAAGCAAATTGGACAGGATGGTGCTAGTAATAAAATTAGAGGTGATGCTGCATCAATCTTAGGTAGGATCTTGTCATTTAGGTTTGTCTTCATTGCTCACTTGATGTATGAGATTTTTGGAGTTACTGAGAATTTGTGCATAGCTTTGCAAGAAAAGAGACAAGATGTTGTGAAAGCAATGGATATGGTGAGAACCACTTCAACAATGCTGCAACAGTTAAGAATGGATGGGTGGGATTCTTTTATCCTCAAGGTTGAATCATATTGTTCAAAGCATGGCATCGATGTTCCGGATTTTGATGGTCCTCATTTTCTTGGACGTAGCAATCGTCGAATGGATGATGTTTCTTTGGGTCATTATTATCATGTTGATGTGTTCAATGCTACAATTGATTTTCAGCTGCAAGAGATTTCTTCAAGATTCAATGATCGTATTATTGAGCTTCGCGATTGAGTTCATCTTTGAACCCAAAAGATAGGTTTGCAGCTTTTGATATTCCATCTATTTGCAAGCTTGCTAGCAACTACTATCCTCTAGACTTTACAGATCAAGAACTTGAGTTGATAAAGTACCAGTTGCGACATTTCTATCTTGATGTTACAAGCTCTGTAGATTTTGAAGGATTGACAACAATTGGTGCATTATGTCAAGCTTTGGCAACTACGGAGAAGAAAGACATTTATTTTCTTGTTGATGATTAGTCCGTCGATATTAACTTTACTGTGTCAACTGCTACTACGAACGTGCTTTTTCAGCTATGAAACTTGTGAAGACAAGATTACGAAACAAGATGAGCAACGAGTTTCTTCTGATAGTCTTGTTTTGTATATTGAGAAAGATGTTGCAGAATGTTTGAGTTTGGATGAGCTCATTGATGATTTTAGAGACTTGAAGGAACGTCGAGTTAGATTTTGAGTACTTTTGATATGTAATTCGACTTCAGATCTATATTTTTAATGACTTTTGATATGAATTAATTTTATATAAATCATTTTGTTAAAAAGTTATTTATTTTAATTAACTTCTTTGCAAGGTATTAATATCTAAATTGATCTCGCCTCCCAGCTAGAATTCCTAGCTTCGCCACCGAGCACCGGTTCCACCATCTCCGACGTCGCTCTAACCATTTATTCCACTTAGTCTCGTTTTCCTCTTAGTCAAAGCCGCGTTACATCCGATATGCTACAACACTAAATGCGGCTTTAATTCGTTTTAGGCCGTGTTGCGTTCGTTTTTGTATTTAATTAAAAACTTGATTAGGTTACTTTTATAATTGAATAATTTATAATAAATGAAATAAAATAATAACAAATCAATATTACGTTATTATGCAATATATTGATGAAATTAATGCATCTAGCCGATGCTCCCAAGCCTCCCTCTCGTCTTTGAGCAGCTTCCCTCAACTCGCGATTCTTAGTTTGCATCTGAGCAATCATCTCGCCATGCTCAATTATTACTTTTTAATTCTTTTCAAATTTGTCATCAGATTTTCAAACTCTTCATTTCAGTCCTCAACTTTTATAAAATCCCAATTTTACTTGGCAAATTCTACTAATTTCCATTAAGGTCCTCAATCTTTTAAATCTCTTCAGTTATGACACTGACAGGAGTCCGGGTCATAACACCATGTCCAATTCCAATTTTATTGGATCAATGACCAATTATTAATTTTTTGAAAATAATGCCAAATTCGAATTTTATTGGAGCAATATCCAATTCTGAATTTTGTGTGAGCAATACTGAATTTCCCAATATTTTGGAGCAATACAACTCCAATTTTATTGGAGCCATGTCCACTTCTAATTTTGTTGGAGCAATGATCAATTTCAAATTATGTTAAAGCAATAACGAGTTTCAAATTTTGTTGAAGCAATGTCTAATTTCTAATTTTGTTGCAGCAATATCCAATTTTTAATTTTTGTTAGACCAATGTCCAATTTTCAATTTTGAGATTAATGCTCAATTCCAATTTTGTGAGAGCGATATCCAACTTCTAATTTTATTGGAGCAATCTTCAATTTCCTAATTTGTTGGAGCAATACTCAACACCAATTTTGTTGGAACCATGTCCGATTCAAATTTTATTTGGACTAATTATCAAATTTTGATTTTGTGAAAATGATGCCCAATTTCAATATGGAAGACATATCCAATTTTCAATTTTATTGGAGCAACGTTGAATTTTCAAATTTTTGGAACCATGTCCAATTCTAATTTTATTGGAGATATGTCCAATTCAAATTTTGCTGTACCAATGATCAATTTCAATTTTGTTGGACCAATAACCAATTTTAAGTTTTGTCGAAGCAATGTCTAATTTCAATTTTGTTGAAACAATATCCAACATCTAATTTTTGTTAGATCAATAACTAATTTCCAATTTTGTGATGGTGGAAAAAAAACATTTTTCACCGCCAGAGTATAAAAAATTTATCCATATTATTTCTTCATTGAGAAATTTTTCAAAGTCTATTTTTAAAAGTAAAAACATTACTCCCCCAATCCCAAGAAGATTGCACATTTTTTTTCACGGTATTTAATCTACGGTTTATTTTTATGAATTCATAAACATGTAAAGCTAAATGATCCATACACTTCTTATAATTTACAATCTAAATTTTATAGATATATTTTTTATTATTTTTTTCTTTGATCATCTTAGTTAAAATTTAAGTCAAACACTGCAACTTGAAACAACAAAAGAAAATGCGCAATCTTCATGGGACGGAAGGAGTAAATTATTAGTTGTATATAGAAGTTTTGAAAATATAAGAGCTTGGCAAATTTGAAGTGGGACTTCTAGGTGCTATGGCTTATGATTTTCTCTAGGGTTCGTTGTTCTTCTGCCGCCATCGATAGTGTTCACCGTCCAGGCCGTGTCGAATCTCCTTCGAGCCTCGATGGCTCGGCTTCGCTGGCTTGATGGGCGTCTCGCCCTTCCCACCATACTGGGTGGTTTGATTTGCGCTCCGATAGGGCGTCTGTGTTTGAGTGTCGCTCTGGGACTCGCTATCCGGGCTGCGGCCTGCTCCTCCGATCGAGACTTGGCCACGCCACGCAAAGCGTCGTTTTGGTTTTTCCACATCACAGCTTCCTAGATTGCCATGATCGACAATTGCTTTGTTTGCTCCACTATTTTCGGCCACGAAGCAGTCGAGCCTCAAACGGACGTTCCTCCTTCAGCCACCGCCATCTGGTGGTAGCTCAGGGCTCCGATCGAATTTTTGTACAGCAAGGGGCGGTTTGCGTCATAGGTGTTGTTGTTGGTCGATAACATGTTTCCAGTTGGGTGCTTCGTCTGTAATGTCCCGCCACCGAGGGTGGAAGTTGGTGGAACGGAAGTCAGCCTTGTTGATTTCTTATTTGCTCTGGGTGGTTTTAGTTTGCGGAAGGTGCTAGGTTGGGATGGGGGGACGGTGGTATTTGCAGTTGCGATGGTGAATGGTGATTTTCTTTTGTCTACGGTAGGACTGAGCGACGTCTCGTCCTGCCTGGCACCATGAACTTTTGGGTCCTAGGCTGGTGGGGTTTCGGGCTCTCCGAATCAGCTTGTGGGTGGTCTTCGGTTGGAGCTCTACAGTTTCTCTTTATTTCCGTTATTTTAGTTTCGGTTATATTTCTTTCGGTTGTTGAGAATACTCTTTTTTGTTTTGCTTGCAAGTAGCTACATAAGTAGGTTGCTGAGTTTACTATTATCACTAGGGTTAGTGCTCTCATTAGCCCACTATGGGGTATCAATACTATTTAGCCAATTTTGGTAGTGCATGGGTACCTAGAGTCGGATTCGGATCTTTTTATGCAAAGCATAGTGGTCATGACCATCGTCATAATTTGCTTTGTCTTTGGAGGCCCCATAATAGTTGAACCTTACTGTAGTGGTTTTGATTTTCCTAAGTATTTCTATTTGTGTAGAGATTTCTTCTTTAGCGGACATGTTTATTTGTACTTGTTCTAGGTACTCTAGTTCGTCGGTTACGACTTCTTTTGTAATGAGTTATCATTAATAAAATAGATCTTCCATGTTTAAAAAAAAAAGAAGAAGTTTTGACAATATAATTTAAAATTATATAAAAATAAAATAATGAATGCTAAAAAATAGTATTTGTTGTAGTAATATATCCCTCCGTCTCCAAATAATTCTACATTTTGTTTTTGTTGTTTTACAGTATTTAATCTATGTTTTTTTATAAATGCTTAAACATTTAAAGTTAACAATTTATATGCAGATCACAATTCGAAGTATAAACTTCATATATATATATATATATATATATATATATATTGATAAAATTTATGCAATGAAATTTTTGTTTAAAAAAGGACGTATGAAATATTATAGTATTAAATCACACCGTAAATGAATAAGTTGAAACTTTCACTAGGTATGACAAATCCAGATTTCTTCTCTTCATCAACCCTAAAAAACCCATATTTCTCTGTTCTTGACTTCCGCCATCATCATCATCTTCATTTACCCAGAATTCTTTAATTCTACATCAACCAAAAAGACACTTTGTCACACTACGTAGAGAAGACATGCCTCACTGCGGCCCATTGCGCAGTTGGCCCGTGGTACCAACTGCGGCGACGGCCGCAGTGAACGCCGCAGTTAAAATGTCCGCAGTTTCGAACTCACTGCGGCGTCGGCCGCGGTACGTACTGCGGTCTCACTGCGGCCATGGCCGCAGTAACCTGTTTGAATAATTAAAAAAAAAGTGGACGAATCCGGATGAATGTTCATCCGGATTCGTCCAAGTGAACCCAGAAAACGAGAAGAAGAAGAAGAAGAAGAAGAAGAAGAAGAAGAAGAATTTGAAGATGAAGAAGAAGAAGAAGAAGAAGAAGAAGAAGAAAAGGAAGAAGAAACAGAAGAAGAAGAAGAAGAAGAAGAAGAAGAAAAAGAAGAAGAAGAAAAGGAAGAAGAAACAGAAGAAGAAGAAGAAGAATTCGAAGAAGAAGAAGAAGAAGAAAAGGAAGAAGACACAGAAGAAGAAGAATTCGAAGAAGAAGAAGAAGAAACTAAAGAAGAAGAAGAAGAAGAAGAAGAAGAAGAAGAAGAAGAAGAAACAGAGGAAGAACAAGATGAAGAAGAAGAAGAAGAAGAGGAAGAACGAAGAAGAATGGAGTTGTGCGGATGAAGAGAAAGGGGAATTTAAACCACAAAAATAAATTTATCGGCCTTACTGCGGCCTTGGCCGCGATAAATCTTCTTGCGCAAATTTCTTTGCGTTCTGCGCAAATTTATGCGGCCTTACTGCGGCCAAGGCGCGATAAATATTGCTGCGCAAATTTCTTTGCGTTCTGCGCCAAATTTCTGCGCGCCTTACTGCGACCTTGGCGCATAAATAATCTTCTTGCGCCAACAACTACGCCATTTCTGCGTAAATGGGTTTCATCATGCCCAAACCGCAGTAAGGGCCGCATGATAATAAATGTCTTCCCACGTAGTGTCAATAGTTTGAATTATTCCGAAATTAAAAAAGAAATCATCCAAAAGAAAAATTCTACCCTAGGCGGTGGAACCACGAAGCAAAGAGAAGGAAACCCTTTCCTTACGTGATGAGATGACGACGGTGAGAAGAGAGGGAGGCCGCCAGGAAGGGTGAGAAGCGAGAGGCTACCGAAAATAACATGAAAATTTTTGAAAATTCACAATGGAAATTAAAAAGGAAAAAACAAACTTACGTGATATGAGTTCGGTGAGGGCGTCGTCGGTGGATCAAGATGATGATCAAATCGACAACGGTGGTGAGGGAGGAGATAAGGTCGCCGGATTGGAGAAAGTAAGAGTGATGAGATGGAGAGATGTGAGAGTGAGATAAGTGAGAATAAGGATGGAGGAAGAAACTGAATAAAAGGATTTTGTCCGACACCACGCCAAGAAAACAAGACTTACCGCGGCCTCCTCCGTGATAGGGCCACTGATAATTCCCGCGGTAAATAAGCTCGCGGTAAGGAGGCTTATCGCGGTGGCGGCGCAAGATTTTTGGTATGTGGGGGCACAATTTCGAATTTCTAAAGCTTTCTTTTATGATAATTTATTTTTTGGTAATTTCAATTCTCACATTAGATATCCATATATAATTTCCTTAATTTTAATATAAAAATGTTTATAGGAGAAAATTACTTTATTTTAATTAATACTATATTTAGTCACATTAAAAATATTTAAGACTAATTCTTAATATTTTATTAAAGTATAAGAGTTTTATAATAACATAACTAGTTTTGTGACTTCAATGGAAAGTTATATATAGTTGTAGGATGTAAAAAGAAGTTTAGCCATTTCTTCCCTGGGCTGGGCCAACCGAGAGCAGCGCGGCATTGCTCACATTTTCTCTTTTCTTTGGCTTTAACTGTCAATTAATCCTTTAACTATGTATTTATTTCCAAAATGGTCCCTATATTTTATTTATATCAAAAAATACTACCACTACCACCAAAAATTGTAAAACTTTATCGCACATGTGGGTCCGCCCCTGCTTATCGCACATGTGGCCGCGGTAAACATTTTTTTAATTAAAAAATAAATGGACATCCGGATTCATCCACAATCCTAGAAATATTCATCTGCAGAAAAATTCATCTAAAAAAATATTCATCCCACAATCCGATCGCAACGATCGGTCAGAAGAAGGAGGAGGAGGAGAGATAGGAAAAAGAAGACATGTGGAAGAAAAAACGTTGATTTAGAGGAAGAAAGATGAGAAGAGATAAGTGCGAGAGAGCAAGAGTGTAATTCAAATTAAGGTGTTTATTTTATTGCAGCTCCCACCATAATAAAAGTCGAATTAAGGTGTTACTGCAACCGTAGCCACAATAAAAAATGTAATGAGCACCAAGTCAACTTCTTCTATTACGGCCTTACAGCGGATGTATTGCGGGAGACTTAGTTGTAGCCTTTGTCCCAATAACTGCGGGAATAAGTTTTACATCATTCATGTAGTGAATGATAAGAGTCCACCCAAATTCAGTATCTTGATCTTTGTGTTGTAGTCCTTGTATCCCTTAGTCCCTTTTTGAGGGAAAAGGATATACAATATGTACTTGATTAATTAAAGGTTGGATCGGCCCTCCTGTTACTATTGTAGCGGCAAGGATCATTACAATTCCCGCTACCATTTTCGTCGCATCTTTCTACGAAGGTCGGTATAGGACCGAAGGTCGGTATAGGACGGTCATAGCGGCTCTGTCGGCTACAAATTTATTTTGAGGTGAATGAAGTATTAGTGAAGGTTAAAATCAGTGTTACGAGGCAAAACCTTCCTCCGAAGTTATCAAGATTACCAACACTACTTTATGTATATTTTGTTCTTCAAGAAAGTGCAGAAGACATTGTATGGTAGAGCTTCAACTTTTCTTTTCAGCTGGTAAATTCAATAATCCCTCCGTCCCATATACCAGATTATCAATGAACAACCAGAATGAGAAGTACTAAGATTATCAATGAACAACCAGAATGAGAAAATCTGTATACACTTGAAGCTGCAGCATATTTCTTAAAAGACAAAATGGGCTGTTGATCTATTAGCACAAAAAGAGAATCAAAAGAATTACTACCCCTTCAATTAATACTGCAATTAAAAAAAAAAAACCTTCAGCAGTTATGCCTGAGAAAGTAAAGATACTAACTACCAAAACATTAGCTATGGTGTAACAAAGTTTCTGATGTTGCAAGTGAGAAGCAGCATCAATCAAGCAATGGCATAATATATCGTTTCGATCTCCGTGGGACGCCACATTGTCTTCTGAATGCATAGCACCCCCTCTTTGTCTTTCGAATACACCATTTGGATCTTCCAGTGCATAGACTTGGCGATGCTCTCCGCCTCAGCAATGGCTTCAGCATTGTCGCGTACGATCAGCTTTCCTTCTGGTCTCAAGATCCTATCGATTTCTGCGAATACTGTGACTAACTTGCACCTATGGCATAGTCATCACACCCCAAACGAAAGTGATTAGGACATTGAGGATTGTTAGCTGGAGGAAAGAAGATTAAAAGTCGATGTAGAAAGTTTACCGCTTTTTCAGACTAGAGAAGAGGTGATCAGCATGGAGAAGATCGTAGGTTCTCGGGTACGTGTTGAATGATTCGCACCAGTCGTGATAGATCCCGAACAAGCCACGTTCATATATGATCGGAAGTGTATCGGCTGAATCGATGGGGACTACATTCATTACCCAGACTTTCAAATCTGTCAACGCCGCAGCAAACCTAGAAGAACAATGGAGAAGATAAATAACTGTGAATGGATCTATATAACTTTAGCTGTGAATGGATCTATATAACTCACCCGCCATATACAGCTCTCATGTCCATGACATTTCTCACAGAAGACCAGTCAATTCCCATCTCATTCAAGTATGACTTGGAGACAATTTTCTTCCAGCGTTTGGTGTCTGCCTTGAAATCCTCTGGAGCTGGTTTACCATAGACACCAACCTGAGAACTCAACCAATATGGAGCCTTCTCCAACCGTGCTGGCCATTGTTCAGGCCAAACTGTTCCACGTACTGAAGGATCGACTGGCACTCTGTGCATGCATGCCTGAAGTAATACATTCCTGCAATAATGACATGAGACAATAGATGATATAATTTCAAATTTGATTTTCCTTTTTTCAGAACCACCCAAATGAATATTTGCAAGAACAAAACTGCTGCTTCAGTAGTGAAAGACTGGATGTTCATATATCAAACTCGATCTGTATTAATATCGTAACATTTCAAGCTGCTAACCTGCTAATGACCCAGAACAATATTGAACCTGGGTTTAATTAACTGACTTGGCATGTTATTCAGAAATCGTGAAATATATAACGAGTAATTATTAATTCATCAGAACAACAGCTGTCATAACTTCAAAGAACAACGTACCATGCTGCATTGGGGTCATCAGATTCTTCACATAGCTGAGGCTCATTTTTAGGTCGGTTATCATAGCACTCATTGGATGTAGGCTTCCTGAATATTGCAGCTCCAACAGAATTTAGTTTGTCACTTTTTACTGCCACCATTTCCCAGCACATTGCCTTTGTTAATTTGGACATGGCTGCAATCAAGAATGTGAAAAGAGACATGGAAGAAGTTAAATAAAGAAGTTTGTATGTGTCGAAGACAGTTCGTACTAGTCTACACGAAACAACGCTTTACTCGTTTACAGGTTCATACCTTTCCAGATCTCAACATCCTCGGGAAGATTCTGGTAAACTGGAGTGGCTGACCAAACAAAGAAACCACCTGGCCGTAGGAGACGATTGAGCTCTAGCAGAAGCTTCCCACCTTGTATACATCAAAATACTCTTGAAAGTCAGATACGAGGGGGGGGGTGGGGGTAGAATATCAAATACAGAAGGAGAGGCGGTTTCACCTTCGGCATGCCAAGGGACCCTACAACGTGCACAGTGAACAATATCAAATACAGAACCAGGGAAAGGTAGCCGCTTAGTTCCCATCACATTGGATATTGCAGGAATTCCCCTTTCAAGTGCAAATTGAACTTGAGCTTCATGTTCATCCTTGGGAGCAAATGACATTGCAAGGACATCTCTTTCAAAAAGATAACCTCCAAAGCTAGCAACACCACAGCCAACATCTAGTATCACGCGGCTTCTCTTTCCCCATGCAATGTCAGGAACAGACTGCGTTTAACAAAAGCAAGCACAGATTATGACTAAATAGATAAAAGATATCATCGATCTGTCAACTTCAGCACCAATGTCAAGAGCTTTAAGACAACGTCAATGATATATGCCAAAACAACAAATTACATACACCAGAAAGTTTACATATTCATTGGCAGTTAATATGGTAAGCAAAAAGATAGCAGATATACATGTCTGCTTCTAGATTTCTTGATCATCTTAAGAACAAACATCTCATATACGTAAAAATATTTAGGAAGAGGCAAGATGTGATATCCTGTGTTCTTGTGCAATCACTATTCCAGCTATCGGTAACAGCCCAAAGAAGACCCAAAAATATAAATAGAAGACAAGAATTGGAAAGTTAAGAGCTTACATCCTGAATGAAGTCAATATAATGAAGAGCACCATGTATGAACTGAGTTCCACCACCTGGAAATGTAAGATACTCGCCAGTAACTTTAACCCAATTTTGGTGCCCCTTAACCTCTGCAAGCTTGGTATGAGGCACATTAAAGTACCAGATCTGCATTATGAATAGAAGAGAAAGGAAGTTAGTACAGAAATCCCTAAAAATCGGCATGAATCAACCAGAATGAAATATTACTTAATCGCAAAAATGCACTTGAAAGGGGATGAGGGATTTTTTTCTATATAATAGAATAAATTTCATCTAAAATATTCCCTATCTGCTACTACTGGCAAGAACCTTGCAGCAAATCACTGGAAGTTAAATCTATTCACCTTGTCCCTACTTTTGGGCCATTTCAATGACCGCCTGTATCCTTCTGGTAGAGGAACAAGACATGTAGGTGCTTCCTCAGGGCAGTGCCTCTCCCGATGCTCATAATGCCTTCGACTTGACTTTTTAATAGCTTGCCAATTGTCCAGGCAAGGAATGTAGTCTGGCCCAGCAGTGACATTGCAGAGTTTCCATTCATAAGTACTTTGATCCGCAGAACTTGATGATGTCTGCATCTTCTTCTCATTTTGAGATTCTGTTCTTTGTGTGGACCAAGCTCCATTTACAGAAGTCGACTCACTTGATATCTCTGACTGTTCACTTGCAGATGATTCATTTGAAGCAGCTTCCTTCTCTTCATTTTCTTTGGTATTGTCATTTACAGTTTCTTCAGAGTTCTTATTCAAGTTTTCCTCACTTGTAACCGAGTCAGATCTACTATCACCTGAATTCTCCGCTGATTCATTTTGACCAATTGAATTCACTTCACTACCTTGCTTTTCAGCTTCAGCACTTTCCTCATCTTGCTTCCCATTTTGATCCTCAAACTTTGGCGCCTCTTGGGACTCACTTTTGTCATCAGATGTCGCTTTAGAATTTACTCCATCCTGATTTTCCTGAGCTGCAGCCTCACTATGTGTGTTTTCTTCAGTATTTTCTACGGCTTTCTTGTCTTCAAGTTTATCCTCAGTTCTATCAACAGACTCTGTGGTGGACTCATATTTGCCATCTTCTGCGTCCTCCTGACCGGATAATTGCTTAGAAACACTTTTGGGCATTGCTTGTGTTGCATCCTCCTCAGAAGAAAGCTCTAAATTCTGTGTTGGACCAGCCGATGATGACATTAACATCCAAACACCAACTAAACATACAGCAAGAACTACGACTATGCTGACGGTTGAGCAGTGACTTGACTTTCTGCCATCAATTCGAGAGTATTTCCCCATCGCCATTTCTGAAAGCACAGATGTGCTTAGTTACATTAGCCTGACAGAGAAGAAAACAAAGCATTAGTTAATTCCCTAATTATCAAGAGGGAAACTTGTGCATATCTGCGAACAGAAAAACCAGTTTTTTAAAGTTAAAGTTCACTGATTTAGATCCATGCACCAAAGTGCGGATCCAGGAACAGAGATTTATTTAAAGGCCATACTTTTAAAACAAGATCGATCGTAAATCACTGACTAGTGAAAACACCCTTCTGAAAAACATCAAATTGAACAAGAGTAAGGTTCCACCAATCTGATCTTGACATCAAGTTGCAAATTTTACAGTATAGCGAGAATCGATCTCCATTTCCACTAAAGGGGTGCATAAACAAACTGAGATCCACGCAACCAATAATCAAAAGGCTTAACCAGCGACAAGTTCGAACTACCCCATCAACAATTGGGGCCAGAAATCGAGCCTTCTCAAACAGAACAGATACAAATTTTCTACCAGAATACACAATCCGATTATATCAAAAGATGGTGGAAAAAAAGTACCCCGGAAATTTTGAAACAGAAACTTGCAAGCAAGGCTGTGCCCAAGAACGATTCTTGTCATAGCAACATAATGCGATCGCAACTAGAACAGAGAACAGAAACCAACTTCAAGACTGCAACAAAGTTGGGAACTTACAGATTTAAAGGTAAAGCTTTTCTTTACGGCTGATGAGAATCCAAAAAAAGAGGTTCTTTACCGCAGGTGCTTTTGGATTTGGAGAATGGGATCTGATTTGCGCGCCTTTGCTTCTGCGCTTCAGTTCAGTGGCCTCTTCTGATGGGGCATTTAAAGAGCGGCAAGGAGATTTCATTTAATGAAGCATCTGTTTCTCTTATCGCCATGCAAATGGTGAAATTGGGGACTCACCTTTTTAACCGTATCATCAGATACTGATTGATTCCGTTTTCTACCGCACAAAGCTTACGATTTTGTTACCCATTTCCTCCGTTTTACTCGGACTGATCCAGAGTTTCTCATAAAACATACTACTATCCTGATTTTTTTTTATAATTGCTAGTATTCTATCCAGATTTAATCCATGCATTTTTTTTTGAACAATAATAATCCATGCATTTTAATAGTGTGAAAAACTTAAAATTTTAATAAAATGATTTTTTGCAAAATTATTTTAAAAAAAACTCAAACTAGGAGTACAAATTTATTGTATATCAAAATGTAAAAGAAATTCATGTTGAAAGGAAATCTGGCAATAAAAATATTTGGATAAATCTATAAACCCAGTTAAGTTTTTTTTTTATAAAAAAAAATTCTATAAATAAATTCATGCTGAAATTTAAAACTTTTATAAATATTTTTCTTTTTTTTTTCTTTTTTCTAAGGAAGGGGGCTAAAAGTAGGCCAAAACTTGTTTGAGACGAGTCGAGATTACTATTATACTCATTTCGTCTGTTATTAATTAATACATTTTTTATTATTTTATAATATTTAATCTATAAATATTTTTATAAATTTTTAGACCTATAAAATTAAATAAATCATCACATACCTTACCTTAGCTCGCTCCCATCTAGAGGATAGTGGCATAAATTCTTGGGATTTTTCCCATTTTGGCTTGCCACAGCCTTTTGCTGATTTAATATAATCATTCATTTCTCAAAAAGAAAATTAAATAAATCATATACATATCATAATTAATCATAATTAAGAGTACGGATATTCCAAATATAGTTTTTGTTAGTTTTTTTCACTATTTATTTTTATTAAAATTCACGCATCATCACCATCATCGTCATGTTTCCGATGACTTTATCTTACCTTACAAATCATCACCTCAACCATGTTTATCATTTTTCTCAATAAAATTCAACGCTGACTAAGAAACACACGGTCACACGTTTTTAGGCCACTATCAACAACACTATCATGGTTCTTGTGACATTATCTCATCATTTTAAAATTATGAGAAAAAAAGATAATCATATTTCATGAAATGATAATCATTATGTACAATATGTTGATCACAATCAAAATATAATCATGGTATTCATACTTTACAAAATGATGTTCAAACCATGCACATCAACATTTATTCTCACAATGTTATTTAAGAAAAATCATGTTGTTGATCAACATTTAAAATAATGATCAAGTGTGGTAACGTTATCGATGAGGTGTAAGAAGATGTTGATCAAACATGCAAATCTAAATTAATACTAACGATTTTGTTTGGACAAACCAAGTTGTTGATCAACATCGTATACATAGATGTTGATCAATCAAGCAGATCATTTATTCTGGTGATGTTATTCAATAGAATTCATGTTACTAATCAAACACAACAACCTAAAAGAAACTTTTCAAGAAATTTATTTCGCTTTTTTAGACACACTTGTAATATCATGTATGTTTGGTAATAATTTTTTTCAATTAATTATTTCGTTGTTTTCGAAACACTATTTACAAATAACTTTTAACTATTCAGCTACACTGTTTAATTTTAAGCATTAATAATTAAAATAGTTGGGGCATATATGTCATCAGCATCTTAATCTTAATTATATTGAGATTGGTGGTATAGTGATAATTAATTATAAAAAATATTTTTTTAAAACTATAAAAAAATTAATTAACACAATAAATTCATTTAAAACATAGCATAGACTACCATCAAACGATTTTTAAAGAATTCTCACAAAATTAAAATCTATTACACATGTAACAATTTCTCATTAAAATAATTTTTGAAAAGCGTTTGTGATTTGTTATAAAAAAATAAAATCGATGATGAAAATCGGGTGATACTTTGACCCCATGGGCACCGACAGTCGCCAATGGCGCGTCATTTGGAAAAGGTTTGTTTTTACATTAAGCCAAATTACCTATTAGTCCCCTAAACTATGTTAACTCGCTCACTTTAAATCCAGAACTAAAATTTGTTCTCATCCTATGTAAATCCTAGCACTTTAATCCTTCAACTCAATAACTCGGCATCGGTGAGCTTAACACCGTCAATTAATTAACGGTTTAGGGTTATATTTCTATAAATTAAAAGTTTTGAAGGTAGGAGAAGATAAAAAAAATGAAAAGGAAGTTGTGACGACGAGAACAGTAAGGTAGTAGGGTGGTAGGTACGAAGAAAAGTTGTTGCGGACAAGAGTATTTTTTATAGATCTAATAGGTTTAGGATGTTTAAGTATAGATTGGAAAAAAATTGGACCATAATAAACATTTTTCCTAAGTTCACTAATAGTGATATGGTCAAAGGATAAAGTGATTAACGTTGCATAGTTTGGAGACTGAGTTAGAACGATTATAATTCAGGGATTAAAGTGATTGACTCAACATAATTTAGGGGAGTAATAGATAATTTGTTCTTTAAATTATGAGCAAAAAGCACTTTACAGTTTACACTTGAGAGAGATGTGAGCATGTGCATCTCTGACATGCGGGGCCCACACAACAACTCTCACCGACAGACTTCACATATTCAGCCCGTTAACAGCCCATCAATCAGATTATGTGCTTGGCCCAACGCCTGCTTTTATTCGGCCCAACTCCTCCTTGGCCCATCTTCGGATCGGACTCAATGAACATTGAACAACAATCAAGTCATTTCCATTATTCAGTCATCAGTAGGGGTGTTGAACGAATCGGGCAGAGCCGAGCTCGGCTCGAGCTCGAGCTCTGACAAGCCGAGCTTCACGAGCCTCGAGTTCGAGCTCGAGCCGATTCTTTGGCTCGTATAATTAACGAGCCAAGCTCGAACATGAATTGTTCGGCTCAATAGGCTCGACGAGCCTTATCAATCCTGGTGTAAAATTACATATATACCCCTGTTTGTATATCGAGCCTTATCGAGCCTAACGAGCTCGCGAGCTCGTTTGGGGCCGATTCGAATCGAGCTTCACGAACCTTCGAGCCGAGCTCGAGCTCGAATTTTCGGGCTCGTTCGAACTCGAGCCGAGCTCGAGCCGAGCCCGAATTTCACGAGCTCGAGCTAGAACCTGCTAGGCTCGGGCTCGGCTCGGCTCGAACTCACCCCTAGTCATCAGGATACGCCCTATATAGCTGAGACAATAATTTAATTATCCGCTTTTCATTGTGAATAAAATTCTAATATTTATAAGAATTTGATAATGTTTTAACATTAAATAAAAAATTGTTAAAGTTGTGATTTGTCGTCTAACTTATCAAAATAAAATAAACAATGATTATAGGTAAAAATTTTAGGCCTCAATCATTTCACAAATTATCCACTCACTCATTTCCTAAATAAATGGTGCAGTATTTAATTTATAATTTTATTTCTTCAACATTTTAATGCATAAAATCAAATACTTTATGTACAAATTGTAGATTAATGTGTGTAGTTTATGAATACATCAAAAAAGAAACGCACCAATTTTTAAGAAATGAGGGAGTATAAGTTTTAAAATTTTAGGGGTTAATGCACGGGGGTAAAAGAGAAAAATTAAATTAGAAAGTTAATCCTTTCAACAATTTGAAGGGAAAAAAATAATATCGTAAAATGGTACAATCTCATTGATTGATATTGTTCATCTATAACAATTTTATACTCCTTCCGTCCTAAAAAAATACATACATTTGTTTTCATTGTTTCACAGTATTTAATCTATCATATTTTTATGAGTGTTATAATTTTTATCCATATCATAATTTGAAATATGAATTTTATAAATATATTTTTCATAATTTTTTTTCACTATTTATCTTAGTAAATAGTTGAGTCAAACATTAAACCTTGAAACAATAAAGTCAAATGTATACATTAATTAAGGATGAAATGAGTATAATTGCATAAAGTTACAATTAGTCAATGCATATTACTCTCTCCGTCTCAAATATAATGAAACACTTGGACTTGGCACGGAGATTAAGTTGAGAAAATTTAGGTATTGACTTTCTCGTTTTACCATTTTCTATATTGAAAGATGTAATCGAACACATTAATCGAGGAAAACAAGAAAACAAAATTAAACTATAACGATAAATATTTCAAAAATAAAAATTAAATAATTATATTATTGAGTATAAAAATTTGTTTGTAGAAGAAATAGATGCATATTGACTATTTTTGTTGTTTTATTTCTTAAACTTTACATGTAATGATGATTTGGTAAATTAGTATATAAAAAGTTACTGATAGGTTAAGTTTGATAATTATTATATTTATTTTTCCCATACTTTAGCTATTTTCATGAGTTTTGAGCTTTAAAGACCTATTTTGAGTATATTTAATATCTTATAGCTTATTTGGTGACAATTGATTAAATATGGATTTAATTGTTATTTTTGCAAATATTTATGATTGAGTTTATTTTTGGATTTTCACATATTGGAGTTGTTTTGGAAGAAAAATCACATCTTGAGCTACAGAGGTCGGAATTGGATGATTCAAGATGTGTTTGAAAGCTGACATCCTAACCTGCATTTCATATGAAGAGCTTAAAACCCAATTCGCACAATGCACGGTCAAAATAAGCTCCAAATTCGCGACATGTTGCTGTCCTGGCCGAAACGATTCCAATTAAATAATTAGGACTGATTTGACAAGAAGAAGACATTTAAGGGACTAAGGGGTGCAGCTCTATCATGTTGGATGTCTTTTACTTTGAATTCGGTAGAGGAAGTCAAATTAGAATTCCTTCTCCACAGCATAAGCAAGGTTCCACTTCTTCGCGTCATCGCATGGAACCATTGCCAAGACCCACCGTGCGTTCAATTTGTGCCGACAATAAGTCCGATTGCAATCATGATTCAACGAACAATTGGAAGCTTCCAACAATCGGTAACTTTTATCTATTTATCTTAGATTTTGTTCAAATTAGAGTTCAACTCAAACCAACTTATAATCCTTCACTTTAATTAGTTCAAAAGTGAGATTAGCTGTTGGTAATACTTAGTCGGTGGCAGCTGAGTTTAAGGGTGCTAAAGCTTGCTCAAGACTTTAGATTGGTTTTAGCTTTGGCCAGCAAGAGTATTATGGAGATTTGACTTTTATTTTGGAGTTATGGAGTGTTTATTAGGATTAAGTTGTACTTTCTTTTTTATTTTTTATTAATAAAAAAAAATTGTTGTTCAAAAAAACAAACGTTGGCCATTTATTCAGAAAATTGATGTCTATGAAGTGTTAAAAAAAACGAGGCTTAAAGACAGTCCATAGACAACAGGGGAATTGGAGTCCGTGTACGAATTGGAGAATGTATTTCAGCAAGCCTCAACAATTGTAGTACTAGTTGGAGACGGATGCTACAACACTATAAATTGAGCAAGGAACACAACCGTAAAAAACAACCTCTAGCTTTTCAATTTCATTTTTTCTCTACTGCATTTTATACTATGATGTTAGGAGTAAATTCTGTACACAGTCCCGTAAAAATAATTATTGTAATGTTTTGGTCCTATTTTAAAAACTTGTCCTGTTTTGGTCCTATCTAAGGGTTCACTGTCCTATTTTGGTCCTTTCCGTCCATTGATGTCGTTACTCTTGACAGATCTCTGTGAAAGTACCATTTTGCCCTTCAGATTACCTGACGTGGCGCTCACGTGGACCAACATTATGACATGGCGCCCCTCTTGCCCTCGTCGCCTCCGCCTCCGCCTCTATCTCGGCCGCTTGAGCACTTTAAACCATCAAAATGAACAATACAGACTTCTAGCTCGATCCAGCGGACCTCCATTAGATCTCCAACAACGAGCTTGACCGAAGAACAATTTGAGGTGATGGAGGAGTGGCCGGCGACCACCACTGTCGCCATGACACCACAATGCAAAGAGACTTCATGAGAGATTTCCAGAGCCATATTTCAGAATTGGAAAGAAACAAATCAAGGAATAAACTCAGATCTGGAGTCGTCATAGGAAGTTTCAGCGGCGGCGGCGGTGTACAGTCTTCGTCTGAAGGACGACGATCTGTATGAGCTGAACAACCGCCGAGATCTGTATGAGCTGAGCAACCGCCGAGATCTGTTCCACCTCTTCGCCGGATTCTGGAAAGAATTGTCAGACCTACGCGATCTACCACCGACGACATTGCTCAACGGCGACGGGAGTCGAAAGGAGCTGTGATTTCGTTTCAGATCTAGACAGTGAGTGTTTGAGATTTTCGATTCAGCTGTAATCTTCAGTTTCTAGTTGAGTGCGAGAGTGAAGGGGAGAGTTGGGGACGCTTATGCTCAAGCGGCCGAGACAGAGGCGGAGGCGACGAGGGCAAGAGGGGCGCCATGTCATAACGTTGGTCCACATGAGCGCCACGTCAGGTAATCTGAAGGGAAAAATGATACTTTCACAGAGATCCGTCAAGAGTAACAGTATCAATGGACGGAAATAACCAAAATAGGACAGTGAACCCTTAGATAGGACCAAAAAATGACAAGTTTTTAAAATAGTACCAAAACAAGACAATAATTATTTTTACAGGACTGTGTACGAAATTTACTCATAATGTCAAAGTAATTTTTTAGTTTGATCTAGGGACAATTTCTATCTCCAAACTTTTGATTGCGAGAATTGATTTGAGCTATGATTTTCTTTGATTTTCAAGTATCTATTTCTTCTTAGCACTTAATTATTGCAATTGATTTTCTAATTCTCGCTTGTAAGATTGGTTATGAAATTGTGATTATGCCTTAATTCTTTAACCTCTTGTGTGAAAGAATTTGAAAGAAGCAAGTGGATTTGTAGTGACGTGGTTTTTAACAGGAGTCGCCACTAATCTTTTTCCTAGGTTGATTGGAAACCTGAAAATGGTCTACGAGATATCTGGAATCGTTTGTCAGTTACGCTAAACAAATCATAAATTTCAGAGTGCCCAAAATTAGTACCACGGGTGTTTTTAAATTTTTTCTTGATTTTAAGACATAATAAAAAAAAGATAAAGAATAACACTAAAAATAAAAGAAAATGATTCTTACTAATTGACATGGATAAGAAAACTCAAAATATCTTGAAAATAAAATTAAAATAATTTAGATTGACATAATAACAAAAATATTAACTAAAACACCAAAATGTTTAGGCCTAGTGCCCAAACTGTTAGTTTTGAAACTTGTTTGAGTGACTTAAATGAGACTATAGAAAACTAGAGGGGTTTGAGTGGAAAAGAGACAATTAAAGGGACAAGGACTGCAGTTGTAATTTTCCCAAAGAAAACAATAAAACATACCTGCAGGCCACTTCTTCTTCTTCGACGATCGCGTTACCAGGTGGCGGAGCGGACGGCGGTCGACACCAGCGTCGGCTATTCGGCGGAGGAGCAGTGGCAGGTCATCCCGGCGGCAACCGGAGAGGGTGGTGGCGGCGGTGGCGCGGTGAACGGAGCTCCGGTTGGAGAGAAAATGGGTTGTCGGCGTCTGATCGGATTATGGCCGTTTTCTCCGTGCTCAGGCCATCTCCGGCAGCGTGAAAGGGTGGGTTGACTTCGTCTCATCGTGGTGGAGCTAATGGTGATCGATAGTGTAGCGACGTGGTTTTTGACATGGAGTCGCCACCAATCTTTTTCCTAGGTCGATTGGGAACCTGAAAATGGTCTACGAGTGATCTAGAATCGTTTGTCAGTTACGTACAAAAATGGTTAATTTTCGTACGCCAAAAAATTGGTACCACAGGTTCTTTTAGAAATTTGCTTGATTTTAAAATATAAAGACAAAAACAAATAACCACACTAAAAGACAATAAAATAAAAGATTTTTAGTAATTTACATAGCTAATAAAACTTAAAATATCTAAAAAATAAAAATAAAATAATTTGTATCGACATAATAACAAGAATATTAACTAAGATACAAAAAAGTTTAGGCCTAGTGCCCAAAGTGTAGAGTTTAAAAGTTGAAAGAGTGGCTTGAATGAAACTGTGGACAAATAAAGGGGTTTAAGTAGAGAAAGGTTGAAAATAAAGGGGCAGGGACTGAAGTTGTAATTTTGCCAAATATTTAAAACTGCTGCAGCATGCTTCTTGTCTTCACGGTGCGTGGATCCTGCAGCGAAGCGGACTGCGGCCGGCACCAGAGTCAGATTTTCGGCGGCGTAGCGGAGGCAGGTCGTCCCGGAGGCAGCCGTAGAGGGTGGTGGCGGCGGTGGCGCGGTGAAAGGAGCTCCGGTTGGAGAGAAAATGGGCAGCCGGCGTCGGATCGGATTGTCGGCGTTTTCTCCGTGCTCAGGCCGTATCCGGCAGCGTGAAAGGGTGGGTTGGCTTCGTCTCGTCGTGGCGGAGCTAATGGTGATAGATAGGAGTGATGAAACGTAGCAAATCGGAAGGGGTGGGGGAGGAGCTCCGGCGGGTCGGTGGCGATTTCTCCTCCGTTTCAGCGTCTCCGGCGACTTGGATGGGCTGGCTGGTGTCAGTGTAAGGTGGCGGTTCTGATGAGGTCGGAGTTTGGTGATGAGAAGCGGATGGAAGGCGAGCAGGTGGAGGACGGTGGCGTCGGGTTGAAGAACGCGGGTTGTTCTTCAGCAGAGGGAGAACTCTTTCTTCTTTTTTTTGCTCCGTTTTTTTTTTGGTTGCAGCTCCTCCTCCCATTGATGATGAAAATGGTACAATTTATAGTCAAATTCTTGAGTTTTGTCCATAAGATGAAACACTTGTTCAATGTTCAATGGTGAAAGAGATGACAATTCATGGCTGCAGCAAGACAAAGGCTGGGAGCCTCGGAAGGCGCCTCAAGCATGCTGCAGTTTCCCAAGGCCTCCTCCCCATCTTTTTCTTTCCTTCCTTTCTTTTTAAATTTTTTTTAACTATTATTATTATTAGTACATTATTTTAAACATTAAAAATTACAAATATATCTAAAATATAAAGGACAAAATGTACATGAAATAATGACAAAACAAAATTAACAAAAGCTCATGGAATAACAAAAATGACAAAAGGTTAGAAATTAACAAAAACACACGAAATAACAAATGACAAAAGTTAACGAAATTAACAAAGGCACACGAAATAATAAAAATGACAAAAGTTGACGAAATTAACAAAAGCACACGAAATAATTAAAAAAAATTCATGAAAATAACAAAACTGACAAAAGCACATGACAATGATACAAAACTACGAAAAATAATGAAAAATGACGAAAATGATGAAAACGACGAAAATCACATAAAATAATGACAAAAATCACGTAAAAATGAAAAATACAAAAAAATCAAAAATTACGAAATAGATTTTAGTAGTCCGGGCAAAAATCGGGTGTCAACAGATAGGAATGATGAAACGCAGCAAATCAGGGGGGATGGAGGAGGAGGTCCAGCTGGTCGACGGCGATTTTCCCTCGTTTCCGGCAACGTTTGGCGAGATTGGAGGCAGTTTCGAACTCCTGGAGGAGAGATGATGATGATGGAACTGAAGGTTAGCAACAAGAAGAATGATTTGAGGCAGAGAAGGGTTGGGGCTTGAGGCTTCGGATATGAAGGAGAGAGTGCAGCGAGTCACTTCTTTTTGGTCGAACTGCCTCTCCCCTTTCAGCCTCCGAAAACCACTCAATCTATATGCAAGTTCTTGAGTTTTAATCATAGGATCAAGCATTTGTCCAATGGTAAGCAAAGGATCGTATTCCAACATGTTGGTGGCTCATGGCAGGAGGGAACAAAGGCTGGAGAGCCTCTTCAGAGGCTGCCGACGGGCTGCCTCCCTCCTCTCTCTCTTTTTTTAATTATTATTGTTATTAGTATATTATTTTAAACATTAAAAATTACAAAAAGATCTGAAATAAAAGGACAAAAATGCACGTGAGATTAATGACAAAAAGTTTAAAAATAACGAAATTAACAAAAGTTCACGAAATAATAAAAAAAGTTCATGAAAATAACGAAACTGACAAAAGCACATGAAAATGATACAAAACTACGAAAAGTAATGAAAATGACGAAAATGATGAAAGTGACAAAAAATCACATAAAATAAAGATAAAAATCACGTGAAATGAAAATACGAAAATAATACTAAAAAATCATAATTACGAACTAGATTTTAGCAGTCTGGGTAAAAATCGGGTGTCAACAGGATTAATTGAAATTTCGTAAATTTCTTATTAATTCACATAGAAGAAATATGACAAGTTAAATCATACTAGCTTCTCTAGGCGATTGCTTGGAATAAACAATTTGATCAATGTTCTTCATGCTAGTTCTAGGGTGATTAGAAATTACTTTTCAATTTCTAGTTGCTTAGAATTAAGAAATTAATTAGTCGTTTGTTCTAGTTAATTTATCAATGAATTAATTGGGTTATTTGTAGCTTTAGGTGGAATCCGATCTATTTGCTTGAGTTAAAGAAATATTTGTTTCTATAATCAACCATATGTATAGGGTGGATAATCAACCCTAGGCTGAGCATTTTTAGTATTTGATTAATTTGTTTAAATTTGTAGCTGATTACTTTTAGCATTCGAATCAACAAAACCCCCGAACCTTTTATTTCAGTTAATTTCTTAAAGTCTTTAATTCATAGATTTTCCTTGGGATTCGACCTGGTTTTCACCACTATACACAAATTAGTTTATTATGAGTTGTTAGTGGGACCATAAATAACTTTGGCGATTTTGACGCCCGATTAGTTACTAAAAAATGAAGTGTTGCATTACTTTTAGGATATCCTAAAGAGAAAAGTGTTGTGATACTTTTTGGACAGATGGAGTATATCTCAACGTTTAGGTTACGAGCACTAAAAAATGAAAAGATGATAAAAACATATGATTGTACAAAACGAGTAAATTGCACCATCTATATCTAAACTACAGCTCGTGTTGCAATTCTATTCCCGAACAAAATTTTGTTGCAAAAGTGGCTCTATAGTATTAATACGTTGCAAATCTATATATGCAATTTAACACGGTTAAAACTTAACAGAAATTCTAGTTAAAATGCTCAAATTAATCCTTAGTGTTTTTGAAATGTGTTGAACACCTCTGTATCTTTATAATTTTAAATTTTGAGCCATTATTTTTAATTACATGTGAAATATTTCATATAATCTTTTCAAATCAATAATATTTTGAGCCATTATCCGGCGGCCCTAGGCCCCGATCTATGGCCTAGAGGTATTTCTTGACCGTTCCGGATTTTGCATCGATGGTTGGCGGTGATCCGGTGGGTGAGTGGGTTTAAGTGAAGTTTGAAAACTTTGGGGTAGAATTGTTAAGTTTAGAATTGTTTGGGGGTGATTAAATTGTTAGTTTCAAAACCTAGGTTGTAAATAGATTTTTTTAAAGAAATTTAAGTGGCTAAAATTATCACTACGTAGAGAGGACACAGGTTACTATGGACAAAACCGCAATAGAGCCGCAGTAACTACTGCGGGAGAGGCCGCAGTGTTTCCCGCAGTAAATAAAGGCGCGGTAGAAACTTCACTGCGGTAATAGCCGCATTACTTACTGCGGCCTTACTATAGCTATGGCCGCAGTAAATAGATTTATTAATTAAAAAAAAGTTGATGAGTCCGGATGAATTTATTCATCCACCAACTCAGAAAAACCCAGAAGTCGGTGCTGATGGTGAGCAAGCGGCAGTCATGACGGTGATAAAGCGACTTTGGTGGAGCGGCGGTGCTGAGGTGGGAGCGACGCGCGTCGACAACGAAGAAGAAGAAGAAGAAGAAGAAGAAGAAGAAGAAGAAGAAGGGAGAGAGAAGATAGAAAGTGAACGAAGAAGAAGAAGTATAAGAAGAAGAAGAGGAAGAAGAATAGTACAAAGAAGAAGCGAAGAAGAATAAGAAGATGAAGAAGAAAGGAGAATTAAATAGAAAGTGAAAGAAGAAAAAAAACGAAAAGAAAGAAGGAGAAGAAGAAGGAGAAGCAGAAGGAGAAGATGATGATGATGATGATGATGATGATGAGGAAGATGATGGTGAAGAAGAAGAATTGAAGAAGAAGAAGAAGATGAAAAAAATGAAGGATGCGGTGGGTGAAGAAACCATAAAAAATGGTTTACTACGGCCTTACTGCGGCCTAGTTTACTGCGGCCTTACTGTAGCTCTGGCCGCAGTAAAGCCTATTGCACCATTAAATGCGCCTTTGAGCTTACTGCGGCTTAAACCGCAATAAGGGCCGCAGTAAGAACTGTCTTCCCCACGTAATGTATCATTTTTCCCAATGATTCGTCAAACTTAACGGTTCATTAATGGAAAAGGACCACCGATGATGAAAAAGTTTTAAAACGGGATCTTAGTGGTACAATTTCTTAAAATGGGACTCTAGTGGGATAATAATTAAACTTATGGGACTATGGGTGCACTTTATCCCAAAAAACTGTAATAATCAACAATAATCCAAATTTTCATCAATCCCGAAAACTTTCACTCTCATATTTTTCACACCTGTTTTCAAATTGTTTTTTTTGTTATGAAAACTAGGGGTGTTCACTATTTAGATAAAACTGAAAAGACCGAATAACCAAGTTGATATTATTGGACGGTTCGAATCGATTAATTAATAGGCGTTTCGGATCAAATTGGTTAAAAAATGAAATATCAAGCACTTATATTTATATGGTTCGGTTATGGATACTATAATTAGAACCGATGTAATCGAAATGACTAAATGTAATTATTAATAAAAGTTTATGTTTCATATTTCTCTTCTTATTGTGCATTTTATCATAATTTAAAATTCTAACCTTCTTATTGTGCACTTTGTCACAAGTTGAAATTATAACCTAAAAGTTTGCTCTTCAACGACACTATTGTTTCATGGCTTAGTATTATTTTTTTCGTTTTCACTTGTGTATTAGATGAACAAATTGAAATTAAAACCAATTCAATTGAAAAATTATTCGGACGGTTTGGTTCGATTATTAATTCTTATTCGGATGGTTTGATTTTTAATTCTCATTTCTATAAATAGATCGGTTTTACTCTATTCATATGGTTATGTTCAAACCGACCAAACAAACACCCCTCGTGACAATAACACAACAAAGAAACAAAAAATGAAATTGTTGAAAATTGTTACCCCTCTATCCAAAAAATAATAGAGCGTTTGAATGTTAGTTTTCATTTGATTTTAATTTATATACATTATTCTATAGTAGATAAAATTAAAATAAAAATGTTTATAAATTAGACCCATCAGATTTTCATTTGTATACAAACGTTTTAAAATTATATTTCAAAATGCATGATTGAAAAATTATACAGTGAAAAACAAATATTTTATTATTTTTGGGAGGGAGGCAGTATAAATTTCTCCCATATTTTCATTGATATTTTTGTTTTCAGAAAATACATCCATACCTGAAGTCATTGCCGTGTAGGTTTGGGCAATTGGTTTGAAGCGTGATAACGAAGCGTGATAACGAAGCGTTTGAATTAATGTGTATATAGCACGTGCAATAATGCAATAGATAATCGAAAACGTGTTTTTTTTTTTAATTTTATTTTCTTATATTTACCATTATTAACATTTGTGCTATGATAAATATACTTGAAGGGGAAATCGTAAATCGGTTCATATATCCATCTCAATTAGGCTCTTAAAATTTCATATGCAATTGCCTTAGAATGTGTTATTTTTTATGAAAATTTTGGTAAAATATTTAAAATTGATAATGCCTGTAAAAGAAAAAATTGTTATAGAACACCCATCCAATTAAATGAAAATTACAAAAAAAAAAAAAAAAAAAACTAGGCTTCATATTTCAGGCTTCTAGACGTCTCATCCCTCGATTTCTTTACGATCACAGATTGCATTTTCGGAAGTGTTATCTTATTGTGTAAGTATATACACAATTGTCTTTTCACTGAAAAAACAAAAAAAAACTACTCTATTCTCAAAAATTGAATACATTTTCTTTTTGAGTTATTTCGAAAAAATTGATCACTTTTCTTAAAAGAAAACTTCTCACTCTCAAAGTTACTAAATTATCCTCACTTTATCTCTATTTTTATACATAATTTTTTGTTCATTTTTAACAAAAAGTTAATTAAGTAAACATATACAAAAATCTTACGTGTTAATCTCTATATCCAAACAAACCCTTCAATTTTTTGGAGGGGAATATTATATTTTCTTCTCAACTTAGTGCGCAAGCAAAACAAACAATGTGGAACTGTTTTTGGGGGAAATCTCGACCCATCTTACAATAAAGCGCCCAAAACATGATAATTACCGATCTACCCTTAATCCAAACAGATCACCCCAATCAAGCATGATAAATTTCGCGTCTTCATTTTCCATGATGTCACTTTCACAAATATCATAAAATTTCCAGAATTGACCTTTCATTCCAATTTTCCCCCTAAAAGCATCTTATTTATAGTTTTTTTTTTCAAAAATAAAAAAATTTAAAACATAAAGCTAAACATAGCCAAACATTCGACGAAGAAGCCAATAACTTGGGATGGGAGAATCTATTGAAAAAAAATTCAAAAAGAATAAATTTCTTCCCTAAATATTCATTGTGCACAAAAAAAATATAGTGATCAAAATATGAATACAACAATTTAATGTAGTTTCGACATTTAATTGGCCTATATATCCACGGATCAGAGAAAATTCATTAAGATATATACATCTTCAGTATGATATATATGAGAACTACAAACTTTCTTATCCTAGTTATTCTGGACTCCGTTTTCTCTTCACTCTAGATTATGTCTCTCAACCACCTAGGTTTTTCTTTCATTCTCAAAACCCTAACAGAACTTAATTTATATACGATATACAAATCTTGAGAAATTAGAAATATGTTTTGAAAGCCAATGTTTACCCTAGAGAGCCCTCCTGCTCTCTATCGTTTAGCCCAATCGGTGGTTACTTCGTCTCCAAGTAATCGCTATCGGCCGATGTACCTCGCCTCGCCGCCGTTCCCCTTCGTTTCCGTCTCATCCTCACTCGCTGCAAGTTCGTTCTCCATTTTTTTCAGAAGGTTCGGGGCTGTCGATGACTTCACCGTCGATTGTCTCTCACCAAAACGCCCTCCGCCCCGAATTCTCATTTTCTATAAGTTTGGGTGTTGCGAATTTGTTGCTTTGCTTCGTTGTTCGGTTCATGTGTCGGCATGAATTCGATTCGCACTACTTTGGCTTGTTTGGATTTGGCTGCTGAACGGGCTAAGATTGTGCTACCGGGAGGCATACCTCCTGTTAGGGGTGATCAACTTCTCGGTTAAACCGAATTAACCGTATTTGTTTCAGTTTCGGTTAATTCTATTCGGTAAATTCGGTATTTTGGTTCGGTTCTCGGTTATACCAAACTTTAAATTTGGTATTCGGTTTTCGGTTATGTCTTTAACTAATTCGGTTAACCAAAGTAACCGAAGTAACCGAAATATTCAGTATTTAATGTTTTTTATACAAAATTAAGCCCAACCCAATATACATAACATGCCCAATGTTGAATGAACCCATCAAAATTTCGGTTAATTTGGACAAAAACAGAAATAATCAAACCGAATTCGGTATTTGGTTAATACGGGTTTAGGTGTCGTTCGGTTAATTCGGTTTTTGTCCAAATTAATCGAATACCAAAATATTAGGGTAATTTGGTTTTGGTTAATACTAAATTACCCGAATGATCGGCCCTACCTCCTGTGGTGGTGGTGGCACCAACTCTGGTGGCCAGAGTCTTCTCACCTAGGTCGGTCCGGGTGGATTCCCTGGAGACCGCTTTCGATCAAGCATGGCCTCGGGACGTATCCTCCACGGTTCGTCTGGTGACGGGAACCCATCCGAACTTGTTCCTGTTGGAGTTTTCATCCATGGACCACTTGAAATTGGTGCTCCACCGCGGGCCAAGGTCGTTTGACAATCGGGTTGTGGTAATGGTTATCTGAAGAAAGTTGATTGCCCATCTTCGTGGTGCATGCAAAGGGTGTCACTTTTTAGCACAAGTTTTATATTTATAACTACCCTTTTTAAGCCCTCAAGCACAAGGAACACAACAATATAGGGTTAGTGAGAAAGAGTGTCGAACCCAAGGGAAAAGAGTGTTAATCTGCTTAATTGACTAAGTGGACCTAAATCGCTTAATGAAAATGAGTTTGGGCAGTAAACTAGGTGTAACAAATTATGTTGTGAATTAGACTCAAACTAACTTCGAACACAAGACACTAATGCAAGAACAACTTAGAATGCAAACAACAATAAAAAACGGTTTTAAGGGTAATCAAGGCCAAGTATCTCCCAGGGTTTGCTCAGGTACAAGAGAGTTCCTACAAATTCCAGCAATGATTTAGAGGTGAGTTACAACAACTAACTTGTTTCTATCTCTAGCAAACAAGCCATCTTTTACACATGCTAGTCTAGTCATTCTCATGATCTAGCACCAACACCTAAGGCATAACAGCCCCTAACCTAACCACCAACCAACTCCTAGAGGTCTTCTCTAACCAAAAGCAAGTCAATCAATTGATTCCCACAAGTCAAGGTTCATTCAAACCTCTCTAGAGCATTTCAACAAACACTTGGTGATGTATGTGTGAATGTGGCCACAAACAAACATACCTATGAAAAATAATGATCAAGAATCAATATCTAAACCATAAGATGCTAGGAAATTCGTAGGTACACCCCTAAGCAAGCAAACCCCAAGAGAAAAGAGTGTTACTCAAACAAATGCTGAAAATAAAAGACAGCAAGGAAAGAGCGTAAAGAGAGGGAAAAGAGTGAAATAAAACTCTATTAAAGATGGTCTTCAATGAATCCTCATCAATGTCATCAATCCCAGCAAGTAGGAGAGCACAAAACCCTAGGAGAAAATGATGGAGGCTGCTGCAAAAGAGATGAATAACTCTAATCCCGAGTAGAATGTTTGAGCTACCAAAAACTTACCCTACGTGAGTCACTCTACACATGTTAAATGTCAAAAAGAGTCCCTAGACATATGAGACATCATAACATGGTAAAATAAGGGTAAACATGTCTAAAAAATAGGTGCAATTCGGATGGAATCAAGGTTGACTCGAGTTGGCCTCATTAAATGACGTGGACAATAGGGGATGATATGGGATGTTCTGGGGGTGTGCTGGGGGATGTTGTGGTATTGTTCACGTATGCCAAATGTTCAAGGGAATGATCTAGGATGCTCTGGGGGTGTGCTGGGGGAATGCTCTAGTACTGTTCACGTATGCCAAATGCTCTACTGGATGCTCTGGTACTATTCATAGAAGCCAAAACTTGGCGGGTGGCTCTCTTTCCATGTTTCACTTTGTTAGATCCTTTAACGAGGTTCTCCAAGCTCCATCTACGCTCTTCAAGTGTGTGCCTACAAACAAATAGCCACAGCGAATAAAATGCTCACATAATGAAGAAATAAACTCAAATAAGTAATGAGTTTGTCTTAGAACACCATGGAAATGTGGTATGTGTGTGCCACATATAACAGTCCCAAACTCAAATTGTTGCTAGCCTCTAGCAACGCAAACATCTAAGAAAGTAAAGACTCAAGGACTCCTACTCTAGCCATGTACAGATTTACAAAAAATATTTGTTGTAGGCAAGAAATGGAATCAAAGCTATTCATGCACCTAAGAATTACTACTCAACAAAGCTTGAGTGCTCCTAAAGAAAGACTCATGTCTTGTGTAGTGAAAAAGTGAACAACTTGTGAGAAGTCACAATAGAGATTACAAGAGACAAGAGTTGGGGTAAGTTGGTCATTCGAGCATTTAATACTTCTTCAAAAGAACGTAGACTCCAATTTTAATGAATACCGATGAGAAACTAGATTTAGCAAGTGAATGTTGAATGCATATTGCTCACACCTTATTGATTAACTCATTTTTCTTATTTCTACTTCCTCTTTTTTTTCTATCTCTTTTTCTCCCTTTTTTCACGTCTTTCTCCTTTTTTTTGTTTTGGTGTGAGGATGGTTTCCTAAGTTCTTAAGGTGGTCGTTTGGAAGAGGGTCAAGAGGCCACGCAGTTGCGATCTGCTACCACATGTCTAAAGAATCATTCCAC
The DNA here is from genome assembly GCA_024586325.1 of Stellera chamaejasme. Classification (NCBI taxonomy): domain Eukaryota; kingdom Viridiplantae; phylum Streptophyta; class Magnoliopsida; order Malvales; family Thymelaeaceae; genus Stellera; species Stellera chamaejasme. Next base: position 440,527 of record JANJPE010000020.1, on the reverse strand, counting down.
TGAACCTCCATAAGGCGCGCGAGAGCGTATACTTGTACTCCAAGCTTGCAGTTGGAAGAGAGGCATTAAGCTATGCTACAGGTGCTCCGCTTCATGACATAAACGTCACTCCAAGTGTTGCCAAACTTAGAGTGCAAATATTACGCTCCCACCTAGCATTTCTCATTCACAAGCTAGCTAAATCAAGCTTCACAAGATATCATTAACCATGTTTTCTAGTTCTCTTTAAAGAAAATTTTCATTCTCAAGAGCAATTTTAATCCAAAAATCATATTATGCAATTCTAAAGTGTAACAATTCACAAAATGTTCAACAAGACACTCAACAAATAAGATCAATCTATATTAGTACTCAAGCTAAGTACACACACCCTATTCTATCATTGAATGCATGAAACACTTATCATCTTCCACATACAACTTGCAAACAAGTTGTTTTTGTTTCCTATTTATTTTCCGAGGTTTTTCTGATTTTTTTTATTTCTTGAAAAAAATTCACAACCTTAAAAGAAAAAGAAAAAACTAGATGCTTACAAGGTATTTCAAGTCAAATACAACACAAGGTACTCCCTACCATCTCCCACATAAAACATATACGTATACCCCCCACTCAAAATATGCAATGTTCTCATGGCATGAGAGGGAAAGAAAAGGTAGAAAACGGTAGGTCGTACCTGGGGCAGGGCCGGTCCTAGCTATAAGCCACTAAAACTTGTGCTTTGGGTCCCCAATTTTAAGGGGCCCCCAAAAAAGTTAAGATACACACACAAAATAGGTATTAATATTTTTAATTTTCATATTTTTGTTTCAAACATTATAACATTTTATTATTGTTGACAGTTTTATTGTTATGTTGTGACATACACATTTTTAAAGTAAAAGATTATGTATAGTGTCGGATCTAGAAATATTTTAAATGGGGATCCATTTTTGTTTCAACTAAAATATGCTATGAAATATTACATTTTAAAAACATTTAACCAATAAATGTTATACTTCTCAATCTGAAGTAATTAATTGATTTAACTGAGCACTTGAATTAAGACGGATTGCGTGTTTTGAACTTTTGACCTAAATATCCTTTTTTAATAGAATTGACGTAAATATCCCCGAGTGAAAAGTTGTAATTAAAAAAACATGAAAAAATGTAAAGTGATGATACTTTAGTGACTTTTGAGAGTAAAATGATTCATTTTAATTAAAGTGAACAAATTTTTGGAGACAACCCAAAATAAAATATGTACAATTTTTTAGACACGTAAAGTGAAAATGTTTTATTGAACCCCTTTTAAAGAAATGTATACTTCATCTAATCTTGAAAAAATTGCACAAAATTCTTATTTAAGTTAGATTTATAGTAGATTTAGTTCCTCTAACCTTCATATTTTTAATATTTAGATCAATATTAAGTTTTATATTACACTATATAAATTGTAAAATTTCTAATTGTAAATTTGGTGCCAAATTAGTAAAAGTATACAAGTATAATGATTAAATTATAATTTTAGCCAAAAAAGCTTTAGTTTAATAATTAATAAAGTGATCCGCCTTGTATTTGTTTGAAATCTAAAGAATTTATTTTTCTCTTTTAATATCTAATATAAAATGTAAAGGATCATTATAATTTTAAAGGGATTCAACTAATAAATTATATACCCTATATACACATTTATGAGAAAAAAGTGGACCCCCTTTGTACAATTAGTAGGTCCGCCATTGTTTATATAAATACTCTCTTCGTCCCTGGAATGTTGATGAGTTGTTTTTTGATGTTGTGGGAGAATAAAATTATTACTAGAAAAAAATTATTAATGAAATTTGGAAAAAATATATTTAGAATATAGACACATTAATCAATAATTTGCATCTTAAATATTTTTAACTTTACATATTAGAATGTCAAAGAAATAAAGTCATATATTAAGTGCTAAAAACGAAACGCACAAGTTTTTGAAGACAAAAGTAGTATAATCTTGACAGGGGCCCAAATTTTATTTTCGCTTCGAGCCCCCGAAATCACAAGGCCGGCCCTGACCTGGGGGCCCAAGTAGGCCTCTTAAGTCTGGATGGGAGCGGTGGGACCGGCCTCAGTACCGGTGGAGAAATGGGCTGAGAGCGTTTTCGCATCCCCACCTTTAAACTATAAAAATAGTGGCATAATTAGGAGAAAGAGATGATACGCAACAGCCACGAGATCAATATTGGTGGATATAGGCAAGAACACAAAAAATTCCAATATTTCCAAGCACTTGAAGCACAATGTTCACACTTTCATAACACGGAATCAACACTCAATTGAAGCATGTTTTCAAGAGGAGAGGGAAGTATGGAAGTGAATTTAAACAAATAACTTTAGAAAACATGAACTTGTTAGCAAAACATAAGCAAGTGTGTGGTTTAATGTATTATATGTCCCAACCTAGATGAGCAATTCATGTGAAACTTTAAACATAACATCTAGGTGTTCTAATAAGTGTTCCACACAAGAAATTAATAAGAACATGTTTTAATCAAGTATCACCATAGCAGACCCCGAATGCAAGCCTTCTCTCTCTAAAAAATGAAGCAACTTGATGAAACTGGCACTCTTGCACCACAAACATGCTTCTAATCACCTACCCACTCACAATATGACTTGAATCGAGCAATAATTGCATCAAACAAACATAGGAACTCAAATCTCAAAGTCTAGGTTTTAGCTCAAAAATTGAAATTTTGGAGAGGAAATTCGAAAGAGAAAGGGATGAGAGATTTACCTGTCATTTGAGCGTAAATGTGACTTGAAATGAGTGAGGATTGAACAATTGAGTGAAGTGTGTGTGTGAGTTGAATAAGCATTGAAGAAATAGAGAAGTATCGTGAGTGAGCTGAGATTTTGAAGAGGGAGGGCTAGTTTCGGGTATAGTTGGGTTAGATAGATAGGTGGGGCGGGTTGGGTCGCCCCGGGTTATAGGGTCAAGGGGGTTATGCTGGGTTAGGCTAGGGTGGGCTAGGTAACAGGTTCAGCTGGGACGGGTTTGGGTGCAGGAGGTGCGCCGGGTGTGCACGAGGGTGGGATGGGATGTGTTGGGTTTAAGCCGGGGAAGTGGGCTGGTTGAAGGCAGGGGATGGGCTGGGTGATGCGCTGGGTTGGGCTGGGGGATATGCTAGGGTAAGGGCGGGTTTGGTGCAGGGGATACGCCAGGTTAAACGGGGATGGGCTGGTATGATAGGCTGGGTTGAGGGGTAGCTGGGACGGGTTAGAAGCAAGTGATGGGCTCGGGGTAACGCAGGGTTGACTCAACAAACCACCACAAAAAAAAATCTAAGTGTTCTTACCTTCCATCCACCTTACCAAAATTGCCATGAACATGTTTTCTCCATGAAATTCCAACTTCCAAAAGCTTCATCCACCTGAAAATGAAACACACATCAATTCACCTATTTTTATTCAAACTTGAACTTAAGGAAACTAAAACATGAAAATTAAAATCGCTGGGTTGCCTCCGAACAAGTGCCATGCTTAAAGCCCTTGGCTAGGAATGGAGTTTGAGATCACTCATGGGGGTGCAGCTGTAGAACTCTTGACACCAATCTTGTTGGCCTCCACAAAAGGCACCAAGGCTTTCTTCTTCTTAGATACCTCTTTCACCTTCCACACATAAACTTGTTTCATTTTCTGAATATTTCCCTCAAGTGCCTCTTTGGCTTGTTTTTGCACTTGCTCTTCTTCTTATGATGTGATCACGGAAATGATCAACACTTGAAAGATCTAGCTTGGAAGATGAACACCAAACACTTGATAATTTTTGGCTTGAACAAAGAACCTCTTCACTACAAGATGAAGCAATGCTTTGAATGCCAAGGGGAGGAGATGGATCTAGCACCTCTCAACTACTTGATTGAGCAATACTAGATATAAATCTTGAACCAAGTCTCATGGAACAAGGGAATGGATTGATAGAAATGAGAATTCAAACCGAAATTGCTCTCCAAGAGTTCTAATTTTCGGATATATCAATTCTAAGGAGTTCCATACATGTTGCTAGCTTAAATAGGAGAGATGGTAAGTGAAGGGTATTACCCAAAGTGTGGTAGACACTTTTGGTAACTCCCTCTTGTGTCTTCTTACCATTTTCATGTAAGAAATGGGAGGCATGATGGCACTCCCATAAATGATAAAAGAGGATGGAAGGATTCCCCTAGTTTTGGTAAGTGGGGGTAAGAACCACCCACTAACAAAACCTAGTGGGTAAAGACCTCCACTATCCCACTTTCCCTCCCTTTGCCTAAATATCTTAAACAACATTCAAATTCAAATAAACAAGTTCAAATTTCAGATTGTGGGCTGAAAATTGGGCCGACCCAACTTGGAGGCACGTGGGCTAGCCAGCGGCGCGTGTGGCAATGAAGGCGGCGCGTGGGCGCGCGTGGAGCAGATGTCCGGCGCGTGCTCTTCACTTCCGGGCTTCTTCAAGGCACGGAAAGGTGGTGTATTACTCCAAAGGTGGTGGAGGCGGGTCTGGGAAGGAAGGGTGGCGCGTGGGGCGCGTGTGGGACACTCCTTGGCGCGTGAGGTGCGTGAATTCTTCCGCGGGTCCAAGGATGGCGGAGCATCTTCCAGGATTTGGTGGAGTTGGGTTGATGCCCTCATCATTCCCTCCCTCTTGAGAAGATTCGTCCTCGAATCCGCAAGACTTGAATCCTTCAAAAACTAAGATACCGCAACAAACTTGGAGAACATTAGAGGTTAGTGAATTAAAGCTTAAACATCAAAGTTCCCCAAAATGGTTTGAAGGAATGAGATGGACAATCCGCCCTTTCTCTTCACTTCAACCTTACACATAGCTTCAATTCAATCTCGAATAGATACTCATGTTTTTCAAGAGTTTCATGCATAGTCGTTTCATAGTAAGTCTACTCAAGAGTATAATTCATGCACTTCACTCATGCTAAACATGACACTACTTCTACAAACCTCAATTTTCAACATGATAGACACAATGGTCTATCCCGGGGTCAAATGTAAGCCTAGGCCATTCATTCTCATCATCTAAATGTAAAGAGTCTTGATCATGCATTGAAGAGGATTCATGGCTAGGGGCGGGTGACATGGGGCATGCATCATGTTCATACACCTCATCATGGTAATAATCATGCTCTTCATCCAAAGGATAGATCTCATAGGTTTCAGATACTTCATATGATGAATGAGATGCATGTTCATAGTTGTCACATTCAAGAGTTTCATCATTCAAGGAAGAGAAATCATCATATGTTATGGCTTTAAATTCATCATTCTCTCCACCTTTCAATTCATGATCTTGATTAACATACCAATCATCATCACAAGGATAAATGCAAGTGTCATTACATGGATAGGGATAATGGTTGAAGTTATTGATGCATTCTTCATTGTCAACCGAATCATTATGCTCATTACATTCAAGAGGGGAGCCATATATGTAATCAAGCAATGGATGTGATGCATGTTCATTTTCGGTTAAGGTGTCACTCTCATGCTCATTCATGTCATCACTAAGAGAATAGGATGGGTTACCTCTCCCCACGTTAGGGGAGTGATGATCCTCCTCCAAAACCGAAACTCCTTCTTCTTCTCCAAGGCATTGCACATCCGAGTCCTTCCCTTCCTCAAACTCATGCATAAACAAAGAAGAACAACATGGTTTAGAAGATTTAAAAGTTAGTTCTTCATTGGGCTCGGTTGAAAGCTTGGGTACTTCATTCTCATCTCTCATTTGGCTTAGTGGAGAGGTCTCTTGTTTTCTCTCATTTCTCTCTTCTTTTCTCTCCAAACTCTCAACACTCTTTCTTTTAGAAACCATTTCGGTTTCATTCTCACTTTTTCCTCTCCTTCCCTCATCTTGCACTTTCTTACACATTTTCTTCCTCTTGGCCTCACTTAGCATTTGTTCCTTGAGTTCCTCGAGGAGTTGTAGCATATTATCAAAAGGGCATTGGGTTGAAGTTGGAGACTCTTCTTGAAGCTTTTGGGCCGAGATATTGGGTGAGTTTAAGGAGGGTTGAGGTTTCGACCTTGGGATGTGGTGAGAGGCCTTGTAATGTGAGGTTGGTGAAGAGGTGTAGGGATAGGGATCAAAGTCACAAGAGTTTTTAAAGAGGGTCCGGCCATAATGAGAGGGGGGTTTTGGGTTGGATAATTGATGGTTTTTACGCCTAGATGGAGGTGGTACATAACATGGTGTTTCATAGTTATGGCCGATTGAAGATGACACCTTAGAGGGCGCCGAAAAGGGTGAAGGGCTTCCATACCAATCGACTCCCCATTCTTGATTCTCCATGGTTCACCTACACATGTAACAAACACAACAAGAACCTCACATACATCTCTCGTGTTTAGCACTCAAGTGGCTCTTTTATGATGAATCACTCTTGCCTTTTACCACTCTTCTCGGTTTCAAATTCTCAAAGCATCAATCTTTCAACCTTGTTCAAGTAAACACAACAATGGAAACAAGAAAATACACTAGTAAAACCGAGATCAAGTAGATAAGAAAAATGCTAGTTACTTGAAACTAGGGTTTTGAAAGAGTTTAAGGTAGATGGGGGTTGAAAGAAATGAGGTAAGATGTAAGAAACGGCTTTTGTAAAACACAAACAAGTTTTGTGCAAGTTGTCAAGAATATTTCGGATTAAATGTACTTTTTAGGATGAACTTGCAGGAACATATGAAGAACACTCAAGAACACTTTATGAACACAACTTTTCTCTCTCTTCAAAAGTTGAACTTTTCTTGAATCTTTTGCATCAACCACACAACTTTCTTTAACACAACATCATTTCATCAAACAAACAACAACTTTTTGCACTTGAACTTTGAAAAAGAAGGGCCTAAAGTTTTGGCCAACAAGGTAGAAAGGTAGAAACAAGTTTCTTCAAGTTACAAACGAAAATCAAAGGGGGTTTGAAGAAACTTACAACACAATCATCAACCAAGCAACAAAGCTCTGATACCACTTGATGTGATCACGGAAATGATCAACACTTGAAAGATCTAGCTTGGAAGATGAACACCAAACACTTGATAATTTTTGGCTTGAACAAAGAACCTCTTCACTACAAGATGAAGCAATGCTTTGAATGCCAAGGGGAGGAGATGGATCTAGCACCTCTCAACTACTTGATTGAGCAATACTAGATATAAATCTTGAACCAAGTCTCATGGAACAAGGGAATGGATTGATAGAAATGAGAATTCAAACCGAAATTGCTCTCCAAGAGTTCTAATTTTCGGATGTATCAATTCTAAGGAGTTCCATACATGTTGCTAGCTTAAATAGGAGAGATGGTAAGTGGAGGGTATTACCCAAAGTGTGGTAGACACTTTTGGTAACTCCCTCTTGTGTCTTCTTACCATTTTCATGTAAGAAATGGGAGGCATGATGGCACTCCCATAAATGGTAAAAGAGGATGGAAGGATTCCCCTAGTTTTGGTAAGTGGGGGTAAGAACCACCCACTAACAAAACCTAGTGGGTAAAGACCTCCACTATCCCACTTTCCCTCCCTTTGCCTAAATATCTTAAACAACATTCAAATTCAAATAAACAAGTTCAAATTTCAGATTGTGGGCTGAAAATTGGGCCGGCCCAACTTGGAGACACGTGGGCTAGCCGGCGGCGCGTGTTGCAATGAAGGCGGCGCGTGGAGGAGATGTCCGGCGCGTGCTCTTCACTTCCGGGCTTCTTCAAGGCACGGAAAGGTGGTGTAACACTCCAAAGGTGGTGGAGGCGGGTCCGGGAAGGAAGAGTGGCGCGTGGGGCGCGTGTGGGACACTCCTTGGCGCGTGAGGTGCGTGAATTCTTCCGCGGGTCCAAGGATGGCGGAGCATCTTCCAGGATTTGGTGGAGTTGGGTTGATGCCCTCATCACCTTAAAGTCAAATGGAACAGCTAAATTAATACAATTTCAAAAAATTTAGTAATTTATTCGGTTAAATAAAAAGTAAGTGACTGATTCTTAATCAGTCGAAAAGTTCAGTGACGTTTTGTATTTTTAATCTCCCAATATCTCACTTTTTTATTGAAAGGGAATGCTCACATTCAAGATCATACGGCGGGAGCTGATAAAGTTTGACAATTAAAGACGAGGACTTGAGGAAAGCTAATAACTAGCTTTTGGCAGATACGAGCGGTATTGTGATTACGAGCCAGATAACTTAAGGTTAAAAGGCTATCTAGACTAGGATTATAATATCCAAACATAAGTAAAAAAGATAAACATAGGAAATACATTAAAGGCATAAAAGTTTGAGATATGATAAATGTTGGGAGTTTCAACTATATTGAGAAGTACTATTCAGAAAGCTTTCTTGCTTAAATGCGAAATCCTACCCACAACATACTCGAAAAGTAACCGGCCATGAATCTCCTCCACCAAGCAAGCTGCATCAAACATGTTCCAAATAACCTAGACCCTCTGAAAGATACAGAAGAGCGCATCCTTCCAAAACACAAAGCATACTATAATTCATCATAATCCAACAACAAAGACATATTAAAGTCTCGCTTAGTAGTGAGGAACGCCAATATTAAAGTCTGGCTTAGTAGCCCGGCCCCACAAATCGGTTACTAAAATAATCTTCAACACAACATTGTGTCCATGTATGTTTTCTATGCCGTTGTTGTATAAATGTGGTATTGTTTTATTTATTAATTCTAGTACGGAGTATGATATTTTCAAATTTTACATTTCCTTTATGGATGTGTTGATTAGATGTGAGAAATAAATTTTCAAATTTGGATATGTTTGTGTTTTGATTAATCAATGATATGTATAAATAGAGAAATTTGAAGAAAAAAATTGATTTGATAAATAGTTTATGAATTTAAAATTATTTTATATATTGAGATGAGAAAAGTGTAAATATTTTTTGGAAAAATTTTACAATGAACACACCCTACATAATTTTTGTCCTGCCTTTCCAACTTGTATCTCATTAAAAAGCCAACTTGTATCTCATTAAAAAGCACACACCCACAATCTAGAGCAACATGAAACAAGTACAAATTGTGAGAAGTTGTTCCAAACGAACGACGTGTGGTTGCTCCTTATTTTTGACAGACTGTCTTCAAGCAGCTCGATCCTTTTCACACTAGTGTTGCAAAATGCTTAAGCTAGTCTAAATTTGGAGCATTCACCAAATTTGGAGCATTCACTAAATTTTGGAGAGAAGGACAAGCTCATCGAGGAGCTGTCCTTGAGAGCTGCCGAGGCAGAGGAGAAGGACAAGCTCGCGGAGGAGCTGTCTGTGAGGCTGCTCAGCAGAGGAGAAAGCCTCGATTTTGGCAGCCCAAGTCGAAGAGCTGGCCAGAAATCTCAACGGTGTCTTTGCAACAGTTTGGCTGGACTTTCAGCCTTCGGACAACTTGAAAACCAACTTGGCCTCAAGTTGTTCGAGGGCGAAAGTCTTGAGCCACGCGTGTTTGTCAAGCCCATCGCTGAGAGGACTGGTCGAGTGGGCAATTTCTTCGAGGCGCTGACCGAGAAAGTGGTCGAGGCCCAAGCCATGGAGGGGGTCCGTTATGCTGAGGGGTTCCTACGATGCCGCCATCAAGTGGAGGCTATGGTTGAGGAGTCACTGGATCCCCTTGATGCGATGAAGGTCGAGGAGCCCTCCCGAGCAGCCTTGTTCGAGTGGGGTAGGGCGGGAAGAAACTAGGAGTAGGATATCCTTATGATATTACGCAGGGCATGTCTGAGATACCCCTGTTGTACCCGAACAATGATGCCCCCAAGTAGTTTTGGGGCTTTAAATTTTGCACATCCTTCATAAAGTAATGAGCAACTTTGCAACATTTCTTGCCTTGACATTTGTTATATGAGTATTACTTGCAGAACGCGAAGTGTTTGTGTTTGTGTAAGGCAAACTTGTTTAAGACAAATCGTGTAACTCCTCGTAGAGTAGTGACCTTGCAATCAATTTTTGCTCTTACTGTACAAAGTGAAGAACACTCCTCGTAGAGTTGATCATCGTCAATATTGCCTGCAAAATGCGAAGACTTGGAATATTGCCTGTTCATTTGATGTATGAACATTGCTTTGTACAACGCAAAGGCTTTAAATACCCTTGTCTATTTATGGAAAGGAAAGCGTACAACTTAGACGTAGTAAGGCCTCAAATCGTCGACATGGTAGTCGTTTTTAGCTTTTGCCTTGATGGTCCTTTAGTTTATAGACACCCCCTCTTTCTCTACGTGTACGATGTATGGTCCTCGCCCATCCGGGCGAAGTGTACCATGGCCAGGATTACGACCGGATAACTCCGCCCTTAGCAAGACCATACCACCCACGTGGATCTGTTTTGCCCGAATTTTGGCGTTGTGGTCGAGGTTCGCCTTTGCCGTAAGGCCATAAGCCTAAGTCCGGCACCTCGCGTAGTTCTTCGACGAGGTCCAAACGCGCCAAGACCGCTCTCATTGTGAGGGGCGTCATAATATAGCGTTCGAATCGTTGGTATGGTAACTTCGATTGGGAGCAAAGCATCGATGCCGTAGACCAAGGAGAAAGGAGTTTCCCTGTAGGACCTCGCGTAGTTGTTCGGTAGTCCCAGAGGGGCGCTGGGTAGAGCCTCGACCGACTCTCCTTTGTTGTCATCGAGGTGCTTTTTCAGGCCTTCTTTGATCGTGCGATTTGTTACCTCGACCTGGCCATTTGACTGTGGGTGTGCCACGGGGGCGTAGAGCATTTGTATATTCATCCTAGTGGCCCAATCCTTTAGCTTTTTGCTCGCGAATTGGGTCCCATTGTCTGTGATTATGGCCCGTGGTGCGCCGTATCGCGCTACGAGGTCGTGCCAGAGGAATCCTATGACCTTGGCAGTTGTTATTTTCTTGAGTGGCCGGACTTCGACCCACTTAGTGAAGTAGTCGACGGCCACTATACAATTTGAACTGCCCTTGGCTTTAGGCATTGGCCCGATTAGATCGAGGCCCCACAATGCGAATGGTATAGGATAAGTCTCCGTAACTACTTCGCTTTGCCGCATGGACGCGGAGTTGAGCTGGCATTTATGGCATGTTCTCACCAAATCATGCGCGTCTTTCCTTAATGTCGGCCAATAATATCCAAGGCGCAAGCATTTGTGGGCCAGTGCGTCGGAGCCGATGTGTGCTCCACAAACTCCTGAGTGGACCTCGTCCAAGATGAGTTTGGAATCATCAGGGCCTATACACCTTTGTAAAGGAGTAGAATACCCCTTACGCCATAATGTACCATCGATGATGACATGGCGCGATGATTGCGTCCTTATTTTCTTTTGGAACGCCGGAGGGCCCTCGATTGCTCCAGTTTGGAGATATTGAAGTATTGGGTGCCTCCAATCAGTTGCTGCATTGGCATCGATTGTATGAATTGTACTTATCGAGGGCTGTGCTAAGGTTTCGAGAATGGCGTCCGCCCTGCCCTTAGACAATTTGTCAGCCACGGTGTTTTGATCCCTTGGGACCTTACTGATATTCAGTTGTTCGAACTGTCCTTGCAGGCTTTTGACCAGCTGCAGGTACCTCGAGAGAGTGCGGTCCTTGCAGTCGTTAGTCCCCGTGACACGGCTTACGACGGCCGAGAGTCACTGCACGGTTAGACGCCTTAAGCCGGCTTTCAGAGCTGTCTTAAGACCTGATACGAGGGCCTCGTATTCAGCCACGTTATTTGTGACAGGGAACTGGAATGCCACTCGTAGATTGGCTTCCATGCCGTGTGGGCCCTTTATATGAATGCCTCCTCCTGGGCGATCAGCACTGGATGATCCATCCACGAACATGTCCCACTCGGGAGGCTCTAACTCTGTTGGTGGAAGCCTCGAAGGGCCATGTTCGAGGGGGTAAATGGAAAGCTCTGCCATGAAATCTACCAAGGCTTGCCTTAATGGCTCGCCGAGGTTCGAACTTAATGTCGTACTCCCAGCTCTATGCACTAACGGTCTAAACGACCATTGTCTTCTGGTCTGTTTAGAATGTCCCCGATTGGTAGATCAGTTAACGATGATCGTGTGGGCTTGAAAATATACCCGTAGCTTTACGGAAGCCACGATCAAGGCGTATATTGTTTTACGGAGGAGGGTAATTGACCTCAGCTCCCATAGAGTGTGACTTGTATAATAAACGGGCCACTGTTGCGGGCACTCCTCTTTAACGAGCACTGAGGAGACAGTGGTGTTGGAAGTTGAGAGGTAGATGACGAGTTCGTCCCCTGGTTGCGGGCATTTCAGGGTTGGCAAATCAGAGAGGTGTTTCTTGATTTGCTCGAAGGCTTCTTGACATTCCTCCGTCCAGGTGAAAGCTTTTTTCATGCGAAGCTGTTCAAAGAACGGCTTGCACTTGTCTCCCAATTTGGAAATGAATCGGCCCAAGGCAACAATTCTTCCGGTGAGCTGCTGGATTTCCTTAATGTTCCTTGGTGGTGCCATATCCGTAATGGCTGAGATTTTCTTAAGATTTGCGTCAATTCCCCTTTCGGAGATCATGTAGCCTAGGAATTTACCGGCTCCCACGAAGAAAGAACACTTGGCTGGATTGAGCCTCATGTTGTATCGTCGGAATGACTCAAAAGTCTCAGCGAGATCTTGAAGGTGGTCGTCGAATGTCATGCTTTTCACAATGACATCGTCGACGTATGCTTCCAAGTTGCGGCCCATTTGGTGGCAAAGACTTTGTTCATTAGACGCTGGTAGGTGGCTCCAGCGTTTTTGAGCCCAAATGGCATTCGAACGTAATAGTAGACGCCATCGCTTTGTTGTGAAAGCCGCTTTTAAGGCATCCTCGGGTCCATGTAGATTTGGTGGTAACCACTCTTTGCGTCCATGAATGATAAGTATTTGTACTTGGAAGTAGCGTCCACGAGTTGGTCGATTACCGGCAACGGATAGGGGTCCTTTGGACAATGTCTATTGACGCCCGTGAAATCGACGCACATACGAAGGTCGCCGTTAGTTTTGTCGGCTAAAACTATGTTAGCAAGCCACTCGAGTCTTGAATTTCCTTTACTATTCCAGCATCGAGGAGTTTAGAAACTTCATCTTTTACAAATTGCTTTTTGAGGGCCATACCCCTTTTCTTTTGTTTAACCGGTTTGGAATCCGGGAATACATTGAGTTTGTGTGTAATGACACACGGGTCGACGCCTGGTAGGTCTTTCAAGCTCCAGGCGAAGACGTCCATGTTGGCCTCGAGGAGGTGAATTAGGCCCAACTTCTCCGTTTGCTTAAGGTTCTTGCCAACTTTAAACTTCTTTCCCGGGACGACATCGATTTCCTCTGTAACGTCATCGAGGCGCGGCTGTCGCCGGGATCCATAAGATCATCGACGCTCTTGAGATTTGCGGATCAACCGTCGAGCTCAAAGAAGCGACATAATTTGTCCGCGCATACGCTGGTCGATGTAGATGGTTGCATCCCACGAGGCGTTGCGAATGTGATTGTAAGAGAGCGGATGTCGCACCTCATGCTGAAATCGACCTGGCTTGGTCGGCCAATGATTGCGTTGTAAGTTGAGGGCACCTTGAGGACCAAGAACTCCGTCATGATGGAGTGGCAGTCAACCGTGCCGGTTGTGTGTCCCGATGAGCATGAGGGGTAGGTTGGCGACCCCTATAGTTGGGACAATGTCCCTACCAATGCCAAATGTAGGGCCGGAGCTCCTTACGGCAGACATGTGTATCCCGAGTTTGTCGAGCATGTCTTTGAAGATGACACTGGTATTCGCGCCAGTGTCGATGTAGACTCTGCCGGTGTCGAAACCTGCGATCCTTGCTGTGATAAGTAGCGGATCGGAGTGTGGAACGACAACCTTTGTCCCGTTGGGACGGTAGATGACATTCTCCTCGAGGTGGTCGATCTGCAAGATTTCTCTCGTAACGCTTCCTGGAGGAGGCACCTTCCGACTTTGTGAGGACATGGATGGTGCCCGCCGGTGGTGGTGGTGGCAAGTTGTGCCTTCGAGGACTATTGTGTCGACGACGCGCTTTTTCGCGGTCGTCGTTATCGTCGTCCTTCTTACGACCCTTGGGGAAATCCTTGCAAGGGGAGTCGGAATCGGACAGGAATTCCTTGAGCTTGCCCTGCTCAATCATCTCCGAGATGAGATTCCGGAGTTGAAAGCACGCCTCTGTGTCATGCCCACGATCCTTGTGGTAGAGGCGACTTGTCAAAGCCTCTCGTGTTCTTATGTTGGATGGGTTGTGGCCACTTGGGAACCTTGTTCTGCTTCTCCAGCATTAGCAGGATGTTCGTGCGGGTGTCACGAAGTGTTGGGTGGTGATCGGAGGTCCTCGAACTGACGTTCGAGGGCTGGTACCTTGATGAGATAGGCCCTTTGTCGAACTTCCTGTTGCGCTCGCCTGTGGGAGGCCTGCTGTAGGGCTTGTTCATCTCCTCGGAGTTCATGAATCGAGTTGCTCGATCGATGAACTCACCCATCGTTGTGACGGGGTTTTCATTGATGTTGTAAGCGAGCCTTGACTCGCTGTAGGCCTTGAGTTACGGCCAAGAGTTGCATGTCCGAGGAGAGACCACGGACTTGGGCGGCTTCCGCCTGAAACCGCCGGATATAGTCACGGAGTGGTTCCTCCCTTTGTTGTTTCACTCTTAACAAGTGTTGGACAGTCTTGGGGAGGTCGAGCCCCATGAAGTGGCGTAGGAACGATGAGGCGAGGTCCTTAAAGCATTTGAAATGCTGGCCTCGTAGCGTTCCAAACCATGTTGAAGCAGCCTTTTAAGGTGGAGCTGAAAGCCTTGCAGTATTGCCTCGGAGGCCCGAGCCATCTCCATTTGGGAGATGTAGCGTCGCAGATGGTCGACGGGATCCGTTGTAGCATCGTAGCTTTCGATGACCGGCATTCGAAAGCTGGCCGGCGCCTGGACGGCGATTATGTCTTCTGTGAACGGCTGCGTCAGGAGGACCTCGATATCGTCGAGGACCAGGTTTGGTGTCTTAACCTGTTCCTCGACCACATTGATTCGTCGGAGGAGGTCGTCGACGTCGAGATTCCCAGCAGATGGGTTCTGATTTAGGGACTGTCGTCCTGTCGTTGTGAGGTGGGAGGCGAGCGATCTGCATTTCCGCCTTGATGGTTTTTACCATGAAGGCTTTCATCTCATTAAGCATGCTCGCTTGGAGCGCGCTAGTGAGCGGGATCGACGATGACTCTTTGGGGGTCGTCGAAGTCCCCGCGAGGTGTGTCGAGTGGCCGCTTGCGGCTGCGGTGGCTCTTGCCCCAGTGTGCTAATGTGAGGAGTGGCGGGATCGCCATCGGTTGAGGTTGTGGGGCATTGCGTCCCATTCGTCACCGACGGGCGTGGAGGCACATCGGAGGAACCTGAAGCATCCTCAGCGTGCACACTTGTTGTGCGTTCTCCTTGTTTTCGCCATGAGAATGGTAAGGAGAGAAAAGTAAGTTGCTTAGGAAAGAAAAAAGACTGTTTTTCGTTTCCCTGACAGCGCCAAATTGATAGCCAAAGTATGACCTCCAACCAAAGATCTTCCAACGGCCTGGACGGGTGGCTCCGGTACCTGAAGGACAAGACAGAAGACACTTTCAGGTGCAGACGAAGGAGGAGGGTGTGGGTGTGTAGTAGTTACCTTATTTTGGGTTGGCATCACCCACTTATAGGGTGATGCCAGACTCTCCCACGTTGGGGTAGAGTGTTTGGTGGGTTCCTTCCCACGCGTGAGCCGCCGACTTCGAGTTCGGAGCGGCGGATTGGACGTTACCGCTCAACGGTGTTGGTCCTGACAAGACTTGAGTATGTACAACTTTTGTGTCTTGTGTCTTTGGTGCAGCTTTGGGCGTTGTGTCTTTGGGTCGAATTTTGGTTGGTGTCTTATGTTGGAGTCTTGGCCAGCAGAAAGCGCTATATACTTGGGAGCAGGAGTACTGAACAACACGAAGCAATATACTCCTCCGTCCCAAAAGTAATGAAACGTTTCTTTTTCTTGTTTCAAATTACGGTGTTTGACTCAAAATTTAACTAAGAAAAACGGTGAAATAAATAAATAAAAATATATTTAGAAAGATTATAGTGCAAATTATGAGAAACATATTAATTATTTAATTTCATATGTCTATAATTTCATAAAAATAAATCGTAGATTAAATACGTAAACAAAAAAAAAACGTTTCATTCTTTTGGGACGGAGGAGTATATTTTTGATAAGAACATGAAGCAACTATATACTGTGAGAAGTTGTTCAAAACTAACGACGCGTGGCGGCTCCTTATTCTTGATAGACCGTCAAGCAGCTCCGTGCTTTTCACAGTAGTGTTGCAAAATGCTCCACGTCGCACAATTTATTTTTATTACTTATTTGATAGTATATATTTTTCATGATTATTTTAGTATTTTATAAATATGTTATGAAATTATTTTTTTATAATTATATGAGTAATATACTAAAATTTGAAATATGAAAATAAAATGTATACTTTGAACAAAAAAAAAAGTTAAATGAGACAGTTTTTGGCGAAAGGATGAAGTGATTTTTTTAATGAAAAGAGATAAAAAAAGAGGTTAAAAAATGTTTCATTTTTATGAAACATAAAAAATTTGTTGGGATAACTTAAAAAAATATCAATTTTACTGAAACATATAATGTACTCTTTATCATACAAATGACTTAATCTATTAGATTAACTAAAATTAAGCATATTAATCTTCATTTGATATCCCTCTAGATGATCCAGACACTTCAATCAATCTTCATTTGTTGGGCCCCTCGATGACATACCAGTTTCGATCTCAACTACATATTCCTTTGACCTTTCTATGCATTTAAAAAAAAATTTGACAATTAATTTCCCTTCTCGAGACTCGAATTAGTTAATTAATTAATTAATTCGGAAATCCATTGTAGGGTCTCGGTACTCGGTAAACTGTTCTTGCTGCTCTTCATTTGCAAATTTGATGAACACTTGTGTACATGGCCCGTGAACCAGAAATTTTAGCATGTGGGGCATAAGTTTTTTACTATTTCTTAATTAATCTTGTAGAAATGAATATAATTTCAAAACTTCAAATTATGTTTTCATAGTTTCCAAAAAAAATTGATATAAATGAGGTAAAAGGTTGGGGATATCGGAGATTGACTGAGATATCTACAAGTGTTTTCGAATACGTGATCGGTAGATAAATGCTTTAAGACAAGACTCCAAAATTTTAATATTATAAAAATTCTGTAATAATAAACAACAATTATAAAAGAATTATGCAAGGAGTAGAGGTTGTTATACTAGAGAATATTTAGCTATATGAATATTTAATTTGAAGTATAAATTCGTAATTTAAAAAATTTGAAAGTGTAATTACTTTTTAAAGCAACATAAATAAAATAATAAATTGTTTTAACTATTTTTTAGTATCTTTTTAAATATTGTGTTCCGATTTTATAAAATGATAACACTCTTATTTATTAGGAGGAGAAAAGAAAATTATTTTATTTAATAGTGGTTAGCACGTTATAAATATGTAAGAATAATAAATAACATTTTAGTAAATATCTCATACTTCTAAGATAAAATAACCAATTTTATTAATTAAATATAAAATTATGCTTATTATTAGGAAGCCATTGTCATTTACCCAATTGTTTTCATACTTAGCCCACTGATTAGGGGTGAGTTCGAGCCGAGCCGAGTCGAGCTGTGACTACGAGCCAGATAAATTAAGGTTAAATGGCTATCTAACCTAAGACTAAAATATCCATACATAAGCAAAAAAGATAAACCTAGGAAATATATCAAAGGCATAAAAGTTTGAGATATCATAAATGCTCGGAGCTTCAACCATATTGAGAAGTACTCTTCAAAAAGCTTTCTTGTTTCGTACGGAATCCTACCTACAACATACTCTGAAAAGTAACCGGTCACCGACCTCCTCCACCAAGCGAGCTGCATCAAGCATGCTTCAAATAGCTTAGACCCTGTATAGGATACAGGAAGAGCACATCCTCCCAAGACACAAAGCGCATACCATAATTCACCATATATAATCCAACCATACCAAAGATATACTCCCTCCTCCGTCCCCAAATAATTATACACTTTGTGTGGGCGCATAAATTAAGGTGAATATAAGATTTTACTCTATCCGTCCCCAATTAATTCTACATTTTGTGCGGGCGCGGAGATTAAAATGAATGTAAGATTTTATGTAGTTTGATTATAAATGTATGAAGTATTAGAGTCTCTCTAAAAATCCAAATGGGGATAATTCTCACCGATTTTGGTAGGAGAGTCAACCGAAAAACCGTCAACCCGCTCCACCGCTCCGAACTGCAATCCAAAATCGAAAAAATCGAAAAAGCGGGTAATCGAAAAATGGGTAATCAGTGCATCGCGGATCGGTTCGGTTTTTAATATTACAAAACCGCGGTACCCGCTCTCCGACTGCCCTACATATAATTATCCACAAAGTTCTTTGGATACATCATTTTATGTTGATCAATCAAGTATGTAAGTCGATCTAACAAGGTAGTGATATGGATCTAAACAACTTATCATCATATTGATCATCATTTTATCCGATCAATCAAATATGTATGTAGATCTAACAAGATTATGATGTTGACAACTCATCATGCAGATCACCATTTTATGTTGATCATCAAGTATGTATATCGATCTAACAAGTTAGTTATGTGGATCTTAACAACTCATCATGATGATCACCATTTTATCTTGATCAATCAAGTATCTAAACAAGTCATGTCGCACCCGCTCCCGATCCGCATAAACACGTCATCGTGCGGGTACGTGACGCGGTACCGTGACGCGGTACCGTGTAGCGCGGGCGGTTTCGGATGTTGAAATTAGGTATCCATCCCGCAGTGTATGGATAGCATTTTCTCATTATCCGCCCGCACACCCCTAGTCAAAGCTAATATCTCACTTTTGGATCATAAGTAGATGCTATACAGCATGTATGTTGTACCTTCTTGTATTAACGACTAGCTTAGTAGCCCGGCCCCACAATCGATTACTAAAATAATCTTCAACACAACATTGTCCATGTATGCTTTCTAAGCCGCTGTTGTATAAATGAGGTATTGTTTTATGGGTGTGTTGATTTGATGTGAGAAATAAATTTTGAGAAATTTAAAAATGGGTGTGTTTTGATCGTTCGATAATATGTATATAAATATAAAATTTTGAAAAAAAATTATTTTGATAGATAATTGATAAACTTAAAATTATTTTACATATTAAAATCGAAAAAGTTGAGTATATATTTTAGAAAATTTTTACAATGAACACACGTCATACATTTGTCATACCTTTCCAACTTGTATCTCATTAAAAAAAAACACGAGTGGTTGCTCCTTATTCTTGACAGACTGTCAGCAAGGAGCTCGGTCCTTTTCACAGTAGTGTTGCAAAATGCTTGAGGTAGTGTAATTCATGAACCGGATAATACCAGGATTATAATTAATTAAGGGACTAAAATGTTCGAATGCTGTAATTCATGGAAGTAAAGGTTAATTAGCCCTAAAATGGAGGAAGAAAATAACATGGACATTTAAACTACCAATTCTGTATAAAAATAAAAATAAAATAAAACTACCAATTCAATTGTATAAAAAAACTACATCCAATAATTAGGAGCCCATAAAATTTAGAGCTCCTATGACCGGAAGAGGGTACAGCCACCCGATCGGGTACTTACCTACGCGATTCGCACGTGCCAAACTGAAGTGCATTAGACGGAGCGTAAGGGTGGGTGGACATGATTAATTACACCGAATATATTATTATTTGATACATTAAAGATTTTGATAATTATTAATTCATTGAACCCGTGAAGTCGGGTATTAGAACTAGTTTTAGATATTATTTACAAATTTGTTGGTATTGTATGGAATTTTAGTATATACTCAACGTATTTTCGGAAAGTAGGGGTATTTTATGAATTTTCCTATTTTATAAATTATTTATGTTTTTTAGGAAATATTTCCGTGCATAATTAATTCTTTTAGTATAGTTCACTTTTAAAAGTTTTGATTTTAATTTATTATTGAAATATTGACATGGATACCATGTATTCGGAATATAAACTAAAAACGATGTGTTCGGTATTACATCATTTATAATCCAAAAAATATAAATGTAAAGTACAGTAACTAATGAAAGTACATGCAATAGTAAAGATTTGCATGCATCCAACTATATTCTTAGTGTGTTTAAGTACATTATACTTGATCACCAAGATTCACAGTTGGGTGGGGATAAGAACATAGAATGTCTCTAAACCATTATTCATCTTGTTTATTAGTTCTGCAACTATTTAGTGTTGCATCCTTAATCGTGAATTAATTTCAGTAGGTCGTTATAATGGTTGTTTATCCATGAAAAATGGTTACTTACATATCTTGCGGTTAAGTTAGGTCGTTAAAGTGGCTGCTTACCCACTCACGGTTAAGTTAGACCGTTATAGTGGTTGCTTACCCGTCTCGCGGACTAAGGATGTAACACTAAATAGTAATAAGACCAATAACCAACATGAGAATAATTTATGGATTTTTTATATCATGTCAAATAGTTTAAATACCCGGCTCTTCGCAGGTGCAATAATTTATCAATTAATCATGTTAACCCCACCAAACATGTTAATATATAAAAACATTGTCTGCAATATGTAGCAAAAAAACACATATTTTTATGTGATGACAAAGGAAAGTATGTAAAAATTTGAGAAGTGTTGATGTCTAGTTTAATAAATGTTGGGTAAGAATAACTTAAGTTTAAAAATCGTGCCGTATTCACTGCGCAGCTTGAGATGACGTTTATGAGGGCCGTATCCGTCATAACGCCTTTATTCACTATGACGGAAACATCCGCTTTTGTTTTCGCCATAAATTGGGCGTCATTATTTTATGACGGAAGAGGCCGTCATAAATTATGACGGCAGTATGAGGATACGACCCTCATAAAATATGACGGAAATCTGAGAGATACGGCCGTCATTAAAAACACATGTGGCATACCCTATTTTATAACGGCTTTATGAAGGCTAAGGCCGTCATTAAGTAAGGTTATTTAAATTAAAAAATGTGTGAATTGTTTTGCTAATGCTTTTTGATTTAATTTTTTTTATATAAATTAAAAATCATAAAAACAGAATAAATGGAAATTTGTAATTTAAATTCAGGAAAATATAATATAGCTAATATTTCAATTTAAAAGTTTAAAATACAATAATTTCTACATAAACAGATCAATCATCCGAATCCTCGTGCTCATCATCCATGATGTACCGCCTAACATCTTCGTGGATCATCATCTCCCGCTCGCGTCACGAACCCTAATCGGATCGTCAAAAGTTCTCGAACTATCCAACTGGGTAGGAGTCAAAATATGTGATGGCTGTGACGACGGTCCTGGTGCACTATGCAAAAGTGATAGCCGCTGTAACCGCTGCGCCTCCATATTCTGAAGTTCCAGTTCCCTGAAAAAAGTCTCTCGGCTGAGAAGATCAGTGAAGGTCATTCCCGCTGTATGGCGATAATCGAAGCCCAATCCAAGGCCCAGTCCGAGCCCGATCTGCGGTTGAGGCTCAGGCTGTGACTGCGGCGGAGGCTGAGGCACATACGCGGGCTGCTGAGACGGTGTAGGAGTAAAAAGCGGCTGGAGATGTGGCTGAGACTGAGGGTGGGACTGAGGAGTAAAGAGGGAAGCGGAACTCTATCACCAAACCGTTAATCAAAATTTCTACTACCAAAGTTATATGTATCAAACAAATTGAAAGGGATAGAGTTTATCGCATCAATGTTCAAATATTTACCCACGGCGAGAGGGCATCGGCGGCGAGAGGGCACCGGCGACGAGAGGGCGCCGTCGACGAGAGGGCGCCGACGACGAGTCGGGTGACGCAACGAGTCGGTGACGCGACGAATCGGGCGAGGCAAGGCGCGGTGGTGAAGAGCCTCGGCGTGAAGACAACGGCGTGACGCGAGGGCGACGAGAGGGCGCCGGCGTGATGTTGGTGGCGGCTGGGTGTGACGGAGTAGTGAGGGAGAGTTGTGAAGTTTGTCTGAGGCGAAGCGAAGGAGACGAAGGCAAAGGGTATATCAACCGGTGCATTAAATGTGGTAGATGACTATGAGGGCTTTATGAGGGATGTTTCCGTCATAAACTGGCTTTATGAGGGGTTTATGAGGGTCTCTGCCGTCATAAACGAGGGTAGTGACCCGCCCCATTTAATGTCAGAACATTATGAGGGCTTTATTACGGCTGGTTCCGTCATAAACGAGGGTACCGTTTGTTATATTTAGTTTATGACAATAAAGCCCTCAAAACCTACATACAGACAAAATTTTACATACCTAAATCAACAATATCTACTTGTTGCTAAGCAGCAGTTCTTGCAATGGCCAAGAAGTTGAAGCCAAGAATCTGTTGAAGTTGAAGTTGAAGTTGGAGACTGATTTGTTGAAGTTGAGATGGAGCTGCTCTTTGCAATGGCGAGAAGAAAGGAAGTCTCCTTCGGAGGAAATGGCGATAAGGAAGGAGTGCTGCAGGAAAAGGTTGTTTCATGAGGGCGACTTCCGTCATAACGCCCTCATAAGAAATTATACTAAATAGTTTATGAGGGCCGTATCTGTCATAACGCCCTCATAGATTTGAAGTTAATATTTTATGACGGCCCTTTCCGTTATAGAGCCCTCATAGATTTCTGGTTTGAAAATTTTTATGACGGAAGTATGAGGGTCCGTCATTATTGGAAATTTATGACGGCCTGCGCCCTCATTTGGCCTTCACAAAAGTTAGAAAAACTACGTAGTGATTGTAGCAATTAATTAAGGGCAAAATGGAAATTTCCATACATCCACCGATTAAATGCCAACATAGACCGAAAGAACTCGATCAGACAATTTTTTTGAAAAAATGACTAAAATAGACTGAAAACTTAAAACGGAATTGAGGTTAAAACGAAATATTCCGTTAATATAATTGAAGATACAACCAATTGAGTTAATTTTGACACAATTAAGAAATTTGAAAAAGGACAATAAAAAATGTCGACTCTTGTGTAATTAATAGTGGGATGTTGCGGTTTATGTAGGAAAATTTGATTTGAATTTGGATTCCTCAACAAATATCAACACTTCTCATTACACAATCTCATTGTGTTAATTAAGATTCTCATCCATTTTTCTTTTTTAAAACTGTTTTTTATCAAACATTTTTGTCTACATATTTTTATTTCATTTGTCTCATCTATTTTTTTCGTTCATCCCGTTTGAGGGGTGAAATTAGAAACTAATTCCTTACAAAATGGTAGGTTGATTCCTTAAAAAGCGGTAGGCTAATTCCTTAAAAATTGGTGGGTGATTGATGCATACATATCGCATAAAAAAACTCTTAGCCTAGTTGACACCTACGTGGATCTTAAGCTGTCATCACTCAATCGATTCGTTCACTTTTTTGTCTATTGTGGCAAAGCTCTCGTATTAGTATATAATAATAGATTATAGATTATATATTACAGATTAATACTACCAATTAATAAATTGAATACTTTTTAGAGAATCAATCTAATTAATGAATTCAATATTGAGAGAATCAATCTAATTAATTTGAAAGCT
This sequence comes from Stellera chamaejasme, assembly GCA_024586325.1. Taxonomy (NCBI): domain Eukaryota; kingdom Viridiplantae; phylum Streptophyta; class Magnoliopsida; order Malvales; family Thymelaeaceae; genus Stellera; species Stellera chamaejasme. The sequence goes on along the minus strand of JANJPE010000020.1, from coordinate 416,937 downwards.
GAAATTGGAAACTAATTCCTTAAAAAATGGTAGGTTGATTCCTTAAAAAGTGGTAGACAGATTCCTTAAAAAATGGTGGGCTGATTGATGCATACATGACACAAAAAAACTCTTATCCTAGGTGGCATCTACGTGATCCTAGGTGTCCTCACGAAATCGCTTCGTTCACTTTTTTATGTCATAAAAAAGGATTTTTGTTTTCAAATATTGTTCAATGTCATATATTTTTATTTTTTATAATTTAAGTAATTTTCGTTCCAAAATATTGTTTTATGTCATTTATTTCTATTTTCTATAATTTAAGGGATTTTCATTTTAAAATATTGTTTTATGTCATATATTTGTATTTTCTGTAATTTAAGTAATTTTCTTTTTAAAATATTGGTTTATGTCATTTATTTGTATTTTATGTAATTTAAAGGATTTTTGTTTTCAAATATTGTTTTATGTCATATATTTGTATTTTCTGTAATTTAAGTAATTTTTGTTTTAAATTATTGTTTTATGTCATTTATTTCTATTTTCTGTAATTTAAGGGATTTTCGTTTTAATTTTTTTTTTGTGTCATATATTTGTATTTTCTGTAATTTAAGTAATTTTTGTTTTAAAATATTGGTTTATGTCATTTATTTGTATTTTATGTAATTTAAAGGATTTTTGTTTTCAAATATTGTTTTATGTCATATATTTGTATTTTCTGTAATTTAAGTAATACTTGGTCTCGGTCTTGGCTTTGACTATCGGCAGACGGCGGGAATGATGTTCACCAATCTCCTCAGCCATGATAACTTTTACTCGGCATTGGACGGTCAAACGGAGGGAGCAGACACAACTATTCCAGTCGACCCAGGGACCTGATTCACAGCCACTGCCTATTCAGACCCCGATACAGCCCGATGGCTCGACGGCGCGCGATGCTCCGGTTGATTTGCGGGATGAGGAGGAGAGCGACGAGGAGGAGGACGAGGAGGATGTCGACGAGTACATCAACAACCGGGCGGATGAGTAGTTTTCTCTTTGTAAAAAATGTTATATTCGAAACTTTTAGAATATCAATTATGGAAATTAATATATTTTTATTATATTTAAATTGGTATTTTATTTAATTATTAATGTTTTTATAAACTTTTCATTTTAATTTAATTTTTCAACCCATAAAACAATACTAAAAGAATTGATTTTTTTCATTATAAAAACAATTTATGAAGGTCCAATCCGTCATAATTCCGTCATAACCAAAGATCCGTTTTCAATTACACGTGGACATGTTATGACGCGATGTCACAAAGCCGCCATAAATATGAAGGCCCAATCATCATAATTCCGCCATAACCAAAGATCCGTTTTCAATTACACGTGTACATATTATGACGGCCAGATTAATCACAAAGTTCGCCATAAATATGACGACTCGATAACAAAACGTGACGCCCAAATAATAACGAAACAAACACCACCTCTTCCGTCATTATTGTGACGGATAAATGACGATACTACGTTATAACCAATGAATCAACTATGCAGTGTCAATAAATTCCTAAAATATTAAAATTCATAAAACAGCCAAACAAATACATGGACATGGCGCTGGAGACGGCCGACAACGGAAACTCTAACATGAACATATAATTCCGTATGAATAGTATTCACCTAATAAGATTATGTCGTCCTCATCATAATTTAGTGATTTTATTGATTTCTGTTTCAAATTGTTTAAAAACTAAATCTCTATTTCACTTTTATTTCTTATTCTTTTGCGTTTACTCTCTCCTATTTTAAACTTCATATGATAAAATGTACAAATTCTTAGACCTAATTTTTTCACCCATAATAATTATATACTTTATCATTTAATTAGTAGAAATATACATTTATTTCATTTAATATTACACCCTTATTAAATTCTTCTAAGATATTGCAATTTATGCTCGTACGAAGCGCGATAATTAAACTTTCTTCCAAAACAAATATAGTACTTAATTCTATATCCTCATATTATCTTTGTATAAATGGATTACTAAATAGTAACATCTACCTACTGACATGTACGCTTCACAAGTCAAACTTGTCATGCGGCTACCCCTTTTCCAATATATACAGAATTGCAGTCCAACAAAAATTAAGTGAAACCCTCCCCTTCACGGAAACCGTAACCCACCGCTGCAACCCCATCCACCGTCTCATCCACGTCCACTACCTGCTGAGCTTCACGCGTGTGAGGCCATTCGGGTAAGCACCCGATCGGGTGAGCACCCTTTTCTCCCCTATGACCTAACCTCATGATGCAACCCTCCCTTTTTACTTTCTAGGTTTCCAACAATCACATACTATTATGTGTCTCGAAAAAAGATAAATTCGTTTATACTATTTTACCGTATTTAATTAATCACCAATCCAAAATCCCAATTACAATCTCGTTTGAGAACGTAAGTAGATGCTGTGCAGCCCGTACGTACGGCTGTCCTTCTATCACTAATGAGGAAACAAAATGTACAGAGACATATCCAGGTATTATTAAAGTCACACTCGGTTACCAAAATAATTATTCAATCATCACTAAAGTAACAAAACACTATCCAAATGAATGACTTCTTTGCTCTTCTTGTCTTTTTTATTATAATATTTTACAATAATTGAAATTAGCAAATTACCCTTTATCTTTTGCATTTAATTTCAATAACTCAACTCATTTCACTCTTTTATTTTTTTTATTATTTGAATTAATACCACTAACTCACTAAATTCTTTTCTTTTTAAGAGGTAATTTTATCAAAATTGTACAGCTTTCTACACACCTCAATCTCAGGCCATATCAAATATATTGCAAAAGTTAAGATACAAAATGAGTATAATTCTAATAGTATATGATATTTCTCAAATTTTCCATTTTCCTTACATAACACCAACAATGAAGACCAACATGAAACAAGTGCATATTGTGGAAAACGTGTGGGCTCTTTCTTCTTGACAGACACTTCAGAAGAAGAGAGGATCTGTGTCCAAATTCTCTTTCTTTGATGTCTCTACTTCAATTATTTAACGGATTAACTATCTGTCAAATATTTTTAACAGATATCTAATACCGTTAATTAAAGTTGAAGATATGGAGTGACAGAAATTTTAGATAACAGATCTTTGACTCGTCAGCAAGCAGCTCCGTCGTTTGCACGGCGGCGTTTGTAGAGTGACGCGCCGCCACCGAGAGTGAGGACGTTTCTATTAACTGGTAGTAGCAACCAAACAAAATGGAAAAGTTCCTCCTACGCGCCGTCACCTGAACGACGAAACTAGAAGTCGGAGAGCATGATGAGAATCTGATCGATGAGAATTTGGGTCTGGGCTTCATTCTGGGCAATGAGACGGAGTCGTTGTCTGATGTCGGAAATCTCGTCGGAGATGTCGTCCAGTTGGGCAAGCGTCGCGTCGGTCGACCCCTTGAACCGCCGCAGCTCCGCCTTAACCTCCCGAATCTTCGATCTCACACTCGCCTTCTTGCGTCGCTTCTGCAATTCCAAAACCCCAGCTCTGGATCGGTAAAAATCAAGCCTGAAACTACATACAAAAATTCAACCGGAGATGGGTTTTGGTCAAGATGACCGTACCTGAGTTTTCCTTTTGGACGGCCGTTCACTGGCCTTTCCGGGAACATTCCGTCGGGTTTCCTTGCCTGTCAAGTCACCGGATCTAGTCGGATCAGTTAGAGTATATTGAATATACTACAGATATGCACAGTTATATAGAAATTCTTTTGATTACAAGTGGCGGTGACAAACATATACCTGAAGAAGTCATTGGATTGGACTGGAGATTATCAGATTAAAGCGGCCGTTGGTTGCCGGAAAAAAACAGAGGAGGGGAACGGCGAGGGGTTGAAAAAGAAGAGGTGCTTTGCAAGGGGGTTGAAAGTTGAAACAGAGGCACTGTATAATATTGGAGCATAAGGGAAAGCGTAATAAGTAAGCCAGGGGCCAATGTATATATATATAGTCTAGAAATTCACACCCGGTCTTTTTATCGAAAACACCCTTCATGTTCGTTATAGAGTACTCCCTCCTCCATCCCACCAAATATAATTCATTTAATTTTTCAATAGATTAAAAAAATTATTGACTATAGGATAATAAGATAAAATAAGTATATAAGAAAAAAATAATTCTTTTATAAATTTCATTTTTATGAGACGTTAAATATGTTAAATATTTGCTAGGATTTAATCTAAAACCTCTCTATTCTATTGTACGGGATTGAAATACGATCACGTAGGCAATGTTTGCCTCACGGTTTCTGGAATTATCACAGTTAATGGACACTTGGTTTTGCGTAAGACTTTACCACTGTGCGGTTTTGTCATGTACTTGCATGTTGTATGCTTGTTCTCTGATCAGATATATATTATTGTCTGAACATTTAATAATTATTGTATGCTAATGTTGGAATAAATAAATTGTTTCTCATGCAATTGTTTGACACGTGCTACAATAATAGTTTGAATATTACTAGCTCATTTTCTGAATATACTGAGATATAGGCTAATTTTAATCTTTTTTCCTATCAAACAGACAAAAATGTCCACTCACTTTCAAAACCGGGCCCCACCCCAAGTTCTCCCACACCACTTGTTTCAGCAGCTTTTTTTTTTGGTAACTGGACCCCACCCCAAGTTCTCCCACCCCACTTGTTTCCGCCATTTTTTATTTTTTTGGTTTGAGAACCCTAGTGTTGATTTTAAATTTATCACAATGACTTTTCAAAAAAATCACTAAATTTTGTTTCCTCACCCATTTAACTTTGAAGCCCCCTAATGGTTGGTGGTGATGTGCAAGGTGAAAGTGAAACGACGAACGTATAGTGGCGTGGCGTGACGTTATAAATACAGAAGTAGAAAGGATCACACCTGTGTTTTTTGTTTGAAATGTATTGTTATATTAATTGTCTGATGTTTGCTAACATATTATCTGAGATTTATAATTTGAAAATCTATAGACAGTTTCTTACATAATTGTAAACAATTTCTTTCCCTTCTTATTCAATCACCAAAAAATAAATTCGTGGAAAAAAATAACTAATTAACCTACCATATTGCGATCTAGCTATTGTCAGATAAATTTGAAATAATAGACAATTCTTTAAAATTGAAAATAATTACTTTAATTTCTTGATCATTTATAAATAATAGATGTAGGAAATAAAAGATAGGATATTTGAAACGATAATAATGAAAGTTATTGAGAAGAGTAAACCAATAAGTGAATTAAAAAATAAAGAAAACGAAAAAAAGAAAAGAAAAGTCCTAAGCATATAAAACTTTGGCAACACTCCGTAGATGTGGTATATACATAAACAAGACAAACAAATAACAAACTTGGTGCCCAAGCATATACGTGGTCCCACATGAAAAAGAAAACAATTCAACATGTGGGACATTAATGTTTCTTAATTCTTTCTTTCCACCAGGTGTCCAGCGATCCATTGGCCATGACTCCACGTTACTCTTTTTTATTTATATAAAGAAAAACACCTTATATTATTTCATTTAAAATAATACTCCTCCGTCTTAAAAAGAATGCTACGTTTGACTCTTGATATTGTGTTTGATCTCAAATTTTATTATGAAGAATTGTTTTAAAAAATTTAAAATAAATATATTTACAAAGTGCAAATATTCAATTATCATTTGCATATAAACTTTTTCATTTTTAATATCAAAAGATTGGAGAAAATAGTTCATAGATTAAATGCTCAAAAAGAAATGAAACATTCTTTTTTGGACGGAGGGAGTATAAATCAGGGGGAGACGCGAAGATGTAAGCTCAAACTTCAAACATTCAACAAGAGAAAAACCTACTAGACAATTTAAAACTCTTCAAAAGGAAAAAATTAGAAGTTTTCGGTTATCCGTAGAATGCAGTGGATCATCCAAAGAAGCTAGCGCTTGAACGTGCTAGAATTACTCATGGTAGGATTGAGCCGGACTTCAACTGATTATGGGACGCACCAATTTAGCTGCACATAAGCTAAACGCCAACTCATGATGACGTCAAGGCAAAATGTAAAAACCACCAACTCTATCAAAGTAAACCAACCAATAGACACATAAACCACCATAAACAATATGATAAAAAGTTTGCAGGACAAAAAACAAAACCAGAAATCTAGACTTCTCAAAAGATGGAGATGAAGAAAGTTCGAAGTTATCACTCCAAATATGCCTGGAGATTACTGCTCCAGGCGAGGCAGGAATTCCCCCTGCCCTGTCAAGCATTGACCAATACCTTCAGCTACAGCTTTAGATATGTGGGGCTTCTTGCCACAACCCGGCCCAACTCCTAGGCCTGACGATCGACCTCTACCCCTTCCTGCTTTAGTAGCACCCTTAAAGCGAGTCACAGCAGAGGAAACTTGCCCCACATTCACCTCATATGAAGCCAGTTGGTTAACTGGCACCAAAGCTAAAGCTTCCTCGTCAGTTCCTTTGCCATCCTCCGACACCAGATGTCCCTGTCGAGCCTGCGGAAGTTGGAATCGTGGCATAAAAGGTGGAACCTGCATGGTTTGCACAAGCGGAGGAATGAGGGCTATCACATTCACCTGCGGTGTCAGAGATGAAGTTGAATCCACTGGCGGGAGGGGAGCAATATGGACCGGTTGGGTCAGCTGGGCCATCGGTTGAGGTTGGATAGTCGTGATTCGAATCTCTCGATTCAGCTCCCCTGTAATGCCAATCCCTTCATGCTGGCGGGTTCCAACCAAAACTGTGAGTGTCAGTTCTGCGTGTACCTAAATATCTTAACCACTCACCGAACTGATTGCCTTCCATAGTCATGTCAAGAGCAGCTAGACATTCTCGTTCAACATGTGTGCACTAGCCGCATCGAAAACAGAAGACAGTTAGGCGGTCATACTGCAATAGGAAGCGTTTAACCACACCATCAATCACTTTACAACTTTTCTCAATGGTTTCGTGATGTCAATCAAAACCCTAACCTGAAGAGATGGGCCATTCACATCAACACCCTTGACTGGGCCAATCTTAGATGCAATAGATGATACCATAGCAACAGTGAACCAGTCATACGGAACACTAACAATATGAACCCAAAAATCAATCATTCTAAAATCCATGGAAATGGGTGAATCAGCGTTTTGAAGAAAATTCATGATTAGCAGCCTGTTGTTGAACGACCATGGTCCTTTCTCCATAATACGGTTCACTTAGTCCTTTGAATCAAACTGGAAGAGAAAAATATTTGTTTTATGAGTTGTAGATGTCGATTGAACTGAGTAATTCACTTCGGAGCATGCATTATGGAATGCCTTATCAATTAAATCAAATCGAATTTGTCGAAGGACTCTTTCCGCGGCAGTGACGCCAGTGCTAAGGAGGACGATGTTCGACGCGGCTTCCACCGAGATGTCGTCCTCATTCAACGACAAAGCGAGCATGGCAAGCGTTGCGTCCATGGCTGCCATTGAAGGAGGTCGCGATGACATTGGTAGGGAGAACCGAAGCAATGGAGTTAGGGATTACGGTAGGGAGAGTGAAAGCGGGGAGGACAGGGACGACGACTTGCAAGAGCGGTTGCTGGGGCTGACGGCAGCGAGCACTTTGGAAAGAAGTGCCGCTAGGGTTTGGGGGCGAGAGTCAACAATGTGTACATGTGCATTTAGAGTTTCAACCGAATCCTTACATTTTTACTCCCTCTACTCCAAAGAAACTATGCGTTCTGATTTTCAACAACTAGGTTTGGCAGTGGTGTGGATAAAAACCGCCAATTATAGATACCTGCTCATTACAAGCGGTTTTGGTAAGGATGCTCATTACAAGAGGATGGAAGGATTCCCCTAGTTTTGGTAAGTGGGGGTAAGAACCACCCACTAACAAAACCTAGTGGGTAAAGACCTCCACTATCCCACTTTCCCTCCCTTTGCCTAAATATCTTAAACAACATTCAAATTTAAATAAACAAGTTCAAAAGTTCAAATTTCAGATTGTGGGCTGAAAATTGGGCCGGCCTAACTTGGAGGCACGTGGGCTAGCCGGCGGCGTGTGTGGCAATGAAGGAGGCGCGTGGGCGCGCGTGGAGGAGATGTCCGGCGCGTGCTCTTCACTTCCGGGCTTCTTCAAGGCACGAAAAGGTGGTGTAACACTCCAAAGGTGGTGGAGGCGGGTCCGGGAAGGAAGGGTGGCGCGTGGGGCGTGTGTGGGACACTCCTTGGCACGTGAGGCGCGTGAATTCTTCCGCGGGTCCAAGGATGGCGGAGCATCTTCCAGGATTTGGTGGAGTTGGGTTGATGCCCTCATCATCTTATTAGCCTTAGTGGACCTCTCCTTCATGTTCTTCTCCTCTTGAAACTCAGATTTGTTCTCTCTAACCTCATGGACAGCCTTGACCACCTCATATTCCATTGGCTCAACATCTCTAATGTACATAACATGCTTCACCAATTTCCCTTTAGGCTAAGTTTCTTTAACCTCCTTCCTATTTAACTCATGTTCCCCCAAAGAATAGCAATCCACCAACTCACCATTTGAGGCATTCATCATGTATCCAAATAGAAAGACAACTCCTCATCATCGACCCTCAATGTTAGAACACCTCTTTCAACTTTTCAACTTATCACAAAACGATCACCGAACTTATCGATAGCTGAAAATAAATTAGCAAACTTTCAAAATTGTACCAATTTAACCATTTCATTCGAGTTTTGTTGATGTTTCGAAAGAAGAACGACGTGAATTAAACGAAAAGTACCTCTAAGTGTTCGATTAAAAATTCATATTAAATCAAGATAATTCCAAAGAAAAGTCAGAGCATGGCATGGACTGATGTGGTAATCTCTTAACATGTGTTTTTTTTAAATCGAGCATTTAGAAATTCTTTAAGTTTAAATTCCCACCCATGAATTCATATTTGTTTTTCTTAAACATCAGTGAAAGTCAAATGGAACAGCTAAATTAATACAATTTCAAAAAATTTAGTAATTTATTCGGTTAAATAAAAAGTAAGTGACTGATTCTTAATCGAAAAGTTCAGATGACGTTTTGTATTTTTAATCTCCCAATATCTCACTTTTTTATTGAAAGGGAATGCTCACATTCAAGATCATACGGCGGGAGCTGATAAAGTTTGACAATTAAAGACGAGGACTTGAGGAAAGCTAATAACTAGCTTTTGGCAGATACGAGCGGTATTGTGATTACGAGCCAGATAACTTAAGGTTAAAAGGCTATCTAGACTAGGATTATAATATCCAAACATAAGTAAAAAAGATAAACATAGGAAATACATTAAAGGCATAAAAGTTTGAGATATGATAAATGTTGGGAGTTTCAACTATATTGAGAAGTACTATTCAGAAAGCTTTCTTGCTTCGTACGAAATCCTACCCACAACATACTCTGAAAAGTAATCGGCCACGAATCTCCTCCACCAAGCAAGCTGCATCAAACATGTTCCAAATAACCTAGACCCTCTGAAAGATACAGGAAGAGCGCATCCTTCCAAAACACAAAGCATACTATAATTCATCATAATCCAACAACAAAGACATATTAAAGTCTCGCTTAGTAGTGAGGAACGCCAATATTAAAGTCTGGCTTAGTAGCCCGACCCCACAAATCGGTTACTAAAATAATCTTCAACACAACATTGTGTCCATGTATGTTTTCTATGTCGTTGTTGTATAAATGTGGCATTGTTTTATTTATCAATTCTAGTACGGAGTATGATATTTTCAAATTTTACATTTCCTTTATGGATGTGTTGATTAGATGTGAGAAATAAATTTTCAGAAATTTGGATATGTTTGTGTTTTGATTAATCAATGATATGTATAAATAGAGAAATTTGAAGAAAAAAATTGATTTGATAAATAGTTTATGAATTTAAAATTATTTTATATATTGAGATGAGAAAAGTGTAAATATTTTTTGGAAAAATTTTACAATGAACACACCCTACATAATTTTTGTCCTGCCTTTCCAACTTGTATCTCATTAAAAAGCCAACTTGTATCTCATTAAAAAGCACACACCCACAATCTAGAGCAACATGAAACAAGTACAAATTGTGAGAAGTTGTTCCAAACGAACGACGTGTGGTTGCTCCTTATTTTTGACAGACTGTCTTCAAGCAGCTCGATCCTTTTCACACTAGTGTTGCAAAATGCTTGAGCTAGGATCTAAATTTGGAGCATTCACCAAATTTGGAGCATTCACTAAATTTTAGAGAGTTTCCTCAAAATAACTTTTTTCAAATCTCTCTCCTCTTTCTTCTCTTTTGGCTATTTATTATTGGTTTAAACATATTTTTTCTCTCATCTCTCTCATCTTTTCAAATAATTTATTAATTATTAACAAAGATAAATAATATTTTATTATTGTCATAAATGCATGATTCTTGGGAAGTTGTTGGAGTTGAAACAATTTTTTTTAATAATATGACTTCCCTATTTTAGAAAAAAAAATTGAGAAAATGTTAGACATGTTCTATATAATCTAACCTCATGATGCAACTAGGGGTGTGCACGGGGCGGGGCGGGGCGGGGCGGATAGTGAGAAAAATAGTATCCGCCCCACCGAGTGCGGGTACCCGATTTTCACGGTTTTTTGCGGTTTGGATCGCGAGTATCCGCGGGTATTCCTAAGTATAATTATTCTATAAAAAATTTCAATTTACTTGGAGATATTCTAAAATTTTGCATCATAAATTTACATATCTAGAGCATCAAAATGAAGAAAAGTAGTTTGCATAAATAGAACAATAATATAATATTGCAAATCATGTATTATTGTTGTATGAAATGAGTTTTCACACATAATATAAAAGAAATTTAAAGGAAAATTGAGATGAAGTAAGCAATTTTAGATAATTTATTTGTAAATAGGCATATGCGGATCGGTTCGGGTATCCGCGGGTTTCTAAAATTAGAACCCGCGGGTTATCGGTTTTTTCGGTTCACGGGTTTTTTCGGTTTCGGATCATGCGGTTCGGTTCGGTTTCTCGATTTTGCGGGTTTTTTGAACACCCCTAGATGCAACCCTTCCTTTTTTTTACTTTTTAGGTTTCCAACAATCACATCCTTGATGTGTCTCGGAAAATAAATAAATTTGTTTTTACTATTTCATATTATTTAATTTATAATTTTATTTAAAAATATTTAATTATTATTATTATATATATATATATTTATTTTTGGGATGGATGGAATGTTTTAGTTATTTTTGCACGAATATAGCTTTCCATTTTTTATGCGAATTTTCCAATAATTACCAATCCAAATATCCCAATTACTATCTCGTTTGAGAACGTAAGTAGATGCTGTGCAGCCTGCACGTACGGCTGTACCTTCTATCACTAATGAGGAAACAAAATCTACAGACGTATCCAGGTATTATTAAAGTCACACTCGGTTACCAAAATAATTATTTAATCATCACTAAAGTAACAAAACACTATCCAAATGAATGACTTCTTTGCTCCTATATATGGACTATACCTGTTTTATTTGTCTAACTCTATTTATCAATTAGTTAACTATTTATGTTATTTATATAAAGACCTAATTATGACTAACTATGAAGTACTATTTTAGTCTTTAAAATTGGAGTAACTATACGCCTGTAGGCGCACCTTAAGCGCCTAGAGAGAAGAAGTATACGAAGAAGAATGATGCATTCCCGATACACTATGATGCACTCCCATAACATTAATATGATGCACTATCTTTGACGAGTTAATGATGCTTTTGTTCTACAACCCCACATGATCCTTTTTGTTCTACCCAATGATGCATTTGCGATGCATAATGATGTTTTTCCGTAACAAACATGATGCACTAGTTCGATAACTTAATGAAGCACACACTTCCTTCAACCTCCCAAAATGATGCATTTGGTAAACACTATGATGCATTCCCGATACATTATAATGTTCTCCATTACAAAATATGATGCATTCGCTCTCATGACAAATGTTACACTCGTTTTATTAACCTTTTAAAATGATGTCTTTGGTAACCACTATGATGCACTCCCTGTTGCATTATGATGCTCTCCATTACAAAATATGATGCACTCGTTCTCATGACAAGATTAATGCTCTCAATTTCCAGCTCACACACCATTAAAGTACGTAGGAGCATCATTTGGAGTCGAATGCGCATTATTTAAAGTACGCAGGAGCATCATAATTACTAACGAACGTACTTAGACGAATTTGAATGAAAATGGCAATTTTGTAAATAACGTGAAAGTGGCGCACGGAGGCCCACGATAAGCGTGAGTTGTTAATAAGTTAGTTAAATTAGTTAGATAGTGTTAGGATCAACTAATGATTTTACTGGGTAAATAACAAACCCGGTTTTATTTACTCCCTCATCTTTTTTTTATTATAATATTCTTCTTTTCCTCTTTTAATGTTTGTAACATTTACTGATTTACTAATTATTTTCAAATAACTTTTTTAATATATCATTTTAACTATATTTTTCTTATTTCTATTTTCTGATTTAACTTCAATAACTCAACTCATTTCACTCTTTTATTTTTTATTATCTGAATTAACACCACTAACACTAAACTCTTTTCTCTTTAAAATCAAAATTGTACATCTTTCTACACACCTCAATCTGGTTCCATATCAAATATATTGTACAAATTAAGATACGAAATGAGTATAATTCTAATAGTATATGATATTTCTCAAATTTTCCATTTTTCTTGCATAACACCAACAATAATGAAGACAAACATTAAACAAGTGTATATTGTGGGAAAACGTGTGGGCTCCTTCTTCTTGACAGACATTTCAGAAGAAAAGAGGGTCTGTGTCCAAATCCTCTCTCTTTCATATCTCTGCTTTAATTAATTAACGGATTAACTATCTGTCAAATATTTTTATTTTTCTCACAGAGTATCTAATACCGTTAATTAAAGTTGAAGAAATGGAGTGAACAGAAATTTTAGATAACAGATCTTTGACTCGTCAGCAAGCAGCTCCGTCGTTTGCACGACGGCGTTTCTAGAGTGACGCGCCGCCACCGAGAGTGAGGACGTTTCTATTAACTGGTAGTAGCAACCAAACAAAATGGAAAAGTTCCCTCCCTACGCGCCGTCACCTGAACGACGAAACTAGAAGTCGGAGAGCATGATGAGAATCTGATAGATGAGAATTTGGGTCTGGGCTTCATTCTGGGCAATGAGACGGAGTCGTTGTCTGATGTCGGAAATCTCGTCGGAGATGTCGTCCAGTTGGGCAAGCGTCGCGTCGGTCGACCCCTTGAACCGCCGCAGCTCCGCCTTCACCTCCCGAATCTCCGATCTCACACTCGCCTTCTTGCGTCGCTTCTGCAATTCCAAAACCCCAGCTCTGGATCGGTAAAAATCAAGCCTGAAACTACATACAAAAATTCAACCGGAGATGGGTTTGGGTCAAGATGACCGTACCTGAATTTTCCTTTTGGACGGCCGTTCATTGTTCTTTCCGGGAACATTCCGTCGGGATTCCTTGCTTGTCAAGTCACCGGATCTAGTCGGATCAGTTAGAGTATATTGAATATACTACATATGTGCACAATTATATAGAAATTCTTTTGATTACAAGTGGCGGTGACAAACATATACCTGAAGAAGTCATTGGATTGTGCTGGAGCTTATCAGAATAAACCGGCGGTTGGCTGCCGGAAATAACAGAGGAGGGGAACGGCGAGGGGGTTGAAAAAGAAGAGTGTTGTGCAAGGGAAAGCGTAATGAGAAAGCTTTTAAAATGGGCCTACTATATATACAAATATGTCACTTTCTGTCATAAGTTTTGAACAGTAGCCATTTTGGCCAAATTATCTGTAGCATGCGGATAAACTACGCAGGTAGCTACACAAATTTACGACTGCCATCGCGTCAGTTTGGCGCGTTTATCTTTCTTCTTTTTTTTTTTTTGCTAAAAACTATCTACTCATTTTCATCAAAAAAAAAAAACTACTCCGTATCTACTCCTATGCCACTAAATTTTCCGTTTATTTTTTCACATCATTATTATTAAGGGCCTGGTTAATTGGGAAAAATTTTCATTGTAAATTTCATTTATAATGGTTTTGTTCTATAATAAGTTATTTAGTGATGTAAAATCTTATTTTTAAAATTTTGGATAAATCTAGTATTAACATGGAAAATTTTAAAATAAGGTTCTCCAAATTAATGTTTCATCCATCACTAAAAAAACTATACTCCATCCGTCCCACAAAAGTTGTAGGATTTGTTTGAGCACATATATTAAGGAAAGTGAGAGAATAGTAGTGTGTTGACAAAATTACCCTCATAAAAAATAAAGAAAGAGAAAATCTTGTGGATCTCAATTTTAAGTTGAGTGGGGGGAAAAAAATTGTGGGTCTATGGTGTGAGATAATATGATAAAATGGTAAAAATTGTGGTATAAAATTTTTGTTTTAGGAAAATTGACGATTTTTGTAAAACGGTTGAATATAGTAATGTTGACAATCTTTGTGGAACGGATAGAGTATACATTTTCTTTGTGGTTTATCCCTAAAAAATTATATACTTGTTTGAATGAATTTTTTTTTCTCTAAATTTACCAAATAATCCATATTTTATATTTACTTTTTTCTATCTCATTTTTAAATTTTTTATGTAAACTCAACTCAAAAATAATTATATCAAATTATATAAAACCATAGATTCGTCTTAATTGGGAACGGGGGAGTACTAGAACAACACGAAGCAATGTGGAGTATTTTTTTTGATAAGAACATGAAGCAACTATATACTGTGAGAAGTTGTTCAAAACTAACGACGCGTGGCGGCTCCTTATTCTTGATAGACCGTCAAGCAGCTCCGTGCTTTTCACAGTAGTGTTGCAAAATGCTCCACGTCGCACAATTTATTTTTTTTACTTATTTAATATATATTTTTCATGATTATTTTAGTATTTTATAATATGTTATGAATTTATTTCCACTATTTATTTTTATAATTATATGAGTAATATACTAAAATTTGAAATATGAAAATAAAATGTATACTTTGAACAAAAAATGTTAAATGAGACAGTTTTTGGCGAAAGGATGAAGTGATTTTTTGAATGAAAAGAGATAAAAAAAAAAAGAGGTTAAAAAAATGTTTCATTTTTATGAAACATATAAATTTTATTGGAATAACTTAAAAAAATATCAATTTTACTGAAACAGATAATGTACTATTTATCATACAAATGACTTAATCTATTAGATTAACTAACATTAAGCATATTAATCTTCATTTGATTTGATGTCCCTCTAGATGATCTGAGGAACTATACACTTCAATCTATCTCAATCAGAGTTTTTAAGCTTCGGCCTTTGGGCCCCTCGATGACATACCAGTTTTGCATCTAATAAACTACATATTCCTTTGACCTTTCTATGCATTTAAAAAAACAATTTCGACAATTAATTTTCCTTCTGGAGACTCGAATTAGTTAATTAATTAATTAATTCGGAAATCCATTGTAGGGTCTCGGTACTCGGTAAACTGTTCTTGCTGCTCTTCATTTGCAAATTTGATGAACACTTGTGTACACGGCCGGTGAACCCAGAAATTTTAGCATGTGGGGCATAAATTTTTTACTATTTCTTAATTTATCTTGTAGAAATGAATATAATTTCAAAACTTCAAATTATGTTTTCATAGTTTCCAAAAAAAATTGATATAAATGAGGTAAAAGGTTGGGGATATCGGAGATTCGAACTCGAGATATCTACAAGTGTTTTGAATACGATCGATGTACTGTCTTTTAACAAGACTCCAAAATTTTAATATTATAAAAATTCTGTAATAATAAGCAACAATTATAAAAGAAGTATGCAAGGAGTAGAGGGTGTTATACTAGATAGCTATATGAATATTTAATTTCAAGTATAAATTCGTAATTTAAAAAATTTGAAAGTGTAATTACTTTTTAAAGCAACATGAATAAAATAATAAATTGTTTTAACTATTTTTTAGTATCTTTTTAAATATTGTGTTCCGATTTTATAAAATGATAACACTTATATATTAGGAGGAGAAAAGAAAATTATTTTATTTAATAGTGGTTAGCACGTTATAAATATGTAAGAATAATAAATAACATTTTAGTAAATATCTCATACTTCTAAGATAAAATAACCAATTTTATTAATTAAATATAAAATTATGCTTATTATTAGGAAGCCATTGTCATTTACCCAATTGTTTTCATACTTAGCCCACTGATTAGGGGTGAGTTCGAGTGAGCCGAGCCCGAGCTGTGACTACGAGCTAGATAAATTAAGGTTAAATGGCTATCTAACCTAAGACTAAAATATCCATACATAAGCAAAAAAGATAAACCTAGGAAATACATCAAAGGCATAAAAGTTTGAGATATCATAAATGTTGGGAGCTTCAGCCATATTGAGAAATACTCTTCAGAAAGCTTCCTTGCTTCGTACGGAATCCTACCTACAACATACTCTGAAAAGTAACCGGTCACCGACCTCCTCCACCAAGCGAGCTGCATCAAGCATGCTTCAAATAGCTTAGACCCTGTATAGGATACAGGAAGAGCACATCCTCCCAAGACACAAAGCGCATACCATAATTCACCATAATCCAACCATACCAAAGATATACTCCCTACTCCGTCCCCAAATAATTATACACTTTGTGTGGGCGCATAAATTAAGGTGAATATAAGATTTTACTCTATCCGTCCCCAATTAATTCTACATTTTGTGCGGGCGCGGAGATTAAAATGAATATAAGATTTTATGTAGTTTGATTATAAATGTATGAAGTATTAGAGTCTCTAAAAATCCAAATGGTGATAATTCTCACTGATTTTGTTAGGGAGAGTCAACAGAAAAACCGTCAACCCGCTCCCTGCTCCGAACCGTGCAATCCGAAATCGAAAAAAACCGAAAAGCGGGTAATCAAAAATGGGTAATCGTGCATCGCGGATCGGTTCGGTTTTTAATATTACAAAACCGCGGGTACCCGCTCCGACCCGCCCCTACATATAATTATCCACAAAGTTGCTGGATACATCATTTTATGTTGATCAATCAAGTATGTAAGTCGATCTAACAAGGTAGTGATATGGATCTAAACAACTTATCATCATGTTGATCATCATTTTATACTGATCAATCAAATATGTATGTCGATCTAACAAGATAATGATGTTGACAACTCATCATGCCGATCACCATTTTATGTTGATCATCAAGTATGTATATCGATCTAACAAGGTAGTTATGTGGATCTAAACAACTCATCATGATGATCACCATTTTATGTTGGTCAATCAAGTATCTAAACAAGTCATGTGAGTACCCGCTCCCCGATCCGCATAAACACGTCATCGCATGGTACCGTGTAGCGCGGGCGGTTTCGGATCTTGAAATTGGTGATCCATCCCGCAGTGTATGGATAGCATTTTTCTCATTATCCGCCCCGTGCACACCCCTAGTGAAAGCTAATATCTCACTTTTGGATCATAAGTAGATGCTATACAGCATGTATGTTGTACCTTCTTGCATTAACGACTAGCTTAGTAGCCCGGCCCCACAATCGATTACTAAAATAATCTTCAACACAACATTGTCCATGTATGCTTTCTAAGCCGCTGTTGTATAAATGAGGTATTGTTTTATGGGTGTGTTGATTTGATGTGAGAAATAAATTTTGAGAAATTTAAAAATGGGTGTGTTTTGATCGTTCGATAATATGTATATAAATATAAAATTTTGAAAAAAAATTATTTTGATAGATAATTGAGAAATTTAAAATTATTTTATATATTAAAATCAAAAAAGTTGAATATATATTTTAGAAAAATTTTACAATGAACACACGTCATACATAGTTTTTGTCATACCTTTCCAACTTGTATCTCATTTAAAAAAACACGAGTGGTTGCTCCTTATTCTTGACGGACTGACAGCAAGGAGCTCGGTCCTTTTCACAGTAGTGTTGCAAAATGCTTGAGGTAGTGTACATGAACCGGATAATACCAGGATTATAATTAATTAAGGGACTAAAATGTTCGAATGCTGTAATTCATGGAAGTAAAGGTTAATTAGCCCTAAAATGGAGGAAGAAAATAACATGGACATTTAAACTACCAATCCGGTATCAAAAATAAAAAAATAAAATAAAACTACCAATTCAATTGTATAAAAAAAAAACTACATCCAATAATTAGGAGCCCATAAAATTTAGAGCTCCTATGACCTAACCTCATGATGCAACCCTCCCTTTTTACTTTCTAGGTTTCCAACAATCCCATACTATTAATTTGAAATAATAGACAATTCTTTAAAATTGAAAATAATTACTTTAATTTCTTGATCATTTATAAATAATAGATGTAGGAAAAAAAAGATAGGATGTTTGAAACGATAATAATGAAAGTTATTGAGAAGAGTAAACCAATAAGTGAATTAAAAAAAGAAATAAATAAAACTAAAGAAACGTAACTTAGCATGAAGAAAAACGAAAATCAAGGAAACAATCAAAACACAATACAAGGAAAAAAATAAAGAAAACGAAAAAAAAAAAGAAAAGCAACACTCCGTATCTCACCCCGAAAAATTTCTAACATGTAGATGTGGTATATACATAAACAAGACAAACAAATAACAAACTTGGTGCCCAAGCATATACGTGGCCCCACATGAAAAAGAAAACAATTCAACATGTGGGACATTAATGTTTCTTAATTCTTTCTTTCCACCAGGTGTCCAGCGATCCATTGGCCAAGACTCCACGTTACTCTTTTTTATTTATATAAAGAAAAACACCTTATATTATTTCATTTAAAATAATACTCCCCCGTCTCAAAAAGAATGCTACGTTTGACTCTTGATATTGTGTTTGATCTCAAATTTTATTATGAAGAATTGTTTTAAAAAATTTAAAATAAATATATTTACAAAGTGCAAACATTCAATTATCATTTGCATATAAACTTTCATTTTTAATATCAAAAGATTGGAGAAAATAGTTCATAGATTAAATGCTCAAAAAGAAATGAAACATTCTTTTTTGGAAGGAGGGAGTATAAATCTGGGGGAGACGCGAAGACGTAAGCTCAAACTTCAAACATTCAACAAGAGAAAAACCTACTAGACAATTTAAAACTCTTCAAAAGGAAAAAAATTAGAAGTTTTCGGTTGTCAGTAGAATGCGATGGATCGTCAAAGAAGCTAGCAGAGGCCTTCCAATAAAGCCGAGAGGCTTGAACGTGCTAGAATTACTCATGGTAGGATTGAGCCGACTTCAATCGATTCTGGACGCACCAATTTAGCTGCACATGAGCTAAACGCCAACTTGCCATGATGTTGCGCAAAACAGAAAACCAGTCAACTCTATCAAAGTAAACAAACCAATAGACACATAAACCACCATAAACAATATGATAAAAAGTTTGCAGGACAAAAAGCTAAACCAGAAATCTAGACTTCTCAAAAGATGGAGATGAAGAAAGTTCGAAGTTATCACTCCAAATATGCCTGGAGATCAATGCTCCAGGCGAGTCAGGAATTCCCCTGCCCTGTCAAGCATTGACCAATACTTTCAGCCACAGCTTTAGATATGTGGGGCTTCTAACCACAACCCGGCCCAACTCCTAGGCCTGATGATCGACCTCTACCCCTTCATGCTTTAGTAGCACCCTTGGAGCGAGTCACAACAGAGGAAACTTGCCCCACATTCACCTCATATAAAGCCAGTTGGTTAACTGGCACCAAAGCTAAAGCTTTCTCGTCAGTTCCTTTGCCATCCTCAGACACCAAATGTCCCCGTCGAGCCTGCGGAAATTGGAATCGTGGCATAAAGGTGGAACCTGCATGGTTTGCACAAGCGGAGGAATGAGGGCTATCACATTCACCAGCAGTGTCAGAGACGAAGTTGAATCCACCGGCGGAAGATGTTACGGTCACCCCGAGCGGGTCGTGACTCCGGTGACCCGGGGCTCCGGTTTTGGCCTGCGGGTCACGGGTTTTGGGCGGTCAGACGGCTCCCAAGACTTATCTGAGCATTATTTTTGGGAATCCTTCGGGTTTTGAGGTTGTGTGGGTCAACTGGACATTTTCGCCGAAATTTTTTTTCCGGGGCCTGGACTTGTCCCGGGATGTACAGCGGGCTCGCTAGCACTCCCGGGACCTCGGAATGGGGAACCGTTTGCATATTTGGAATCTTGGGAACGTCCTGCATCGTTTTGCGGAGTATATTTTCTGGGGCGGGATGTACGGTCCCGGGCGACTCCCGGGGCTCGGGACGGGAATCCTGGGGCTCGGGATGGAAATTTCCCGACGGCTTTGGTGTAAAGTATGTTATAGTTTAAGACGGGTTTTATGGTAATATTTGTGGAATTTTGGCATGAAGGGATTTCGGTTCAGGTTGACACACGCGCACGTCGGGAGTTGCTCGGTTTTAGCGGGCCCTGTAGGACACTCTGGATTTGCAAATGGACTTTGGAAACAGGTTTTGGGTGTGTTATGATATTCTGAGGATTGTGGTCAGTTTTGGTTTCAATTGGGGTTAGGAAGTTGCGTTTGGGGCTAAATTGCAAAGATTTGGAGAGTTGGAGGACTAAGTTGCAATTAACCCTAAAGTCAGCAATATTTTGGAAAAAGGGAGGCTGTAAGTCGGCTGAAGTGAGGGGATAAGGACACTTGTCTCATTTAGGTGAAAGATGGAAAAGAAAAGGAATTAAGGGAGAAAATATAAAAGGGAAGAAAATGGAATTTTCTTTCATTTTTCTTCTTCTTCTTTTTCTTCTCTCCATCCGCCATGGCCATCTCTCTCAAGCTCTCCATGGTGTTTTTTATTTTTGGCAAGGAAACTTCAAGGATTTGGGTTCCAAAAGTGATAAGCTTCCTCCTTTCATCTCTTTTCAAGATTGGAAGCTTGATTTGGTTGGAAAAAGAGGAAGAAAATGGATTTAGTGTTTGTTCTTGGCTATGTGTTCTGATGATCTTCTTGCTTCCATCTTTTAGTATGTTGTTCTTGGGATGGAGAGGAGTAAGAATCTAGGTTTAAATTTTGGAAAAACATCATGGAAGATGGAAACATAATTTGGCGAAAATTTGATGGAATTCTAAACTTGGTGTTTTGTTGGATTCTTGAATCATGCTTTGGATATGTTGTTCCTAGCATGATTCTAAGGCTATCTATGGTTTCAATTTGATGGAAAACAGGTTGTGTGGAAAAGCCCCAAATTGAGTGAATAGTGTAATTAGGGTTCATGTATGATTTTGGGTGATTAAGGTGTAATTGGATAGTAATCAAGCTTAAGAAGTGTAATTGGTGATTAAAGTGAGTAATTGGAACCTTGAATGGATTGAATTGGAAGTTTGGTGAAATTTTGGTGAAGGGCCGAAATGTTAAAGGGAAACTTTATCCATGTTTGGGTTGTGTTTTGGATGTATTGGATGGTAAATTGGTATCGGGGTTGGATTTAGGTGCGGTATGGTGTTTGAAACGTCGTTTTCGGGTAATAGGTGGAAAAGTTACCTTTAAGCTCGGTTGCGGGTAAAGTGTCTGGAATGTGAGGTTTAAAGATTGGAATATGTTTGTGGGGGTATGAATAACGATGTTCTAGCTCGGTTCGTGAAACCGAGCTTTCTGTGGATTTTTGCGGGAAAGTGCGGGATTGTGCGGGTTTGGTTTCTGGGGGTCTGTTTTGGTGAGTTCTGACTTGTTTGTGGTTGTTCAGCTTGTTTCTGCATTGGTGGAGCTGTGTGGGACCGTAAAAGGCAAGTTGCAACTTTTCGGGCCGGGAGCCGGGATTTCCCGGGAGTTGTGCTACGGAGCGGTGTTGCTGAGGTAAGGGTTCAACTTCTCTCGTTATACATTCTGGAATGGGACTTTATGTATATCGGGTCTAGTTGAGGCAGGATTCCGGGTTGAGGACGGTGGTCCGATGATCCCGGGACCTGTCATATGGTAGGGTACATGTTTGTACTTGTTCTGTTTCAAGACCCGGGTGGTCTTGGAGGCCACGGGTTTATATTCTGTTCTGTATATCCGCGCTAGGCGCCGATATTTCTGCTTATACGTTTTTAATATATTCTGTTCTGTTTTGCATATGCATTATTATATGCTCTGTTCTGTGACGAGACCGTGGTCGAGACCCGGGTGGTCTTAGAGGCCACGGGTGCTCCTTGGTTCTGTTCTGTTGTGTCTGCACTGAGGGTGCTGACATTCTGTTCGTATACACGCACCGGGAGTGCAGGTATACTTCTGTGACCCTACGACAGTTTGGGGATCGCGACCCCAGCCGGTACCGTGCTTCTGTTCTGTATATTCTGACCTCTTAGAGAGGGCTGTCGTACTGTGGTCAGCGGTTGGACCGCATGTGATGGGTTCCGGCTCACCTCTGACTCTGCATACATTCATGTATATATATATTTATATGTATATTTGTGTTGGTGTTTGTTCTGTTTTGCAGGTTCGGTTGAGCAGCACTTGCACAAACTGTATCTTTCCTCAGCCCTTACTGGGTCCTCCCGAGGACTCACCCCTTATTTGTTTACCACCTTTCAGGTCTACCTGACAAGCAGCCGGCGGACTAGAGATCCGCGGTGCTTTTGGTTGTTTTGGTTTTCAGCAGCAGCAGTACCTCGTGCGGGAATCTTCTGGGCGAGAGGTTTTCCTGATTCCGCACCTAGGTATTCTAGGGTTTACTTTGGTGGCTCTGTAGGTGTAGTTGCATGCATGTATATCGGATCATGATATTGTATATGACGTATATTCTGGAATATGTGTTGGTTCTGTATCTGTCTTCTGAGTCGAGGGCGGAGCCCCGACTTGCTTACATTGGTTACATGTATGAAATGGTTTCGGTGATTTGGTTATCATGAGTAATGAATGGTATTCCATGAACTGCATGTTTGGTTGTTAAGTTGTTTTGTATACTTGCCATGTATGTGTTCTGTAGGTTGCGGGTCGTAGTACGACCATTCTGTTATTGCGGGCCGGGTCATGGGACCACTACACGTAGCGGGTTTCGGTAGTACCATTATCGCGCTTTCTGTTGTAGCTTCTGCTTCCGAACGGGCGGGGTCGCGGCCGGCTCCGCCTCCGCTCTTCGTAACCGGGCGGGGTGGTCGTGACAATCTCTTCGAGCCTCCACGGTTCCCACAGATGGCGCCATTTGATGACGGCGCAGTTTGGGCAACTACCGCCACGTGTTTACGCAATCGACGCGTGTTGACGTTGCTTGATGCCATTGGTGCGTGTATTACACGAGTCTCGGAATTCGAGGAATGGGGGCTTGCTGATAGTGCGTTAACTGTTTGTCTTGTCAATGAAGTGACTTGAAAACGCGAGAGGTTGACTTATGTCACCAACGTTTGTTATATAGCAAGTATTAGTGGTGGCAATATCGTAATAAGTCAATATACCGTTATTCGCACGTGTTCTGTATTTGTTCGGGTAAATGATTCTCTGGGAATATCCAATGTCTTGTCCGGGTAAACGTTTTATTAAGTCCGGGAATATTACTTAGGTCTTTGTAATCACTTGAGTTTTTAATGGGGCCCTTATGATGGGCTATTAATTTGGGCCTTTTGGTATGCCTGTTCGCCATCAGTTGGTGACATTCTTTATGTTGGGACTGGGTGGAAGGATATTGAAAAGAGAACATGGGTTCTATGATGTGATTTTTTTTTCAGGGAAGGATGCAAAAGTGCGCATTTTACCAATTCTCGTATCAAGGGAAATAATAACAGATATCTGTTCCAACAAAGACAATACCCCAGATTCCGGACTCAAGCTAGAGAATTCGACTTTCAAGTTATATTGGCAAGCTCTCAAAGATTTGAGTGAATTCAAAGACTTCCCCAATTGATCACCAATTTGCATAGATCAACGTGTCAGGCCTAGCTTAAAGAATACTTGCGAGAAATTATATTTTCATGCCATGATTGGGGATCATCGAACACTTCACATCATAAAATTGTTTTAAAGGTCCTTAATGTTTACATTTTTTTTCTTTCAACCAACATGCTCCCACTTTTAGAATGAAAATTTGCAATTATGAGTCTCGAGAACAAATGATTGAATGCACGAATGATTTGCAATTTTAAAGATGTGTCATTATCGGTTAGAAACAAGTATGATGCATGTGAATGCCATGAGAGAAAAAAAAGAACACCAATTAGTACAATGATAATGTACAAGTATGAATAACAAATTGACGATTGATGAAAGAAATGGCTCCCTTTATACAAAAATCTCATGTTTATCGGTCGAGTGTGGAGTCCAGTACGTGTTCCACCAAGAATTTGATATTGTCTGTTCTTTTGAATCCTTCCCACAACTAATTTGATACCTCCAGTGTTCAGACTTGATCCTATCAAATCAATTCATGCTAACCACAATCCACACAAATGATAGCATATGACACGTTTGCAAAGCCAGCGATGAAATAATGAGGTTAGTGACACAAATGAAAAAAAATGTTACTGATTCACCTCAAGCAAATGTCGGGTGTCCTATTCTATTCGGGTCAAATCTAGTGGAAGGAACTGTGGTCATTATATGCACGGGTGAATTTCGAAAGAAAGGTCAAGGGTAGGTTCCCGAATCCCTTTTACTAAGTTCTATCGAACTAGAAAAGGCTCAATTCCTTACCAACGAGGGTTATGTAAGGAAGGATTAATTCGGGTCGCAGCTTTCGCGGTTCCATTGGGTGACTACCGCTACACCCGAACAACGTTACTAACCATTATGGTCTAGAGAAAGCGCGGTGACTATTGTCACACACGACTAGCCTATCCCGGGTGTTTTACAAAAACGAGGTTATAAGGAGCTCGGGAGGAGAGCTCGAAAATGCATGCTTTGTGTGGTGCGTGAGCTACAATATATACAATGAAAACACCACACATAAAAATAAAATAAAAATCAAATCAAGTGAAGAGATAAAAAAATCAAACCCTTGATGTGGCCGGACTGTCCCCAGTGGAGTCGCCAGCTGTAGCGACGAGGTTTCCGATGGAGTTGCCACCAATCTATTTGCGATATTTCGATTGGGAACCTAAACTAGTCTACGAGAAACTCGAAAGTCCGTTAGTCAATTACGTACACAATAATAATAATTTTCATACGCTCAAAAATTGGTACCACGGGTTAATTTCTATTTTTTTATTCACTTGATTTAAAAGGAAAAGGAAAACTAATAATTTACATGCTACTTTTTACATTATTATTAATCGCCCCAAACACATCATTAACCAAAACACTAATAAAATTCATCCTGCCAATTGAATTCCGAATTTTACTACACATGTGTCGATGGCTCATATACGTACGAGAAAGACAAACACAGGAGAATTAATAAAACTTAATCCTCATTAGCAAAACTATCCATTCCTTTACACTAATGGCGATATTGCAACATTTCATCTTCCACGGGGTTCAACAAAAAGCGCAGTAGTCCACAGGTACTAAAATGCAATTTTACCCTAAAAGAAAATGAACTCAACCCCTTACCTGAAAATCACGAATTAAACGGTAGCAGATGCGAGGCTTTGGGGGCGACTTGCGACGAGCCGACCTTCAGAGGACCAGTAATGGCGTGAATCAACGAATTGGTGGTCAGAGGCTTCCGCGGTCGTGCAGGTGAGGATCGAATTTTCGGTGACCGATCGATGGGCGGCGACCGATGCTGCGAGGCGGACTTCGAAACCACGACGGAGGGGCGAAGATGAGACCGGACGCCCAAATCAACGGCGGGGCAGCTATTGAAGAACGGAGACAAGCCCGACGAGGTCGGCGTTTGAAACGAACGAGATTCGACTGGAAACGCCCAAATCTTTTCGGCTGCTTGTTGCGTATTTTTTCACGAATTGTTGCTCTCTGATTTGATTCGTTCTCTGTGTAATTGCTTCTGTCTCTGTGATTGATTGTGTCTGCGTTTGATGCCGGATTGATGCGCGTCTCCTGAAATCGATTGCTCTGTTGATCACGCCCCCTCTGCCGTGATTGGTTTGTTGTCGAGATCAGTTTTTTGGTCTTCTTCGTTACTCTTCTCTGTGCTTGATTTGGGGCGAAGTTGCTTCCTGAAATCGATGGTGCGTAAGCTGAGGGCCAGAGACAAGTCAGGTAAGACGACGATGTCAAAGCTTGCTGATGGTTTTGTGTTTTTGCGAATCTGAGATTGCTGAAATCGATCGATTTATGGCCCAAGTTCGAAATGGTTTCCTTCTCACGATGTTGTAAACTGCTCGTGATCGTGCGCGAGGAGTGGAACGTGAATCGAATCCGCAACAGTGGCGTCGCCGGCCTCCACAAACCGCCGGATCGTGTCCTGCAAAACGTGAAAAAGAGAAAATGGAAAAATTACTAAATCACAACCTTTTGTAATGTTCAATTTAGCCCCTATTTTTTCAATTTCATTCTTAAAGACCCTCTTCTTTAATCTTGAGAAATTAGAAATATGTAATATGAAAGCCAATGTTTACCCTAGAGAGCCATCATCGCTCTCTCTCGTTTAGCCCAGTATGTGGATGCTTCGTCTCCAAGTAATCGCTACCGGCCGACGTACCTCGCCTCGCCGTCGTTCCCCTTCATTTTCATCTCGTCCTTACTCGCTCCATGTTCGTTCTCCATTTTTTTTCAGAAGATTTGGGGCTGTCGAGGGCTTTACCATCGATTATCTCTCGCAAAAACTCCCTCCGCCTCGACTCCTCATTTTCTATAAGTCTGAGTGCTGCGAATTCATTGCTTTGCTTCGTTGTTCGGTTCCTGTGTCGGCATGGATTCGATTCACACTACTTTGGCTGGTTTGGATTTGGCCGTTGAACAGGCTAAGTATCGGCTACCAGGAGGCATACCTCCTGCGGTGGTGGCGGCACCAACTCTGGTGGCCAGAGTCTTCTCGCCTAGACCGGTCCGGGTAGACTCCCTGGAGACCACTTTCGGTCGGGCATGGCCTCAGGATGTATCCTTCACGGTTCATCCGGTTGCGGGAACCCATCTGAACATGTTCATGTTGGAGTTTTCACCCATGGACCACCTGAAATTGGTGCCCCGCCGTGGGCCAGGGTCGTTTGACAGTCGAGTTGTGCTAATGGTTATGCTGTAGAAAGGTGATTGCCCATCTTCGGTAGGTTTTTCAAAGGTGGATTTATGGATCCACGTGCTGGATGTGCCGTTTGAATGGCATAATAAAGAGATGTGTCTAATACTTGGGCATAATATTGGTCCAGTGGTGGATGTTGATACGTATGGCCCATCCTTGTGGTTGAGGATTTCTTTCGATGCCACAGTGCCCCTCTAGCGCGTGTTATATGTTGAATGGGAGGGTCAATAACACGATTTTATGCTTCAGTATGAGAAGCTACCAGATTTTTGCTTTATCAGTGGACGAGTGGATCATGTGGTGAAGAACTGTATCTCTCCAGCTGTAGTTGCAGGTGGCACACAACAATTTAGTGCATGGATGCGCTATAAAGGTCCACGCCCGCGCTCTAGGCCTATACCTAGAGATGGATCTTCTCCGGTTTCTCCTAATCTGATGCAGGTTCCACTGGTGGTAGAGGAGGGGGACGGGGCCACTAGAGTGTTGGCTTTGGTGAATCCGGCCCCATCTGTGACCTCAGGTCAATCTACGACTAGGGCCCCATTTCTCTCGGTATCGGTGGTTCATGAGGTTGTTCAGAATTCTCCTCCTTTGTAAGGTAGATGGATTGTATATTTGATGTGTGTTCCTGCTTTAGATAGCTATGGTCGTCCGACTGAGGTGATCCAAGTCTCTGCTAAGGCTCTCGACTTAGAGGGTGATACTTCAAATCACACGCGTAAGAGGGCGCATAAGGACAGAGTAGCAGCTGCAACCCCCCTTCTGATTGGGTCGGGGGAATCCGAGCCGGACAATGATCCCTGAGGGATCGTTGTCCCACTATTTATATTGCGAGGGCCTTCGTACTTTCTTCTTTCCATAGACTTCTGCTTCTTTTATTTTCTGTGTTTTGGCTCAGGATCCTCTTATATTTCCTGCTTTCGGTTAGACTTTATTTAGTTTTAGTCTATTTAAGCATTAATAATGTATGGGTTGTTGTGGGTGCTATTGCTTCTGCGATTGGTTTCCTCCATAACCCACTATGGTATGACGGTACTATTTAACCTTTTGGCATGCAGGGGTACTGGGACTTGAACTCATATCTTTTTTCTCCGTCATAGTGGTCATGACGATCGTCATGAGTTGCTTTGCCTTTGGAGGCCAGATTTGGAGGGTCTAATCATGGTGGTTGTGGTCTCCTATAGTTTTTTCATTTACATGTCGAGCTCCCTTTCTGAGGGTAGTCTAGTTTGTACCCAATCCGGATACTTTAGTTCGTCGGTTATTATTTATTTTGTAATATTTTCTCATTAATAAGATAAGTCTACCCTGTTCTAAAACAAAATACGGATATACAATATTTTTTCGTACGAAGCCAATCAGGAGATTATATTAATAAAGAGCGACTAAATTAACTCCTCCGAGAATGAAAAGAGACGCTTAGATATACAGGAGGAAAAAATAAATCATATACAATTTGCGCCAGAGCCACCTGTATCGATTGCCACATTAATTACGTGTTCTTCTAGAAATGAGAATTAGTTGTAACTTTTCATTAATTACAGATCCAAATATCCAAATTAGACAAAAAAAAAAAAACACACACACAAAAATCTGAACTTTTCAACTTATCACGAAACAATCACAGAACTTTATCGATAGCTAAAAATAAATTACTGAACTTTCAGAATTGTACCAATTTAACCATTTCATCTGAGTTTTGTTGATGTTTCGAAAAGAAGAACGACGTGGATTAAACGAGAAATTATACGAAAAGTACCTCTAAGTGTCGATTAAAAATTCATATTAAATCAAGATAATACCAAAGAAAAGTCAGAGCATGGTATGGACTTATAGTAATAGTAAGTGAAAACGACGTGACATTCTCTTAACATGTGTTTTTTTTTTAAATCGAGCATTTAGAAATTCTTTAAGTTTAAATTCCCGCCCATGAATTCTTATTTTTCTTTTTTCTTAAACATCGGTGAAACTCAAATGGAACAGCTAAATTAATACAATTTCAAAAATTTAGTAATTAATTCTGCTAAATAAAAAGTAAGTGATTGATTCTTGATCAGTCAAAAAGTTCAATGACGTTTTGTATTTTTTATCTCCCAATATCTCTTTTTTTGTGAAAAGGAATGCTCACATTCAAGATCATACGGCGGGAGCCGAAAAAGTTTGACAAACAGGGGTGAGGACCTAAGGAAAGCTAATTACTAGTTTTTGGCAGATACGAGCAATACTGTGACTACGAGCCAGATGACTTAAAGTTAAAAGGCTATCTAACCTAGGACTATAATATCCAAATATAAGCAAAAAAATAAACACAGGAAATACATCAAATGCATAAAAGTTTGAGATATGATAAATGTTGGGAGCTTCAGCCATATTGAGAAGTACTCTTCAGAAAGCTTCCTTGCTTCGTACGGAATTCTACCTACAACATACTTTGAAAAGCAACCGGCCACCGACTTCCTCTACCAAGCGAGCTGCATCAAGCATGCTTCAAATAGCCTAGACCTTATAGGATACAGGAAGAGCACATCCTCCCAAGACACAAAGCGCATACCATAATTCACCATAATCCAACCATACCAAAGATATACTCCCTCCTTCGTCCCCAAATAATTATACACTTTGTGTGGGCGCATAAATTAAGGTGAATATAAGATTTTACTCTATCCGTCCCCAATTAATTCTACTTTTTGTGAGGGCGCGGAGATTAAGATGAATATAAGATTTTATGTAGCTTGATATAATTACCCCTTCTGTAGATGTTGTACAAAAAACGAGATAGAAAAGGTTAAGATAAAGTAAAAATAGTTTGGTAACTTTAGAGGAGATAAGTTTCTATTTAAGGAAAGTCTATAATTTTTTAGGGACAACCTAAAAAGGAAATATGTATAATTAATTGGGAACGGAGGGAGTATGTAGTTTAACATAATTACCCTTGTGTGGAGGTTGCGTAAAAAACAAGATAGAAAAAGTTAAGATAAATTAGATATAATTCGGTAACTTTAGAGGAGAAAATTTTTAATTTAAGGAATGTGAATAACATTTTAGGGACCGTTCAAAAAGAAAAATATATAGAATTAATTATAAATGTATGAAGTATTAGAGTCTCTCTAAAAATCCAAATGGGGATAATTCTCACTGATTTTGGTAGGGAGAGTCAAAGTTAGGGGTGTTAAAAAAAATCGAAAAACCGTCAACCCGCTCCCCGCTCCGAACCGTGCAATGCGAAATCGAAAAAAACCGAAAAAGCGGGTAACCGAACAAACGGGTAACCGAAAAATGGGTAACCGGTCTGTTGCGGATCGGTTCGGTTTTTAATATTACAAAACCGCAGGTACCCGCTCCGACCCGTCCCTACATATAATTATCCACAAAGCTGTTGGATACATCATTTTATGCTGATCAATCAAGTATGTAAGTCGATCTAACAAGGTAGTGATATGGATCTAAATAACTTATCATCATGTTGATCATCATTTTATGTTGATCAATCAAGTATGTATGTCGATCTAACAAGATAATGATGTTGATCTAAACAACTCATCATGCTGATCACCATTTTATGCTGATCATCAAATATGTATATCGATCTAACAAGGTGGTTATGTGGATATCTAAACAACTCATCATGATGATCACCATTTTATGCTGATCAATCAAGTATCTAAACAAGTCATGCGAGTACCCGCTCCCCGATCCGCATAAACCCGTCATCGTGCGAGTACACGTGACGCGGGTACCCATGTAGTGCGGGGCGGTTTCGGATACTGAAATTAGGTATCCATCCTGCAGTGTATGGATAACATTTTTCTCATTACTCGTCCGGTGTACACCCCTAGTCAAAGCTAATATCTCACTTTTGGATCATAAGTAGATGCTATACAGCCTGTATGTTGTACCTTCTTGTATTAAGAGCATCTCCAACAGGTTCTCCATTTTATGGGAATGCTCAATTTTGGAGAAATTTGGGCTGTTTTTGGGTCCAACAGATTCTCCATCTCATTCTCCAAAATGGGGAAAGAGAAGGAAAAATGGGTAGTCTTCCCCAAATTTGGAGCATTCTCCAAAATTTAAAGTCTTCTCCAAATTTGCTTTTCCAACATAAATAGTCACTCTCTCTCTCCTCTCATTGGTGTGAACTCAACATTTAATTGAATACAAAAATCAGTTTCAAATAAAAAATATTAATTCATTAATTATTAGTCAAATATGTAGAATATTTTATTGTTGTAATAAATGCAGGCTTCTCCAAAATGGAGAAGCTGTTGGAGTTAGAGCAAAAATAATTTGGAGAATATGGCTCTTGCTTCTCCATTTTAGAGAAATTTTTGGGAAGCTGTTGGAGATACTCTAAAGACTGGCTTAGTAGCCCGGCCCCACAATCGATTACTAAAATAATCTTCAACACAACATAGTCCATGTATGCTTTCTAAGCCGCTGTTGTATAAATGAGGTATTGTTTTATGGGTGTGTTGATTTGATGTGAGAAATAAATTTTGAGAAATTTAAAAATGGGTGTGTTTTGATCGTTCGATAATATGTATATAAATATAAAATTTTGAAAAAATATATTTTGATAGATAATTGATAAATTTAAAATTATTTTATATATTAAAATTGAAAAAGTTGAATATATATTTTAGAAAAATTTTACAATGAACACACGTCCTACATAATTTTTGTCATACCTTTCCAACTTGTATCTCATTAAAAAAAAACACGAGTGGTTGCTCCTTATTCTTGACAGACTGTCAGCAAGGTCCTTTTCACAGTAGTGCTGCAAAATGCTTGAGGTAGTGTAACTCATGAACCGGATAATACCAGGATTATAATTAATTAAGGGACTAAAATGTTCGAATGCTTTAATTCATGGAAGTAAAGGTTAATTAGCCCTAAAATGGAGGAAGAAAATAACATGGACATTTAAACTACCAATCCTGTATCAAAAATAAAAAATAAAATAAAACTACCAATTCAATTGTATAAAAAAAAAAACTACATCCAATAATTAGGAGCCCATAAAATTTAGAGCTCCTATGACCTAACCTCATGATGCAACCCTCCCTTTTTACTTTCTAGGTTTCCAACAATCACATACTATTATATGTCTCGAAAAAAGATAAATTCGTTTATACTATTTTACCGTATTTAATTAATCACCAATCCAAAATCCCAATTACAATCTCGTTTGAGAACGTAAGTAGATGCTGTGCAGCCCGTACGTACGGCTGTCCTTCTATCACTAATGAGGAAACAAAATGTACAGAGACATATCCAAGTATTATTAAAGTCACACTCGGTTACCAAAATAATTATTCAATCATCACTAAAGTAACAAAACACTATCCAAATGAATGACTTCTTTGCTCTTGTTGTCTTCAATGTTTTTCCTAATTTGACCGATTAGACACTTATTGGATGGAGATATGAGTGTGTATGCCCGGGCATAATATGCCCAACCTCTTTCCGTTCACTGTCCGTTTGATATATTAAAAATTAAAAATTATTTTAAACATAAAATTGAGAAGTCTGAAATGGGAAGTCTAATATTGCATTTAATGCAAATTGCACCAAATCAGCAATTTCTCTACAAGAATCTCGTTTGATATTACATCTTGTTTGAAACTCATTCCCACACATGCGAAAAAGGAGACCCCAGATTTTTCGACACCTCAAACCCTAAACCGAAGTCTGATTTTGGTTACTCCCTCTTCCCACTTTTTCGACTTGCTAACGAAACGGAACCGGCGGCGAATCCCAACCAGAATTCCGACAACCCACGCGTTTCGTACGGCGGCAACCGGCGGCAAAACAGGTTCAGAATCAAGAACCATGCATCAAATTCCTTCACTCTTCCTGTTTCTTTTTATTTTTAACATCACCAGCGTTTTTTTTGCTTTGAGAAACGAAGGCACCCAGCTTGCTCCAGCTTGAAGCCTCGTGAAATCCACGCCGACGGTGTTACTTGGAGTCGCCGACGGTCGGAACTCTGCGAAGCCCATTACGCTTTCTTTCCAAAGGTTCCATCGTCAAAAGGTAAAGGAATTACGTAAAAAAATTTGGACCCAAATTTGGTTAGAAATCACGGTGGGGACTCTGGTTTATTTTAAACTGTAGGTGGAAGGGGTTTAAGGCGACGAGCCTTTTTTGGGAATGGGGAAAACATGTATCAGACTTACAGTGCAGTAGTTTTAGACATACACTCCGTGTTTGCACCGTAGTTGTTCTCAATGAGTGCCTACAAATTATTTCCGACAGATGCTTGTAATTTGGTACATTCAGTCGCTGATATAGATATAGTGGAGGGTCGTTTCATACATTTTTTGAGTCATCTATTAATCGGACGATCATATGGGTGTTAGCATGTTAATCGAACGGTAACAAGGGTACTAGGAGCAGGTTTAAACATGTCTAAAATGGTCTATGTTTTCCTTACACTCGCAATCGCTTTTAGACCTACACTATTGGTTTCGCATCGATTGTTGCTTATGACTATTCAAGACAAGATGAAACAACTAGTTGATTTAAAATGAATAAAATGAGTGTCCATAAATCATTTCGACATATGCTTGTAATTTGATACAGTCAATGGCTGATATAGATACAGTGGAGGACCATAACAGGCTAGTTTCGGACCTCTTACATGTGAATTAGACATATTACGAATTACCCATCAGTTAAATGACAAATGTCTTAAAGGTTAATCCAGAATTCTTATTAACGTCTGAAACACCACTACCATTAAGTCTGAAATCTCCTAGCAAACAAACCAACGTAACATTTACAAATAAAACCAATACTTATTAACGTCTGAAACACCACTACCATTAAGTCTGAAATCTAAAAGATTTCTACCGAATCAACAGATGGGAAGAGTGAAATCAGTAATTGGCAGTATATTAGCATTAAATATCCACTTACCAAATCAAAAAACTCAGGAATCCGGACCAACCTAATTAAAGAAAGAAAACGTATCCATTAATTTTAAAACACACATAATATCAAACGAGAAATCGCACATGATATATTAGTCTGAAATGGGAAGTCTGAAATGGAAAAACTACTAACGGAATATTCCACACTTAACCCTAACTGTTAGTGGGCATATGTATGCCTAGGCATAAATAAGATTTTTCCATTGGATGAGACAAATACTTTACAATAATTGAAATTTAGCAAATTACCCTTTATCTTTTGCATTTAATATGTATGGTACCTTTGTAATATGTATAATCTTTTGGGGTAAAATCAATATCATCTACAACCATAACAAATATCAAATCCAAGAACGGTAAGTTTAAATTGAAATTATTTCCGGAACTTTTTTTTGCTGTTGAACGCAACCTTAATTCTTGTAACATTTTCGGATTTAGTAAATTTTTATAAATAAATTTTTTTAATATATCATTTTAATTATATTTTTTATTATTTCTTTATTATCTGATTTAATTTCAATAACTCAACTCATTTCACTCTTTTATTTTTTTATTATTTGAATTAATACCACTAACTCACTAAATTCTTTTTTTTAAGAGGTAATTTTATCAAAATTGTACAGCTTTCTACACACCTCAATCTCAGGCCATATCAAATTTATTGCAAAAATTAAGATACAAAATGAGTATAATTCTAATAGTATATGATATTTCTCAAATTTTCCATTTTCCTTACATAAGACCAACATGAAACGAGTGCATATTGTGGAAAACGTGTGGGCTCTTTCTTCTTGACAGACATTTCAGAAGAAGAGAGGATCTGTGTCCAAATTCTCTTTCTTTGATGTCTCTACTTTAATTAATTAACGGATTAACTATCTGTCAAATATTTTTTAACAGATATCTAATACCGTTAATTAAAGTTGAAGATATGGAGTGACAGAAATTTAGATAACAGATCTTTGACTCGTCAGCAAGCATCTCCGTCGTTTGCAAAGTGGCGTTGCTAGAGCGACGCGCTGTCACCGAGAGTGAGGACGTTTCTAGTAACTGGTAGTAGCAACCAAACAAAATGGAAAAGTTCCCTCCCTACGCGCCGTCATGGATCCGGATTATTTAATACTCCTGAACGACGAAACTAGACGTCGGAGAGCATGATGAGAATCTGATCGATGATAATTTGGGTCTGGGCTTCATTCTGGGCAATGAGACTGAGGCGTTGTCTGATGTCGGAAATCTCGTCGGAGATGTCGTCCAGCTGGGCAAGCGTCGCGTCGGTCGACCCCTTGAACCGCCGCAGCTCCGCCTTCACCTCCCGAATCTCCGATCTAGCACTCGCCTTCTTGCGTCGCTTCTGCAATTCCAAAACCCAGCTCTGGATCGGTAAAAATCAAGCCAGAAACCGCATACGAAAATCAACCGGAGATGGGTTTTGGTCAAGATGACCGTACCTTAATTTTCCTTTTGGACGGTGATTCACTGGTCTTTCCGGGAACATTCCGTCGGGTTTCCTTGTCTGTCAAGTCACCGGATCTAGTCGGATCAGTTAGAGTATATTGAATATACTACATATATGCACAATTATATAGAAATTCTTTTGATTACAAGTGGCGGTGACAAACATATACCTGAAGAAGTCATTGGATTGGACTGGACTGGAGATTATCAGATTAAAGCGGCCGTTGGTTGCCGGAAAAAAACAGAGGAGGGGAACGGCGATGGGGGTTGAAAAAGAAGAGAGGGCGTTGAAAGTTGAAACAGAGGCACTGTATAATATTGGAGCATAAGGGAAAGCGTAATAAGTAAGCCAGGGGCCAATGTATATATATATAGTCTAGAAATTCACACCCGGTCTTTTTATCGAAAACACCCTTCATGTTCGTTATAGAGTACTCCCTCCTCCATCCCACCAAATATAATTCATTTAATTTTTCAGATAGATTAAAAAAAATGGTTGATTAAAGGGTAATAATGTAAAATAGATATATAAAATAAAAAATAATTTTTTGTAGTGAGAAAGGAAATGGCTGGTAGTGAAATTGATGTAGAAAAATTTCATTTTTATAAAACGTTAAATATATTAGATATGTTAGATACTTGCTAGGACGAATGAGTAACATTTCATCTAAAACCTCTCTATTGTACGTGATTGAAATACGATCACCTAGGCAATGTTTGTTTGACACCTGCTACAATAATAATTTGAATATTACTAGCTCATTGTCTGAATATACTATACTGAGCTGAGATATAGGCTAATTTTAATACTTTTTCCTATCAAACAGACACAAATGTTTTAGAACAATGCAACAACTGCAACAATGGTTGGTGGTGATGTGCAAGGTGAAACGACGAACGTATAGTGGCGTGACGTTATAAATACAGAAGTAGAAAGGATCACACTTGTGTTTTTTGTTTGAAATGTATTTTTATATTAATTGTTTGAGGATGATGTTATTTAACAACTAGTTGGAAAAACCACTAGTTATGTTGTGTGTGTAAATACCCAACTAAAAGGGTATTTTAATCTTTAAAATTATTAGTTAGTTAGTTAAATTAGTTAGATAGTATTAGAATCAGCTAATGGTTTTACCAACTAGTTGGTAAATAAAAGAGCCGATTGTCTGTTGTTTGCTAACATATTATCTGAGATTTATAATTTGAAAATCTATAGACAGTTTCTTACATAATTGTAAACAATTTCTTTCCTTTCTTATTCCATCACCAAAAAATAAATTCGTGGAAAAAAATAACTAATTAACCTACCATATTGCGATCTAGCTATTGTCAGATA
This sequence comes from Stellera chamaejasme, assembly GCA_024586325.1. Taxonomy (NCBI): domain Eukaryota; kingdom Viridiplantae; phylum Streptophyta; class Magnoliopsida; order Malvales; family Thymelaeaceae; genus Stellera; species Stellera chamaejasme. Next base: position 380,107 of record JANJPE010000020.1, on the reverse strand, counting down.
AATTTGAAATAATAGATAATTCTTTAAAATTGAAAATAATTACTTTAATTTCTTGATCATTTATAAATAATATATGTAGGAAAAAAAAAGATAGGATATTTGAAACGATAATAATGAAAGTTATTGAGAAGAGTAAACCAATAAGTGAATTAAAAAAAGAAATAAATAAAACTAAAGAAACGTAACTTAGCATGAAGAAAAACGAAAATCAAGGAAACAATCAAAACACAATACAAGGAAAAAAATAAAGAAAACGAAAAAGAAAAGAAAAGAAAAGAAAAGTCCTAAGCATATAAAACTTTGGCAACTCTCCGTATCTCACCCCGAAATATTTCTAACATGTAGATGTGGTATATACATAAACAAGACAAACAAATAACAAACTTGGTGCCCAAGCATATACGTGGCCCCACATGAAAAAGAAAGCAATTCAAACATGTGGGACATTAATGTGGCTTAATTCTTTCTTTCCACCAGGTGTCCAGCGATCCATTGGCCATGACTCCACGTTTAATCCTTACTCTTTTTTATTTATATAAAGAAAAAAAGCTTATATCATTTCATTTAAAATAATACTCCCTCCGTCTCAAAAAGAATGCTCCGTTTAACTCTTGATGTTGTGTTTGACCTCAAATTTTATTATGAAGAATTGTTTTAAAAAATTTAAAATAAATATATTTACAAAGTGCAAACATTCAATTATCATTTGCATATAAAGTTTTTCATTTTTAATATCAAAAGATTGGAGAAAATAATTCATAGATTAAATGCTCAAAAAGAAATGGAACATTCTTTTGGACGGAGGAGTATAAATCTGGGGGAGACGCGAAGACGTAAGCTCAAACTTCAAACATTCAACAAGAGAAAAACCTACTAGACAATTTAAAACTCTTCAAAAGGAAAAAATTAGAAGTTTTCGGTTGTCCGTAGAATGCAGTGGATCGTCCAAAGAAGCTAGCAGAGGCCTTCCAATAAAGCCGAGAGGCTTGAACGTGCTAGAATTACTCATGTTAGGATTGAGCCGGACTTCAACTGAGTCTGGGACGCACCAATTTAGCCGCATACGAGCTAAACGCCAACTCACACATGATGTTGCGCAAAATAGAAAACCAGTCAACTCTATCAAAGTAAACCAACCAATAGACACATAAACCACCATAAACAATATGATAAAAAGTTTGCATGAAAAAAAGCTAAACCAGAAATCTAGACTTCTCAAAAGATGGAGATGAAGAAAGTTCGAAGTTATCACTCCAAATATGCCTGGAGATCACTGCTCCAGGCGAGGCAGGAATTCCCCCTGCCCTGTCAAGCATTGACCAATACCTTCAGCCACAGCTTTAGATATGTGGGGCTTCTTGCCACAACCCGGCCCAACTCCTAGGCCTGACGATCGACCTCTACCCCTTCCTGCTTTAGTAGCACCCTTGAAGCGAGTCACAACAGAGGAAACTTACCCCACATTCACCTCATATAAAGCCAGTTGGTTAACTGGAACCAAAGCTAAAGCTTCCTCGTCAGTTCCTTTGCCATCCTCCGACACCAGATGTCCCCGTCGAGCCTGCGGAAGTTGGAATCGTGGCATAAAAGGTGGAACCTACATGGTTTGCACAAGCGGAGGAATGGGGGCTATCACATTCACCTGCGGTATCAGAGACGAAGTTGAATCCACCGGCGGGAGGGGAGCAATATGGACCGGTTGGGTCAGCTGGGCCATCGGTTGAGGTTGGACAGTCGTGATTCGAATCTCTCGATTCAGCTCCCCTGTAATGCCAATCCCTTCATGCTGGCGGGTTCCAACCAAAACTGTGAGTGTCAGTTCTGCGTGTACCTGAATATCTTAACCACTCACCGAACTGATTGCCTTCCATAGTCATGTCAAGAGCAGCTAGACATTCTCGTTCAACATGTGTGCACTAGCCGCATCGAAAACAGAAGACAGTTAGGCGGTCATACTGCAATAGGAAGCGTTTAACCACACCATCAACTGCTACTTTCACAACTTTTCTCAATGGTTTCGTGATGTCAATCAAAACCCTAACCCGAAGAGATGTGCCATTCACATCAACACCCTTGACTAGGCCAATCTTAGATGCAATAGATGATACCATAGCAACAGTGAACCAGTCATATGGAACACTAACAATATGAACCCAGAAATCAATCATTCTAAAATCCATGGAAATGGGTGAATCAGCGTTTTGGAGAAAATTCATGATTAGCAGCCTGTTGTTGAACGACCATGGTCCTTTCTCCATAATATGGTTCACTTAGTCCTTTGAATCAAACTATAAGAGAAAAATATTTGTTTTATGAGTTGTAGATGCCGATTGAACTGAGTAATTCACTTCGGACCATGCATTATGGAAAGCCTTCTCAATTAAATCAAATCGAATTTGTCGAAGGACTCTTTCCGCGACAACGACACCAGTGCTAAGGAGGAGGATGTCCGGCGCGGCTTCCACCGAGATGTCGTCCTCATTCAACGACAAAGCGAGCATGGCAAGCGTTGCGTCCAAGGCTGCCATTGAAGGAGGTCGCTATGACATTGGTAGGGAGAACCGGAGCGATGGAGTTAGGGATTACGGTAGGGAGAGCGAAAGCGGGGAGGACAGGGACGATGACTTGCAAAAGCGGTTGCTGGCGACGAGATGAGAGTAACTGATGGCACACCAAGCTTGGTCGACGACAATGAGCACTTTGGAGAGAAGTGCCGCTAGGGTTTGGGGGCGAGAGTCGACAATGTGTACATGTGCATTTAGAGTTTCAACAGAATCCTTACGTTTTTACTCCCTCTACTCCAAAGAAACTATGCGTTCTGATTTTCAACAACTAGGTTTGGCAGTGGTGTGGATAAAAACCGTCAATTATAGATACCTGCTTATTACAAGCGGTTTTAATCTCTCTCCCTTCTTCAACCATCGTTTAATTCGTCCTTCAGATCGTCTCTCTCTTTCGTTCTACTACATTCGTGTTCCTTGTGTATTTCGTCTCTTGCAAGTTTTCGACTTGTTCAACAAGTTCCCAACTTCTTCTCCAAATTTTCGGCCATGGAAACTCTAAGTGCTAATCTCACTGGCCTCCAGCTATCTCTTGAAGAGGAGAAATCACTCCAACTATCAGATGATGCCCTTGCGTAGATAATGTCGTCGACTTTTGGAATATTTTCAACTGGTGGGACGAAGAAGAAGTTGGAGATTTCGAGTATGGAAGCTGCGGTGGTGGAGCAACCCTTCCGGGGTTGGGGGAATCCCAGCCTGTGGGCGATCCATGATGGATTGTTTGCTAATTTTAATAATTTATAGGGCCACATAAACTATATTGTGTTGGATCCTATTGAGCTTTTTAGTTGAGTCATTTTTAGATTTGTTTTTTGTTGGCCGCTTGGAGTTTGCTGGTCATTTACATATATTTCTCTTTATTCTCCCATCTGTGGACTGTCGTGATGTATTAATAACATTTTGCTTAGAAATATCTCAGGGGTGCTAGGAGCTTGCACTACTTATCTTTCAATCCATCATTGCAATCTAGATTTCCCAATCATTAGATCAAGCTAAACTTAAGCACGTTAATCTAGATTTGACGTCCCTCTAGATGATCTGAGGAACTAGACACTTAGCGGTGAAGAAAGCTCAATGCACGTGCATCTTTCCCAATCAGATTTTTTAAGCTGTGGCCTTGGGGCCACTCGAGGACATACCAGTTTGGTATCTCAACCAGAATATTCCTTTCTACACATTTAGAAAGAACAGAATGAGAAAAACAATTCGGGGGACTTTAATTTCCCTTCTCGGAGACTACAATTAGTTAGCTAGTGAATTAATTAATTCAAAAATCCATGTCTCGCTACTCGGTAAAGTGTGCTTGCTGCTCTTCATTTGCAAATTTGATGAACTAGTACTCCCTACCTTCCCAACTAATTATACATTTTGTGTGAATGTGGAGGTTAAGATAAATGTAAGATTTTATATAATTTGACATAATTATTTTTGAGTGGAGGTTGTATAAAAATTAAGATAGAAAAAATTAAGATAAAATAGGGATAATTTGGTAACTTTGGATGAGAGAAGTTTCCATTTAAAGAAAGTGTAGAAATATTTTAGAGACATCCCAAAAAAATATTGTAGAATTAATTGGGAATTGATGGAGTATAATGAACACTTAGTAAATAATTCATAATTTCCATTTCCATTCCCAATTTCCATTCCCATTCCCATTCCCATTCCATTCCCATTCCCATTCCCAATTTCCATTCCCATTCCCATTCCCATTCCCAATTCCCATTCCCATTCCCATTCCCATTCCCATTCTCATTCCCATTAGGGGGTTTCAAACTTAACATTTTGTAAGTGAATTAATCAGTTTTTCACCTCCTCTTATTAGGGGGCTTCAAACTTCATTTTGTGAAGGTAATGAGGAGTGATTCACTTCCAAAATTCATGGTGATTTTGGAAGTTTTTCACTCCTCAAAAAATCAGTTGAGGTGTGAAAATCAGTTTTTCATCGTGAAAAAATGGAATTCAGCATTTAATCTATGATTTTTGTTCTTCAATATTTTAATAACTAAAGATTAATAATTTATATGCAAATAATAAATGAACATCTAGTTTCTAAATATGTTTTTTAGAATTTTTTAATAAAATCTTACTATGATATTAGGTGGTTTCAAACCTTGGGGGTGGGGGGAAAATTTTTCACCTAATTTGGAGTCCTCCAAGAACAAAAAAATCACCCCAATTTTTTGGAACCTCAAACCTTTGAACAACATTTGTCAACTCACGAGAATTCACAGTGATTCTTCAAGTTCTCATCTACACTCTTAAGTTTGAAACCCTCTAATATATATTTTTTCACCTCACGAGAATCCACGGTGAATTCTTCAATTTCTCACCTCATGAAAATCTCTCCCCCTGCTAAGTTTGAAACCCCCTATTCACTAGTGAATTAGACAGTTTTTCACCTAAACTAATTAGGACCTAAAGTGAATTTAGGAGAAGTGAATTAGTATAAATCATGGTGAATTAGGAAAAGTGAATCAGTTTTTCATTCAAGAATCATGATTTATTTCTTTCAATTTTTGTGTTTTTTTTCTTTCATGAATGGATATGTGGATGCGATGGTTTCTTTTTTTTTTTAAGATTGCTTTAGTTGTAATTCATCACTTACTCCTATCATTTTTCACAGTGATTTCAAACATGCATCCAATTCTCACATGTGAATTAAAAAACTAAATCACTATTAAATTTCACACAAATCAGATGAATTACAATCCACTCATTTTTTAAGTTTGAAACCCCTATTCCCAATTTCCATTCCCATTCCCAATTTGCCATAGTAACTGAATAGTTCTACTTTTGGCTTTTCTGAATTTGAATATTCATTTTTGAATCTTTGATGTCCGCTGGTGGTAGGCTGCTCACATGAGTTTGGGCCAAACTATTTGAATATCCTCAACCTTTTATCATATTTTCAATAAAACCCCACATGCATTTCACCGTTTTTTTAAACTTTTTTTTCTTTTACTTTTGTGTCGGTCTACTCCCTTAATGCCTACTATTTTCCAATTTTGTTCCATATTACCCTAAATTTTATGTTTCGTACTGTTTAGTCATATTCAATTCCTTTAATGTTGTTGGCTTATTATATAGAACAAAATTATAATCTAAAGACTATTGTTTTCCTAGATCCCTCTTCCAAGTGGCTTGCTTTAATATGTTCCATTTCGGATGATTATTTACTTATTCACCTTAAACATTTAAAGTGAATAATACTTAGGTTCAATTTCATTTTTCCTACATCAATAACCTGAAAACGGAAGAAAAGTTAGATCTATCAAATTGATGTATTGGTGCAAGGGCAAGAATTAGGGACTAGATTGACGAAAGGAAGAAAGATACATGGTTACAATGTATTTGAGCCATTAGAAATCAATTCTAAGTGGTTTAGGATTTCACAGCCACGTGATTGACTTGGAAAACAAGTCTAAATTGGACTTGTGAAGGCTAGGATATAAAGCCTATTATTTTCGGTTTGAGAAAGGGGAGAGAGCTCGCATAACAGAAGCCGAATTCCGCCAAATTGGAGGCTCGCACAATTGAGGCTCATCAAATCGGCCAGAGGAGACGGACGCATAACACGGACCAAGGGCTGCTGCGTCCAATGATTTTTATATTCTTCATCTATTTTACTTAATTATGTTTAGTAGTTAAATTATTTTATCTTTTAGGATTTATCGTGAAGCTTAAACCTAGGGTTTTGCTATTTAGTTCTACAAATTATTATTCCATGATACTTTTTTAATTATTCGGATTGTTCATGCATTATTCTTTTGGCCAGAGAATATTTGTGGTATGCTTTTGCTCGATAGAGAAAAGTATTACTAGACCACAGAGTAATTGTGCTAGATTTCATCATAGAGCGATGATGTGCCATGAATCTAGGAATGAGATAGATCACTTAAACAATTAGAGTGTAGCGATGGTTGTGCTTTAATCACCTCGATAGAGGACATCTAGAATTGATACATCAAGTTACAAGATGAGAATAATAATTATAGGTAATTCTAAATTATCAAAACTAAAGTTTAAGTGGATCAATAATCATGGGGGGTTACTTTAGTATTTAAATTTGTAATCACTAGCAATAATATTTAGTTAATTAATTCTCACATTTAACATCCAATTCATTCTCTTTTATTTTAGTAATTCATACACATATTGCTAGAATCACAAGTCCATGTGGATTCGACCCGGTACTTATCGGTTTACTATTTGTCTGACAGTCGTACACTTGCGGTGTCCCGACCATGTGTCCTTAGATATTTCAATGGAACAAATAATGAAATTGAACCTTTTAGGCATAGTTCTAAGGACCTTCTCAACTATCTTCTTATCAGGCATATCTTCTCCAAGATTCCTCACGATGTTGGCTACGATTATAACTTTGCCAAAATAACTGGTTAATGATTCACCAAGTTTCATCTTCAATACTTCAAATCCTCTTCTCAAACTGTTAATCTAAACTTTCTTCACCCTTGTATGACCTTGATACTTTAGCTTCATTGAATCCCACAACTCTTTGGTGGTTCTTTTCTGAGCAATGGTCATCGAAATACTCTTATCAATTGAGTGGAAGAGATAATTTTTAGCCTTTAAATCCTTGAGCCTCAATTCTTCTGAAGCCCTTTTCTGTGTCTGTTGCATCTTGACTCGCCTCGAACCCTTATTGAACCACAGATCGTATTCTTTCGATCTCAAAAGATTCTCCATGAGCAAACTCCGGTGCTCATAGTCCCCTTCAAACTTGGGAATCCCTGCTTGTGCAAAGCTCGATTCTGCCATGGATGAACCAAGCTCTGATGATACTAGATGTTGAATGCGGTTGGATTCAATGATGAAACTCAATCGTGCCAAACCTCAATACCTGTATTGAATGAAAGACAGACTTATATAGTAAACGAATCATAAACCTAGTAGGACTAGAACTAAGTAAATCAGTAGAGTTTGGCCGAATCTACAAGTCTTAAGGGACTAGAACTTCAACAACAAGTTTAACTTGATTTGCATGTAACACTTTGGACACACGCACCTAGACACTTATCTTAATGAATAAACTAATATCCTAACACTTGAAGCTAATTAACTCTATGTAGAAATAACATCTTACAGTCCACTTGATCGAGTCCTAGTCATGAGGGGGATCGACCAAACAACAGATTTTGTTCCGTAATTAATTAATTAGGACTAACTAGAAGAGCTTCTCCCTTTGTCGCCGGCGTGAACATGTCCGGAGCAACAACTTGTACTCGGAGGAAAACTTCTCAAGCAAAACATATTACAGAATAGATAAGATAGAACTGAACTGATCACCTGTTTGCTCCGGCCTCCGATTAGATCAAGGTTCATGTAATTTCAAACCAGACTTGTTCTAAGTAATTCCCACAAAGACTATATATATAGTCCATGTCAAGCTACCCTACAAAACACGTTTGCGACAGCAAATATTGGGATAACAAAAAAAAGAAAAAGAAAAAGAAAAAAAGATACTCCTACAAGAAACAAGAAAAAAGAAACACGACCTATGAGATTGATAACAACGTGTTAGTTTGGTTGGATGTCCAAATTAAGTCGACGAACATCTGGCGTCGAACGATCCCGCTCGTTCAGGCGGTGAAGATCGGCTTATGTCGTGCGGTTTCCATTAATGTTAAATTGGTGGTGTATGTGATTGGGGACCCGTAACTTTCATACTTTATTAAGCTTCTTCAATGAATGAGGAAAATGATAGAAATGAGAACGAAGCTTCCCAACAATTAATTCCACTATCTATCAAGCGTGACTAGGGATAATTAATTAGGGTGAAAGTGAAACCCTGAACCCGAACCCGGACATAAACCTGAAATGTTGGGTGTCGGTTTTGGTGTGGAAAATGCCCTGGACCGACTGAGTTCGAATGAAATTGAAGTTAAATTGACAAAATTCTATCACAAACATCATAATCCCTCCGTCCCAAGTGGATTGTCAATTTTATTTTTTCTGTGTAGATTAAGGTTATCTTTGGTTAATAACTCATTTTACATAAACTTACATCATTATGCCCTTCCAAACCCATTCTAATCTCTCCCAACTCATCCCCTTAGACCGTTTGAGAGAGTGCATTACAAGGGTAAAAGTGGACAAAAATAAAACAAAAGTGGAAAAATATCATTTCATTTGGGATAAAAATATTTTTATGTTGTGACAAACCACTTGGGACGAAGAGAGTATCAAGTTTCAAATACTTCATCAAATTCTCCAAAAAATTTATGCAAAGAATTAACACACCATTTCTCTCATAAACTTCACATCAATTTTTTTATCCAATTTTTTAATAGAAAAACTTAACTTGAGTTATAAAATCCGTTAAATTGATTTTTTATCATTTTTTTCTCTCATAAACTTCACGCCAATTTTTAACTACCAAATAACCCTAAATATCTCCGCCCTAAAATTCAATTGAAAAACCTCTAGATTTTATATTAAAATTCTTAAAATTTCTTTGTTACAAATGAATTAGATTTGTTCATTTTCCAAAGAAAACTAATTTCTCAATCAATCAAACATAAATTCCTTTAACAATGTTAGATCGATTTTTAAAAATATATATTTTGAAAAATTCAAATCAAACACATCCTTAAGGGTGTGTTCATGGGAGGGGGAATTTTGCTTTTGAAAAATTTAGGTATGTGTATTTTGATTAATAGATGAGATGTATATGAGTAATTTGAGGAAAAGTCATTTTATAGAGAATTGATGAATATAAGGTTATTTTATGTATTGGTATAAGGAAAGTTGGAAAGTTGTTTTGGGAAAAAAATTTGGTGATTAGAATGGACACGTGGCCATTGGGATGGACTCCTCTCAATTGTTACTCCTCGGTCTGGGCAATAAGTTTCAAATACTTCATCAAATTCTCCAAAAAATTTATGCAAAGAATTAACACACCATTTCTCTCATAAACTTCACATCAATTTTTTTATCCAATTTTTTAATAGAAAAACTTAACTTGAGTTATAAAATCCGTTAAATTGATTTTTTATCATTTTTTTCTCTCATAATTCACGCCAATTTTTAACTACCAAATAACCCTAAATATCTCCGCCTAAAATTCAATTGAAAAACCTTTAGATTTTATATTAAAATTCTTAAAATTTCTTTGTTACAAATGAATTAGATTTGTTCATTTTCCAAAGAAAACTAATTTCTCAATCAATCAAACATAAATTCCTTTAACAATGTTAGATCGATTTTTAAAAATATATATTTTTGAAAAAAATCCAAATCAATAAACACATCCTTAAGGGTGTGTTCATGGGAGGGGGGAATTTTGTTTTTTGAAAAATTTAGGTATGTGTATTTTGATTGATAGATGAGATGTATATGAGTAATTTGAGGAAAAAGTCATTTTATAGAGAATTGATGAATCTAAGGTTATTTTATGTATTGGTATAAGGAAAGTTGGAAAGTTGTTTTGGGAAAAAAAATTGGTGATTAGAATGGACACGTGGCCATTGGGATAGACTCCTCTCAATTGTTACTCCTCGATCTCGGCAATATTCATACATTTATATTTTTTTGGTTGTCTCAGCAAAATTGATACGTTTCATAAAAATGAAACATTAATTTCCACACAAACTTGATCTTATTATCCTCTATTTCCCTCTTCCCACTCAAAAAGCTACTTTTGTCTTATATGACTACTTTGCATTTTTACCCTCTAGTCAACAATATTCCTTATCTCCGTATCCAATCAAATGTATTATCTTTAGTGGTAGGGAGAGAGTATTTTGGATGGTTGAGTGTTAGATTTTTCGTTAAATAACTTCTTCATCGTCTACATTTTAGAACGGGAAAAAGTCTCTTTTTGCCACTAACGTTTGACTATTGGATCTTTTATGCATTTATTTTTTAAAGCGGTTCGTTAATGCTACTACCGTTAATGTTTGAGGCCCCCGTTTTCCATTAGCCGTAATATTTTCTTACATGGCGTTGTATTTTCCACCGTGTACAACTCAGTGGCGTTTACCTTACGTGTATTTTGGATGACTTTCCTGGAAACTTTAAATTGTTTGTGAGTTAAGTAATAGAAAAACTAAAGAAAAGGCATTGCAAAATAATTTCTTATTGAAATGAAGTTTGACGAGTGCTGGCTGGTTTGGGCGTCTCCGGCAACGGTACGAAATGGGCTGGCTCGAAGGTCAAGATACCAATCACCGTCGACGGCCAGGGCGTTGCCATCAAAATCAGCGACAAGGAGAAGGTCAAGAAGGTCGACCTCGTCGGCCAGATTAAAAGGGAGATCGTCATCATGCGCCTTGTCCGCCACCCCAACATCGTCCACCTATACGAGGTCAAGGCCAGCAAGCGGAAGATCTACTTCGTTATGGAGTACGTCCGCGGTGGTGAGCTGTTTAATAAGGTTGCCAAGTGTCGGTTGAAGGAGGACACCGCCCGACAGTATTTTCAGCAGCTCGTGGCGGTGGTGGATTACTGTCAGAGTCGCGGCGTATATCATCGGGATTTGAAGCCGGAGAATCTTCTCCTTGACGAGAAAGGGAATCTTAAAGTTTCTGATTTTGGGTTAAGCGCGCTGCTCAGCGAGTCGCAACACCAGGTCGACGGCCTACTACATGCGACCTATGGGACGCCGGCATACGTCGCGTCGATGGTTCTCAAAGAGAGGCTTCGACGGAGCCAAGGATGATATTTGGTCATGTGCGGTGTCTTATTTGTTCTCCTCGCCGGCCAACTTCCGTTCCATGACGCTAATTTGATGAATTTGTACTGGAAAATTAGCAAGGGGGGTCTCCCGCGATGGTATTGGAGGCGGCGGATGGACGGTGGAGCGGCTGGAATTTGGTAGGAAGACTATGAAACTGATTTGGCGGGTTGTGGCTGGAATTTGGTAGGACGCCAGAGCATCACCATGATGATTGATGCTGCTATTTGAGAGTGACGATAGCATTTCGGGTGGTCCGGATCCGGTGACAGAGAGAGTGGGCTGAGAGAGAGAGCAGGGGGAGATTCGGTAGTCCGGCGGCGGAGAGGGTGGGTCATGGGTGGTGATGTAGAGGACAACTCGGCGGACAGTAGAGGAGTGGCGCTTGGAGGAGAGAGAGGACTTGATTTGTGAGGCTCTGTCTTTGAAGAGGCCTATGGCCGAGCACACATGGAGACCTCATTCGAAAAAAACGGCCACATCACATCACCGTCATAGAATATTCTCTCAAGTACCCGCCGTTCGTAAAAGTAATTGCATAAAATGTCCAAAAAAACGTTAACACTGGTAACCTTCGACCGCTATACATAAGAAAAATGCATTAATGAACCGCTTTAAAAAATAAATGTATAAAATATCTAATAGACAAATGTTAGTGACAAAAAAGAACATTTTCCTATTAAAACCATGGTAAAAAACCGAACCGGACCGGCCGATTGGACTGGTTAAACCGTGAACTGGCCATGTATCCGGTCTGGTTATTGGTTTTGCAGTGGTCAAAAACCGGTTAAGACCGTTTGAACCTCAAACCGGTGAACCGATGATTTTATGAAAATGAAGACAAAAAAAATATCAGATCTGACAAAAAAAAGAGAAAAACTTAGATCTAGTCTTCGTAATCCGCAGGAATGCAAAGAAATAAACTAAAAAGGAACAAAAGAAATAAACAGAAAAAGAGTAAATACTAATAGAATGTAAAGAAAAGAAGAAAGTGTAAAGTGGAAAAGAAGGAATAAGAGAAGGGGTCTGTCTAGAGTGCCCATCAGGTATCTGTACCTGGCACACGTGGAGTAGATGTGGAATCCACGTCTGAATCTGACTGAATTATAAAAATGATGGGTTAATAACAGTTAAAGTCCTTTAATAAATTACTGCAAAGGTCCTCCAAGAGTATTGAGCAAAGCACAAATAGCATGGATCAACTTCCCACGATCTACGTATCGGGAGAAAGGCGAAAGAAAAAAACGCAAAAAGAGAATCAGGAATCAGAGGACTCGCACTCGCTTGTTGGAAGGCCTTGAGACAGTGGACGACTTGCTGAGCGATGTAAAGGCGGAAGGATTCAATATCGAGAGAGCCAGAAGCGAGAATACTTCATCTCGCCGTGGATTGTGGTCCAGAACTTCTCGGCGAGGCCATCCTCGTTGCAGGCAGGGAAGAACAGCGGGATTTGGAGGAATCGCCATTGATCTCGGAGTTGAAGAGAGTCAGAAGAGAGCATTTGTAAACCCGAGGCTCCAAATCATCTAGGATGCGTCATGGAGCCGGTTGCCTTCTCGTTGCTGCCCCTTGCTTCAGCATTGGCTAACGACTTTGCCGGCACAGCTCCTCCCAAGTGCAGTGAAGCCGTCTCTGTAGTTTGTGGGACGCCGGAGGAAGTACTATAAGTTTCCTTAATCAACTGAGAGCTTGGTAAGCACCCTGATGGTTAAATTGACACTGTAACCATGCATCTTGGATGGATGTGCCCCCTCCAGCTTTAAGCAGCCTGGTTTTTTCCTTTTAAATTCATTTGGACTTGAGTTCTTCTAATTTTCTGTGTTGCCTTCGTAATGTGCTTTCTTTTTATTCTTTATGTTTTCTAATCTTATGAATACAAATCTCATTTTATTAATGTTTTTCCCCAGGTTCATCGCAGGGTAACAGAACATCAGATCAATGGCCATATGATATCACATGAAGTGCCCATCAAATTGAGAACTTTTGTTCAATTGACTATGGATGTTGCATCTGCTTCTCCTAGGTGTTATTTCTTCGAGGCAGGTATTCTTAGACATTATAGTGTTATTTAGTTGACTATTTTTCCCGTTTCTGGTCAGGTTGATTTTTTTTTTTTACTTTCCTAAGTAAGTTCGATAGCTGTCCAAGGGGCAAAGAGTAGTATTCCGGTCTCTCTTGAAAGCAGTCAAGCGTGAGAAGCAGGAATTGTGATTAGATCCTAAGACCAATGTGTGGAGGCCGAAGGCATGTAGCAGATCAGCTGACTAGCACCTTCAAAGCCTCCTCTTTTGGCATGTGATTGTATCCAGTTCTATTGATGTGGCTTCATTTCTCAACTCTGTCAGTAATTATATCACACAAAAAATTTAACAAAGATTTTAAGAAAAAAATTAGCGTATATGAATTGGGAAGAAACATATACTTGACCAGTAAAACATTGAGGACCGCTGATTGTTAATCAGCTCGCTTTCTTCTTTACAAGCAAAGTGCATACTGAGCAGGAAACATATGAGGAGACTATCGCAGAATGTTGTTTGTTAGTAAGCTTTCTTTGTTTTGAGAAAGTCTATGCTAAGAAGGTAATTCATCCGTGATATTTTGCTGAAAGTATAAGTGATTTCATTGCAAAAAGAGTAGATCATGGACAGACTACATATACAATTTGTGAATTTGCTATCATTTTCTTGGAGCAATATTTGTTGCATCAAGCACAACTTTGTTAGTACAGCAATACTCAAGTTTCGTATTACAGACTAGTTTTAGAAGTGGAGTATTAGGTTGATGTGTTGCTTCTTTGTCTTGATTTTTGTGTGGATCTATAATAGAGTTTGATGTATAGAGGGCTTTTATCCTCAATGTACTAATCCTCAATGCCATAGATCAAGTTAATCTGCTGGGGCCTGGAGCAAGGCATAGTTTGGATAATGTGAGTGCATGCTAGACCACAAACAACTGGTTATCGATGTTATGACAGTGATCTCGATTTAAAATGTACCCTTCTTTCTGTTGGTTAAACAACAGATCATTTTCTATGTTTTGACACCTGCTGTTGTGGTTAGCAATTTGGCTGAGTCGGTCACATTCACCGACCTGGTTAGCTTGTCAGTTCACACTTCATCCGATTTGAAGTTTCTTGTTTTGGTTTCGAAATGTTTTAGATTTTGTTCCTTAAGCCTTGGTTTGCTGTGCAGATGGTTCATGCCTGTCAATATCCTTCTTCCCTTCATAATTGGGTCAATCCTTGCTTGGATTTTGATCAAGGTCACCAGAACCCCTCGGCATCTACAGGGACTTGTCATCGGTTCTTGCTCTGCTGGTATTTGCTGCTCTCTTTTGAGTTGCTTCAATTTGAAGTTGTCGTTATTTAAAGTTCTTGGCCTGAAATACCGGGTTTGAATATAACTTGAAGTCTTATGTTTCTTAAGGAAATTTGGGGAACTTGCTTCTCATTATCATTCCGGCTGTTTGTGAAGAATCAAATAGTCCATTTGGAGATTCATCTGTTTGCTCATCATACGGCGAGGCCTATGCTTCACTATCTATGGCAGTATGTTCCTTTTTTACATTTTATGTCCCTCTTTTCTTATCTTGTTCTTCTTGATCCTAATTGTAGTTTGGCCACTGATAATGTTCCCAGGTAGGAGCAATATATATATGGTCTTATGTGTTCATACTAATGCGGGCGTATGCAAATATGAGCCAAGAAACTGACAGTGATGACATTAAAAAGTCTCTCAAACAGAGCTCAGAAAGTTGCAGTGAACCTTTTCTGTCTCCCACTTCTCAAAACATAGACTGTGAAGTCCAGCAGCCACCTAGCAATTTTGATGGAAAAAGTACCAAGGTCAATATCTTGAAGTGTGTCCTTTAGTTGTTGCTGGGACGGTTGAAATGGTACAAGATGATAGTAGCGGCAAATGTTGAACTTTAGGGGCCACTTGTGCAGTTTAGCCCCCATTTTAGTTCATAAGTGCTATTTTTGTGTGAAAATGGAGAAGAGAGAGCATTGAAAAATGGAGATTTACCTTAAAATAAGAAACAAATAGTCCTCATTATCAAAGTAATTCCAATATAAGAAAACATGAAATCCGTCTAACTGTTTTGTAGAAGCAAAGTACGTGAGAGAATGTTCCCTATGTCAAGATTCGTAAACCCACAATGTCCGACCGAAATGCTAAATGTAAGCACTAAATTCATAAGCATAAATTGACTGCCCACATTTAGTTTCTGAACCTTAATGGTGTAGTTATGCCTTCCTTCATATGCGAATCGCAGAACGCAATCTTGGCTTTGTGAGTAATGTCATCTTTCATAGTGTTGATTGGACTCACGAAAAGCTTACGTAGTATGTTCAATCTGTCAATCTGATGAGGTGGCTGGTTCAAAAAGAGAAAATGAGTCGGTAGTAAATATAGTTAAATTTATAAAGTGATACAAGTAATAGAGAGTAATTGTTGAGGGCTATCTGATGAAATGAAAATAAAGTCAGATTTACCAGTATATCAAAGTTGTTTGAACTTCCTGTGTAGGATTCCATCCATCTCATCATCCAAATTGCCAAATCGCAACTATGATGTTAAAAAACTTCAGTTACTTTGAATGGAGGTATGGTTGGACTGGAATGAAAAAAATCAATAATGTAATAGGTGGAGTATACCTTTCTTCTTGTTGTGGCACATTATTTGGAGTATCAATTTCGAAGCTTGAAATTTGAGGAAACGTGTATCCAATTATGTCATCTCTTTCATGGAAAGTCGGATGCTCCAACACATTTTGGAGACGACCAAGCACTAATTTGATCTTTTCTCATCTACTCTTCACTGATCGTGCTGGTGATGGATCAATGTAATATACCACTTCTTTTTTCATATTGACAATAGCTAAAAGCCAATGATCCAGTCTCTTCTTTGTGGCTTTTGCGGACATCGGTATGAAAATCTAGTCGATAGAAAATCGTCATTAGTAACACAGTTAGGATAAAAAATTAATTTCATCAGACAACTGTAGTCATTGGCTATATTACCCTATGACAGTCTGTTAGTTCTGTCATGAATTTGTCTTTGTCTTTGTATTTTTTTATTGCTTCGGCAATAGAGAAACTGTCAGTCTGAGCCCTTATCTACAAAAAACATAACTTCAGTGAGTATCAGGTTAAAAAAATTAAGTTCATAAATATTTGTTTACCGCGAAAGTTGTTGGTAGAAACCAATTGAAATGAACAATTTGCTTGGCTTCGTGGGTTAAATGGCAAACCCATGCATTTATAACCTGTATTATCAAGTCACATTGTATTAGTTACAGATATAATGGAATTACAATGCATTCGGAACGTTTTGACCATGAGATTGGATACTTACATCAACAACAACAAATTTGGAAGGTGCAAGTGATTGTAGACTTTGTCTGGAGCATGTATGATCCATGTAATCGGTATCAACAAGTCTTTCCCTGCAATGCAAGAGGCAATTTGAAGACATGAGAATGCATTTCAAAAATAGTTACAAAAGTGAAATTGGGAAAAATTTAATTCACATTACATAGGTGTCTTTGCATTGTTGAAGACGTAAAGAAATAGTAGAAACCCGTCGTCGTCAGGCTTGATGAGATTAGAATCAAATGGCATTAGCACATCCTGTTAAACAAACTTATTAAGATCCAGCGTATAATATTATGATACATATTTTTCTACTGAAATTCGTTTGCAAAAAATTGTTTGTAATGTAAAAAGTACGTGAAAGGACAATATGTAAAATCGTTCACATGTAAAAATGGTAGTGACACACGTTCACATGTAAATAGTTAAAATGTGTAGCCATGTTTTAGCTCTAATTTGAATGGTAAATCGTGCGTATGTTAGAAGCGTAAGATGAAGTTACTTTTTGTCAAAACTGGATAAAATTACAAAACATGAAAGTTGTGTAAATACTAATTTGAAAACAGTAAAATGGTTTGAGTACGTTTGGTTCTACTTTAAAAAGCTATAAGTAATGGTCCTGATTCTCTAGTCAAATATGTATGGTAAATCTTGTTTTTTCTATAATTAAATCTGTGATGCGCTAACCTTAGGGATTCCTCGATCCAACATCTGCTTTATTATAGATGAACCAACTGGGTTAGTCGATGGTCGGTGCAGTGGTGACACTTTGTCGGTCAAATCAACAATATTTTCATCAACTTGAAGCACCTGTGTTCCATGTTTAGAAGTAATCTGCAACATGATAAAAATGTATCCGAAGAAAAATATTAAATTGTAAGTGACGATGCACAATTAGGGACAAAACAAACAGAAACCTCAGGTGTGTAGGTGGTTGGGTCCTGATTCCATTTCTGAGTCTGTGGTGTATGATGGACAGTTGAATTAGAATTTTTTTGGTGGTTAATCATACGCAGGACTTCTGTGGCGACTGCTGCAGGCATGTTGGTGGTAATTTCGGCCAGCTGAATGGCGAGAGCTTGCACATCATTCTTCACTTCTAAAATAATGTCTTCCAATTTACTGATACGATCCAGCACTACCTAAAAAAATATAAACTCTTTTTGTCATGTAAATACGTATCATAGTGAACTGATAAATTACATTTAAGAAAAGTTAAACCAGTTGTCAAACTGTTGTTGCGCCTCTTCCAATAAAAAGACTGCTTCCCGAGTCAAAAAATTCTACTAGATAATCCGAACCGGCATACGTATATGTAACCAAGAAATAAATCAGCCATATAGAAAACACGTACCTGATGTTGCCTTTCCTCTCCATGGCCACTCATCATGTTGGCTGAAATTCAGAAGAAAAAAAAAGCAAAGCGGCTCCTGCTTTCAATTTCGAAGAAGTTTTGAGATTAGAAAACGTAGGTGGGGTTGAGATTAGATGTTATATATCATGCACAGTTTGAGTTTGAAACAAACTTCTATTTTGTTTTAGTATTTATCCTTCTGTTTACATTCTAAAATATATCACGTTTCTTCTCTTTTTCTTTTTTTTTTTTGGAACGTTTCATGTCTTTTTCATCTTAGAATAGTGACTTAAATTCCTAAAACAAGTACTGCTTGTTTCAGTTTTAAACATACTTCTGTTTCGTATATCACGCATAGCTTTTCTCTGTTTCTTTGTTTTACACTCTCTCTTTGTTTTGCACGTTTCTTTTTTATTTAATCTTAAAACAGTGACTTAATTTTGTAAAACACGTAATGCTTCTCTTAGTTTTACACAAACTAAAACACGTAATGCTTCTCTTAGTTTTACACAAAGTAATAACTAGCTTCTTTCAGTTTAAACTTAAAAAAGTGAATTAATCAAATTTTCACTTATCTTTTTTACCACTGAACTATCTATTTTAACCAATGAACTATCCAATCTCCCCGTAAGCCCACATCTTGGCTTAGGAGTCCTCATTTTCAGCTATTCCTTCGCAATACATTTCGGACCTCAAACAAGCAACTGACAATTGTCAACCTCATAAATAACATCAAACATATGAACGTGTGTCATCCAATAAAGTCACAGTCCAAATGAAATGTGATCCTCTGAACAATTTTCAATAAATCTAAAGGAAAGACCACCACATTTTCTCATTGCCAGAGAACCTACTTAACGATCAAATTTAGTATATCTGTTGCTCGACAATCTCCATTTCTATTTTGATTTTCGTAGCTTTGGCAAGTAGCACCATATGCGAATCTCAGATCACCAGCTGCCTCAAGCTGAGTATGTAGTCATCTTCCTCTGGAATAGAGATTGCTATGTACCCTTCTTCTAATGTATCTGGTCATATGCAGAAGCAGTAAACCAAAAAGTTAGTAGAGTTATACCTGCTGCAACCAAACGTATAGAAATATAAAGGATTTCTTGCTTAACCCAAAACAGTAAATGAGAAGAAAACAAAACACATACTATTCCAGAACTTCGCAAATACAGAGGAAAGAAGTGTATAAGGAGATAATAGGCGAACACATGGAGACATGAGAAGTCAGAACTTTGCAAATACTATTTGAACACATACAATGTTGGTATATTTGTACGCATGTGACTAAGAAACAGTATATGACTACACGACAGGTAAGCAATGGCACTTATGGCCTCAACTTGAAAGAAATTGGAAAAAAACCTGCAGTCCATGATGGCTTCAATATTAGCCATTACCTACCTGCCCTAAATTAATAGTACACAGGATGATGTTTTACAACTACTCAATTGGAAAAAAAACCTGCAGTCGATAGAAACTCTGTTGGGAATCCTTTTGTCCTCTAAATCTAATTTTACAACTACTCAATTTATTTCAGTATATGAAATGAAGCTCGATTCGAACGAACCTTTCACATTAACAATCAGGTATCGTTTCGGGAGGGACCTTGAACCCCTTGATTTCTGTGGCTTGCATGTTTACCGGAAGCCGTACTTTTTCCTTTATTTCGTCCGGACCCTACAAATGTACTGTTAGCAATATGTAGCACACAAGGTAAGAAGACATAAATTCTACAACTGATCTACTGAAATGTATGAACATACCCTTAGTTTTCGCAATAACAGGATCCAATATTCCGTCAACTGCTTGGTGTCCACGTGGTGTAGCGAAGTTCTCAAACTTTGTTGCTAGCGTAGCAGCGTCTTTACGCGCCTCATTGAATGCATCCGTTGATTGGGAAGCAAGATGACAAACCCTTTTAAAACTAAAAACAAGTGCTCCAAACCTTATGGCAGCTAACCTCTGCTGAGATAAATCTGGTTCGCTAGATAAGGAATCCCAATCCTTGGGATTTTTAGTCCACCTATTCAAGATGCATGAATTCGGTATCTGTACTAAATTCCGATGTTTCATAGTGGAAATCATGTGCGCACAAGGGATGCCAACACTCTCCCACCGTTTGCATGAACATGTCATTTCAGAAGTGGTTACATTAAACTCCACAACCCGATCGGAATCGGGTTGCCCAAACTTGGAAAATACGTATGTTACCTCATCTGCAACCTCCTCTTTTTCCACAAAAACAATTGCATTACTAATATCAAGTTGCTTCCTAAACATTTGGAAGGCCGCTCGAGAGTAAATGCTACTAGCGTGACGTTCTAGTTGTCGAACCGAGCTTGTCAATACTGGGTTAGTATGTAAAGTCTCATAATCCGCTTTCGTTTGTTTCTCACGCAGATGAGATAACGCTCGATCATAATGGTGCATGAACTCAGTTAAATTGTACTCCTGAACAAGATACCTCTTTATGTGGGCATTAATACCCTCACAGCGTGAAGTTGTACTAATTCCACAAAAGAACTTTCCACGCAAATACGTTGTTGCCCAATATTCACGTTTCCTTTTTAATTGTTTTACCCAAGCATTATCTTCCACACTAAGTCGATAAATGACTTCATCCCACATTGCCTCCCACTCATGAATCGAAACATCGACTCTTGCCAGCCTTTTGAACTCCTTCGTGAATTCAGTTACTTTAACATTACACTGTGCATTTCTTTGAAGGCTTACACAAACGATGCGTGGCATTAGGAAACACAACTTCAATTGCCGCACGCATACTGGAATCCCCGTCTATCACCACGGTCTGAGGTGTTCGTCCATTCATACATCTAACCAACATCTCCAAAGCCCATACATAGGCCTGTATTTTCTCATTTGCAAGCATGGCAGCCGCAAATACAACCGTCTGCTTATGGTGATTCACCCCCGAGAACACTACAAATGGTCTCGCATACACATTAGTCTTGTATGTTGAATCAAATGCCAGTACATCACTGAAACATTCAAAGTCCAAGCGGCTCATATCGTCACCCATAACATGTTCTCCAAACGACCAACAGAGTCGTGAGAATATTCAAGGAAGAACTGTTCATCTAACCCTTGTTTTGCTCTTAAGTAAGCGAAAGCTGCATTCGCGTCACCCATCTCCACTCTAGATCGTCGAACCGTAGTATTACGGTTATAAACATCCTTCGATGTAAAACCAATCTTATCAAATCCACCAGCTTGCTCCTTCAACACAGCGATGGTATGAGAAGTACGTATACCTGCTCTACTAAGACTGTCAATTTGAGTTGCATCACCCTCACTGATATTCCTATGGCAAGGAACATAACGTACCTGACGCGGGACAATAAGGTCATGATTATGCTCCCTATCAAACAAGATCACTACCCATCGTAGAGTGATGCTATCCTTACGAACACGAAACCGTGCACGACATCCACACCTAGTCTCAGCCTTGGGTTCTCGTTGTCTATTTACCGCATTCTTAGACACTGTCTTCCCCTCTCTATTACAGACCCAATTACGGGACACAACTTCACCTTTACAGTTATACCCGTAGTCGTCCCTTCTTATGCCAAATCCTGTGACTTTTGAGTATTCCATATAAAAATTCTCTGCTTCCTTAAGGGGTAAACTCCAAGTTTAGTCTCTTACCTTTCAACTTTGTCCTATTTTCGTCCTATTTTAAGATTTTGTCCTATTTCAGTCCCGTAGCTTCATAAATCGTCTCAATTGTAGTCCTTCCGTTATGTTGACCGTTATGTTGACCGTTAAAGTCTTAAGTGTACAGTAAAATGACCATCAAACCCTTCCTTTTTCGATCTGGATCGGCAGCCGGCGCCGGATCGGCAGCCCAGGCGCCGGAACGGCAGGGCACCCAGGCCGTCGGATCGGCAGCCCCGGCGCCGAACGCAGCCAGCCGCGGATCGGCAGCCAGCCGCCGGATCGGCAGCCAGCCGCCGGCAGCCAGCCGCCGCGGCCGCTGCCGCCGCTGCCGCCGCCGATCCGGCCGCCGCCGATCCAGATCGAAAAAGGAAGGGTTTGATGGTCATTTTACTGTACACTTAAGACTTTAACGGTCAACATAACGGTCAACATAACGGAAGGACTACAATTGAGACGATTTATGGAGCTACGGATCAAATAGACAAAATCTTAAAATAGACGAAAATAGACAAAATTGAAAGGTAAGGGACTAAACTGAGTTTACCCCTTCCTTAAGGGTTTCAAAAACCATGCCCTTAATATCTTCATCTGTTAGTTGATCCAACGGTTTGACACCTAAGTTCCTATTCTCATCTGCTTCACTCATGTCTCCTAATAACTGTCAAATAAAGTGCATAGGTAAACAAATAACCTGACAAGTGTACAACATGCAGATAAAGACAGAGAAGGAGAATATACATATGGAGAAGGAGAAGAAGCAAAATGAAAGTAAAAGAAAAAAAATGAAAAGCAGCAACCCAAACAAGAAATGGGGTGATCAAAAATTTAATTTCATGACAAAAGGGGCAGCTACTATTTATCATGAGATGGAATCAGGAAAGTAGACAACACACGACCTAAAAACATTGCAGGGCAATTGGTGTGAGACATTATCACTATGCTTTATGTACAAACTTAAACTGTTAAGAGTTAACCATGTTTAGGAACTTACTTGACAGTAATTTCGTATCACCAACCCAAACTAGATATGTCATTGGACATCTCATGTTCCTTCTTGCAGCTGTAGTGGGGACCATTGATTTGATCAGTTTCTAATCAAGATTAATAGTCACATTTAAAACCCAGTAGGATAAACATAAAGCTTCCCTATTTTTATATTGCAAACAATGATATCTATACTTTATTGGATTTATCACTTCTCCAATGTTTCTTAACAACTTGAAAGTCCATGCTTGTACTGATACACGTTCACCAATTTTGTTTGATCAATAATTAGATATGACATAACTATTGTGAAGTTTCTAAATTAAAATCTATGTTCATTTACTCTTATGGGAGCCGCTGGAAGAAAGTAGAAGCATTGATTTCATATAATTACGTTTTTGTTGGATTTCTGTATATGCAGTTCAGTTCATTCTTATCTGTAGGTCTTATAGGAACTGTCCATGCTTATCAGCGACAGTCGAAGTTTGCCACACGAAACAAAGACAGAACTAATTAAGGCTCCACTTTCTTACATCACCTAGTTCAATTATTAAGGCTTTTAACAAGTATGTACTTCCAGCATCAACTACGTTTCCTTCATGCAGAGAATCAAGCACATAGTTACAGATAAGAATGTACTCTCATCTCATGCAAACTTAAACTGTTCAGAGTTAACCATGTTTAAGAACTTACTTGAGGCAAAGTAAGGCGAAACTGGAAGCTCAGCTGCGTGCGTCGGGTTCAGGCGGCGAAGCTACCTAGTCCACACTACTCTCTGCTCCGCTTGACAATTCCCAACTCTGAAGTCTGAACCAAATCAATTCGATTACGAGATTCAGGAGGCTGCACGCTTCAAAATTTCTAGGGTTTGGAAAGATTTGGATTTCGGGATTCCGAGGTTAGCAGTTTCCGATTTCCAAATCGATTTGGGAGATTTTCGCGAAAAAAAAACAAATTTGGGGAAAAAACTACCTCTGCTTCTTTTGCTTCCACACCTAGATCTTCGACCATCAATTTCTTCCGCTGACCATCATTTTGTTCCATTAAAAGTGGTCGACTCATCATGCTCCTTGCTCGCCGCTGCCATCGCACCCGGATTGCTTCCCGAATTAATCATCTCACAGCTTGTTAGTCGTCATCGACTGATTGATCGCTGCACTAGTCACCACTCGCGTCACTGCTCGCCTCACCGATCGCTTCCCGAGTAATCGCTCGCGTCGCCGCTCACTCTCTAATGGCTGCTCTCGAATTAACCATTTTGTTGTTTCTGTAGTGAAAAAGCCACTTGCGTACTTATTTACCATTTTACTGTTTGTGCTTTAGTGGGTGTTCTTCAGGTACTTCTTCTGTTATTTAATAAAGGACTTCCATTGTTATTAATCCAACATTTTATAATCCAGTCATAATCTTACGTGACTTGCCAGGTTTGCTCCACATATGCCAGGTACAGATACCTGTTGGGCACCGTAGAAAGGCCCTAAGAGAAGATGCAGGGGAAGAGAGAAGAGAGAAGAGAGAAAAGAGAAGAAAGAAGATTGAAGATTTAGAGATTGGTGCGGCGGGCGGTTGAGTGAGATTTGAGTTATGGGGGCGTTTGCTATAAAAGTTTTATTCTTGTCAATATGTTTTCTAGAGTTGTTGCTTTCAACCCTTGATCTTACAACTAAATAATACTCCCTCCGTTCCTGAAAAATTGTACACATTTCCTTTTTGGGCTGTCTCAGAAAAATTGATCACTTTCCTTAAAAGGAAACTTTTCACTCTCAAAGTTACTAAACTATCCTCACTTTATCTTTACTTTTTCTACCTCGTTTTTTGTGCACTCTCAACTAAGGGGAAATTAAGTAAACATATACAAACATCTTACATTCACCTTAATCTCCGTGTCCAAACAAATCTACCAATCTTTCGGGGACAGAGGGAGTAATAATCTTCATTGTATATGAATTATTTTGCTATAATTCTATAAGATGATTACCATATTATTACCTTATAACAGTAAAAAAATAACCGTTCAACCACTATTAGTTTAATTGATTTAACCGATTGAACTTTGAAACATTAATTTTAAGGTTTAATGTCCGACCGGATTTTTTAACCTTGATTAAACTACAAATTTACCGCTAAGTAGTTTTTTTGTGTTGCTCTCTCCCTCCTAGATCTGCTGAGGGCCTACCTGAGGTGACTCTTGTCGGCCGTGGGGCCCCTTGTTTCCAGGGCTTCGATGGAAGTGGAGCAGGCCAGCCCTTTATTAATGCTCCATTTTTTTTGAATGGTAATAATTTTATTAATAAAATGAATAGTACAATAAATCTAGTGAAATTTTAGAACGAAAACTCAATACAAGTAAAACTTATCAACTATAAGAAAAAATTACGACCTTTTTTTAAATCCAAAAAAAAGCCCCAAATTATCCCTTGAATGACAAACATTAAATATCTCTGGTTTATCATAAACTTTCAAACTCTCTGATTTTTAAAATTTCATTACAATCTTCTTAATTGATTTTTCAGTTTAACACCGAGATCAAAAATTATAAGCTGCTTTATCTGAAATTCTAATGCTCCATCGCTAGTGAGTTGGAGACCAGTTCGGTGGGTGATGTTGTGTATGATCGATTTCTTAGGAATACAAGTTGGTTTGTCCAACTTAGACTACTCCAAGTCCAAGTCAGATGTCTTCTCAGCTAAGCCCTCCCTCCTTTCCACGGTTTAATTTGTTTAACTCAAATATTTAAAATATATAATTTCTTAAAAAATATCTTTAAAAATATTTGTGTGTATATATATATACATATAAATTCTTAAAGTTTCTAAATGTATAAATTTTAATAAATTTTTCATTGTGAAAATTTGAGTTAAAAATAAACTTAAAAATCAAACTATAGCAACTTTTAAAGGATGAATGGAGTAATTGACATGCATGGAACTTTCGCAACTATAGCAACTTTTGTTAGGAAGTAAAATAGATATATTAATGGAGGGCATTTTGCCCTAATTAAGTGATTTCTTGGTTCTTATAATAATTAGTTTTTGAAATAACACACACACACACATGATGTTTTTTTAATTTTGTGCAAGAGAACAATCTGCTTGACTTGTTAGTAAGATTGTGTTTTAGTTTCTTAAATATGAAAAGGGGTCAAAGGCATCAAATGTCCCTTAAATTATACTCCTATATTTAGTTACTCATCCTGTCTAGGTGTTGTTGCAGGTGATCATCACCCTTGACCTGGATATTAATTTTCAATTTAAAATTAAGGAATTTTGGTTTAAGATTTGCACTTATATATATATATATATATATATATATATATATATATATATATATATATATATATATATATATATATTTGCTACACTTATTCAACGAGTTCTTTAATCCATTAGCAAATTTGACTAACCATAGATAGCTTTTCAAGTTTGTCAGCGATTAGCTAGCATTACAATTTACAAGATCCTTCATTGCTTGTGTTTTATATTTGTGAAAGTTTTGGAAAACTTACTCCCATTTTTACCTCACAAATTTGGTTTGTAAATAATTACTGAAACCAGCTCCTCTCTTTTATTCCATACAACAGAACACAACAGAACACAACACAACAGAACAGAAGAACAAAACAGAGGCTGCTGCTCAAAGCGAAGCTGAACAGAGTAATAATCAGAAGATGAACTTGCTGGTGGCAGCTGGCAGGAAAAGCTGCTCAGAGAGAAGCTGAATGCTGGCCTGATTCATGGCCTGATTCTGGTGAAGGAGGCGGTTGCGGCGTCGCAATTCTTCATGTTGCTCCGACATGCTGTCCATCTCCGCCCCTATCTTGAATCGAAAGGATTTCTCCGCCGCACGGTCCTCCCGCATTTCGGTCTTGAGCCGCCGCAGCTCCGATCGCAGCAGCTTTTCCGCCGCATTTTTTTCCTGCATTTTGGCCCTGAGCCCACGAACCTTCTCCTTTTCCTTCCTCAGCTTGGATCTCACTTCACGTAGCTTGGATCTCATTTTGGGCTTCGTCAGTATTGCAGATGAAAGCCGCGTGGATATCAGCCGCCCGCCTCCGGTTGAACGCTTTCCGATGCCTGAAAAAACTGCGTGGCTCAGGCTCGCCATGCATGTACTTTTCTGATTTTGTGCCATTTTTACTCCTTTTGCTTCACTGAATTTCACACTTTAATTAAATTTCCACTCTTACATGCACGTCTGTCCCCATTGCTGGCTATATATATACCTTGTCCCCATGTGCTTGGATTCATATATACCGACTTAGGAGTTAAGAAAGTGCGGTAGATCAGGTACGCAACCCTTAACCCCTTATCTGCTCCACATCATTCATCAAGATTCTTCTGAAATTTAATTTTATAATAATAATAATAATAATAATGTTCAGTTGTTAAAAGTTGTAGGTAAATATAAAAAGGCATTTATTCTTCATAAAGATTAGAAAATATTAATTTGGTTAGACGTATTATTGCATATATAATAGTATGTTTTTTCCGTTCAAGATTAATGTGAGAGAAATTTAATATATAAGAAATTCATGGTAATGGGGGTGATTGGAGACAGTAATTTCGTGATTCTCTTGGAATTTGGTAAAATTTGTACACATCATCTCAAAAAGTAATACTCCCTCCGTCCCTGAATAATTGTACACTTTGTTTTTACTGTTTTACAGTATTTAATCTATGATTTTTTTCATGAATTTTTAGACTTTAAAGTTAATAATTTATATGCATGTCATAATTTGAAGTATAAACTTTCTAAATATATTTTTTCTGAATTTTTTAAAACTTGCTATCTTTGTTAAAATTTGAGTTAAACATTGAATCTTGAAACAACAAATTCAAAGTATATAATCTTTCAGAGACGGAGGTAGTACAATACTTTTATTTTTGCGACGTCTTAAAAGTAATTCAACAATTCTATTTTTAACAATTTTTTACATACTAATTTACCAATCCTTATATCTAAAGCTTAAGAAATAAAAATAAAAGTATAATCAATATGGTCTCATTCTCTTCCAAATAAAATTTTATATTCAATAATATAATTATTTAAATTTTATTCTTGGTATATTTATCGTTATATTTTGATTTTGTTTTATTTTTTTTCCTCGATTTGTGTATTTAATTACATATTCTAACATAAAGAAGGGTAAAATAAGAAAATTAATACCAAAATTTTCTCACCTTAATCTCTGTGTCAAGTCAAACCGTTGCATTATATATGTATCATTGGAGTAATATAATTCGGTAGAGATTGACTAACTATTTTTAAGTAAAATTAGATGTGATATTTTCATGAAAAACGTAATATAATACATTTTCAGAATGTGTTTATAATTTAATATAAGAAATAGTGTATTTAAAAAATGGTAAAATTGGTAATATAAATTGAAGATTCTTCTTTCATCTTTTTTAGTTCTTGTAAATCTTGGGGTAAATTACAAATACCCGGCCCTGAGATTTAGTGAAATATTCAGCTTGCTCCCTCTATTTTAAAAAACTTTCAGTTACCCCCTTTTGACTGTTTGCTATGTGACCGTCAAGAATTTTATGATTATTCTTATCACTAAATTTCTACGTCAACTCCAACATTCAATTTCTCTTATTTCTCCATCCCCAATTGGCTACCTCTACCATCCATCGTTGTTGTCTGACCACCGCAACAACAAGGATAAGCTCGGGCCGCAGCGACGCAGATGATCGACCATGTTGCTGCAATGTAGATGTGTCAAAACCGTCCCTCACTGTTTTGTGTTTTGGAGTATAGTTAGTACAATTACACTTAAAATCTTTAAAAGTAATTAAATTCACAAATGATTAAGAGAATAACTGAAGGTTTTACTATACTTATACTCATGAGGGTGTTGACACCCGATTTTTGCCCGAACTGTTATAATCTAGTTCGTAATTGCGATTTTCGGTATTTTCATTTCACGTGATTTTTGGTCATTATTTTATGTGATTTTTGTGGCTTTCATCATTTTTTGTCATTTTCATTATTTTACGTTTTTTTTATTATTTCATGTGTCTTTTTATTTATTTATTTCGTGTGTCTTTAGTTAATTTCGTTAACTCTTGTCATTTTTATTATTTCGTGTGTTTTGTTAATTTCAGATTTTTTTGTCATTTTTGTTATTTCGTGAGCTTTTGTTAATTTCGTTTTGTTATTATTTCATGTGCCTTTGTCATTTTCATGATTTTTATGTACTTTTATCATTTTATTCAGTTTAATGTAGAATTAAAATGTGTTTTATTGTGTTAATTAATTTTTAAAAGAAACAAAAAAACAAAAAACAACGAAAAAAACGAAAAAAAGAAAGAAAACGTTTTTTTAAAAAAAAAAGAAAAGAAAAAGAGAGAGGGAGGAAAACGGCAGGAGCAGGCTGGGGAAGGAGCAGCATGCAAACATGTTGGATGGCTGCTGGGGGGCTATTCTGATCAGCCTTTGTTTTCAGCCTCAATGCATGTTGGGATGGTGTTCTCTTTCACCATTGAACAATGCTTAGATTCTCTGGGCAAAACACAAAAATTGGGCTATAAATTGAGATCAAAAAAGAAGAAAAGAGAAGGGGAGCTGCAACCAAAAAATAAAACGAAAAAAAAAAAGAGAAAGAGCTCTCCCTCTGTTGCGTTCTTCAGCCCGACGCCACCATCCTCCTCCAAGCTTGCTCTTCCGCTTCCAGTCATCCTCGTCGCCAAACGCCACTCCCATCCTCACCATCAAGCCTCCAGCAACACACCGGTACCCCTAGCTTCGCCCGAAACCGCCGGAAACGGGAGGAATTAGCGTAAAACCGAAACCGGTCTCCACCTCCCATTTTCCTCTTCAGCCATTTTCGTCCCCAAACTCCATCACCATTAGCTCCGCCATGACGAGGGGAAGCCAGAGCACCATCCCACGTCAGTGGAATTGCTCCGACGAAGGAGAACCGATCGAAAAACAGTCGCCGGCACGGAGTCCGTTTTCTGTCTGACCGGAGCTCCGTTCGCGTTCCACCATCCACCACCGGCTTCGCCAGCTGCCGCCGGACCGATCTGCCGCTTCTCCTCCACCGGAAGTCCAAGTCCGCCGCCGACCGCCGTATCCTCCGCCACCTGGTAATGCGATCGACGAAGACGAAGAAGAAGAAGCTCCTGCGTATGTTTTAAATTTTTTGGGTAAAATTACAACTTCAATCCCTGCCCCTTAAGTTTTCCCCCCTAGTTCACTTAAACCCCCATAGTTGTCCAAAGTTCCATTCAAGCCACTCTTTAAATTTAAAACTCACTTTGGGCACTAGGCCTAAACCTTTTGTGTTTTAGTTAATATTTTTTGTTATCATGTCGATTTAAATCATTTTTAATTTTATTTTCAAGATATTTTGAGTTCAATTAGCCATGTAAATAACTAATAATTCTTTTCTTTTATTTTTAGTGCGGTTAATTGTGTTTTTCTTTATTTCTTAAAAAAAATCAAGCAAAAAAATATAAAAAGAACCCGTGGTACCAATTTTGGGCGTACGAAAATTAACCATTTTTGTACGTAACTGACAAACGATTCCAGATCTCTCGTAGACCATTTTCAGGTTCCCAATCGACCTAAAAAAAAGGATTGGTGGCGACTCTGTACAAACAATCTATGGGATATTACCGATAGGTATTTCCCACGTCGCTACAGATGGCGACTCCGCTGGGGACTTGTCCGGCCACAAAAGGGGTTTGTTTTTATTTATTTGCTTGATTTTACCTTTTTATTTTTATTGTATTTCCATTGTACATATTTTATTTCACACTCTTACACATACACACACAAAGCATACATGTTGCATTCATATCATTGAGCTTCCTACCCGAGCTCTAAACAAAACAAGTTCTTTCTAAGCGGAATACGGTGTTGTTGTACTTGTGAGATGTTATTCTCCAAGCCTTCATTGTTTCCTAGTAGGGAAGTAGTGGTAATTTGAAATTTTTAAAAATAAAGATTATAAACTGAACATTTTATTAAATGTCGGGAGATATTTGCAATTAACCTTCTTGTAATAGAAGTTGTGGACTTGTGGGACGCTGTGTAATTGAAGCACGCCGAAGATGACCTCGTGAGAATAGGAGGTGACGTGTCTGTTTTGAAATTTGTGGCTGGAATTATTATTATTATTATTATTATTATTTTAAGTGAAACTAGTAACCTATGTTTTATGGTACTTAGATTTTAATAAATCGACAGCTTAGATTATTCTACCTCGATCCAACGGTGTATGTAATTTAGACACTTGTTTTCTTTTAACAGCCTTCTTTTGGGGGTGGGGCACCGAAGGCATACCGCATATCCTTCGGGGTCAATTCAGCAACCATTTTTCTCAAAAACAATTTTCAAATTTCCTAATTTTAATATATTTAATATTTTTAAATCCATCATTTTAATATAAAATAATATTTATTTTAAATTTTTATTCTCAAATATATTTTATCCATCAATTAAAAAAAACAATCAACCCTAAATTTCCCAATTATTTTTTCTCATTTTACTGAACTGAGCAGTAAATTTAGACACTTGTACGAAAAGTTTCTATAAAGTTTCTAGAAGCTTAGATTTTAATAAAAGACCCAAATTTCCCAAAACGTTTTTCCTATTTCAAATAAACACATCATATGAAGCTTAGATTTACTTTCCCCGTTTCCAAATAATTATACAATTAGACTTTATTGTTTTAATATTTAATATTTGATTCAAAATTTAAAAAGAATAAAAAGTTTTAAAAAATTCAGAAAAATATATTTAAAAAGTTTATATTTAAAATTATGATATGCATATACATTATTAACTTTAAATATTTAAACATTTATGAAAAAAATTATAAATTAAATACTGTAAAATAACAAATATAAAATTATTTAGGGACCGATGAAGTAATAAACTTGTACTAAGTTTCTATGAAGTTTCTTGGAATATTCAACAAGTGTTGACTTGATTATACGATTATATCAAATCAGCAATCTAAAACAACATGAAAGACAGAGTGTCTATTTACCATATATCTAAAAAACCACATATTATAATCAAATTTATCCTCATAATAAATTTTTACAAATGATATTTTAGTCTATTAATTTATTACATTAATTAATTAAATTAGTTAATTAATAATACATTTAGATATGTATTTTTCACATAAAATAAATAAACTGACTTCATTAAACAAGCTTCGTGAAACAATCTAGGACAACATATCTCACTTTAGATAAATGATCCGGTATTTTTTTATCTCCCAATATTTATCTCACTTTAGATGATAAGTAGATGCTGTACAGCCTGTTGTACCTTCTAACACTATTAGAAAGACTAGCACTATTTACCAACTAATTGTGTAAAGTCTGAAATGTCCTCTTTTTTTTGAACTGCACTGCATATCATTAAAGAAAGAAACATACAAACAAGAACGACCTTAGCAAGGTGCCATGAGAGACGGAACCTTGCAAAAGAACACAAAGAAAAACAGACGAGGGTAGCCTTGGGAGACCACCCCTAGGCGAAGCTAACAGCTACCCAATCTAAAACCAGAGAGGGAGAGGAGGCAAAAACGCATACAACAAACAAAATTAACCTACTCCCTCTGCTGCCTTCAGAATTGGAGCCTGAAGCCAATCAGTCCACGAAAGGTTCATCTTCTTGCACCTGCTCGAAATCCAAAGAAAAGATAACACCTAGATATCTGCAAAAATACGGGACGCTTGCCAAGGAATGTTTTGCATAACCAACCCGTTTCTCGCTTTCCAGATAGCCCAAGCCGTAATGAACGCAGTGGCTTGCCACACTTGAGCGGCTCTGATAGGAACAAGAGAGGTGAAATCATCGTCCAGAATTTCTATGACATCCATGAATCCATCAAGACTCGTATTGCACCACGAACCTACAGCATGCCAAATCGCTGAAGAGACCGGACACCGAACTAGCACATGATCCGTTGTTTCAGTCGCATCAGAACAAAGCGGACAGATTGGTGACTCTACCTCGATGCCACGCTGCTGCAGTTGAGCCCGAACAGGGAGGTACCTCCTTGTTGCTCTCCAAATGAACACGTTGATCTTCCTGGGGACAATATTGCACCACCGCATCGGGATATCGTGACCCTCCGCAAAGTGGTCACCAATCCTCTGGGCCAAGAGCCGGACAGTGAACACTCCATCAGAGGCCGGCGTCCAAGACCAACTGTCTTTGATGCCTTGAGATGGGCAGAACACCTGCAGAATATTTAACAAACGAAAGAAATCCCCTTCCGCCCTTCCCCTCAACCTCCTCCTCCACATCCAATTCCAGCTCCACACTCCATTCTCCCATCTACCCTTCTCCACCACGAAACACTGCTTATCCATCGCTAAGACATAAAGCCTACTGAACCTATTCTTCAGGGGACCACCCTCTAACCACTCATCCTCCCAGAACAACGTAGCGTTCCCCATTCCAGTCTTTCTCTTTATGAGGTTCTTGAAGCTACTACCCAAGCTCTCAACCTCCCCTGCCGCCTTAGTAATATCGTTCCACACACTCCACCCCTCCGACCCCTCCCCATACTGCAAAGTCCCTGGCACACCCCCATTACAACTAGCCACCAACTTTACCCATAAGCTATCTGCCTCCATCAACCACCTCCACCTCCACTTTGCTAACAAAGCTAAGTTCTTAGCCCTTAAACTACCCACTCTCAACCCCCCAGCTTCACTATCTCCAAACAGCTTTTCAATCCTAGCCCATATCATTTTTTCCCTTCCCCAGTGTCCCCCCAGAAAAATTTGTTACGAAGAGATTCAATTTTCTTAACCACTCCGAGTGGCGCACGAAACACCGAAAAGTGGTAAAGGGGCAAACTTCCCAGAACTGATTTTATCAACGTTAGCCGGCCACCAATAGACAGAGAACTCGCCTTCCAGCTCGACAATCTGTTCTTCACCTTATTTACTACCGGATCCCAGTTCTTTATCCGACTCATATTAAGACCCACTGGCACACCCAGATAATAGAACGGGAGAACGTCCGCCGTACACCCAAGAGAATTCGCTAGAGAAGAGACCACCTCCACATCAACTCCTACTCCAAACACCCGACTCTTTTCCAAATTGATTTTGAGACCTGACGCCAACTCAAAACAATGCAGGAGGTCTAGAAGGGACTGGGCATTGTCATGCGACCACTCTCCACAATAAATACTTCTTATTTATCAAATCTCCAATGGGTAGAGAGATGATCTACGGCAGGCGACGAAGGCTTTCCAACTCCTCTCCTTCCCGCTGGCCTCGCAGATCTGGAGTTCGATCTGAAGTCTTTAAAGAATCAAAGCTTTCGAACTCCAATCGCCAATGATGTGGCCGCCGATGGGTCTGACAGCTGCGATATGGCCATCGCGAACCACAGCGAGCTCCGTCTCTAACTGTCGCGATATGGCTATAGGGAACCACTTCAGATCTCCACGATCTGTAGGTGATGGAGGAAGTTGTGGTGGACGACACCGGCGAAACATACGGTCGTACACGGTGTTCTCCTTCACCGTGGAACCATCTCCGGCGGCTTGCAACGAAGTCGAAAAATGACTGGTCTTCGTCTCCAGCGATCTCCGACGATATCAGATCTGGATGAAGCAAGATGATGTGAGGTAAGACTAGCAGTAACACTTCTGTTAATTCTGACAGTTTCGAAATTCATTCTAACAGTTTATAATATTTATTCACACACTATATCATTTTGTAATAGACGCTATATGAATGTGTAAATATCTAAGTAAACAGTATAAATTCTTGCAATAGACAGTATGACATTTCACTTTAGACACTATGCATTTAACTATAAATCAACGAAACAGTTTCCAATATTTATTCAGACACTATATCATTTCGTAACAGACACTATAGAAATGTGTAAATATCTAATTAAACAGTATAAACTCTTGTGGTGCCGATAGCAGTGGCAATGTTGGCGGATGCTGCGGTGGTTCTTGCGACAGCTGCAGCGATGGTTCTGGCTAGGGGTGTGCACGGGGCGGGGCGGGGCGGGTAATGGGAAAAATGCTATCCATACACTGCGGGGCGGATACCCAATTTCAGTATCCGAAACGGCCCCGCACTACACGGGTACCCGCGTCACGGGTACCCGTACGATGACAGGTTTATGCGGATCGGGGCGCGGATACCCATATTATTAAACACACAATAAATCATGAAAACATCAGTACTTAAAATCCTTAATTAAGTACATGATGACAAAAGTAGTCAAATACACACCAAATCCACAACTATTGTCCAAATTATTCAATTAAAATTTGTGAACGGATGAAGAAAACTAAAAGTAGAGGTAGATTGAGGAGGCACGTGCACACGCACTTGAGAAGCCAACTTTCTAACTTCAATCGTCCACGATAAAAGTTGAGGTAGATTGAGGAGGCACGTCTTTCAAATCTGAAATAGTGTAAATCATGCAGTAAATGCAAGAACATATGTAATTGTACAAAATTAAAGACAAATTATATCAAAACATGAGAATTGTATCATGCAATAACAATTTCAAACTCAGAAGCATGCCTTGTACAACCTCTTCAACACAAAGGATTGGAGAGGACAAAAGAAGGCAGAAAAAAAAATAAGGACAATAGTGAGATACAACCGAGCTATATCATTAGTAAAAGAGAAAATCTTCAAACAGTTACTGATAATACTGTGAAAATAGCAAATGATCAGCAAGCAAGTTTAATCATTACAGTTTTATGATCATATATACTCTATATTCAGTACTACAAATCCTAACTCTAGCTTGCTTGCGATTGAGGGTAATTAGGAACTCTCTTCCATTTTTTATGAAACCATTCTAATCTTTTCAGGTGCATCAAACAATTTGCAGGTGATTACCCAAACGAGAGCATCGTCAACACAAGCTCAACACAATATTGGCCACGTATGTTTTTGCAAAACAAAGGGGACATGGAGGACTAGATCATGCCTTGGAGGATCAGTTGGAGAACCCTAACCCTTGTTTCACTTTGCATCCTAAGCCTTGGAATCAAACAACCAATGAAGACAAATTCTTATCATTCCAAGTTATTCTGAGCGAGAAATACAAATACGGTTTGCCATATTAGTCAGTGTGCATATATTCCCATGCCACCAAGCATCAAACAAATTATAACTATTCATAGTGGCATAACAAGAGGACAAAGAGTGATACCATTAAGGACCTAAAATAAAGCTCACAAATAATATGGCAGCAATCTACTGAAGCTATTTCTACCTAAATATTCTTGCCTACTATTATTATTGGAGTATTTTGCTTCTCAAACATGAAGTACAATGTTTAAATTACCGCTTCCTTTCAAAGCTTTATTTCACTCTGAGTTAATGCGATATACCAAAAGAAAATTACTTATTTAAGAAAAGGAGAATATCCACCTTTGATACAATTGTCCCATACTCTTCCTCAACTAGTCGAAACTTTGGAGTATTCCGGAAAGCACAAACCAAGAGGGTGCAATCTGAATTCCAATCAGGTTTGTATTCTTCACAGTATTATATATTGCTCAACACTAGACCAAAGAGGGTCGCTCAGTGACAGCCCAAATCTCTCAACACTGCAACAGTTGGAGCTATAGTTTTATTTTCTACTATCAACAGCACACCAACACCAACAACACTCCAACACCAACACCAACACCAACACCAATATTCCTCTTTTCACAGTGATTAAATGAAGCCCAAAAATACGCACTCCAACACCAACAACAAGCAAAAATACTTTGTATCATACTCTGTGTAAGAAAGAGCAAGGAAAAGTAAAGAGAAGTCCCCTACCGGCCGAACGGAGCTGCGAACCCTTCAAGCTGCGAGAATCGTCCGAAGCTGCGAACCCTTCGAGCTGCGAATCAGAGATCGATCTCGTAGACTCGTACCACCAATCACCAGAGATCAATCTCTTCTATCTGAGATGAGGAGATGAGCGGAAGAAAGAGTTTGTTTGATGGTGGAAGGAGAGGATAGGAGATGCGATGAGAGGGAAGAGATCGATGAGAGGAGAACGCTGGCGGCCTCCGAGATTGAACGCGAATTCTAATGGGTAAGTGGAAGGTAAGTGTGTAGGGTTACAGGTTACTCACATTCACAGGGGTGAGATTGGGTGTGTTAGGGTGTATCGGGTTGATGGTGGTGTAGAAATTATTTGTAGGGGCGGGTCGGAGCGGTTACCCGCGGTTTTGTGAAATTAAAAACCGAAACCGACCCGCAACAGACCGGTTATCCATTTATCGGTTACCCGTTTGTTCGGTTACCCGCTTTTTCGGTTTTTTTCGGTTTCGGATTGCACGGTTCGGAGCGGGTTCACGGTTTTTCGGTTTTTTTGAACACCCCTAGTTCTGGCAACATCGGCGGTGGTTCCGGCGACATCGACGATGGTTTCGATGACATCGGCGGTGGTCCCGGCAGCCACGATAGTGGTTCCGGCTGCCGCAATGGTGGTTCCGGTGGCCACAGTGGAGGTT
Source organism: Stellera chamaejasme (assembly GCA_024586325.1). Classification (NCBI taxonomy): domain Eukaryota; kingdom Viridiplantae; phylum Streptophyta; class Magnoliopsida; order Malvales; family Thymelaeaceae; genus Stellera; species Stellera chamaejasme. Next base: position 342,967 of record JANJPE010000020.1, on the reverse strand, counting down.
CCGGGGGCATCAACATTGGTTCCAATGACCGTGAAGGATGTTCCGGCGGTTGTGACGGTGGTTCCGGCGGCCTACCTTTCCAACTTGTTTTGGAAATTTTTTGCATTGAACACACCCTACATAATTTTTGTCCTACCTTTCCAACTTGTTTGTATCTCATTAAAAATCAGACACCCCCATTCTAGAACAACACGAAACAAGTACATAATTGTGAGAAGTTGTTCCAAACGAACGACGTCAACGTGTCGTTGCTTCTTATTTTTGACAGACTGTCAGCAAGCAGCTCAGCCTTTTTTTTTTTTTTGATAATAGCAGCTCATTCCTTTTCAAACTAGTTTTGCAAAACGCTTGAGGTAGTGTAATTCGTGAACCCGATAATACCAGGGTTATAATTAATTCATTTGCTTTAAGATTAACTATCTTATCATCTTTTATTTTCATGGTTTGAGCATATTGATGCCAGACGCTTTAAATTGGGTATAATGAGTAATCATCATACTTCTTTAAACGTAAAACATTTTTCTCTCCAAATTGTGTACATTTTTGTATGTACAACTTTGTTAAAATTTTCAAAAATACCACATCCCAAATAAGTAGAAAGTGCACCCATAATCCTGTTATTTTAATTATTGTCTCACCGGGATCCTATTTTAATTTTTGTACAATTAAAGTCATATTTTTTAACTTTTTTTTAATTCGTGGTCCTTTTATCCACCCGTCTTCCGTTAAGTTTAACGGATATAGTGGAAAATTGAAAATTTCAGTAACTCAATTTTTTCAAAAAAAATCTATTTATGTCGAAAGTTTTATGTCAAGCAAACTCTACTTTTAGTCTCTTGGCTTTCCTGTTTGTCCTATTCATGTCTCATTTTAAGAATTTGTATCATCTGAGTCCCTTAGCTGTAATTTTTGTTCCAATGAAGTCCTTCTGTCATGTTTTTTCGTCAGATTTTCAGTTTTCTTTGTTCTTTTACTTAAATACCCCACAATTATAATCTAATTATGTAATTACTATATAAGTATGGTAATTAAACTTTTAACAAATAAACATATAAGTTCCTACATTTTTTTTCTCCCTCTCTTTTACTCAGATCTTCATCATATCTCTCTCAGTTTATTGATCAAGGGATGGGAAATTTTGATTTGGTTGGAGAAGAACAGAAGAGCCCAGGCCTAGGGTGAGGGAGGTTAGCTCGAGGTTCATGACTCCAAGCACCACCCCTGTCCAGCACTCCAACTCCGTTCAGCGGCAGAGGCTCCATCTCCGTTCTTAGCTCTTTCTGATCTCTAGGTAGGGTTGAGAAACGAACTGAGCACGTTCGAGCTCGGCTCGAGCTCAAACGAGCCTGTCGAGCAGAGCTTTTTCGAGCCTCAAGCTCAAGCTCGAGCCGTTTTTTAGGCTTGTGTTGACACCCGATTATGTCCGAGGTAGTAATTTAGGTTGTAGTAATACCTAATTTGTAATTGTGGTTTTTGATATTTTTTTCGTATTTTATTTCATGTGATTTTTCGTCAATATTTTATGTATTTTTCGTCAATTTTCGTTATTTTATGTAACTTTTATCGTTTTCATTATTTTACGTAATTTGTATCATTTTCATGCGCTTTTGTCACTTTAATTATTTTCATGATCTTTTTTATTATTTCGCGTGCTTTTGTTAGATTAGTAATTTCATTAACTTTTATTATTTCATATGCTTTTGTTAATTTAGTTATTTGTTAACTTTTGTCATTTTTATTATTTCATACACATTTGTTAATTTCGAACGTTTTGTCTTGTGAGCTTTTATTAACTTCATTATCTTGGAATTTTTGTCATTATTTCATGTGCATTTTGTCTATTTTATTTCATATCTATTTGTGATTTTTAATATTTAAAATAATATACTAATAAATAATAATTAATTAATTAAAAAGAGAGAGATCAGAGGGAGGGAGGAAAATGGCAGAGCCAAACCTGGGGAATGATCAGCATGCAGACATGTTGGGAGGCTGCTGGAGGCTTCCCCCAGCCTTTGTCTACTGCCTCCATTGTCAAAACATGTTGGGGATGATGTTCTTTCACCATTGAACAAAAGGTTAGATCTTGTGGGCAAAATACAGAAATTGGGCTATAAATTGCACCAATCTTGCAACCAATGGGAGGCAATTCGACGAAAAATTCATCAAAAAAAGAACAAAGCAAAAGACAGTTCTTCGATCACTACACAGCCTCCAACTCAAATACCTTCAATCGCGAATTCGTGACTTTTGGCTGCCGAAACTTAGTCCTCCAGAATCGCCTCATCACCAAGAGCACGAATCCATCCTCGGTTTCGCCGGAGACCACCGGAATCGGGAGAATTTGCCTCCGATCCGCAAACCGACCCACGCTCGACCCGGACCAATCAAGCGACCCAGGCCGCCGTTCTACCTTCCACCACCACCATCCACCTCGCTGCTCGCCGCCACCGACGCAGCCCAGGAGCAGCAACCCGAGCTGCTCTCTCTCCCTCCTTCACGCTCGCGAGTCGCTAGCTGTAGGTACGTGTTTTGTTTTGTTTTTTTTCTCATTTTCTGTTTTATTATTATTTTTATTTCTTTAATCCCTCAAGTTGTCCCCTTAACTCACTTAGGTCCCTAAGTTTCATTTAAGGTTTCGTTTGAGTCACTAATGTCCATTCACCCATAACAATCTTTAACAACTTTAAAAAGTAACAGTTTGGGTACTAGGCCTAAACCTTTTTGTATTTTTAGTTAATATTTTTGTTATCATGTCAATATAATTTTTTTTAATCTTATTTTTAAGATGTTTTGAGTTTTATTAGTTTCATTTAGCAATTCTTGGTTGAAGAAGTTGATTGTGTTGTGAGGAAGAAAGAAAAACTCTTTGACAGAGAATTATCCTGACTCCTGAGCAAAGGTAACAACTAATAAGGTGGCTACAATTGGCAAATGAGTGGAAATATGCTAATGATATGGTGATGCCTGTAAAGCAGTGGCTTGAGGAATTGAATTTTGGTTTGCTTTTAACGTATTGGAGTGTGAATGTATCTTTTAAAAATTAAAAAAAAAAACGAATTAAATTTCATTTTTCAGGGGGATGATGGGTAGGCGATGCATGATATCACAAGATTTTGACTGATGTAGTATCCACGATTTATTTAGTTTTTATTAATTTTTCTTTAAATCAGGGAGAGAAATGCAACAACTCCTTGACTATCTTGCTATTTCTAAGCAGGGTGCAAAGTCTAAGGCACAACTGAGTAAATATCCACATGCAACTTTTATTTTTAGATTTTTTATATTTTTATACCCCTCCACCAACAATTGAACCGTTCAAGATTTAATATTTTACTCAAATTTTAACAAAGATAAGTATAGAAAAAAATTCACAAAAAATATATTTAAAAAGGAATATTGCAAATTATGATATGCATATTGATTTAACTTAAAGTGTTTAAAGATTCATGAAAAAAGTATAGATTATATACTTTGAAACAGTGAAAAGAAATGGTTCAATTATTAGCGGATAGAAGGAGTTAATGTCGTTTTTGCATCTAATCAATGAATTGTTTCTTAAATATTTTAATACTCCCTCCGTCCGTTAAAAAAATGTCTAATTGGTTTTGATAGTTTCATTATATTTAATTTATGATATTTTTCATGACTATTTGGACATTGAAAATTAAATATTTCATATGCGTATAATAATTTGCAATCTAAATTTTCTAAATATTTTTTTTGAATGTTTTTAAATTGTTTATTTTTTATAAAATTTGAGTCACAATTGAACTTTAAGACAGTAAATTCAAACATCAACTATGAAGAACTAAAAAAATGAAAAATGAAACTCTCATTAAGGTGGGTGTCTATTTACCACATATGTGGAAAAACACACACCATGAAAATGTCTAATTTACCCTCTTAATAAATCTCTATGAAGGGTGTTTTAGTCTTTTAGTTTATTAGATTAGTTAGTTAAGTTAGTTAATTAGTAGTACATTTAGGTAGGTGTTTTTCCACATATGTGGTAAATAAACGGACTCCTCATTAACTAAGCAACTCAGGAAGAATATACCTCAAACTAAGTGGGTGTCTATTTACCACATATGTGGAAAAACACATACCATGTGAAAATGTCAAATTTATCCTCTTAATAAATCTCTACAAAGGGTGTTTTAGTCTTTTAGTGTAATAGATTAGTTAGTTGAGTTAGTTAATTAAGTAGACATTTAGGTATGTGTTTTCCACATATGTGATAAATAAACGACTTCAAACTCGTTATACCGCTTTCCGTAGGAGGGGGTATTAATTATCTAGTTTTATATAATGGGACTCTTATTGCTTAAAGAGAAGATGTTGGGCTTATTGATTCCTTAACCCATGTAGGTGAGTGATGGTAATCTTTGAGGCTTCAGCCCAACCGACAAGATCGATAGAATGGGACGTCATTTAATAATAATTTCATGGCGCCCAGCGGTCCAGGTAAAACTTCTGGAGAGTGACCTTTTTTTTCTTTGATTAACTACTACAACCAACATCTACAATAACGTTAACTAATTTTAAGTTAAAATGATAAAAAATTATATTCCATTTGTTCCAAATGTAACATCAAAATATATTCGTTCTAAATAAAATGACATTTTTTCACTTATATTTTATTTTAATTCACTTTTATCTTTGCAGTGAAATCTACTTATAAACTAGACACTTTTCATATGACGCAAACTCACCATTAACTACATTCAAAGAAGTAAGGTTTTACTTCTTTGATCAAATAAAAAAGAGAACAGTTTGACTAGGGTAAATCACAAAGAAACCATGAAGGTAGGGGAAACCTTCAACTTACCCTTCTATTTTCGAAATTTTCAATTCCCCCATTGACAACATCGTTACAAAATTTATATCCATTTACGTACATTAATAGCACCCTAACAATTTTAACCCTAACTACTCTACATTAATATTTTAAAGCATATACCCCTAAGCCCACCTCTCTCTCGGCCACCCACCACCGCCTCCGCCTTTATTGGAGTTTCAACCTTGTGGCCGACATACACACTGCCTCGACTTTTCGACGCTACGTCGCTGTTGCAGCTGAAATCGAAATGAAAATCTGCAAATCTTCTCGAGAAGTCAAAGGACGGTGGTGCTCGGCTTCACCCATGCCAAAGTCACCTCTCATCTTCGTCCCATCATTCTTTGCGGCGGTAAGCTGACCTCTTTCGTCGAGCCACTGAATGCATTTGAGAGACAACTCTGTCGAGTCGCAAAAGGAATGACTCATGCAATGGGTTACTTCAGAGATTGGCTCGTGAAGAGGGCTGCGATTGAGATTGGCCCTTGGGGTAGACAGTCGCTGCAAAGATCAATTCATTGAGCAAGGGCGACGATGACGGGCAAGTGGAGGCAGCAATAACAAGTTGGAGTTTTGGAGATGGATGGAGTGTTAGGGTTCAAGGTATAATTGTTAGGATGGTAAGAGTTGGGATATAGATATAGGTAGAGTAATTATCCTTAAAAGTTTAATGGTTAAGTAATAAGTTTAACGGTCAAGGGGATATTGGAAATGTTTAAGAATAGAGGAGGTAAACTCAAGGTTTTCCAAAACTTCAAGTTTTTTTTTGTAGTTTACCCATTTTACTATCATTATTTGAACCGTTGACTTGCTCTATTTATTGTGATAATTAATCAATCAATAGTTCTTTTTAGTAGGTAAAATGTTTTCAGTCATTAAAAATATACAAATATGTATTGAACGAGTGACCTAAGAGCTTAGGTCATCGATATATATATATATGAAATAGAGCTGGCCATTTGGAAGAATATGCTTCATTCCCAGCTTACTGGGAACAGAACTTACCTGTTGACTAAAAGTGTTACTGGGAACAGAATTTACACTTGTGTTTGAATCTAGAAAGTTGTTGCCAAATAGTGTTGCACTTTTATTTGACTAAAATTTGTATTAGCAAGATTTCATTAAAAATTTTCTAAATAAATATATTTAAAAACTATAGAGTGTTAGTTTATTATTTACATAGAAATTATTAAATTTTGCATAATAAAATATCGGAAAAAATAAATTAAATACTAAAAAAGTGTATGTAAAAAGAGAGGGAGGAGTATATCAAAAGAAAACGCGATTAACGCAATTGATAATGTGCAACTTTGTCGAAAGTAGACGAATCTCGTCTTGTCTTGCACCACCGATCGAACGTGCTCGTTCGATCTGGCCACCGAAACTTGCTTTCTCGCGCGGTTCGGTCGAGTCGACATACATAACGTGGGACTTTAAATTTATGTCCTTTCCACGATGGTGTCATAGGACCCATTCAATATGCAACTCCATCCGGTATGCTCCGTCCGTGCGTGTCGCATTCGTCACCCTCAAGGGGAAAAATTGGATAAACTGCATTTAGTGTCCAAAACTTTGTATATGTTTCTATTGAAGTACTAAAATTGTATATTTATCTTACAAATCTTAAAATTTGATAAAATGTTAAGAATTAGTCATAAATATTTAAAATGTTTTCATCAAACAAATAAGAGTGCTAGTATTTTATAAAATAAGAATAACACGGTATTTTGACTAAATTTAAAATAGTTAAAATATTTCAGAAATTACTTCAAATTGCTTCAAAAAATTACTTACACACTTTCAACTTTAATTAATTAAATCACGAATTTATAAGCTTGAAATTTAATAATCCATATGGTTAAATATTATCTAGTGCAACAACCTTTTGTAGCTTTTATTTGTTATTACAAATATATTTTTATATAAAAATTATTGGAACAATATTTATATGATGTGAAAATCTAAAATTATTCTTCTAAAAAAACTTAAAAATAAGAAAGAAATTGTACCCTCACAAACTAAAATTTCTAGATCCACCATTACTTGCCTCCTTTAAGGAAACATTTTAACACTAATTTTATCTTATTAACTTTACAGTTCATTTTCCATCAAAAATTACTTTTATCATATATATATATATATATATATATATATATATATATATATCCTGAAGTATCAATACTTATAAATATTCATACCGCATCAAATATTTTAATCATTTTGGGACAAAAGAGGGAGTAATTCTTGTTTATTGCAGTGCTTAGTCGGTGAATTTCTAGGAATAAATTTATAATTTTTTATGTTCCCAAATGTTTAAGCCCGATAAAAAAGGTGGGACCGTGTGAAATAGAGGAATAGAAAGCTATAGCTACTAATATGCCTCTTTTAAAAAGAAAGGGGAAAAACAATATAATATTTTTCTACAAGTTTCTACCAACTTATGGTGACAAATAATTGAATTTTGTAGCTTTCTTCAACGGGAAGCTGCTAATTGTAACGCCTATATAAAGCCTTCCATGGATGGGAGGAAAACAGTGCATTCCAATAAATAAATAAACAAGAGGAATTTTGCATGCAATAATAAGGAGTTTCCAGCCATAGCTGATTAATGGCATCCCCTGCTTTTCATTACCGTGCCGGAAACCTTTCAAAGCAACGGTGGCCGGGGCCTAAGCGCCTGTCCTCCGCCTTGCTCAAGGCCAGAGTGCGCCGAAAACAACAGGTCTGTTGTCAGAATTATAAACAAGTTGATGTTAACTTGCTTCGACTAAATTGATTCTTACTATAATTTATTACTTGTGATATCAACAAAACGTGGAACAGAGGAGAAGATCAGATACGATGGAGATTGAGAGGAGGATGGAGAAGTTGAGAGAGGAAATGCGGGGAATCGGAGAAGAACAGAGGGAGATACGGGAAGGGCAGAGCGAGGTGCGGGTGAAGTCGCTGGCGCTGGCTTCAGAATGCCGGAGGCTGAGACAGGAGACCGATGGCATCTTGAAACAGAGCGCCGCCACGCAGCAGCGGCTCCGTCTCATGTTTGCTATCCTCAGAGCCAGAGACGCCGGCGACTCTGCTACTGCAAACGACTTGGCGCTGCGCCTCCGGTTCGATTCGTGATCCCAAAATACTATCATAATTCACGGCCAACTTAAAAATATTTATGATATAAGCTCTGAATTCTTAAGATGCACCAATTTGACACACGTGAATTAAGATCTGCGTGCGAGGATAATGAGGTAAAATATGCATAACATAAAAACATGCATGGTAATAATGTAAAACTTATAAAAAGTTTATATAAGTGGAGGTTTATCATTTGCTTTTTATATGATAACTTAAAAAGTAATTTGTAAACGGAAAGAGAGTAGTAAATTTTCTTGAATTGTGAATGAATTACAACATTTTTTATAACATAAATGACTTAATTCAATGAATTATGCATATTACTTAAGTCATTTTGGGCTTTACTTCCAACCAAAGAGAGCATAAACGTTTTCGAAGTTGTGTTTAATTGAGAAAGATAACTAAATTAAAAATAATAGAGTAACTGAGATGAAGAAAAGTTTCATCAAAATAAAACTTAAAAAATATTTAAGAAATTCACAATTAGAAAGAATTTACAATTTAAAATAGATGGAAGACGTAAAGCTTTCGTTCTTTCAATATACTCTATATGTCCTCAAAAAATTGGTGATTTTCTTTTTTAATATTGTAAAAATCATTAAAAAATATGAAAAAATATCTCTTTGCTATCACATTAATCAATAATCTTCACTTAAAATATTTGATTTTACATATCATCACTTAAAACAAGAGATCAAATTTTGTAAGTGTTTATCGATCCGACGAATCATTTAGTGCTAAAATGGATAACTTAATTTAATAGTTGTATTTCGTTAGTACAAGTCTTTTTTTTTACGATTATTCTAGATGCTCATCCTTTGGGATATATAGCAGACTAATAATTAATGTAGATTATTATTCGTCTTATTATCCACGTGTTTATTTCGGAACGTATATTGCAGTGAGATGATATGATCAAATTCAAATCACAAGGACGCACCATAATTCGATCGGCCTTCAAAAAGGAACTTAATTTACGTCCCCAGATGTATCAATATAATTATAGACTTCTCCCTATGAGTCTCTCAGCTTCTCTGTCGTTTATTTATCAACTAGTATCTTGAAAATGAGTCTCCATTAAAATATAAGTAAATGATTAGTTATGGTTATTCAGCTTTGTTTACTTATATGCAATACAACCTATAATTAAAGTATCGTGTGCACACACCATGTATTTTTCAATAAGTAAATGATTAGTTATGGTAATTGTTCAACTTTGTTTACTGTAGCGACGAGGGTTTTCAATGGAGTCGCCACCAATCTTTTTTGTGAGGTCGATTGGGAACCTAAAATGGTCTACGAGAAACTCCAAGTCCGTTAGTCAATTACGTACAAAAAACGATCATACGTCCGAAAATTGGTACACGGGTTAATTTCCATTTTTTCTTTCACTTGATTTAATTTAACAAAAATATGTGAGAAATCATACCAACTTTCAAATAAAAATAAAATAAAATAAACAAAACAAACAAATAACTGAATGTTAATTAACTAGCCAAAAAAGAAAACAAAAAACAAACGATAAAAGAAGAAGAAAAGAAAAATAAAAATAAAACAAACACCATATCAATTCTACACATTACACTTAACACTACGTCGTTAAAACATCGATTACATGCCCGAATCTGGCGGTAACGCCATAATACGCATGCTGACACCGGCCGCGTAATCGCCAGCGTAAAAAATCGTCCTCGGTCGCCGGTGGCCGCGGCGAGGCCGCAGCGAACGCCAAGGCCTTGCCGCGCCGCAGCCGCGGTAAGGCTTTGACGGCGGCAAGATCGCCCACCGCGTTCTGGATGCGCACAAGGCCGCTAGAACGTTGGTGAAAATGTATATATATATATATATACATAATTGTTATTATATTTATAATTTTAATTAAAAATGTATTTAAAATTTAATAACAATGCTAAAATATAATTATATATATAGTAAATAGTGTATTTACAGCACCATTTAAATAATATATACAAAAACCCTAAAAACCGTCGTTTTGGTCCGCGTTTGGATCAGTAGGGTTGAAGTAATCAACAAAGTCGTCGTCCCCAATGTTCTGAAGCCCATCCATGAATGTCCGCCGCTGCTGCTGCTGCTGGTGTGGGATTTGTTGTGGATCTAGCATCTCCGGCCGATAATCCCCGTGGGGGTGTGTGGCCCGTGCCCAAAGTTGACATTAGGCTGCGATTGCCGGAAGTGCCGCGAGGCGGTTCTTTGGGGTGCCGCGCGCGGTCGCCGAAGTGGTGCGGCGCGGCGCCTGGAATTGCGGCGGATGCCGGTAGTACTGAGTCGGCGGTTGCTGGAAGTGCTGGAAGGGTGGAGGCCCAGAGGAAGATCGAGCTAATAAGGGATCAGGCGGCATCACGTTAGGCGGGATATACCCCCCAGAACGCATAGCCGACCAGATGTTGCTGACGGCTGAATCGAAGGATCGCAATGCGTCTGTCTTCCAAGCCTCAAGATCAGCAACCCTCACATCCAGCGCGACAACCTGGCTTCCGAGGTCACGGATCTCATCCGTATCCCGCCGATGACGGTCCTCAAGCTCATTCTCGCGCTGAAAGTTAAAATTTTTTAAAAAATGAAAATCTACTACATAAAAAAATAACTCAAATTATAGAAATTAATTAAACGACAATTTAATTACCTGAGATCGCAGAGGTGCCTCGAAGTGCTCCGGATGGGCAATTTGTGGCGGGACACCGATCCAGCGTCCTCGAGTGGGCCCACCCACAACAGATTTGTAGATCTCGTCATCGATCACTGAACGGTCCATTTGGCCCATACTTGGTAATGAGACGCGTCCTATACTCCTCCTAAGTAATAACAAAAATAAACTTACGTTAAATAATATTAAAAGAAACGATAATTTGAATTGAGGAAAATAAATGAATAATACCAGAACGGCCGATTCCTTCCCAAGCCATGCCTCCCCGAACTCCTCTTACTGCAGGTTGCCCGACTTGTTTGCTCTGTCCAACAGTATTTATGAAGTAATTAATTTTTTTATAAATTAAATAAATTAAAATTAGATGTTTAAATAATGAACTGGTTAAAGAAGATTACCAAGTCTTCATAAACTCTTTGTTTGGACTTGTTACCAAACGACTTAATCTTCGGACGATTCAGGCTACTCGCATTCCTTTTGTTCTTCTGGGATTCTTCCTTGAAGTCGTTGTTGTAGTACTCGAGCAAAGATCCTCCACTTGTCCGGGTTGAGGCGAGCTGGGATGAGCGGTAGCCAATCCAGGTAGTCAGGATTGTCCGGATCCAGCGGATGCAATCGCTTGCACTTCTTTCGGATGTTGTTCTGCGTGTTCTGGTAGAACTCCGCAAACCGGGAGTGCAACTTCTCCAAAAAGCCCGGCTCATCCCACACATGTTGTTCCTGTAAGAAATTTAAAATACGTCATTATCCTAAGTAATTTATAACAAGTATTTATTAATGTAACATATGAAATATTAATAATTGTTAAACTACCGCGAACTTATTTGCCCAAGTGACAAGCTCGTCCGCCGTCTGCTGGTAGTATTTGGGAGGGAAGCTAGAGAAGTGGTTCGCGACGACATGAGAAAGCGCGCGCGTGATCTGCTCCGAATGCAAACTGCTCATTAACAGAAACCGTGATCGGTAATGAAACATGTAAATAAAAGATATAGCAAAATTTTCTATGTTAGACTTATTGTGCGATGCGGACTATAAGGCGCCTGCGACCGGTGGAGGTAGTGGTGGCGGGGGCTGGGACAGTATCCGTGGCCGCTGCGGTGGAGGTGCAGCGTCATCATGCGGTGGAGGTGTAGCGTCATCGTTCGGTGCATCCTGATTTTCAAAGACGCCCCAAAATTTTGTAAAATTATATTTTAACCCCCAAACTTTTGCAGAAGTTACAATTTGACCCGAAAGAATTTAAAAATGTACAATGTAGTTCGAAAGTTTTTCCAAATTTTCAAAGACGCCCCAAAATTTTGTAAAATTATATTTTAACCCCCAAACTTTTGCAGAAGTTACAATTTGACCCGAAAGAGTTTAAAAATGTACAATTTCGTTCAAAAGTTTTTCCAAATTTTCAAAGACGCCCCAAAATTTTCCTGTTTTGGTGATGAAGATGGAGTTGGAGATGCAAATGAGGATGGTGGAGCACCTGCAAAACGAAAAAACCGAAAGTTAGAGAAAAAAAATTGACAAACCGAGAGGGAGGCCGAAAAAATAAAAAACAACAAGGGATAAACGCATACCTGATGTTTCTTGATGGTACAACGGCCCAAGGAGGCTCTAAATCGACCGGAAACGCCGGTGGAAGAGAGGGGAGAGTGGTGGTCGCCGATGAGTTTGGAGAGGAGAGGGAGGCCGAAGAAACAGATGAGGAAGAGGAAGAAGAAGGGGCCCGGCCTCGGTACGCCCAGAAACTGCCAATTCAAACTTTTTTAATTTCCTCCCCTTAATTCAAACATGCGTAGATTTCGCAGGCCCCACGGGCCCATTTAAATGCGGCCCGATGAACGGTAAAAAATTATAATTTGATCCAAATGTTTTGAAAATTTGCAATTTCATCCTAAAATTGTAATTCCAATGATTCAAAATTTAAAATTGTTGTTTGTCAAAAGATACATTTATCTAAATTTGAGATTGTTGTCGAATGACGTCATACATTTTACTATATTCCAACCGGATCATCGTCATCGTCATCTTCGTCCGATTGGTTGTCCAAATGATCTATGTGCTCGGGATGTGCTTGATGATCCAGTAATAATGGGGTCACATCTGGTCCTGGACGTATACTTTCACCAATTCTCATCGACTCTTGTAATGGATTCGCCGTATCTATCTCCGGCTCTTGCATCAAATCTTCCTTAAAGCGTCTCGGTTTAGTTTTGAAAACTGTCCACCAGTTTTTCAGATTTTGCCTCTTTGAAGGGTATTCGAGATAAACATGTCACAGCCCACCCCGCCCGGTTGCGGAGGCGGAGCCGGCCGCGACGCCGTATTGTTTTGTGTGAGAACCGGAACTTACGACGGAAAAGTTGTCGCGGCTCGCATGTCACAGCCACCCCGCCCGGTTGCGGAGCATCGAGCTCAAAGCACGTAACAAACGAGAATCGACTAGCAACCTACGTAACCCATACATGGCAAGTATACATGATAACTCAACAAAATACCAACCAAGCGCTTCATGGTATACCAAACATTGCTCATCGCAACAACCACGTAAACACCGAATTCATATCATAACAAATCCAATATAGGCAAGTCGGGCTCCGCCTCGACTCGAAGGCATCAAAGGCAGAATATATTTCCGATCATATGGCATATACAAATTCATGATCTGACCTACATGCATGCAAATACAGCTACAGAGCCATTAAACAAAATCCTATAAATATATACCTAAGTGCGGAATCAGAAGCCTCTCGCTCAAGAATTCTCGCACGTGGTACTGCTGCTGCTACAGAACCCAGAATGTCCGGAAGCACCGCGGATCTCTATTCCGCTGGTTGCTTGTCAGACTGCCTGAAAGATGGTAAACAAATAAAAGGGTGAGTCCTCGAAAGGACCCAGTAAGGGCTTAAGGTAAAAGTGCAGTATGCCCAAAGGTCGACAATCTGAACCTGCAAAACAGAATATCACAAAGATATGCATGTACATATAAACATAAAGCATAACGTAAATCGAATCCAACACATGCGGTCCAACCGCCGTAACGACCAGAACGACAGCCCTCAACAGAGGTCGAATATACAGATCGTAATGTAATGTATAGCACGGTACCGGCCGGGGTCGCGAGCCCCAAACCGCCGTAGGGTCACGTAACGTAAGTATCGGCACTCCCGGTGCGGATACACGCAGAATGTCGGCACCCCTTCGGCGGACACGTAATGTATATCGGCACTCGGTGCGGATACGCAGAATGTCGGCACCCTTCAAAGGCGGACACGTAATGTAACATATAATAATAATAAGAATACATAAACATAAACAGAAATAACATTACCCGATAACCATATACGTAATGTAATAGGAACCCGGGCCTCCAAGGTCATCCGGCCTTGAAACAGAACAAACGTACATTTTACCAAATTAAGCCCTTACTCGTAAACGCCGCCCGCAGCCCAACACTCGGAAGATCCCAACTCCCGACCCGTAATGCACAACTTGGCTCCTACGGGTCCGCGCTACTCCACCAACGCAGTAATTAAGTCAGACAACCATAGTTGGATCGAACACATCCAAACAAACCCCGTAAAACAATTTCCGCACAAACCCGCACTTTCCCGGAAAATTCCACGTAAAGCTCGGTTTCACAAACCGAGCCTCGAACATTGTTATTCCAACACCCACAAACATATTCCAACCCTTAAACCCGCATTCCAGACACTTTTCCCAGAAACTCGTATAAAACTAACTTTCTCATTTCTAACCCGAAAATGGTATTTCAAACACCATAACGCACCTACTTTCACCCACATTACCAATTTAGCATCCAATTCAATCAACACACACCACCAACATTGAAAAAGAATCACTTCAACAATTTGGTCCTTAACCAATTTTTCACCACACTTCCAAAACAAACCATTCAAGCTTCCAATTAATCACACTAATCACCAATTACACTACCCAAACAATATTACTAACCAATTACACCAAAATCACAAAACCTCTTCCTTAATAATTTCGCCAAGTTAGGGATTTCTCACCCAACTTCCATTTCAATCCAAACAAAGTTCCATTAGCTCTCTTTAATTACCAATTACACTTCTTAACCAAGATTACTAACCAATTGCATCAAAATCAACAAACCCTCTCTTGAACATTTCGCCTTAATGGGGTTTTCTACCCAACATGTTTTCCTTCAAATTGAAACCATAGATTGTCTTAGAATCATGCAAGGAACAACATATCTTAAGCATGAATCAAGAACACAACCATACACAATTTTAGAATTTCACCATAAATTCGGCCAAAGAGGGTTTCTCATCCAAGGAGTTTTTTCCAAAATCCAACACTTGATTATCACTCCCTCAAGCCCAAGAACAACATACTAAAAGATGGGAGGGAGAGGATCACTCTTTCAAGTAGACAAGAACAAACTCATAGCTTGAAAATCCTCTCATTTCCAACATTTCTTTGCTTCCAAACTTGAAAGAGAAGAAGAGGGAAAGCTTACCAATCTTTTGGACCCAATCCCTTGAAGATTTCAGCAAGAACAATTGGAAGCCATGGAGCTTGGAGCTTGAAGATTATGGCGGCAGAAGAAGAAAGGAAGAAGAAGAGAAGAAGAAAGAAATGAAATAGATTTTCCATCAATTATCTTTGATTTTTTTAGCCTTTTATACTTCTTTCTTATTTCTAATTAAATGATAAATGGACATGTGTCCCAAGTCCTCCCCTTATGCTGCCGAAAGTAGGCTGCTGTGCCCATACTCTCCATTATTAATTTTGCACCCTTTGCAAATTAACTCCTAATTTTTCCGAAAGTTCCAATTCTTTTTGCCCAAAAATAATTACCGAATTCCAAAATTAATGAAACTCGGACACAATCTTCAGAATATTATAACATGCACAGAACATTTTTCAGAAATTCATTTGCCTTTCCGGAGTGTCCTACCGAGCTCGCTGAACCCGAACCAAAACCCGACGTGCGAGCGTGACAACCTGAACCGAAATTCCGTCACTCCAAAATTCTATAAAAATTCCCATAAATTCCATCTTAAATTCAAACACAACTTACCCCAAAGCCGTCAGAAAATTTCCATCCCGAGCCCCGGGAGTCGCCCGGAACCGAACGTCCCGCCCCAAACATTAAACTCCACAACCACCTCCGGGACGTCACCACGACTCCAAAACTGCAAACGGCTTCCCAAACTGAGATCTCGAGAGTGCTACCGAGCCCGCTGTACGTCCCGAGGCGACCCCGACAACCCCCCGGCGCCAGAAAAATATTTTCGGCGGAAACGTCCGGGGGACCCACACGACCTCAAATACGGAGGGGTTCGCCAAAATGATACTCGGATAGGGCTCGGGAGCCGTCTCGAACGCCGAAAACGTGACCCGCAGCCAAAACCGAGCCCGGTCACCCGGCCGCAACCCGCTCGGGGTGACCGTAACATTCTCCCCTTAGAACTCTTGGTCCTCCAAGAGTAGCTCGAACCAACCAGACAGTGTCGCTACCAACCGTAAAATATAACCATTCCTCTAATCCGAACAATCGGACCACCGTATCAGGCGGCGGGAGTGGTAGTTTAGACTACCATACAGAGCCTCACGGCGCCCCACCCTCCGGTGCATCTTATTGCACCCGAGTCGCTTGCCGGTATTTCTACCAGACAACCCTGCATAAGATCGAACCTAAATCTAACCGATCCACAACAGGCTATCCTGGAAGATACCACATTAAACAGAAACAGTTGGGGGGGGGAAAACCAACCTAACAACTTACTCTGGAAACTCATAAAAACCGATATAACTCGGGGTATCTCGCCCCGCCTATCAAATCTTATCGTCTCTCGAACGGTGCTACCTCCACCAAATTCTATCAAATTCTATCACCAAACGCCGATTCAAGAGCCTCTACGGCGGCGGTTCGTATAAGCAGCAGGTGCTGTGTCATGGTTTTAATCCGCGCTGTAATAACTGATCTTTGCCGTAGGCTCTCAAAAGCTCGGGTTCCACTTAACCCGATCGACGCATCTGTCCAACAAGATGGTGTCGTACACCTCCTCCCGCATAACGCCTTCATATGGTGCCATGCCAATCGTAGTCCAAAGCAATTATTGTACGAGAACTCTATCAACGCAATCGCTAGTCCCAAACTCCTCCAAAATCCAAAGTACAGATTCGCAACATATCCTCCGATATCGAATCACCCGCTCCGACTACCCGTCCGTCTGTGGGTGATAAGCCGTACTCGATGGAGTCGCGTGCCCAGCTTCATGAAAAGCCCTCCGTAACCGTGCCGTGAAACGCGGATCACGGTCGATACAATGGAGTCTCGGTGCTCCATGTAATCGCATAATCTCACTGATGTAAAGCCGGGCAAGCTTCTCCAGAGGGTCCGTGATCCGAATAGGCAGAAAGTGTGCGCACTTTATCGGCTGATCCACAGAAACCCAGATAACATCATGGCGAGACCGTGTCGTGGGCAAGGCAAATGAAAGTCCAAAGTAACATTACCCCACTTCCAGACGGAATGGCAAAGTCTGCAGTGTCCCCGCCGGTTCCTCGATGCTCACACCGCCGAGTGTGCCTCCTCTAAAATCTCAATCCGTAACTCCCGATCCTCGATACATAAAGGCAATCTCGAAGTATAGCAATCCTCGCCTATACCGAAACGTCGGTAACAAATAAATCCTTATCTTCCCAGATAACTTCTTCAATACCAAATCTCTACCTTGCGCTTCGCGCATCCTATCAAGCCACTCGTAATGTATAATAAGTGTAATAACTCGAGCACGCTCCCGTAGCTGCCACCGTGCCAAAGGCACGCGATCACTCTCCTCGATCGGTCACCAACATTTCCTCTCTTAATTAAGCCGGTATACTTCGCCAGAGCATCGGCAACCGTGTTGCCCTTGCCGAGATGTACCCGATACAACAATCATAGCCCTTAATGTATTCGAGATATCTGCAATGCCTCATGTTAAGCTCCTTCTCAGGTAAACAGATATTTCAGACTCTTATGGTCGGTAAGAATCTGAAATTTATTACCAAACAGATATTGCTTCCAATGTTTCAGCGCATAAACTATTATAGCCAACTCCAGATCATGTGCCAACCGGTTCAGCTCATGCGGTCGCAGCTGCCTCGACCCATAAGCTACCACAAAACACTCCTGCGCCAACACACATCCCAAACCAGACGTGGAAGCATCCGTATAAACCACATACGGTAAGATCGGATCTGAAAGAGTCAGAATCGGAGCGTTAGTCAATTACCGCCTCAACTTCTAAATTCTGCTCACACTTATCGGACCAGTATATACAAATTGACCCTTCTTAGTCAATCGCATAAGCGGAGATGCCGTAATAGAAAATCCCAAAGACAAACCTCCGATAAAATCCTCGCTAACCCTGTGGAGCTCTTGATCTCCCGTGCCGTGGTAAGTTGTTTCCAATCCCGAACCGCCCTCACCTTCTCTCGGATCCACAGACATGCCCATGCTCGATATAATGTGTCCTAAAAGGTGACTTCCCGAATCCGTAACTCACACTTTGAGAATTTAGCATAAAGCTGATATTCCCAAAGTGTCTGCAGATCTACCCTCGATGATCCCGATGCGAATCCTCATCCCGAGAATATATCGAATATCATCAATAAAACCACCGTAAATGAGTCCAAGTACGGTCGGAACACCCGATGCATCGATCCATGAATGCCACGAACATTGGTCAGCCCGAACGGCATGACCGTAAACTCAAAGTATCCAAACCGGGTGCGAAAAGCAGTCTTAGGTATGTCCTCTACCTTCACCCTAAGCTGAAAATACCCAGATCAGAGATCAATCTTCGAGAAACTCACGAACCCCGAAGTTGATCAAAAAGATCGTCAATCCTCGGTAACGAATACTTATTCTTCCCAATAAGAGCATTCAACCGTCTGGAATCAATACAAAGTCGAGTGTCCCATCATTCTTCTTAACAAACAATACCAGAGCACCCCACGCTGAAGTGCTCGGTCGGACGAAACTCTTTGTCTGTAATTCCTCCAGCTTACTTCTTCTACTCCCGCATCTCGAAATAGGCATCCGATAAGGAGGAATAGATATCGAGCAAGACCCGACCGCAGTGGATCTCAAACACAATTTCCCGCGACCAAACCCGGAAACCTTTCTTTTTCAACCTTCTGGACCTCAGAATCTGTCAATTCAAGCTGAATTAGCAACTTTACCAACCACACTACCAAACTACACCCCCGACCCAAAATCGAAAATCCTGCAGAATTTCGGTAAAATTCCAGTTTTCCGCAGAAACATCAGAATTAAGAACCGATTCAGTAACATGCAAGAATTCACTTCAATAATCACAAATCAATCCACGTAACACATCAAATTCAACAGAAATTCCCAACATAATCACCAAAAATTCGCCAAAAGGTGAGTTCTCACCCGTGTTGTGTTTCCAACGATCCAACGTTATTTCCTAATCCTTACCTACCCAACATCAACATATATGAACCACACAACGATCCAACGGTTCAATTCCATCAAAACTCAGATCTAAGCCAAGAACATCAACTTTCCAATATTGCCAAATACTCAACAGAATCGAACCATACCTCAGACAGACGTAGTACTCGAGTTGCTGATCAACTTCCCAGTTGAACTCTCGGACCAAGAAGCAATCTAGAGCAAGCTTTGGAAGCTTGTAAAACACAACAATGGTGGCTTTAGAGAGAGGAAGAATTCGGCAACGAAGAAGGAAGAAGAATACGTTTGCATTTTTGCAAGACTTGCCAAAACTTAAGTCTTGTAATAATAAGTCATGTGCTTTGCACATGACATCCTTTTTGACATCATAGTGAATCATAATCACTAGAAATAACAAGAGACCAAGTCCAATACTTTCCACTAATCACATTTCGCCAAGTGTCACAGCTTGGCTCGCCCCGAGCCCGAAAACTGCCCAAACCGTATTTTCGACCGTAACATTTTTCTTCACATAAAAATGTAAATTATATCCCCGACTCCAGATCTTCCTCAAAACTGCAAATCTGAGTCCCTGGTCACTCCCGAGCCGCTTTCTCCGCCTGAATCCCCGAAAATCGTCCGACGGCAACCCCCGCCCCAAAAATATTTTCCGCGGAAATGTCCTAGACACCGCCAGACACTAGAAATCAGATATCGGGTCAATCCGAACTCCGGTTCGAACTGAAGCACCGACCGAGTAGCCGCTATTCTGCGCCAACCGGCTCGTAATAGCCTCCTCCAGTGAGTTTGTCAATTCCTCGCAAACCAAGTCTCTACTACCTCCGGCCCTCCTCGGCCGCCGAACCTCGGGGATTCAAACTCAAACCTCTCCAAAAGTCCAACCTCGCTGATCGGTGTCTCGATCTCCCGTCGTTGATAGGACCGACGAGAAGTCTAGGTGTCGAGTGACCACGCTCCTGAGTCACTCACTTACCAATTCCAAAGTCAGTAGCGAGCAAAGGTGGCTAAAGTCTCGCTATCACCACTGATCAAAATGCCCTTACCGTGGCATAAACAGATTTTCCCCGCCATCGCCGCCCGAACCAGCCTAGGCTGGCGGTAATACCAAATCGAGAGGGGTCCCTACGACAGCCTAAGCCTCGGGGTGGTGAGTGTGGTTGTTCGACTCGGGTCACGCCGAACCCGTATCCTATTCCACGGAGGTGTGGGATCCCACCCCGCCTCCGTACCAAATCACGCTATCAACGCGTGTTAACCATATCTCAAAAATTTCAGACCAAACAGAATCCGCATAAAAGTCGGTCACTCCTAATCTCTACGTAAGCTAGCAGCAGCTTTTCTAAGGCTCAGAGTGTAATGCAATGCATGATGCAAGGATTCTTTTCGTAATCCCGAAACTAAATAATAATCCTTAACATAGAATCGATCATGCTTATAATCACGGAATCACTTCATATAACACCCACACCTTCCATAATGCTCCAAAGAACCGCCACCGCTCCACACGCATTCCGAAATGGTTCAAATAAGGAGTTGATCAGGCTCCGCATCGAACCACCTGCAATGAGGTGTAAACCAGTAGCTTGCCCTTCGAAGTCATCTTCCGCAGGTACTTAACCATGAACAGACTTATCTTACTCCAAAAGTCCACCCTCGGACTTGTATACTTGCCTTCCACATTTCATATCAAAACCAAACATACTTTACCTTTTGGTCAATCCGACCCAACCTCGCTCGATACCAACTTGTCACAGCCACCCCGCCCGGTCGCGGAGGCGGAGCCGGCCGCGACGTCGAAGAACCGGAACTTACGACGGAAAGCGCGGCAATGAGCATCGAGCTCAAATACGTAACAAACGAGAATCGACTAGCAACCTACGTAACCCATACATGGCAAGTATACATGATAACTCGACAAAATACCAACCAAGCGCTTCATGGTATACCAAACATTGCTCATCGCAACAACCACGTAAACACCGAATTCATATCATAACAAATCCAATATAGGCAAGTCGGGCTCCGCCTCGACTCGTAAGGCATCAAAGGCGTAATATATTTCCGATCATATGGCATATACAAATTCATGATCTCGACCTATATGCATGCAGCTACAGCTACAGAGCCATTAAACAAAATCCTATAAATATATACCTAAGTGCGGAATCAGAAGCCTCTCGCTCAAGAATTCCCGCACGTGGTACTGCTGCTGCTACAGAACCCAGAATGTCCGGAAGCACCGCGGATCTCTATTCCGCTGGTTGCTTGTCAGACTGCCTGAAAGATGGTAAACAAATAAAAGGGTGAGTCCTCGAAAGGACCCAGAAGGGCTTAAGGTAAAAGTGCGGTTTGCCCATAGGGCGACAATCAACTCGCAAAATGTAATATCACAAAGATATGCATGTACATATAAACATAAAGCATAACGTAAATCAGAATCCAACACATGCGGTCCAACCGCCGTAACGACTCAGAACGATAGCCCTCAACAGAGGTCGAATATACAGATCGTAATGTAATGTATAGCACGGTACCGGCCGGGGTCGCGAGCCCCAAACCGCCGTAGGTCACGTAACGTAAGTATCGGCACTCCCGGTGCGGATACACGCAGAATGTCGGCACCCTTCAAAGGCGGACACGTAATGTAAGTATCGGCACTCGGTGCGGATACGCAGAATGTCGGCACCCCTTCAAAGGCGGACACGTAATGTAACATATAATAATAATAAGAATACATAAACATAAACAGAAATAACATTACCCGATAACCATATACGTAATGTAATAGGAACCCGGCCTCTAAGGTCATCCGGCCGTGAAACAGAACAAACGTACATTTTACCAAATTAAGCCCTTACCTCAGAAACGCTGCCCTGCAGCCCAACACTCGAAAAATCCCGACTTCCGACCCGTAATGCACAACTTAGCTCCTACGGGTCCGCGCTACTCCACCAACGCAGAATTAAGTGCATAACCATAGTTGGATCGTAACACATCCAAACAAACCCCGTAAAACAATTTCCGCACAAACCCGCACTTTCCGGAAAATTCCACGTAAAGCTCGGTTTCACAAACCGAGCCTGAACATTGTTATTCCAACACCCACAAACATATTCCAACCCTTAAACCCGCATTCCGCACACTTTTCCCGGTAAACTCGTATAAAACTAACTTTCTCATTTCTAACCCGAAAATGGTATTTCAAACGTCATAACACACCTACTTTCACCCACATTACCAATTTAGCATCCAATTCAATCAACACACACCACCAAGATTGAAAAAGAATCACTTCAACAATTTGGTCCTTAACCAATTTTTCACCACACTTCCAAAACAAACCATTCAAGCTTCCAATTAATCACACTAATCACCAATTACACTACCCAAACAATATTACTAACCAATTACACCAAAATCACAAAACCTCTTCCTTAATAATTTCGCCAAGTTAGGGATTTCTCACCCAACTTCCATTTCAATCCAAACAAAGTTCCATTAGCTCTCTTTAATTACCAATTACACTTCTTAACCAAGATTACTAACCAATTGCATCAAAATCAACAAACCCTCTCTTGAACATTTCGTCATTAATTGGTGTTTTCTACCCAACATGTTTTCCTTCAAATTGAAACCATAGATTGTCTTAGAATCATGCAAGGAACAACATATCTTAAGCATGAATCAAGAACACAACCATACACAATTTTAGAATTTCACCATAAATTCGGCCAAAGAGGGTTTCTCATCCAAGGAGTTTTTTCCAAAATCCAACACTTGATTATCACTCCCTCAAGCCCAAGAACAACATACTAAAAGATGGGAGGGAGAGGATCACTCTTTCAAGTAGACAAGAACAAACTCATAGCTTGAAAATCCTCTCATTTCCAACATTTCTTTGCTTCCAAACTTGAAAGAGAAGAAGAGGGAAAGCTTACCAATCTTTTGGACCCAATCCCTTGAAGATTTCAGCAAGAACAATTGGAAGCCATGGAGCTTGGAGCTTGAAGATTATGGCGGCAGAAGAAGAAAGGAAGAAGAAGAGAAGAAGAAAGAAATGAAATAGATTTTCCATCAATTATCTTTGATTTTTTTAGCCTTTTATACTTCTTTCTTATTTCTAATTAAATGATAAATGGACATGTGTCCCAAGTCCTCCCCTTATGCTGCCGAAAGTAGGCTGCTGTGCCCATACTCTCCATTATTAATTTTGCACCCCTTTGCAAATTAACTCCTAATTTTTCCGAAAGTTCCAATTCTTTTTGCCCAAAAATAATTACCGAATTCCAAAATTAATGAAACTCGGACACAATCTTCAGAATATTATAACATGCACAGAACATTTTTCAGAAATTCATTTGCCTTTCCGGAGTGTCCTACCGAGCTCGCTGAACCCGAACCAAAACCCGACGTGCGAGCGTGACAACCTGAACCGAAATTCCGTCACTCCAAAATTCTATAAAAATTCCCATAAATTCCATCTTAAATTCAAACACAACTTACCCCAAAGCCGTCAGAAAATTTCCATCCCGAGCCCCGGGAGTCGCCCGGAACCGAACGTCCCGCCCCAAACATTAAACTCCACAACCACCTCCGGGACGTCACCACGACTCCAAAACTGCAAACGGCTTCCCAAACTGAGATCTCGAGAGTGCTACCGAGCCCGCTGTACGTCCCGAGGCGACCCCGACAACCCCGGCGCTTAAAAATATTTTCGGCGGAAACGTCCGGGACCCACACGACCTCAAATACGGAGGGGTTCGCCAAAATGATACTCGGATAGGGCTCGGGAGCCGTCTCAACGCCGAAAACGTGACCCGCAGCCAAAACCGAGCCGGGTCACCCGGCCGCAACCCGCCGGGGTGACCGTAAACATCGTAGTCCAAATACCGTCATCGAGATAGCTCGCAAAGCGATTGGGAGTAACTTTTGCATGAAGACATGACAATCATGGGTTTTCATATTGTAGAACGTGTTACCGGACGTATTAACACACCTCCCAATGTTAGAAGCATAACCGTCGAAAGTTTGGCGGCATGCTTCAACCAATAGAAAATACTCGCAACTGATCTCGCATTTAAAGTATACGTCGCCTTTGGTTTGAACGGTTCTCTCCTATGAGGATCACCACCAAATGCAATTCGGGCGTAGTCCTAAATCTTCTAGATCACGTCTCGAATTTGCGTTGTCCTTAGTTTTCCCTTTCTGATTGACAACTGTGTAGAAAACATTGTCGAAACAATTTTTTTTCGATATGCATCACATCGAGACAATGTCTAACTTTCAAATCTGCCCAATATGGTAATTCCCAGAAAATCGATTTCTTAATCCAATTATGATGCTTCCCAAACATGTATGTCCTCATGTGATCCCACGGTGTCCCGAATGGTGGAAACACGATGTTTTCAACCTCGCTTAATATCTGGTGGCCTGATTTAAACTCACATCTTGGCCTTCGATCTGTATGTTTCCATGATTGCTTGTTGTTACGGAGAGCATGCCGTTGCGGTAAAAATCTTCTATGACAACCAAACCAACTCGTTTTCTTTCCGTTAGTCACCTGAAAACTATGAACATCCTCCATACAAGACGGGCATGCAAGTCTTCCATGCGTGCTCCACCCGATAACATTCCGTACGCTGAAATCACTAATTGTCCACAGCAGACAAGCCCGCATGTTAAAGTTCTGATTACGATGTGCATCCTGTGTTTCACGCCGTATTCCATAGATGTTTCAACTCGTCAAGCAGGGACGTAAAAACACATCAATGTTACGGCCCGGTGACTTTGGGCGAGGATTAGCAACGGCATGAAAGTGTAGGCCTCCTTCATGCATAAATCAGGAGGCAGGTT
This sequence comes from Stellera chamaejasme, assembly GCA_024586325.1. Lineage (NCBI taxonomy): Eukaryota > Viridiplantae > Streptophyta > Magnoliopsida > Malvales > Thymelaeaceae > Stellera > Stellera chamaejasme. The sequence continues at coordinate 318,007 of JANJPE010000020.1, read as the reverse complement.
ATAAACTACGATGAATACAGGCCACATAGAATATGATTGTCCTGAGTCTGACAACGGGTTGAAACCATCTGTACATAACCCCAATCGAACATTTCTATGCTCACATGCAAAATCAGGATAACACTTATCAACATGTTTCCATGCCTCGTGTCACGGACTGATTTTCTCGCTATGCCCGTGCGGCACTTAGTCACGCACCCTCGTGGCTAAGTCAGCCTAACTCGCCCCAATGTGCCTAAGTCTTGCTTGAGAATGCTTGAGAAGAGAGCAACGGAAGTTAGAAGGAGAGAATGAAAGCTATGCAACTCTTTTGTATTGCTCGAGTGTTGGCTACACAACTCTGGATTTGGCTTGCTTGGAGTTGGTTACAAATGAATGCCTAAGGTATCTATTTATAGGCAAGCCACCTCCTCAATGGACGGTGGAGATCTACTTGATCCAATGGCTAGCATTACTCTTCTAGAACCTTCTAGGCTAGCCTGGATCTCTCTACAACTATCTACACATGTCTAGCACCTACTAGACTTCTCCATATAGTTCTAGCTCAGCCTAGAACTCTCTAGACCAAGCTAGAGACTCCCAGAGTGCTCGGAGGGTTCCACGAGCTTCCGTAACCTTCCAAAGACCTCCTAGCACTCTCTACGCCTTCCGGAACCTTCTAGCGTGCCCTAGGGCCTTCTAGCACTCTCTAGTCCACCCTAGGCTCTTCTGGTCCCTTCTAGACTCATCCGACATCTTCCGGTCCAGTCTAGACAAGCCTAGAACACCCTGGAGCATTCTAGAATATTCCAGAGCTAGAATGTCCTCCATGGTTCTAGAGTCTTCCCAAGGTTTCTTCCTCACCTTGGCTCCTCTTGAATCCGTCTTGAACACTTTCAAGTGTGCCATCCCGCGTCCCGGATCCTTAGCCCTGTGCCGTCGGCGTGCCTTAAATGCTGCACCGCGCGCCCGACACATGCCTCGCGCACTCCGTCACAAGCGGGTCGTGACATCCTCCCCCACCCATTCGAGCAACGCCCTCGTTGCTTGGGTTGGGCGGTCTTCACTTTATGGACTTCTCTATCATGTTTTCCCCTAGCCACTTTAGGGGTATTGAGCTGCTTTTCCTTTGCACGGCTCAACAGTCGCATGGTTGAGAGCCTAGCTCTGTCCGTCGAGCTATCTTTCTCCAACCGCACGCAACAAATGCTTGGCTCACCCATCAAGCACATGCTGTTGGCGAAGGGAAGTACCATGGCCTTCGCCTTGTCCAAGAACTCCATCCCGAGTACTATTGGACAATCATCCATCGACACCACCGAGAAATCAACAAGGTCTCGCCACTTTCCTATGTGCACCTCTACATTGCATGCCACGCCTAGGATCGGCCTTGCTGGGGAGTTCATGGCCTTTAGCCATCCTTCCTCCCCGGTGTATGATATGCCCAACCTTTTCGCTTCCTCCACCCTAAGGAAGTTGTTGGTTGCACCCGTGTCCACCAATGCTTGCACCTCCTCGCCACACACCTTGGCCCGTGCAAACAAAAGTCCCTTGTGCTTAGCCTCCACCTTCTCGGTCCTGATGGAATTCAAAAGCTGGAGTGAACCCATGTGACACTCCTTAGGCTCCTCTCCAGCATGCTCCTTGCTTATGAGCATGGAAGATAGAGAGTTCTTCAACGGACACTCTCTATAGAAGTGCTCACCCTTGCACAAGTAGCACTCCAATCGCCGCTTCCCCTTATCCCTTTCAGTTGGCCTTCTCCTCGGGCTGGGTGATCTCTTGGGTGCCTCCACCTTCCTCGGAGTCTCCAAGACTTCCTCACGTACTTGGTCTCTCCCTCTCCCACCATGCTCCTTACCCTCCATAGACCTAGGCCTCTCCTGCCTAGCGAACTCTATGAGGGACTCGGCCACCTGCATGGCTGTCGTAAGGTCTTCCGCACCTCTCCTCTTCACCTCCAGCCTTGCCCAATTTTGGAGGCCATACAAGAAGTCATAGTATGCCTCTTTGGCCAGATAATCAGGGATCTCTAGCAGCAACTCATTAAACTCCCTGATGTAGTCTCGATTGCTCCCCCGGTGACTTAGGTTCCTCAACCTACGTCGGGCCTCCTCCTCGGAATTCCCCGGGTAGAACTGGCGCTTGAGTTCCCTCTTGAACTCAGCCCACGTACGGATCGAGCAAGTCCCCTTCTCGATCTCGGCATGCTTACGCCTCCAACAGACCATCGCAGTGTCCTCCAAGTAGAGCGTAGCATGGTTGACCTTCAGCGCATCCTCCACAATGCCTGAAGCGCCAAAGTACTGCTCCAAGCTCCAGAAGAAATTATCCACCTCTTTGGCATTGCGAGCACCCTTATACGGCTTGGGTCTCGGCACATCCAACCTGAGTGGAGTGGGGCTAGAAGAAGAAGCGGAAGGGCCAAATGACTCACCTTGTGCCACTGCCCTCCTCAACAACGCCACTTCTTCATCCAATCGTGCCAACGTCCCGACAAGCTCTGCTCTAAGAGCTTGGTTCTCCTTCTCAAGGGCAAGGATTCTAACGGTGAGGGCACTTAGTCACGCAACCTTGTGGATAAGTCCGCCTAACTCGCCCCAGATGTGCCAAAGTCTGCTTGTTAATACTTGAGAAGAGAGCAACAGAAGCTTGAAGGAGAGAATAGAAGCTATACAACTCGTTTATATTGCTCAAGTGTTAGCCATACAACTCTGGACTTGACTATGCTTGGATGGTTACAAATGAGCCCCAATGTCGGTATATATAGTCCTCCATCTCCTCAATGGACAATTAGGATCAGTATGATCCAATGATAAAGATTGACTATATAGAAGTCTCCACATCTCTACATAAGTCTACATATGTCCACAAATATCTACAAGCTTTTAGTATGGCCTAGAACCCTCTAGGCCCATCTAGATAGACAAAGGTTGCTCTAGAGTGGTCTACGGTCATCTAGAACCTTCCAACAACACCTAGTCTCTTCCAGCATGCTCTAGTGCCTTCTAGAATCTTCTGGCATGGTCTAGGACCCTCTAGCATTCTCTAGTCGTCCTAGGCCCTTCCGACAGCATCTAGGTCCTTCTGGAACCATCTGGTCCAACCTAAACCCACCTAGAACACCCTAGAGGATTGTAGAATATTTCTGCACTAGAATGTCCTCTATGGTTCTAGAGCCTTCCCAAGATGCCTTCCTCACCTTGGCTCCTCTTGAATCCGCCTTGCAGACTCTCAAGTGTGCTATCCCGCATCTCGGACCCTTAGCTTTGTGTCGTCCACATGCCCTAGTTGCTGCACCGTGCGCCCGACACATGCCTCGCCTACTCCGTCACAAGCGGGCCGTGACATGCGGACTGGTAAAGCCGTTGGAGCCGCTCAGTAATTGGTAGATAACGTAAAATCTTTTTAGCTTTGGGTTTTTGATTTGCCTCACGTTCTTCGAAGCGTTCCGCACCACATACCCTACAATTATTTAACTTTTCATATCTACCATCAAACAACATGCAGTTGTTCTCGCATGCATGAATCTTTTTGTACGGTAACCCCAACTCTTTCATCATCGCTTTTGCACTACACATGCTCGTAGGCAAGGCCGGGCAGTATTTCGTTGATAAATTCAATCAACTCCGAGAAAAACGCGTCCGATACGTTATGCTGACTTTTCATGTCAAGAACTTAGAAATAACAGCCAACTTGGTGTGCTTATCAGTACATCCCTCATATAGAGGCTGCGACGCATCACGTAATAAATCAAAAAACTTTTGAGTCCTTGCATTTGGCATTTCGGGTGTGACGTCATCCTCATCCATCTGCTCCATATCATCACCCTCAAAATTATTTCCATTATCACGAATCCCAAAAGCCTCGCGAACCATTTCACGGTAATCACTCCTTCCTACATTACCCTCAAATAAATTATTCGTACTTGCAATATTCGATGATGATGATGATGATGACGACAATGCCACATCAAATTGATAACCTCGATAAACACATGGATTTATTTGACGTCGTTCACCATGCCAATCCCACACATGATAATTTAGTTGAAATCCATCTAACAGTAAATGCTTGTCAATAGTTTCTCGATCACGGTAATATCTATTTTTACATTTTCTACCAGGACATTTAACAAATTGTTCTCCCTTTTCCCGAGCAACACGAAACGCAAAATTCAGGAATTCCACAAGCCCGTTCCAAAATCTCTGACTAATATCGTGAGTCCCCTCCTCAAAACGCTGATACATCCAATTACGATCTTCGGCCATTATATAGTTCCTATAATATTTGTGTCAATAAGACAATATGATAAATAATAAACATAACAATTATAAAATATATATATTCAGCAGTACAGAACTTAATTAATTCCACAATTTACACTACCGGTTTATGTCCTAATTCAAGGTGCATGGGTCCTAACCTATTCATAAAAGTACTATTAGTTAATCCAACTTTTATATTGTGTATGGAGAAACTGATATTATTACGTAAATATCGGCAGCATTTCGTCTTAGTTCCTCGTTGTACCATTTCTCCAGCGTAACGCCTAGAGCGGGTATAAAGAGGAACAAGACGAAATATTGCATCCGAAATTTACGTAACTCTCATCATTTCTCCATACACAATCATAAAAGATGAATTAACCGATAGTATACTTTTACAAACTGTCCAATGGGACAATCCATGAAAACCTTGTAGAATACTCCCTCCGTCCCTGAAAAATTGTACACATTTCCTTTTTGGGCTGTCCCAGAAAAATTGATCACTTTCCTTAAAAGGAAACTTCTCACTCTCAAAGTTACTAAACTATCCTCACTTTATCTTTACTTTTTCTACCTCGTTTTTTGTGCACTCTCAACTAAGGGGTAATTAAGTAAACATATACAAACATCTTACATTCACCTTAATCTCCGTGTCCAAACAAATCTACCAATCTTTCGGGGACGGAGGGAGTATATAATTTTACACCGTCATTTCAATACTCTGAAATAACCTGTAAAATAATATATTACTACAATTTTTCATAGACAGGTACTATGGCTCATGAACTACTTTACTTTAACTACATAATTAGGCAACTCATGAAATACATATATAAATTAAAAAAATTAAAAAAATGATAACAATTTATATAAACAAATCTAAAATATAATATTTATTACCTAAAAGAGACACAATAACAGCTGCCGGTTGATCTCCAACTGAAATAATGAGATGATATATATTTTCTTCAATTAACAAGAAATTAAAAGGAGAATAATTGGAGGAAGAAAATTTAAGTGAAATTAAAAGGAGAATAATTGGAGGAAGAAAATGTAAGCGTTCGGCGAAATTGTGAACCCGAGCGTTTATATAGGGAATTTTTACCCCGGCCTTGGCCGCGATAAGAAGCCGCAGTAAAGGACCACGCGACGTTACCGCGGCTTCCACCGCGGTAGAGGTCGCGGTACACATCTTATCGTGGCCTGTACCGCGCTTTTGGCCGCGGCAAGGCGATTGGCAGCCATCCGACCGCGCGCCCTGCCCGTTACCGCGGCCTCGTGCGCGGTACAGGCCGCGGTACGAAGTGCACCACCCACGTAGTGTAAAACATGCCATGAATATATAAAAAAGAAAAGAGAAAAATCTGATATGGAATCAATTAATGGGGAGGTTGAACAAAAGGGACAAAAGTTACCACCTCTATCATATAGCGCACTCCACATGCAAAAGTCTAGGAGTGCCAAAATTGCAACTTGAACGAATTTCATGCCTTAAACAGACTTAAAGAAAAAGGACGGGGATCAAGGATAGGTATACCGAAACGAATTAAGCACTGGACTTCCTCCCCAAATCGGGATTAGAAAACAGAGACGCCCTCTCTGTAGCTTGGCTGCTCTAAATGAAATCCGGCGAGCGGTCAACGGTGAGTACTTGAAAGACGGCGATTTCGACGTCGGACGACCGGTGGGAAGTCGGGACGCCGGAGATTGAGTAGAGGTTTGGTGAGCGAGTGGCGAAGCGGCCTCCAATTCCCGAATTTAGATCTAAAGGGGCTGCGGATTCGGTGAGAGATTTTTGGCCGGATAACCTGAAGCGACGGCGGGACAGCTTCTAGTTAGCCGGAACAAGCTGGACGAGGGTCGTGCTTGGATGAACGCGGCTGGAACGGGAAACGCCCAAAGTTTCTCGTCTGCCGATTGTTGCGTTTTTGTGCAAATTGTTGCTCTTCTGAGATTGATGTCGCGATTGCTTGATTCGATTTCTGAGTTCGAATCGTGTCTCTGTTGTTGGTCGTATCGATTATTGAAAGAATTCTGTTGTTGAAATCGATTGTATCTCTGATTGCTTTGTTTTCTTTGAGATTGATTGCTGCTGCCTCACTCTGCCCTACCCTTGCTGTTGAGATCGATCTGTTGATGCCTTTAGTTTGCTCCCGAAACTGATGATTTATGGCCCAAATTGGACGTGGTTCCTTCCCATGATGTCGAAAACCGTCCGATCGTGGGCGAGGCGTGGAGTAGCAAGTCCGCAACCGCTCCAGGTGAGGCTTCCGGCGTACACGATCATCTCTGCAACAAGAATATTTAATGGAACAATTACTAAGTTTGTCCCCAACTTTTACAATGTTCAATTCAGTCCCCAATTTTCAGTTTCATCCACGATAATCCACTTCTTTTCAATTTATTCATTTAGAACCCTTTCAAAACATACTTTCAAAATTTTCGGGATAAAATTGGGTGTCAACAAGTTATATGCAATACAACCGCTATAGGCAGCAACTATAGTAGTGGTTATGATCTCCACAATCTTATTTTATGGAGAAAGTATCCAAATTCATCCGAATCTAAACGGGGTAACTGCAAATGTAGTCCTCTAAGTTTCATTTCTTTAACGATTAAGTTATATATTTCTAAAATAACGTTTTAACTCCCAAATCTTTTCGTCTTAACATCCCGTCCTACAACTTACATTGTTTTAACAAGGAAGTCCTAAAAGTTTAGTCAAATAAACGATCAAGTCCAAAATAGTATCAAAATAACATTATAGCTAAAAGGAATATTCCCATGTTCCTTTGCTTTTTCTAATTTTTTCAGTTATTGTCACTTCAACTCTAAAATTTCCAAAATCATATTTTCTCTCGAAAAATAGCATTATTTCTATCATTTTCATTTTTTTATCAAGTGTTCATGTTCCTGGATATCGCCTTTTTGTTTTCCTAGATTACATTTGGTATGACAGTTAAGTTGGCTAAAAATGAATGTTTTGAAAGGTAGACCTAAAAGTGCACTTAATTAGCTGGAAATTGGTGGTTTGAAAACCTACCTAAAAAGTTGTAAATGTCAGGCATATTGAGAAAGTCTTGTTAGTCAGGCAGTTATAAAAGCCCTATGAGTCAAACAAATGTAAAGTCTTGTAGTCACGCTAGTTGTGTAAGACCTATGAGTGAGGCCAAACGTTTTAATGGAGTTAAACTCTCAAGTTGGACCGAAGCTCTATAATTCATGGTATGCATTACGCTTGCTCCACTCTCTTTAACCCTTGGTACATCTTACTTATGCACTGTTGTGATGCGCCGGTACCATTTTGCCCAGAGAAAGCATGTCAGAGGTACCGAGAGCAAGATCTAGATGTGTTATCCATCACAGTCCTTCTAGTGCTTGGGAGCCTTCTGAGACAAAGTAAGATCTACGTACCGATGGTTCCTCCTTGGCTTTATAAGCAATCATCGTGCTATATGGGTCGATATTTATTTAGTTGGTACTTCTATGGCTTGTTTTGTAATATGCCATTATTAATAAAATAAGTCTTGTTTCAAATTAAAAAGATTTTATTTTTTGTGTTTCCTTAGGCCGAGTCTATCACCTACGCCACAACACTGTTGGCCTATCTGTTCACCGATGTCCCTGCACCGCCAGATCTACTTCATCAACGCCTTTTCAGATGTTAGAAAAAGCATTTTTGAATTTGTTTGAAGTGTTAGAATTTCATATCTAAGATTTTTTTTAACATTGAGAAAAAGGTCTAGGTCATTTTCTTTTCTTTTGGTTTTGTGTTCATTTTTTTTGTTTATGCACATTAGTCATTTCCAGTTGTTGATTCGAGAAGTGGAAGAAGACCAATATGAATTTGTTCTTCTTTCGATGCATTTTAGATAAGTTTATGTAAAATAGAAATTAGGAAATGGGACTGTGGACCTGGGGCTGGAGATTTTGCTGATTGTTGATTCAGATATGAAGAAGATTTTCCAGAGTAGTGAAGGTCAAAGAAATCTGTGCTACCAAATCGGTATACCTAACTCATCATGCTCACTATACTGTGATAATGGTGAAGAGGCCTAAGATCAAACATTAAGCAACACGTTCAATATTGTGCATATGAACAGTATACTGAAACTACCTGGTTTTTTAGCTCAGTATAATAATTGTAATGCCATATATACATTGTCCATTATGCATGAGCTTGTTTCTGCCATGCCCCCTGCAGTATTCATCACTTGTGGTAATGACTGAGGTGTTTCAAATCTTGATCAAACAAATGTTTTGTAAATTTGCCTCTTCTATCAAATTTGCTTAATCATGACAGATTTGTTATGTTAAAAAAAAAATCTGGAAATGGGTGATATGAATTGGATGAATTCATGAGTTTTTATTTATTTATTTATTTATTTATAATTCCGAAATCACTTATTTCTGCCAGGGACGCATTAGCTAGTTTTATCATGGACGTTTTTATTGCGGATATTATTATGGCCTTCGCCGCATTACGTATTGTGGTTTCATTGCGGCAAGGCGGCAATAAGCTTTGAATCATTTAGGTTATCGACTAGCCCGGAGCCCGCACACAACATCGCCATCTCCTCTTCTCTCGAGTCTCGGTTCCATATATAGTAGTTCATCGTCATCATCTCTTTTCATGAAACTCTACCTTAGTCTGTTTCGAATTTAAATCAAATGCAACAATGTTGACCTTTTGGTATTCGAACCTTATCCCTTTGGTTATTTTTATGTTTAGGTCATTTTAGGTTCTTTCGGTTTCGAGTAGTTTAGGGTTCGGGTTATTTCGGGCTTCGGGTCGTTTCATGTTTGAGTTATTTCGGATTTGGGTTATTTCGGGTTTGACCCGATTCGTGTTTGTTTCGTTGACTTTCTTGATCATCTCGAGTTCATGCAGTGGGTTGATCAGGTTGGATCATTGTTTGACATCCCTAGCTACTAAACAGTAAAAAAATTAACTGTATTGATCTAGCATGGACCGAGTCATTGATTTAGAGGACTAAAGTAATAATAGTTACATGGTCGAGAGACTGAGTCACACTAAGTTATAGTTGCTGGACTACAATGCACGTGTCAATAGTTCAAGGGAGTAAGAATAAGGTCTTTCTTTCACCACTTCAATATGTAATATTTTTAAATTTCACCATTTTCTTCAACCTATTTTATTTACATTTCCAAATTCTATGACTTCAATATCTCATACTTTTAAATTTCACCATTTTCTTCAACCTAATTTCTTTATTTTTTGAACTGATCTGATACTTCATTCACCCACAAAGGATTGAACATTTGACTCTGAACGGAAATTAAGAAATTAATCTTTAAGGTTTAGATAATAAAATAAAATTATATAAGACAAAAAATAACTTTTTAAATGAAAAATTAGAATAATGGACAATAAGGTAAAATGATCCTAAAAAATTTCCATAAGCTTAAAAGTTTCAACCTTTAGAGAGGCATGTAAGAATGGAACAACAAAACAAATTAGGTTATTGGAAAAGTAGCTTTTTTGGCCCTAGAGCAGCCACCCTTTGATTTCTCTCCTCTGCTCTCATTTCTCTCCAGAGGCATGGAGCCTTTTCAATTCAGTTTTCTTCTACATTTCATCTCTAATTCTCTCGCACGTGATTCTATTCCCCTTTGCAATTGTCTTTGCACTTCTCTGGTTTTCTTCTTCTCCAAGTACTTGCTTCCTCTCCAAGTTTTGACCATTAACGCTCTCGGAACTAATCTCGATGGCCTCGAACTATCTCAGAGGAGGAGGAATCGATAAAATCAGAAGGATTGTCGATGATGTTGGCGGCACAGACACTGATGGCTAAAGTGCTATCTGTGCCGCTCGTTCGAGCAGAGCACCTGGAGGCCGCGTTTCGTCCGACCATGTTTTAGTCATCAGAGAATGTCTTTCTGCTGGAATTTCAGTCGAAGAATTGTGCAAAGAATAAGCTGAAGGTCTCTGGTGCCAATTTGCAGCGATCGAGCAGGCTGTCCTGGGGTTGGGGGACTCCCAGCCTACGGGCGACCCTTGATATCTCGTCCTCCTACTACTATGGGTGATAGGGCCACCCAAATTGTGCTATTTTTATTTACTTTAAGTCAAGCCCTATTTTTTTTGGTTGTTGCGTTTGTTTTAGTATCTTTCCAGTTATGTTGCTTGACACATTATTTTCATATGCAGGTTTATCTATTGCTTTCCCTATCAGCGGATTAGCGTGATGCGGCTACACTATTTTACTCAATTAGAGCATATCATGAGTGTTGGGTGCTTGCATACCTTATCTTTAAATCCTTCATGGCAATAATGGTTCTCTTGACCTTTTCAGACGGGTTTGGGGAAGTTGAAGATTGATCTGTAATTTTGATTCTAACATTTTGGTAGGTAGCGTATTAAGTTCTTTGTTCAGAACTTTTTCACGAGTGCTTGGTGTTGGTACTTTTCCACTACGTACATGGTAGTACCTTGGTAGCGGGCCTGGTAGGTGGCGGCCCGCTACCGATGACGCCACCTGGTAGCGGGCTCAGAAGCGGGCTCGCCCACTACCATAGTGGTAGCGCCAGTGACGGAACCAGGAATTTGAGATCAGGGGGCGAGTGTGTAGCTTAATATATATTGAGTCAATCATGAATGATGGAACCAAAACAAGTAGTACAAAATAAATCCTTCAGTCTTTAGACAAATCTCACAAATTAATACACATGAAATACTCAAAATTCAACACGACGTTCTTTCAAATTTCTAAAATCATCAACTAGTGAATCTAAATCAAAAGTCTCTGCAAGACCCCTCTCAATATATAGTTGCATGCTATCTGCAAGAAAATCATTGTGCATCTTGTTGCGCAATCTATTCTTCAGAATTTTCATAGCAGAAAAAGCACGTTCAGTGGTAGCTGTAGACACACAGGTAAAGTCAATACCAAACGAATCAATCTATCAACAAGGAAGTAGTAATTTGATTTCCCTGCAGCTGCCATTACTTGGCACAATTCACCAATTGAAGACAATCCTTCAAAATCTGATTAACCACAAACCTCAATATGAAAATGTTGCAGTTGAAATGGCAACAATTTCAGATCATGATTTGTAAAATCATGGGGATAATAGTTCCTTGCAAGGCTGCAAATAGATTCAATAGGGGGTGTCAAACTTAGTGGAATTTAGGTGAATTTGTTTTTTTTCACCCCAAAAAATTCACCATGAATTTTCTTGTTTCTCATTTTCCGACCTAGGGTGATTTCTACAAAAGTGAGAAAACGAAATTCACGGTGATTTCTGTTGGCTTTAAGGATTTTGATGATAACAAAGTTTTGAGACCTTTTTTGTAAAGTTTAGAAAAGGTGTGTATGTTTCAAGCATTTAGTCTTTAAATTCATAATCTGCATGTGGGCTTCGTTTTACACCTAATGGGCCTCTAGTTTGAATTTCGAATTCAGCCCATTAGCGCATAAACAGGTTTAAAAGATGTTGAGTTCGAGTAGGACTCTTCTCCTTGTTTTTTGTCTTCAGCTTTCAACCGATTCTGGTGGAGATAAATCTGGCGATTTTACCTGGATTTCAAAACGAAGAAAGACGTTGCAGAAAGCTCCGAGACGCTCCTCCTATGAGTCTTTAAATACCGACTTCGAACTTGCGAAGAACTACTTCTCCAATCGACAAGCATTCAAGTTTTCGTTTCATAAGCAAAGCAAGTCAAGTCAAGCTCTCCAGCATCAATCTTCAGAAGAACTAGCTTCATCATCTTTGTAGCCTTTTTGAGTTATTTCGAGAGAGAAAAATTGTTTTGAAAAACCGTTTTGTGTGCTTTCGATAAAACCTCAACAGGTTTAGATTTTCGTAAAAATCAAAGTGTTTTCAGGTTTGTTTTGGTGAGCCTCGGGAAAACCAAACTGGGATTTCTTTTAGGTTTTTAGTGAGCCTCGGGAAAACTATTCTTGGGTGTGTGTTAGGTTTTTTGGTGAGCCTTGGGAAAACCATAGTTAGGTTTTTTAGTTGAGCCTTGGGAAAAACTATTTGTACTTTTCTTGGTGTAACCTTGTTTAAAGTATAGTGGAAGAACTCTCAAGTTGTTGACTTGAGGAGAGGACGTAGGTCTCAGACCGAACGTCTATAAACCCTGGTGTCGTTTTCATTCTTGCTAAGTTTCGCGTTTCTAAACGGGTTGACATCTAGTTGGTTCTCTTGGTTTGTTTTCCAAAAAGTTTTTGAAACCAACCAATTCACCCCCCCTCTTGGCTGCCTACTTGGGACATCAATTGGTATCAGAGCACACGGTGATCTGTGATAAAACCTCGCGGTTTCAGATCCAAAGATCAAATGACATCGGTTCCAAGCATGATTCTTGAAGGGTACAACCCATCTAGACCACCACTGTTTGATTCAGCAAATTTCAACTGGTGGAAGACAAGAATACAAAACCACATTCAGGCGCAAGATCACCATCTATGGAGGATCATTAAAGCAGGACCTCACATTCCAACCATTGTTACGGATGATGGAATAGTTGAGCCGAAACCTCTCAAGGACTACACTCCTGACGATGACAAACTATGCACCTTAAACGCCAAAGCGGTAAATGTAATTCTTTGTGCTTTAACTCCTGATGTTTTTAATATTGTCTCTGCTTGTGACAGTGCACATGAGATATGGAACAAGCTTCTGGTGACTTACGAAGGAACGGACCAAGTCAAGGACACCAAAATGTTTATGTTGGTCAAAGCTTATAAAATGTTTGCCATGGATCCAAAGGAGACCATTGCGGACATGCACAGAAAGTTCAATGAGATAATCACACCCTTGAGACAATACGGTAAGATCTACAAGAGTGAAGAATTGGTAAGAAAAATTGCATGGAGCTTACCACCATCATGGAGAAGAACCGTGGAAGCTATAAGTGAAGGAGGTAGTATCAAAACCATTAGTGTTGATGAATTATTTGGCAAACTAATGACTTATGAAATGAAGGATAGAGAAGATGAAAAGATGAACATGAAAAATAAGTCTATTGCCCTGAAGGCAAAAGAATCAGAAGAGAGTTCTACAGATGAGGAAGAGACAGGCGATGAAACGGCCATGATAGCAAGAAAGATCAAGAAGTTGCTCAAGTACAAAGGAAGGTACCAACAAATGAAGGACAAAAGGAGAAGCCCCTTCAAACCACCGATCTGCTACAACTGCAGTGGAAAAGGCCATATGCAGTTTGACTGTCCCGCAAATGAAGGTAACTCAAAGAAACAGAAGGAAAATTCAGACAAAAAGAGAACCTTCAAGAAGAGGAAACCTGGATTGAAGGGAATGGCCGCCTGGAGTGATAGTTGTTTGAACTCAAATGATTCAACCTCAAATGAGGAGGAAGAAGCACACTTATGCCTGACAGAAGGCGAAGAGAGCATCACATTCATGAGCTGTCAACCTGTTGACACCGAGCTACAGATTTCTCAACCCGTTGAGACGTGCCTAATGGCTACGGCGGAATCTGAGGTAACGAGTGATGCTGAGTCTTTCAATTCTTCAAGTTCGTCATATGTTAATGAGAGGAAGCAAATGCTAGAAAAATTTGCTGAGGTATGTCAGGACTACGATACTCTCATTAAAAGGCTTAAAACCGATAATGCAAGGTTATTAGAAGAAGTAACAAAACTGAAGGTTAAAAATGAAAAGCTGGAAAAGACTTTATCCGGTTTCGTTAATGGTGAAAAGAACCTGAACAGCATGCTAGGAAGTCAGAAGTCTTACCATGATAGGACCGGAATAGGGTATGAACAAAAGAGACCTAGTTTTCAAACAAGGTTTGCAAATGTCACCTATATAACTTGTGAGACACATGTCGCAAAAGGGACATAGCAGATTCGAATGTCTCTTTAGAAATAGACGTATTTTGCATGGGGTCAAGCAAGTTTGGGTTATTAAAAATGTGACTAACCCTTATGGACCCAAGAAAGTGTGGGTACCAAAAGTCGATGCAATGTTCAACTGTTTAGGTCCTGAAGAAATACACATGGTACTTGGACAGCTGCTCAAGACACATGACCGGGATAAGAGTAAGTTTTTCAGCTTTACCCCAAGGAAAGGAGGGACGGTATCCTTTGGTGACAATAGCAAAGGTCAAATACTTGGTATTGGTAAGGTTGGTAAGGTTGGTTCTTCGGCTATAAACAATGTCTTACTTGTTGAAGGACTAAAACACAACTTGTTGAGTATTAGTCAACTTTGTGATAGTGGTTACCATGTTATATTCAAATCCGATCAATGCCATGTAATAGAGAAATCCTCCAACAACACTAAATTCGTTGGAAAGAGATGTGGAAATGTGTACACTTTTGACTTAGATGACCTATACTCATTTAATGTAAAATGCCTCATTGCTTCTAACAAAGATGAAAGTTGGTTGTGGCATAAAAGATTAGGTCATGCAAGTATGTATACGATTGCAAAGTTGCTGAAGAAGGATCTAGTAAGAGGACTGCCGAAAATCAAGTTTGATAAGGACAAAGAATGCGCACGCTTGAAAGGCAAACAAACAAGAGCCTCATTCAAGTCTAAACAGGTTGTGACGACGACAGAGTACTGGAACTTCTACACATGGATCTCTTCGGCCCCATCTCAATTACAAGCCTTGGAGGTAAACGTTCTTGTCTAGTTATTGTAGATGATTATTCAAGATATACCTGGACATTCTTCCTTGCTAAGAAAAGTGAGACTTGAGAACTTTGTCAACTTTGTCAAAAAGGTTCAAAATGAGCAAGGTAAGAAAATTGTTGCTATACGTAGTGACAATGGTGGAGAATTTGTTAATTCTGAAATGGAATCATTTTGTATTTCTCTTGGTATATCTCACAATCTCTCTTGTGCAAGGACACCGGAACAAAACGGTGTGGTGGAAAGGAAGAATCGAACCATTGGGGAAATGGTAAGAACAATGCTCAATGACTACTCTCTCCCTAAATACTTCTGGGCAGAAGCAGCAAGCACCTCATGCTACATACTCAATAGAGTCTTGATTAGGCCAATCCTAAACAAGACACCTTATGAGCTATGGAAGGAGAAGAAGATGATATTCCTGAAGGTCAGAATAACGATCCAGCTGAAACTCAGAAAGAAAACAATGCGGAAAGTACGTCTCAACCCGTTGAGACGGAACCAGCAGATCAAGATTCAGTTGCAGTTCAGACATCTCAAGACCTACCTCACGAATGGAAATTCAAGCATAAATCCAGCCACCCTCAGGAGAACATTCTGGGTGATATAACCCAAGGGGTAATGACTCGTTCAGCCTTAAGGAATTTGTGTGCGTTTAATGCTTTTGTTTCTCTTGTAGAACCCAAAACCATAGATGAGGCACTACAAGATGAAAACTGGATAAACGCCATGCAAGAAGAGCTGAATCAATTCAAAAGGAATGAGGTATGGACTTTAGTACAAAGGTCAAAAGACCACTCCATAGTTGGTGCTAAATGGGTCTTTAGGAACAAGCTTGATGAAAATGGTATTGTCACTAGAAATAAAGCAAGGCTAGTTGCCAAAGGCTACTCACAGGAGGAGGGAATTGACTATGACGAAACTTATGCTCTTGTGGCTAGACTTGAAGCAATAAGGATGCTTTGTGCGTTTGCATGCTTCATGAACATTCAACTTTTTCAAATGGATGTAAAAAGTGCTTTTCTAAACGGGTTTATAAAAGAGGAAGTTTATGTAGAACAACCTCCCGGTTTTGAAGATCCTCACTTTCCAAACCATGTTTACAAATTACAAAAAGCTCTTTATGGTTTAAAGCAAGCTCTTAGAGCATGGTATGAAAGGTTGAGCACTTTCTTAGTTGATCATGGTTTTACCAGAGGAAAAGTCGACAATACTCTTTTCATTAAGTCTTGTGAAAAGGATATGTTGCTTGTACAAATCTATGTTGATGATATAATATTTGGTGCAACTAATCAATCCTTATGCAAGGAGTTCTCTGAGTTAATGCGGTGAATTCGAGATGAGCATGATGGGCGAACTAAGCTACTTCCTTGGATTACAAATAAAGCAATCAAAGGAAGGGATTTTTATAAGTCAAGCCAAGTACATAAAGGATATCTTGAAGAAATTTGGCTACACTACAGCAAAGCCTAGCCCAATACCTATGAGTGCAACAAGAAATTGGATGAAGATTCCAGTGGTAAACAGGTTGAACATAAGCTTTATAGAAGCATGATTGGATCTCTACTCTATCTTACTGCAAGTAGACCTGATATTCTCTTTAGTGTATGTCTTTGTGCAAGATTCCAATCTAATCCTAAAGAATCTCACTTGCACTGCATCAAAAGAATTTTCAGATATTTGGTTGATACTCCAACTCTCGGTTTATGGTATTCAAAAGATACCTTATTTGAGCTTCAAGGTTTTACTGATGCAGACTTTGCAGGAAGCAAAGTGGACAGAAAATCCACAAGTGGAACTTGTCAATTTTTGGGAAGCTGCTTAGTTTCTTGGTTTTCAAAGAAACAAAGCTCAGTTGCTTTATCAACCGCAGAAGCTGAGTACATAGCTGCAGGAAGTTGTGTAGCTCAAATCTTGTGGATGGTACAACAATTGAAGGATTTTGGTTTCAATTTTAGAAAAGTCCGGTTCATCATTCAAGAGCTATTGGGGTAAGATATGATTTTATTAGAGAACATGTTGCTAACGAAGATGTTCTACTTGAGTTTGTTGATACAAATCACCAACTAGCGGACATCTTCACAAAACCTCTGAGTGAAGAGAGGTTCACCTTCATCAGAAGAGAATTGGGGATGAGCAATCCAAGGTGAAAATCAGGTATGTATCTCTAAACCTGTTGAGAGTCAGTCAAAAGGACAAATGTTGAGCAATGTGGTAGTTAATGTCACAATTGCAAAACAAAAATTCCTTTATAATAAATATGTACATGAATGTCCCAGAATTTTCACTCTGTTTTGGAAAGCCAAACGTTTTTTTTACGTTTTCTCGTTTTTAAAAGGACTTTAAAAAGGGATTGTTTTGGAGTCTCAGTAAACAAAAATATTTTATTTTGACAAAAACCTATTTCTCGGCATCAGTCTCCAGACCTCGCCAAATTCCCTTACTGCTTCTCCACCCCTTAACCCTAAACCCCCAAATCGCATCAGAATGTCTTCAGCCTCAAAATCGAATCATGCCGCTCAGTACTCTGATTCTTCACCGGCGGATCAACCGCATTATTCGAGCAGCACGAGTAGCGACGGCGATTTTCGAGTTCAGGCAAGAGCAAAGGCAACTGTTTCAGAAACCCTTGCAGATCTCAACCCGATGAAGCCAGTCACAGGAACTGAAGATAAATTCCTGGAAGACCAGGATTTCTTGACCCAGGTGGCCGAGAATCTTGCTCGGCTAGGACTTGGACTGGGCAAAACTCTCCCAGCACCGCCGCATGTCGCACCAGAGTTCAGCCCCGTGGCGAGTCCAGTTCGTAGCGCTTCTTCTGTGGTTAGCATCTCCTCGAAGGAGGAGGATGAGTTTGAAGAAACTCTGGCGAGCTTCCTGGCAGGGTTAAAGAAAAAGAAAAGCAGGCCTACTGCCCCAGTCTCCAGCAGAACCCGCAAAAGAGGGGCTGGTTTGCAAAGACTTGCGCCAAAACGCTCACCGAAAGGGAAGTCTACTTTGACATCTCCTTCCACTTCCTCCTCTGGGAAACGGAAGAGATCAGTCATCTCCAGTCCCCCTACTTCAAAGAAACCAAAGGTTGCTATCGCCAAGAAGACAAAGAGATCAGAGACTCCGGGAAAAGCACGGTTTCAACCTGTTGAGGTAAACCCTAAATTCTCAGTATTTCTCAGAAACTGCTTTATCACTAGGGAATCAGTTGAGGCTTTCAAGATAACTGAAGTAAATGAGTGGTTAGATTTTTATGGTCTAATGCCATTCGTTTCGTCTGAAGCAAAGGGATTTAGAGTCCTAGTCTCGGAATTCCTTTCAAAATTGAAAGTAGCTGCGGATGAACTCAGCATAGTGTCTAGAGTTCAAAGAAGAACCATCGAAATTACACATGATCAGTTCTCTGCTGCCCTAGGGGTCCTAGTTTGTGAGGATGAGGAGTCGGACACTCCAGAACTAAGGAACATTGCTTTCACTTATTTTTTCGGTGATCTCGGAATTCCTTTGGATGCCCTGCCCTATCAGTTTACTGCTATGATGTTCACTCAGCTCAGCCATCGGGTACTGCATTGGGTTCTTGGAGCGATTCTGTTTCCGAAGGAAGGTACGCAAATAGTCACTTGGGGTGACTTATGCTTAATGTACAAGGTGATTCATGGTATGCCAATAGACTTTGACAGAAGAGTAGTACAACTTCTTGGACTCTCTGTTGAGGGAAGTCATGGGGAGCACATGCCCTACGCTACTCTAATCAGTGGATTCCTTAAGCAGAACAAGGTACCTGGAACAGAAGAAAAGATGGAAACCTGGGATACCTCCACATACCTCATCAGCACTACTGTAAAGAAAAGTGGATTCAAGCAAACTGCAGATGGCACGTGGGTGAGGATCCAGAGCAAGCACGATCTGACCTTGGCTAAACTAAGGGAAAACAGCGCAGTAAGGGTTGCTCGCCAGCAGAATCGTGAAAGAATCATCAGGGAACAAGAATCTAAACGTGTTGAGGATGCAGCTAAGGAATCTGAACTCGCAGCTCAAACAGTTGAGACACCACCAGATGATACACCAGAAGTGCCAGTTCAGGATGAAACCATTCCAGCAGACCCAGTAGAGTCTTGGACTACTCCTCCCCAATCACCACCCCAGCCTTAAAAAAACTGTTTTCAACTAGTTTGTTCATTTTTTTTCGGACTGTCCTTTCTATTTCTCAGAACTGGTTTATTTTTCAATTCTCTGGGATTGTACACACATATTGCTGCCACACTTCTACTATGCCTTAATCTGGTTACATCACTTGTTTTTATTTGATCTTTTTGATTTTGACAAAGGGGGAGAAGTTGTTAGGAGTTTATGAGGTAATTCTGTTGTTGATGCTGAGTTGCTTAAAACTTGTTGCTTAAAACTTGTGTTAACGCTTTTGAAAATTTGGTTTACTTAGGGGGAGTTTTTACAAAGGTTTTTCAAAGAGTTTGATGTTTACAAATTTTTCAAACTGTGGTTTACTTAGGGGGAGATTTTCAAACAATTTCTCAAAACTCTAAAATGTTTTGTCATCATCAAAAAGGGGGAGATTGTTGGCTTTAAGGATTTTGATGATAACAAAGTTTTGGGACCTTCTTTGTAAAGTTTAGAAAAGGTGTGTATGTTTCAAGCATTTAGTCTTTAAATTAATAATCTGCATGTGGGCTTCGTTTTACACCTAATGGGCCTCTAGTTTAAATTTCGAATTCAGCCCATTAGCGCATAAACAGGTTTAAAAGATGTTGAGTTCGAGTAGGACTCTTCTCCTTGTTTTTTGTCTTGACTTTCAGCCGATTCTGGTGGAGATAAATCATCGATTTTACCGGATTTCAAAACGAAGAAAGACGTTACAGAAAGCTCTGAGACGCTCCTCCTATGAGTCTTTAAATACCGACTTCGAACTTGCGAAGAACTACTTCTCCAATCGACAAGCATTCAAGTTTTCGTTTCATAAGCAAAGCAAGTCAAGTCAAGCTCTCCAGCATCAATCTTCAGAAGAACTAGCTTCATCATCTTTGTAGCTTTTCTGGGTTATTTCGAGAGAGAGAAAAATTGTTTTGAAAAACCGTTTTGTGTGCTTTCGATAAAACCTCAACAGGTTTAGATTTTCGTAAAAATCAAAGTGTTTTCAGGTTTGTTTTGGTGAGCCTCGGGAAAACCAAACTGGGATTTCTTTTAGGTTTTTAGTGAGCCTCGGAAAACTATTCTTGGGTGTGTGTTAGGTTTTGGTGAGCCTTGGGAAAACCATAGTTAGGTTTTTTAGTTGAGCCTTGGGAAAAACTATTTGTACTTTTCTTGGTGTAACCTTGTTTAAAGTATAGTGGAAGAACTCTCAAGTTGTTGACTTGAGGAGAGGACGTAGGTCTCAGACCGAACCTCTATAAACCCTGGTGTCGTTTTCATTCTTGCTAAGTTTCGCGTTTCTAAACGGGTTGACATCTAGTTGGTTCTCTTGGTTTGTTTTCCGAAAAGTTTTTGAAACCAACCAATTCACCCCCCTCTTGGCTGCCTACTTGGGACATCAATTTCTACACATTCCAACTCCATGATAGACCCACCAACCAGCTTCTTCTCCGGAGCAATTGGCAAGCTTCTCAACAAGCTTCAACACCTCAATCACGCTGGCAACCTTCCCGCAACCATGGCGATGAATTATCACCAGAAGCAAGTGCCATTTCCGCAACCATGGCGAAGCCCTCAAGACGGCCGTCCTCTGCGAGCTTGGACGCAAGTTCAGCGTAGTAACCGAGCGACGAATTGGAGCGAGGCGACTTCCCATTCGGCAGAGGAGAGTAGCGGATGGGAACGAAGAGATAAAGAAGGGTCTTTGGAAGGTAAAACCTTATTGAGTTTGGGCTTTGTGGGGCGGTGGCGGGGACGGCTGGGGTTGAAAGTGGCGGCGGCAGCGGCGGTGGCCGGAGAGGAGGACGAGCCAAGGATGAACATCCTTGGCACATCCAAAGGGTTTCAACAGAGAACTGAACAAAGGAGATTGTGATGAGAATTCTGTGAGAATTCTGTACCAGTTGTGCAGGGTCTCAAAGTTGAGTTGGTGAATTAGATTTTCTAATTCACCATGATTTTCTACATAATGAGGTGAATTAGATTTCTCCCATGTTTTAAGTTTGACACCCCCTAATGTTAAAAGATGCAAACCCATCTTTCAGGTTCAAAGATGAACTTAATTTCGAAAGCTCCACAATACGGTCATTGAACCTCGATGAGATCTCCTGCATCTGAAAATCAATTGCAGCATTAAAGATATCAAACTGAAAATAATGCCCCTCAGAAACACCATCCCGTCGGCGATTATATTGCCCAAGAAAATGAGGAGCACCGGAATCTGGAATCTCAGTCTTATGATTTGAACAAAACAATCCAACTTTGAGAAAGAAAGAATCTCATCCTTCCATCCTTAAACGTTGCAACAACAATGAAGTACTTGCTACCAAATCCATTGCCTTTACAATGTCCTGATTCTTTTCTTGTAATGCCATACATAAAACTTTAGTGATACCAAAAGTCTCATACATTAAGTGAGCAATAAAGACAAACTCAAATTATGTCATTCTTCATGTATCACAAGGCCTTTCAAAGTACCAATTTGGTTAGCACCAATTCCAGTCTCAATCTCATCTGTAGCAACCAAGTGAGTAATATTTAAAAAATGGGCCTCTTGCAATTGATCATGACGCTTAGCAGAAGCATTGATAGTATTGACAATCAAAGAAACATTAAGAAAGAACTCATGTATAACATCAACCTCTCTTACGGCTGCAACTAATGCTAATTGCAATCGATGAGCACAACAATGGACATAATAAGCATGCGGACAATCCTTCAGAAAAAGTGCCTGCAATCCATTCCACTCACCACGCATATTACTAGCACCATCATATCCTTGACCACGAATATTCTTAACACTTAATCCATAATGAGACAAAACAAAACAGATCTCGGAATATAATGTAACTGATGATGTATCTTTCACATGAGAAACATGAAAGAACCGCTCTTGTATGAAACCTGTGATATCAACAAACCGAAGAACAAGAGCCATCTGTTCTTTTCTACTTTCATCACAAGTTTCATCAACAATTATGCAAAACTTTGAATCACCAATGTGCTCACAAATTTTATCCCTAACTTTCTTTGCAAAAACATGCAAAATTTCCTTTTGGATTAGAGGTGATGTGTATTTTGCATTTTGAGGTGCTTTATCCAAAATAACTCTTGCTATATCATCGTTGTAAGTCCCCAAAAATTTAAGCAACTCAATAAAGTTCTCTCAATTTCTTGAATTAACAAACTCATCGTTCCCCCTAAAGGCAATTCCTTGAAAAGATAAGAACCGAACAACATCAATAGAAGTCTATTCTTTTCAACCTCTTTTTTTGATTGTCTCTGTACTACCTTGTCAATGTGACTAGATTGCTTCAACAATTGGTAATTATTGTGAGGGGAACAAGGTCCTATGCCCATATGTTTCAGAAATGAACAATTTTTACATTTTTAACATTCTTCCATTTCTGAAAACCTTTCACAATAAAAGCATCCCAACCATTTTGAACTTTTGATGCCTCTGTAAATAGATAACATGGGAAACAAAATGCAGCATCTACTTTGGGAGAATACTCAAGCCAAGGAAATTCAGAAAACCAATGGTATTGAAACCTACGTTGCTTTTCTACTGGATAATTATCAAGCTTCAATTGATAAGGACCGGCTTGTAAATAAGCTCTTCTTACCTCATCACGTTCATTAGCAGACACTTTCCAAATAGGATCACGTTCACCTGGATCACGAACTATGAAATAATCCTTAGAAGTTGAAGCACTTGGAGCAGTATTTTGCTGTGAAATTCTATCATATTTTTTAACCTCTTCCTCAATTCTTAAAGCTTAATCACTTTTAGGTAATTGGCTTTGATCTTCACTTTCAGTTGTAGCTTTCTTTTTAAAGAAAGCAGATAGTTTCCTTTGCTTGTTAGACATAACTGAAAATAATATTTAAGCAATCAATTTAAAATTACTACAAACAAATGATAACATAACAATTAAGTTAGCACTTATACATTGTGTAATTGAAAAAACTTCAAAACAAGAATTCAATTAGAATTAGGAATTAAACTTGTAATTTTATTTTTACTCCAGTTAAACTATTAACTAGGTTCCTTACTTCCTAGAAACAAAGAAACATGAAGACCTAATAAATAAATACAACTTGTAGAATTAAAGTATTAACTAGGTAGTAGGTTCCTACTTCCTAAAAACTAGAAACGTGAATTGGGTAGAAAGAAACAAAATACTATTAAATAAGTACAGCTTGTTTTTCACCTAATTGGGAAGAAAAAAACAAAATACTTAATAAATAAATACATTAATAAATTAAAGGAAAAAAACAATATTTACATAAGTGGAAGAGAAGAGAAGAGCAGCAGATGCTTGAGCTTCTTCTGTCCTTGTCGCCGCTTTCTAAACTGTCAAATGGATTGGTGGAAGGTTTGTGGAAAGGGGATATGTAGGGTAGGGTTATATTTGGAGTGGGTTTTGGACTTATAAATTGAGTAATAATTTATTGAATTGAGCTGGATTTTAATTTTTGATTGGGCTTAAATTGTTTTGGGCTGAATTGAGGGTGCTAGTGGGAAAATTATTATACTAATCCTAAAAATATATACTATATACCCTATACCCCCAAACTAATTGGGGATGGCAGCTGCCCCCTGTCAACATACACCTCCGTCCCTAGGTAGCGCCTATACTCCGTTACCAGCCATTTCAAATTTCGAAACTTCCTCGGGCCCGGGAAAAGTACATGGTTGCGGGCTGGGTGGCTGGGCCCCCGCTACGGCGCTACCAACCTTCATAAACCTGTTCCCACGCTTCCCTTCCCCATTTCTTCTCCGAGTTCTCCTTCTTCGCATCTAAAGAAACCAGCTGCCGCACCGGACCCTTTTTTGACATCTCTAGCGTCGTTTCAGCAACTATTTGCTCGGATCTTCATAAGAAAATGAAGGTAAGCTCGAATCATCTTTTTATTTTGAATTTTGATCGATTAAAAATGATTTATTTTACCATTTTCATTTTTGTGAAGTTCTCTTCCAAACCACCGGCCACTCCATTTTTCCGTCACCAGAGGTCTCTCCACCACCATCTACAAGTATGGTTTTCATATACATGCAAATTATTTCAGTTCTCTGTATGTTTTTTGATGTTTTAGTATTTGTGTTGTGTTTAAGTATTTTAGATATATTTTTAGTAATTTCTGTTTATTTATTATAGGTATTTATGTTTAGGAATTATTTTAGGAATTATATGTGTATGTATTTTCTATTTTATGAATTATTTGTGTATGTATTTTATGTTTTAGTAACTATTTTAGGTCCAAAGTTTTGTTTATGTATTTTGTGTATGTATGTTTTTATTTTAGTAATTAACTTATAAATTATTTTTGCATGTATTTTATGTTTTAGTAATTATTTAAGGAATTTGTGTATGAGTTTTAGTAATTGTTGTAGTAATTAATTATTTGTGTATGTATTTTATGTTTTAGCAATTTAGTATTTTAGTATTTTAGGAATTTATTTAGGCATTTTAGGTATTATTTATGATTTTGTGGTTCTGATTACTACAGCCCGATGCTGCCAACGCCGCAGCAGCCGCCGCCCAACTACGTGTTCGACCCAAAGATGTTCAGACGGAGTAATCAGTCGTTTGACCTATTCTCGGCGGGGTTCAGGGGACAACCGTATGGCGATTCAGAACACTATTCGCCGCCGCGTGAGGATCTGGATGACGATTATGATTTACCTCCTCGTAGGACATTTTTGTAAAAACAATTTAATTTTGGATGTTTTTTATTGTATTTGATACATTTTAGTAATTTATAATTAATTTTATTTCTATTTGTAATTGTGATTTCTAAATAATAATAAATAATATTATCACTCAATCATTTTTAAATGATGAGAATAAGAAAAATCATCTTAAAAAAACATTGGTAGCGGAGTGCAGTGAGGGCGGTCTTCTTCCATGTAGCGGACGCCTCTCTACCTCTTCTGCAGTAGTGGAACGATAGCAAACTTGAAGCGGCGCAAAAGAAAGCAGAAGTGCGTAGCGGGATGTCCCCTACCCAAGCCCCATTAAATACGTAGGGTTCCTTTCCGACTTGTTTTATTTGGATTCTATTTTAATAAAATAAGTCTATACCAGTTTTCAAAAAAAAAAAAAATTTCAACCTTCCTAGGACATTGTAAAAATGAATATGTTTTCATTATTTGTAGAAACACATGGTAGGACCTAGTCTGTGGAAAAAGTATAGCGCAATTTGCAGAGCGATAGAAGTCGTCCGCGCGGTTCGTATGTAAATCGTAGAGATGCCGCGCGAGTTCTGTTCTGGCTGGACGAGTCTCGTCGGAACTAGCCACACTCCATCACTAGCTCGCTAATATATAAAATGCCAAGTTACCACTTTGTTGAACTCGGTTACAACCTCTGATGGGAGACGACCACCACTCCACCGGCATAGGATTTCACGGCCACGTCGCCGTCGGCACTGCAGATTTCCTCGGCGGTTCACCACTTCCAAATATGCAAGAGCTCAATAAGTACTTCAACTTCTGTGATGGTAATTAAGTACTTACGTTGACCATAGATCTGTAACTACATGGATTCAGTTGTGTTCTGCCGTGATTATTGTGAGTTCGCTGTAATTATGGCCAGATTTTCAGTTTGGTTTCCCGTCAGAGGTAGCTGATCCGAATCAAGATCTGCTTTTTCCGGCTGCAGCTGAGGTCAACAAGAAGGAGGAATCATGCTCTGGTTCTGAGGTTCAGAATAAAGGTAAACGAAGACGATCAGGTCCTGAGATCGACGACCCACGAGAAAGGAAGAAACTGACCGACCAAAGATACAGAATCAAAGTCAAGGTACCTTTTAATCACCTCTCATCCCTTATCCATGTCTTTAATTCTTGTTAATTTCATCACCACAGATATTATTCACATATATATACTCGTCCAACGGAGGGAATCTGAATCTTAGGGTCTGTTAAAAGGAATCTGAATCTTGGTCTCTCGAATCGTTTATCCTTTACACACATATACTCGTCCGTTAAAAAGAATCTGAATCTTAGTCTCTCGGATCGATTACCCTTTTAGGGTTCATTCCGAAAAGTACATGACTTGTTGTTTGTACTTCAATTTTCCGAAAAGTACAATCATGAGAAATTGAGTGAAGGATAAGGTTGACAAATTAAGAAAAGCTTTTAATAACTGTGCAAAAAATTGTGTAGTGAAGCTGTGCGAGGTTGACGAAGAGCGATTGACAGCCGATGTGGGAAAGAACAAGAGATGGGAATTAAGTGAAAAAAAAGAAAAGAAAAGTTAAAGGAAATAAAGAGAGAAAGAAAAGAGGTGTTGTCTATTCATAAACTTAGTCCTTGTTTTTATGTGTAGTATTCAAGTTGTGTCTAATACTTTGTACTGTCACACTTGAGTGACTCAAAGTCAAAGAGTCAAAGTGCTAGTATAAAATTAGTGGTGCAATACGGCCTAATTCAGATATAAGTGGTTTAAGAAGCAAGCTCTAAAGCCATTAGGGAATTTAAATTGATTTTTTTTAATCAAGAAAGGGGCCCTAGTGAAGAATCCCACCCAAGAGCTCTTCTCTCCAAATTTTAAATCGGAGTAAAAAAATAAAAGTACCTACACCTGGTTCGTTAACCCTAAAGAACAACATGGAAAGAATCAGAAAGAAAACCTCGACGGCCCAATGGAGGGTAAAGAGATCAAAGGAGAAACGAAGAGAAGAACATCAATAACATGCATGTACAGGGATTATACTCCAGAGAAAATGACGAAGAGCGTCCCACTAAACCTGATGTCCTTCCATCAAAAGAGCCCGATGAGCTAAATATTGAGCTCACTCATTTTCTTCTCGAAAAGCATAATTGACCCTCCACCAGCTCTTGTCAGCTAGAGTCCGCTGCACGTGATGAATAATACTTGTTGCTTCATATTTTCCTCTCGAGATAGAGTTGATAGCCTTAACCACATCTAATGAATCTGCTTCTTCAATGAATCGAGATGTTAACGAGGGATCAATTAAACCAAAAGAATCCCTTATTGCTAGAGCTTTGCCGTAGAAAGGGTTTGTAGGACCTCTAACCTTGTTCATCATCACTCCTTGAACAACTCCCTCTTTGTTGGGGGCTACAACGCCTAAACCCAACCAACCATCATCACTGACCGTGACATCAGTGTTCAGCTGATAAAGAGATTTCTATTTAAATTGTTGGTCAAGTCGTTCCTATTTATGCAATGAGTTTTTTTCTTCTCCAAGAAACTTCTGAAACGGCATGGAGGTTGCTTTTATACCTAGGATGAATTATGAATTATGTCATATGGTCTATTGTTATATATTTTCAGTTTTGTTGGGGATATTTTCACTACGTGGAGAGTGCCACTTTTACAGCGGCCGTTACTGCAGCTGAGGCCACGGTAAGTGGCCCAGTGCTGTAAACGGCGTGGTCGCCTCAGGGTAAGTATTTATCGCGACTATCACCGCGGTAGAGCCGCGGTAAATGCTCATTTTAGGGTTCCTCTCCTCCTCCTTCACCATCCACCGCACTTCTTACATTTCTACTTCATCTTCTCCTCCATCTTCTCCTTCATTCACCTTCTCCACCATCTTCTTCTACATCATCTTTTCTATCCCTGTTTTTTTTACTTCTCTTCTTCCTTCTTCTTCTCCTCCGCCTACTTCTTCTTCTTCTTCTCCTCCTCCTCCTCCTCCTTGTGACTCAAATTATCAAATTAAAAGGTGGAGGACTAAAGTTGTTATTGTCCCAAAGTTGAAGAAACCAAGTTAAATAAGGATTAAGTTTATTATTTGGTTTCTTTATATATAGATGATAGGGTTGTGGACATGAGCAGATGTGGGAGAGAGCTGCACAGTGAAGGTGCAAGCTTTTTTTTTTGCTTGTTGATAAGCAAAGGTGTGATGAGAACGTGAAATTAAATTGGTGTGAGGTGGTGGCATAAGATTTTTTGTGAGTCTAGCGGCTTTGGCTCAAGTGGCACTTAGTGTGCCACAGAGGTGGGTGTTCGGACTCGAGGTCTTGGCTTCGAGTCCCTGTGCTGCCAAGACACATGAGTTTTACCCACATTACGATTTGAGTTTAACCCCCTGCGGCTCTGCCCTCGGATAAGTTTAAATCGAAGGGATTCGAACTCGTGATGTGGGGTTTTCTCCGAGGATAGGAGTGTCTAATCTAACCAATTGACCTACTGCTGTTAAAAAAAAAAAGATTTTTTGTGAGCAGTTTTTGTGAGTTGAGTTTTGTTTCTTTTGGTGAGTGTAGTGGCGGTAATACGTTGTTTGCAGTGAGGGCTGTTGAGAGTGAGCCACATTATTTGTGGTTAGCTTGAGGTGCAAGTCTTTGACGTGCTTGTTGCTAGGTGAGAGCAACATCCGGTTTGTGTTTTTACTACTTTCGTGTGTGTGGTTGTAAGATGTTGAAATTTAAGAGAATTGGTGCGTGTCATTGATTTGAAATTGATAGTGGAATCGTCACGGTGAATTATATTGTCGTTGTTTGCCCGCGATACCAAAAACCCAACATCTTCTTCTTCTTCCTCTTCCTCTTCTTCGTCTTCTTCTTCTTCTTCTTCTTCTTCTTCTTCTTCTTCGGATTCATCCACTTATTTTTTAATTAAAAAAATGTTTATCGCGGTCACATGCGCGGTAAGCCTCCTTACCGCGGGAAGTACCGCGACTCTCCTCGTGAAGGAGGCCGCTGTAAGCCTTGTTTGCTTGGCATAGTGTTTGTTAAATTGTGCATCTATTTTATATGCATATGTTAAAGCTTAAGCTTGCCCTTGATTGTTATCATCTTACTCCTTCCGTCCCATAAGTTTTGCAACAAAATGGGGCGGGCACGGAGTTTAAGAGAATGGCTATAATTTGAAGAATATTTCAATTGAATCGGTTATTGATTTTGATTTGTTCACCTAACACGTACAAGTGAAATATAAGAAACAATACTAAATCATGCAACAATGGTGTCGTTGGTGAGCAAAAGTTTAGGTTATGATTTCAAATTGTGACGAAGCACATGGTAAAAAGAGAAACATGGAATATATCATTAGCTCTAAGTTGAAGGGAAACGAATAAGAAAAAGTTGGGGCCAAAGGCATGCTAGGTTATTGGCAATTGCATCTTGTTGAAAGATTCGAGTCGACATACAAACTTAGTTAGTAAGGGGCAAAGAACGGAAGAAGTACGATTTTTTAGTGTGTGGGTGAAAATTCAATATATACCTAAGGACTTGTTAATTACATAGTCATCTATAAACTTTATTGATAGTTACATTTTGGTCATTTCGTTTCTTTCAGTTCCAATTATAGTATCCACTAGAAATTAAATTTGGGGAAAATAGGTAGCATAAATTTGAAATAGAATATTCATGTGTCACAATTATAAAAACAAAATAAAGAGTTTAATGTTCATACTAAAAGAAAGATGAGAGGTTTAAGCGCTAATTTTGAGTTTTGCTCCTTAGTCTCAATAAGATAAAATAGATAAATAATATTGAAGAATATAAATTTAATTAATGGAGCTAGTGTAGACTTTAATGTTTCTTTTAATCATTGGAGAAGAAAGAGCAATTTAGGATGTAGATACAATACTGAAAAATGTGGGAGACTGTTTTTTAAAAGTCTAGAAATTAAATGATTTTGATTGCAAAAGGAGTTTTGGATAATGCATTAAATGTAAAAGAGAATAAAATTAAAGGTGTTTGGGATAATATGAAGGAAAATTGGTCAAAAAGACACTATTCATAGTGTCCCATTCTATTTTCCATCAATAGTATATAGTTATAATAACCTACCGTATAACAATTGACCAAACAAAGATTTTGGGGTTGGAGGGACGAGTAGTTAATACACATAGAACGAGTAGTAAATTAGGCAAAATTAATTTAGAGGTTTTCAATGAATTCTCAAAATACAAGGGGATGGTATATATATTATGAAAATCCTTATTGGAGGTGTTCGATTATTACCCCAAAAATTATAAGCAACTAGCTCTAAATCATTTAAGAGAAATTGTAAATAGTTGAGAGAAAATGAGTTGAATTTTAATTAAAATTGAGGTTACATTTTACTTTGGAATAGGTAGGAGGGCTAGATGGATGAATTATTATTTAGAGCCATAAAAATATACTTCCTATGTACACCCTATACCCCTCATAATGAAAGAATAAGGTACATAAGAAGAAAAAGGCTTCCTAATAAATGAACTTTAACATCTATTATACTTAGCGAATGATAAGATGAATTATGTTATGGGTGTAAGTTAGCTACTTGTGGTCTATTATATACTGTATATTTGTTTATTGCCTTTCAAGAATATATATATATATATATATATATATTTCCGGTTTTGTCATGGAGATGTTTTGTTAATTCTGCTTCTATTTTATATGCAACAGACAGAGAAAGAGCAAATGAAACAGCAACTGGATGAGCTTAAAGCAGAAAAGGGAAGCTTGACGCAGGAGATCGAACATCTGAGAGGGGAAAATGCTACAATGAATCAAACATTGGAGTCCAGTGCAGAGCATATGAGGGTAGTGGCTACAAGCCATAATCAGTTGAAGCGTGATTTCACTCGCCAAGAGTCATTTGTTCAGGCCCTATTATCCAAACTGGTAATAATAACTTCTTATTTTTTTATTTTCAATTTTTAACCGATTCACTACAGCTTGAATATAATGGAGGAAAAGAATTAAAAGTGTTTCAAAACTTGTGGAAGAAAGTGAATAATAATTAATTTCCTTTTCAGAGTGCTGATGAGAGCGAGATGATCATGATGGAGCAAAAGCAGCAAAGTGAAATGCTGCGGCTGAAGGAGGCAGTTATTCGCCAAGATATGACTGAAGTGGGTCACATATTTGAGGAGCTCCTAAATGAGAACAGGCGGCTGAAGAAGGAGAACAGATTTCTTGAGGTCAAAGTGGAGGCTCTTTGCGACTTCATTGCACGATGACAAACTCCAGAAATGACGAGGATTCTTCATTGTAATGCTTTAATATTTATGCTGTAAAATCTGATAGCTTGATTAGCAAGAAGAAGTTTTAGGGGCCTCTGCAATACGCAGTAGGCTTGATTTCTGTATGTTTTCCATGAATACATTATGATGTATTTATACAACTACTTACAAGCCGAAACCTAAGCTGCAAGTAAGACTCCTAGTCTGATCACAAGTGTATCTTCTATTCTAATCTAACTAGGAGTCCTAATACAATTAGTCATAGGGATGTACACGGATGTACACGAATAAACAGCTGTCTTTAACACTCCCCTTCAAGTTGGAGCATGGAGATTTGGAGTGCACAACTTGCTTGTAAGAAACAAGAACTGTTTCTTATTTAGGGCCTTTGTGAGCACATCTGCTAGCTGCAAGTTCTTTGGAGACATCTTTGAGTGATTATGTCTTTGGAGAGAATCTTCTCTTGAATGAAGTGGCAATCCAGCTCAATATGTTTTGTTCTTTCATGAAAGACTGGATTATTGGCAATATGCAATGCAACTTGATTATCACAGAATAACTGCATTGGTTGCATTTGCACAACTGTCAGATCAGAGAGAAGGCTTTTCAGCCACATAAGTTCACTGGTAGCTGAAGAAATAGCTCTATATTCTGCCTCAGCTGAAGATCTTGATACAGTTGGCTGCTTTTTGGATTTCCAGGATATCAAGCTGCTTCCAAGTTGAGTGATGTAGCCAGTGGTGGATCGTCTGGTTCTTGGACAACTTGCCCAATCAGCATCACAATGAGCCTTGAGTAGTAGGTCATTGTTGCAGGAGTACAGGAGACCTTTACCTGGGCAGCTTTTCAAGTATCTGAGTACATGCATTGCAGCATCAAGGTGGGATTGTTGAGGCTGGTGCATCTATTGGCTTAGAAGATTGACAGCATAGGTCATGTCGGGTCTTGTAATGGTGAGATATATGAGTCTTCCTATTAGCCTTCTATAGCTTGTTGGATCAGGGATAGGATCATCTTCAGCTGAGCCAAGATGGTGTTGCTGTTGGATAGGAAAAGAGGCTGGTTTGCAGCCTATCATGCCTGCATCTTTGAGAATGTCCATACAGTATTTTCTTTGGGTAAGAAGGATGCCTTCTCGAGATCTGGCAACTTCCAGCCCTAAAAAATACTTAAGTTGACCCAGTTCTTTGATGTAGAATGTGTCGTGAAGATTCTTCTTGAGCTGAGATATTCTAGGGAGATCATTACCTGCAATAATGATATCATCAACAAACACCAATCCGCGGTGAAGCTTTCTGCTGTCTTGTGAGTAAACAATGAATAGTCAGCCTTAGATTGTGAGAATCCAAAATTGAGAAGAGCTGTGGAGAATTTTGCAAACCACTGGCGAGGAGCTTGTTTAAGTCCATACAAGGACTTGTGAAGTTTGCAAACAAGATTCTTGTCTTGTGAACTGAATCCAGGGGGAGGCTGTAGGTATATCTCCTCCTGAAGATCTCCTTGTAAGAATGCATTTTTAACATCTAATTGATGTAAATGCCAGTGTTTGGCTGCAGCAATTGCAAGTAATGCTCTGACTGTTGTCATTTTGACAACTGGTGCAAACGTTTCATTGAAATCCATACCATCCTTCTGACTGAAACCCTTTGCAACTAACCTTTCTTTGTATCTTTCAACACTGCCATCTGACTTCAGCTTGATTTTGTAAATCTATTTCGAGCCAATAGCCTTCTTCCCTTTAGGTAGAGTAGTTAAGCTCCAAGTCTTGTTGAGTTCAAGAGCATGGATCTCTTCACTCATAGCAGCAATCCACAGTGGATCCTTCACAGCTTCTTGAAAATTTTATGGCTCTTTATGTGAGTCTACGGCAATCTGAAATGCCTTATGTTCCGGTGAAAATCTGTCATTTATCACAAACTTAGATATATCATAGGCCTTACCTGAAGAAGTCTGATGGACAGTGGCTTGTGGTGAACTGTTACTTCTTGGCAGATCAACCACATAGTCTTGCAGAAATGATGGGGGTTTTCTGATTCTGGTTGGTCTGGGAATGACTGGAGTATTAGTGTTTGTGTCATTGTTGGCGTTAGGGACAGGGTCTGGATCTTCAGGTTCTTCTTCTATGGTGATAGGATGAGAGATGGCAGGTTCACATTCAGGGTTTGGAGATTGTGTGAGTTCACTGTCATGGTTTTTGGCAAAAGGAAAGACATTTTCCAGAAATGTGACATCTCGAGATACTAAGATCTTGTGAGTTTCAAGGTCATAGGCTTTGTATCCCTTTTGACTCATGGGATAGCCTATGAAGACACATGGTTTGGATCTATTGTCAAACTTGTCTCGATTCCTGGCTATGTTGTGAACATAACACAGAGATCCAAAGACTTTCAAGTGTTGAAGAGATGGAGTTTTTCCAAACAGTTTCTGATAGGGGCTGAGGCCATCTAGTTTTGTTGAAGGAGTGTGATTTATTAAGTAGGTGGCAGTCAAGACACACTCACCCCAGAATTTGATGGGAAGATTGGCTTGAAATCTTAGGGACCTAGCCACTTCAAGAAGGTGGCGATGCTTTCTCTCAGCTATACCATTTTGTTGAGGGGTCTCAACACAAGAAGTTTGAAGTAATATGCCATTTTGCTGCAAGAGATTAAAGAAAGAGCCTGCTACAAACTCAGGGGCATTGTCACTTCTTACTTTGTGAATAATTTTGTCAAATTGATTTTTGATCATGGCAATAAAGGTACTGAAATGAGTTGTGATCTCAGATTTTTGTTTTAGCAGAAATATCCAAGTGCAGCGAGAGAAGTCATCCACAATTGTGAGAAAATAATGTGCACTAGATAAAGAAGGGGTCTTGTAAGGTCCCCAAATGTCAATATGCAAAAGTTCAAAGGGCTGTAAAGTGTAATTTGAACTTAAAGGAAAGGGCTTTCTGGTTTGCTTTGCTCGTAAGCAAACATCACAATGACTTGAATGTTTGAAAGACATATCTGAAAATTGAGGCATTTTGGAAAGCTTATTGAATGGCATGTGTCCAAGGCGCATGTGCCACAGAGATGAAGAATTGTTGGAGGTGGTTGTAGCAGCTAGACATGTGTTGAGGGCCTTGAAGTAATACAGTCCTCCATGTTGCTCACCCATTCCAATCAGCTTCCTCGTTGGTAGGTCCTGTAATGTACAAAAAGAAGGATAAAATGTCACAGTGCAATTCAGGTCTTTGGTCAGTTGACTAACTGATAAAAGGTTGCATTTGAATTCAGGCAAATGAAACACTTTATCCAACTTGACAAGAGGGGATAAGTTTGTTGTGCCAATGGATTTAACACTGATGTTTTCTCCATTTGGCAAATACACCCGAGAGTTGACAGTAGGGTTATATGAGTTAGTCAACAAGTGATGATTTGGAGTCATGTACTCAGATGCTCCACTGTCCAAAATCCAATTTGATGAATCTAGAGACACTTTACCAGAAAAATGTAGGTTGTCATTAGTCTTGTGAGTAGAAAGCAATGACATGATTTGCTCATATTGGGTTTGATTGATACTGAATGGAGTTGTTTCTGATCCTGTTGCTGCATTTGCCTTGAGATTTCTCTGATTTCCCCCTGACTTTCTATTTCCAGTGTCTCCTGACCTGCTGAAGCCATTAGTCTTCTGTGGTAGTCTATCCTTTCCCCACCAGTCAGGATAGCCTTTTATTTCAAAACAGTCTTCATCATAGTGTCCCAATTTTCCGCAATGATTGCACCTGTTCTTGGCCTTGTTTGGATCTCTTCCACCAGTGTTCTCCTTGATTTGTTTGGCAGTAAAGGCTGCTGCTTCTGGTTCACCCTTGATGTTCATCATTGAAGCCATTTGATGATGTTTATCTTTTATTGTAATTAAGGCATATGCCTTGCTCAAATTTGTTAGGGGCTCCATGTTTAGTATTTGAGATCTGATGGTTGAGAATTGGTCAGTGAGTCCCATGAGAAATTGATGAAGTTTTTCAACTTCTTTCTCACTTAGAGTGTTTTTGTGACAGGCACAGTTGCAGGTAGGTGCATTGGAGTAGGCCGAGAGTTCATCCCATAATTCCTTGAGTTTGGTGAAGTATTCTGTGACATTCATCCCTGCTTGACAAGTCATCATGATTTCCCTCTTTAATTCATACACTCTTGGTGCATTGCCTTGGGAAACTCTGTCTTGAAGATCATCCCAGATTTCCTTTGCAGTGTCAGCATATGCAACACTGTTTTGGAGTTCAGGTGCAAGTCCATTGAAAATCCAGGAGATTACCAAGGAGTTGCATCTCTTCTATGTATAGAAGTTTGCTTGGTCGTCTTCTGATGGTGGTGCAATTGATCCATCAATGAAGCCATCCTTATTTTTGGCATACATAGCATTGAGAAAGGCTCTACGCCATGTAGAATAGTTATTCCCTTTCAAAAGATAGTTTAGGATTGAGGTTCCTGGAGTATCCGAAGCATTGAGGTAGAAAGGAGAAGTGTGATCTGTGGTGCTCCACTTGTTGATGGAGGTGGCACCTGAACTGGTTTCTGTGTCTTTGTCTGTCATTATGGATCAAAGCTCTGATACCATGTAAAATCTAATAGCTTGATTAGCAAGAAGAAGTTTTAGGGGCCTCTGTAATACGCAATAGGCTTGATTTCTGTATGTTTTCCATGAATACATTATGATGTATTTATACAACTACTTACAAGCCGAAACCTAAGATGCAAGTAAGACTCCTAGTCTGATCACAAGTGTATCTTCTATTCTAATCTAACTAGGAGTCCTAATACAATTAGTCATAAGGATGTACACGGATGTACACGAATAAACAGCTGTCTTTAACATATGCACTCTAGTGAAGATGATGATTGATCAAAATCAGACATGGGAAGTCTTATATGATTATATACAAATGCAATTTCTGGTTGTGAATTTTCGTGATTATGACACAAGCAGGGGTGGGACCTACAATGAGGTAAGTGCCCCCATTGAAAGTTTATGAATTTTCATCGTTATATGTTGTATTTTATATTGGTTAAAGTGCACCTATGGTCCTGTAACTTTAATTATTGTACCACTAGAGTCCTGTTTTAACTTTTTGTATTAATAAAGTCCTGTTTTCAAATTTTTTTCTTCATCCATGGTCCTTTTTGACATTTTGCCCTCAATTTTTAAAATCTTGCCCTTTTAAACAATTGTAAAATATAAAAATCACCCTAACGTTTAACAAAACTTTAAATTTTACCCTCAATTTGTATAAACTCTAAAATTCTACCATAACTTTTACAAATACTTACAATTCTACCCTAAAATGTTTTCTCCACTTTATCTCACCACCCTCCTATCCACCACCACCGGAAATCTCGCCGGACTGCTGACAGCATTCGCCGGAATGCCCTCTAAGCTACGAAACGCAAGTCTAGGCGGTAGATCCGCAGCCCATGGTCGCGAATCGCCGACCAAAAGCGGCGAACCGCCGGCACAGAGCCGCAAATCGAGAGCCCATGGCCGCAGATCGCCGGCCCCAAGTCACGAATCGCGGCCCCGCGGTTTTCCGGCGGCGTCCCGACGGTGGCCCGTGGCTTTCCGGTGGTGGTGGGTGGATGACGGTTGAGATAGGTGAGTCGAAAAGTTTAAGGTAGATTGAAGGGTTTATTTGTAGAATTTTAAACTTTGAGGGTGTAAATGGTATAATAAGATTAATTCAGTTTATGTTCGTTATTGTACCATTTCTGTGAAAGGGTAAAATAGTAAAATAATCGTAAAAATGACCATGGATAAAGAAAAAAACTTGAAAATATGACTTTATTAGTACAAAAAGTTAAAACAGGACACTAGTGGTACAATAATTAAAGTTACAGGACCATGGTGCACTTTACCCATTTTATATTTATACTTATTTCATGTAATATTTTTATATACCTTCAAATTTGCCTCCACAACAATCCGCCCCTCGATACAAGGATTTAAATTTGTTAGCCAAAACCCTACCCTAAGTCTAAGAAAAGATAACCAAAATTTCATAATGTAGGGTATGATCCCCACCACAAAAATAGCGCAATTGCTTTAAAATAAAGCTCAATATATGACCCTTTTTCTAATTGTTACATCCTTTTTTGGTGTATAATCGATGACGTTTAATATATGATTTATTTTCAACATTTAATATATGATCTATTCCCTTTAATACTCTAGCGTAAAACATTAAATATTTTATATGCATATGATAATTTGGTGTTTCTAGTTTTTAAATATATATTTTAAGATTTTTTAAAGAAATTCTTCGTAACGAAAATTTGAGTCAAAGATAAATTTGAAAATCAAACGTATTCGTTTTGCTGAGATAGTGGCACTAGGTATTTGATCTTAGTTTTTCAGCAATCGTTTTAGTGGTTAGGGCCGCTAGGAAGCAAAAATCGTTGCAGCCACTTTGCACGCCCTTATGAAATGAGATTTTTTCTTGACGACCGTTACATGGCTGCTCAAAACCTTAAATTTGAATTATCTCAGCCGACTTCTCAAATCTTGGCTCATTACTCTCTCTCTCTCTCTCAACTCAAACTTTCATCTCTTTCGCTCTCTCATTCGGCTCGGTTGGGGACATGGAGGCATTGGTTGAGGCTACTGCAGGGAAAGAACATGGAGTATGTGAAGGAAGTATTGGAGGACGTGAAGGCACCAGTGGTGGACGTTCGGGTTTGAGTTTTTCTCCAGATATCGGTAGGTTCGAGTTTGTTTCCAAATCTGGATTCGAGTTTTTTTGTAGCGTAGATTCGAGGTGTTTTGGGTTAAAGATGTATATAAAATGATTTAGTTATGGGTTTGTATGAAGATGCGGGTATGGTGATGAGTGAAAATGTGTTGAAGATCAAGATTTGGTTGAAGTTGTGTTTACGGATGAATTTGTATGAAGTTTGAAGATCTAGATCTGAATTTTTTAATATATATATATATATATATATATATATATATGTGAAGATTGTCACTTTTAATGCCAGCGGTTTTCTAATGGTGTCAGTTGGGATCTTTTTTCAACATTAGCTGGGATGAGCTTCTCCATGAAGATTGGAATCTTCACCGGCTTAATTCCTCTCAACATAAGGGTTGGTGAGCAATAAGATGTGTAACAGCTTGGTGCCTTTGGTCAAGAAGGAACTCTACCATATTCAGTCCTCTTTCGACACAGGTGTACAACACAGTTTCAGATATTCAGCTCCTCTCATATTTATGGATCTCGCACAGGAGCTGAAAGGCTCATTTCTCTTGGTCTGATTGGCTTCTGAATCCAATGGAGTCAATTAGAAATTGTTAAGTCTTTCATATATGGTCCACGCAGTTAGCCTTTGCTGTAGGTGTTACTCTGTATTTATGTTCTCTCTTGTCTGTGCATAAACTTATAGGAGTTTTTTACTTGCCTCATTCTCAGAGGCAAGATTTTCTTCTTTATTCTTAATATATTTCTCGGATGCATTTTCAAAAAAATAGACAAGAAGCCACACATGTCAGAAGGAGCCAACTAGGCATACTTTCACACCTCCCTAAAGAGGTTTAAGGGCACTGTAGGTGCTGTGATGGATAGAAAATAGAGATCGACGAAGCCCGGTCCCTACACCACTGATAGCTCTAGAGGAGCAAAATAGTGTTGGCGCATCACAACAGTGCGCTAGTAGAAGATAAGCTGACCAGACCTATTCCAGAGTAACAACAGCCTACCACGCTGGTCACAAGCATTAAAAAAGAAAGAGGGTCTGTAAAGTAAATAATAAAGTACGAAAGCTAAATGAGGTGGCCCTCATACCCAAAACACGAGCCAATGCAGCAATCAAGGGTTGCCTGCTTGCTGGGAATGCCCCAACAGAAGCAGGTCCTGCTCAACCGCCTCCACTAATGATGGAGAGAAGTGCGCCTTCTTCTTAGCCCGACCGACTAACCTAACTCTTAGGCCTTGAATATGGTGCTTAACTATCTCACCACCTTGGCGACTACTCATCCTCTCTCTCATAGAGAAGCCAACACCTGGTGCAGCGAAAGGAAGATCGTCAACCGAAAAAGTGACAACATACTGTTCAGATGCCATAGACGAACTGCCCTATGTAGGAATTGTGACCAAAGTAGAAGAGACCACCTACGCCGGTTGAACCACAGGGACTGGATCATCCAAGACCTCCTCAACACGTGGCTAAGGCAGCATTTCTACCCCTAGATCGGCCACCTGCATCGGCGAACTATGCCGCGCCCCAACCACACCGGCCACCACGGTACCTCATCCAATCTTCATACGGTGGTTTACCCCCAGCAGCAGCAGGGAAAACCATTCACGTGTAACGTGATTTACCATACAACAAATAAAGCAGAAATATGCGAGCTTCTCATAAGAAAGGAAGTAAATACGATATTCGCCATCATTGTTTACCTTAAGAACCCTTCACAAAGGCTTCATGATATCCATAGTCACACGTAACCTCAGAGAAGGACGTGCATACTGAACCTGTTACACACACCCTAACTAATTGCCCAGAAAACGGACCATTGCTTCACAAAACCATTCATTTGGTACATCCAAAACATGAACCCAAAAGGTAACAAAAGATCCAATGCCGAAATTAGATCACCTTTTTTCATTAGCATCATCACAATGAGGTGATTGTCAACAAACTACGGATCTCGTTCTAATATCAGTTTCGCATGATCTGCAACGTCGAACTCCAAAAGAAAACATTAGATGAAGCTTGTGCACCCGCTGCCCAGGTGCGGAACATGACGTGTCTCAACGACAGACACTTCATGGCTACCTTGAGATGGTCCGTTCGAAAAGCCCGAGCCGAGAGGACCTTGGCTGCAACTGTAGGCAACACAACCGCCATCGGTAAGGCGCTAAGCCGAAGCGTGGTGCCCTCCTCCGCCGACAGTTGGAGATTGGCTATGTACGAACTGAGAGAATCCATCCCGAGAAGAGGAGGAGAGTGATAGCCGTAAGTACCAAACCGGAGAGAGTAGAAAACCCAGGTACGGAAACACCGGCCACATGGAGGACGATCACCGCGCCAGTCAAGGCTTGCGGAGCACGCCAAGCAACGAGCAGCTAGCAATGAGTGATTGGGAGAAGCGCTCGACACTCTCCTAGGGTTTTGTTTTTTATCTTGGGAACATTAATGTCTTTTTACCCTTTCCTTTTTGATAAGTGATGATATAAATAGGATTTGAACTCAAACTTCTACTTTATATCCTTAGAGCCAATTTTGTTAAAGCTTGGGATCTAAATATATTTTCCTATAAAATTTTTAACAAATTATTTATAAAAACAATTTGAACAAACACAAAGGAGTAGCTAGTTTTGATTATAAAAAAAATCTTTATTACAAATATAAGATACAATACTAAATCATGCAACAATGGTGTAGTTGGTGAGCAGAAGTTTAGGTTATGATTTCAAATTGTGACGAAGCACATGGTAAAAAGAGAAACATGGAATATATCATTAGCTCTAAGGTGAAGGGAAACGAATAAGAAAACGTTGGGGCCAAAGGCATGCTAGGTTAGTGGCAATTGCATCCTGTTGAAAGATTCGAGTCGACATACAAACTTAGTTAGTAGGGGGCAAAGAACGGAAGAAGTACGATTTTATAGTTACATTTTGGTCATTTCGTTTCTTTCAGTTCCAATTATAGTATCCACTATAAATTAAATTTGGGGAAAATAGGTAGCATAAATTTGAAATAGAATATTCATGTGTCACTATTATAAAAACAAAATAAAAAGTTTAATGTTCATACTAAAAGAAAGATGAGAGGTTTAAGCGTTAATTTTGAGTTTTGCTCCTTAGTCACAATAAGATAAAGTAGATAAATAATATTGAAGAATATAAATTTAATTAATCAAACTAGTGCAGACCTTAATGTTTCTTTTAATCACTAGAGAAGAAAGACCAATTTATGATGTAGATACAATACTGAAAATTTGGGAGACTGTTTTTAAAAGTCTAGAAATTAAATGATTTTGATTGCAAAAGGAGTTTTGGATAATGCCTTAAATGTAAAAGAGAATAAAATTAAAGGTGTTTGGGATAATATGAAGAAAAATTTGTCAAAATTTATCAAAAAAGACACTATTCATAGTGTCCCATTCTATTTTTCATCAATAGTATATAGTTATAATAATCTACCGCATAACCATTGACCGAACAAAGATTTTGGGGTTGGAGGGGCCAGTAGTTAGTAGTTAATACAGAACGAGTAGCAAATTAGACAAAATTAACTTTAGAGGTTTTTAATGAATTCTCAAAATACAAGGAGATGGTATATATATTATGAAAATCCTTGTTGGAGGTGTTCGATAATAACCCCAAAAATTTTAAGCAACTAGTTCTAAATCATATAAGGGAAATTGTAAATATCTGAGATGGATGAATTATTATTTAGAGCCATAAAAATATACTTCCTATGTACACCCTATACCCCTCATAATGAAAGAATAAGGTACATAAGAAGAAAAAGGCTTCCTAATAAATGAACTTTAACATCTATTTATACTTAGCGAATGATAAGATGAATTATGTTATGGGTGTAAGTTAGTTAGCTACTTGTGGATTAGGGGTCTTGTTTTGCCTGAAAGCGAGATGATCATGATGGAGCAAAAGCAGCAAAGTGAAATGCTGCGACTGAAGGAGGCAGTTATTCGCCAAGATATGACTGAAGCGGCTCGAGTTCACTCCCTTCTTATCCACGTGAACAGTTGAGGTGAGTTCTCCTCCCTTCGCGCGGACCTCTGCTTATTTGCACGAAAGTGAACGCCCTTTTTCACCACTCTTCACTTCGCATTCACCACTCTTCACTTCGCCGCTCTCGTCGTCGTCATCGTCCTGCCACCGCTGTACGAGGTATGTACTTTCGTAGTTGAAATTGTCGATGGGTTAGGTCATTTCGTCTTGCTTGAGTCTGT
The DNA here is from genome assembly GCA_024586325.1 of Stellera chamaejasme. Lineage (NCBI taxonomy): Eukaryota > Viridiplantae > Streptophyta > Magnoliopsida > Malvales > Thymelaeaceae > Stellera > Stellera chamaejasme. Next base: position 276,129 of record JANJPE010000020.1, on the reverse strand, counting down.
GTCGGGTCGCTAGAGTTCTGTCGTGCACTCCCTGGTGTGAATTTGAACTGTATCTCATGGTGCAGCACGAAAATGTGCGCAGCGCACAGCTGTGCGCACAGAGGTCCGCACATTAGTGTGCGCTGCGCACAGCATGCCGCACATAGTTGCGCACAGTAGTGTGCGCACATGGTTGCGCACATGGTTGCGACTGTGCAGTAACCTCTGGGGACTCGCATCTGTTCTTCTATCATGCGTAGTATGCCATAGAGAAGTTGGGTACTTGTTCTAGGTTTATATTCCTCTGTAATAGTTGAACTGTGGTAACTCGTGTTGTTGAGTTGATGTGTTGCATGTTTGAGCAGGCCATGTCCAGCCAGCCCAAACCCGCTGTGACGCGCGATTCAATTCTGAGCAGTATGCCACGATCCTAGCCTTTCTAGAGGATCCGGCTAATAAGATGAAAGTATTTGGTGTCAGCGGGAAGACAAAGGTTGGAGTGCCACCTCTGCGTAAGAACATGGCTTGGAAGGAGTTAGCGGCCATCATCAACAACAAATACAAGGGCAAGTTCAAGCTTGATGCGAAATCTGTGGGTGACCGTTGGCGGAACTACTTGAGCAAGTATAAAGCCGCCCGTGAGAAAAGCAACACCACTGGTTTTGGTGTGACCGAAGAAGACAGGAAGCGGAATATCCACACCATCCAGGCGAAGCTCGACTATTTGTGCCCGCATTTCGAGCGAATGCATGCTCGTTGGTGATCGGCCGAACATCGATCCTGCTGCGGTGTTCGATAGTGCGGCATCCACGCTGGAACCGATCTCAATGAAGTTTTAAGGTATGTTGAACTGTAGTGTTTAATTTGAGAAATAGTTTTGCATACCTGATGCATCCATGTTTATGACTGTAGGTACAATAATGATGAAGAGGTGACATTCAGTTTCGATGATCAGCAGGCGGACGCAGTTGTTGGCAGCTCGGGTCCTCATGAGTTCACGGGGAGTTCGTGCGATGGTGGAGTCGATGTCGAGAACGTTGTGGGTAGCAATGAGGATGACCTCTACCCATTATCTCCTCAGAAGGAAGCAACCGCAGGGCTTGACACTGAGGATGAGGTGGTTGGTACAAGCGGTAAGCGCGTTGCGCAAGTGGACATCGACGGTGGGAAGAAGTTGAAAAGGGATCGAAGGAAGGAAATGCCAAGCATCTCGGGTCGAAAAACGCCATCGCATGCCCGAAACCAATTGGCCCAGGCAATTCAAGATTGCTCATCCGCGAAGGCCGCTGCTCTTCTCACCATTGAGGAAAAGAGGCTGAAGTTCGAACAAATGAAGTGGGAAACGGAGCGCGAGGAACGCGAAGTGAGGCGCAAGGAAGAGCAGGAGCTTGGCGAGCGAAGGCGCAGGGAAGAGGAAGAGCTTGTTGAGCGAAGGCGCATGGAAGAGCAAGAGCTTGTTGAGCGAAGGCGCAAAGAGGACAAAGAGGATGAGAGAGTTAGACGTGTCGAAGAGAAGGCCGAGAAGTGTAGGGAGAGGAGGTTTGCATTGCTGCAAACCTTGATTGCAGATGGGAAGTCACCCGACGAGATCAAAGAAATGTTGGCCCTGCTTCTGTAATGAGTTTTGTAATGAATTAAGCATCTTTATTTACGCATCTGCTGCGATTGTACGATACTATTTAATTGCTTTGGAATTGCAAATTTATCGGTTACTACAGGCGTACGTTACAAGCAACTGAACTAACAAGTAGGGGAAGACAGTTCAGTAAGTCGCGCAAAATGGTGTTAACGTTTCGAAATAACCTACAAATCCGCGCATAACATTCATAGTTTAACGAGTTGCGCAAAATGGAGATAACATTTCGAAATAACCTACAAAATGGAGATAACGTTTCGAAATAACCTACAAATCCGCGCATAATGTTTGCGAGCTACAGAAGTGCACAGCAGGCAACTGTGCGCACCGCACAGACGTGCGCACAGCAACGCGCACAGATGGACCGTCATATGTGCGCGCCGCACATATCTGCGCACAACGACGCGCACAGATGCGCTCCTGCATGAAAACCGCACCCGCTACTGTGCCCCTGCGCTGGGACCGTCATCAGGCGTTGTGGGCCCTCGACCCAAGGGATAAGGGCGTCGCGCTGCCATCTTCGTTCGCTTGGCCACCGGTTCGGATTCAGCAACTGGTTGCGGCACCTCACTTGGACCGGTTGGAGGAGCAGGAGGACGAGCAGGACGAGCAGGATGAGCAGGAGGACAAGGCATGTCCGAGGAGGTGGAAGTAGGATGCGGCATCTGAGAGGACTGGCCGGGGGGAGACAGTCCCACAGCCTAGAGAATGCCACGGCCGATCTGACGGTTCTCTACCCTGAGCTCCTTGAAGTGTCCCCCCTGTGAAGGTACCCAGGTCCAAGAAAGACTTCCTAATCCCCTCCTCCACTAGCTTCTGTCTCTCGACCTCCGCGAGCTGCCTAGCCTCTAATTCTCTGACCTGAGCCTGTAATGCCGCCATGCGTTCACCCTGTACCCTATCTCTCTCCTTTGCCTCTACAGCAACAACATCTATCTTGGCACACACACCGGAAATCAGCTCCTTCACATGCGCCTTCATCTGCGTAAAAAACCTCTCAAGCTGAGATGGTGGCGCGCGTGTGGTCGTACTAGTCCCCTCACCTTGAGCAGGAGGAGTAACCGGAGTTCCCCCATCATCCTGCTCGTCGTCATCGCCGCCATCCGATGCACCTCCTACCGGAGCGGCACTTGACCCCCTTCTTGTGCCCCTTCGCCCGCTTCTGCTAGCAGCTCGGAACTCAGCAGGTATCGCATCCCGCTGAGGGTCCCCGTAGCGCCAGACGTTGGGAGGTATGGTTGGAACTGAATCTGTGTCCTCCAGCGGCACTTGTGCATTATAGCAGAGTGCTGTAATGAGCTGGGGGTATATGAGACTGTTCTTGGAATGCCACGCGCTTGAAATAATACCCTCCCATATAAGCGTCCCAACTGACGGTACCGCCCCTGTAGCAACTTTGAACAACGTGTCGATCCGCTCAATGCTGATCTGATGCGGTCTCCTTGTTGGCTGGAGGTTGGTGTGTATGATCTTGTTTAGCACCTGAAATGGGGTAGTGAGCACACGGACTGAAACAAACTTGTCCCTCCGGCCCTTAATTGCCAACCACTCAACTGGGGTGTCTGCGTGGGATATAACACCTGTAGTCCGCTCAAATCTGTGGGCTGTCACCTCAGAGGTCGTCGGATCATTCGGGATCTCAAGCAACGAGCTAATTGCAGATGGGGAGAAGTCTACCACTCTCCCTCTATTCTGCACCTCGGTTGGGTCATCGTCAAACTCCTCCTTCTCTGTAATTGCCTCGTAGACCACAGCGTAGAATTCGTTAACCAATGTCCGGTTAACCTCACGAGGTGGCACTACCAACTTCGCCGGTGGAGAGTCCGGTGTTTCCCGTAGAACGTCGAGCGCTTCGTGATGCAAATCGTACTCCTCATCGTAATCAACGGTCGGTTGTCCCGGTTGAGTCGATATCGACCCTTAGGCGTTGTGCTTAGGAATTTCCTATAGCGAGAAGGTGGCTTGGCAGGGGGCATTTGCGCAGCTCTTTCATCCTCAGAAGAAGAACTGTCCTCCAGAGGCATAGGCTCCTTCCCCGTTCGACGCCCTACCTAACAAGGTGCAACAGCACGGTCAGTTCTGAAAATGCCGTGTGCAACAATACATGGTAACTGACAAAGTTGTGCGCATAGAATTGAAGATGATGTTGTGCGCAACGTTGTGAAAACCTAGTGCACAACAGAAGTACAGTAGAGCAAGGGAGGGAGTGCGACGCGTACCTTGGCCATTGCCGTCTGTCGATAATCCGAAGCCTTGGCGAAGAGGGAGGTCGAAATCGCGATGTTGTGCGCTGCCAAAGTTGTGCTCCTGCTGTGCGAAAGGGTGGAGAAACGATGCGATGCCGGCCAGTTAAAAACCCTAAGCTATATATAGCAGTTTAAGTTCCCCGTTGTGCGCGGCGCACAACCACGCGCACAACCTGCCGCACAAATCTTCTTAACGCACAGACGATCGCACAGTGACGCGCACATGGATGCGCACACTTCTGCGCACAGTTAGTCGCACAGAGTTGCGCACAGTTGTTCGCACAGTTTTTGGTTTAACGGTTTGCATTACATGTTAGTGCTAAGTTGTCAAAAAATATATTAGTATTCAACATAACCAAAGCAGGTTTCACACAAAAAATCCTTACATCCCGTACTTGTAGCTACTTACAGAAGAACATGTTATTGAATTAGAGGAAGTACACCATTCAAATAACCCCTCTGAACGGCATAATCTTTGACTTCCTCTCTAAAGGCATTCGCGCGTTCCACGTCAGTGCCCCCCACATTCTCTGCTAAACTCACGTCTACGGGAGTCACTTCACTGAACAGCTCCTCCCATGAGTCCCCGAGATTGCTCAACATGTTGTGGAGGATGACACAAGCAGTTGCTAGTCGGATGACTGTCTGCACATCACTTGCTGATCTAATTTGCCCGCGATGTTCCCGCAAACATGACCATCTCCCTTTCAGAATACCAATGCTGTGCTCGTTCCTCACTCGTGCTTTGGCGAGTACGAAATTGAACTCTTTGTTAATCAATACGTCTGCTGCAGGTGACTTGAAGGCAGGAATAAGGTAACTAGAGACACCGTAAGCCGAGTCCCCGATCAGGTATTCCCCTTTGCTAAAGTAGTGGCTGGGGGTCTTGGACTGTAATGACTTCCTCCAAACTCCAGCATCGTGCATAGAGCCAGGTCATTCGCATGAAAACACAATGATACGTCTATCACTGTCGCAGACAATTTGCATATTTATGGAATATCTATGTTTGCGATCCCAGTAACATTCTCCATCGACAGCTGGCTTCTCCGTTAGAGGAATGGTGGTTCCATCTACAAAACCAACACAGCCTGGGAAACCCTCCACCACCATGACCTCTCCAATCTCCACTCTTCTTTCTTTGGTAGGCCACAAAACATACTTGCTGCCAATTTGCAACAAAGGCCGTCACCACCACCGCCCGTAAATGAACCATGGTTCCAACACCGAAGCCAAATAGCATTGACTGCATTGCGGTGGCTGCACCGTTCCCATTGTGTCCAAGACGCCATAGAGCAACACACACTTGCCATGTCACTGCAGTCTGTGCGCACTTGCTCCGGTTGTGAAAAATCGGACACGGTTCCAAAAGTTCAACTAATCGGAGGAACGACTCCAAGTCGCACCGAAAGTTCTGTTTGAATTCGGCTGCATTTAGGTTGAGCGCACAATTCAGCAAGAACTCCGTGGACCGTGGCGACCTAACGCGAGTGTTAAGGTAACGTGAGTTGCTGATTAGAACATAGGCATCATATAGCTCCTCAAACTTATCGTCATCCTCATCGATTCCAATAGCGATGGTCATTTGTTGCTCAACAACGGATAGAACGAGTCGGCGATCAGATATTTTCGGCATCGCTGCTTTCACTTCACGAAGAGGAAGCCAACATGTTCATCACTCCCTGCATTTCATAGAAAAACACAGCATGATATTGGTCTTAAATACTGTAACAACGTACTGTGCGCAGCGCACAGTACACCGCACAACCTAGCGCACAACGTCAAGACACGTGAAAACCATCTGTGCGCGTAACACAGCACCGCGCACAGTGTCTACGCACACGAAAAATGACTTGTGCGCGGCGCACAGATGTGCGCACAGAAGACCGCACACATGACCCCTACCTCTGCGCACAGCATCTCAACAACCAAGACAACGGACAGAGCCGAGACGCGGAAAGAGATGGGAAGACAGCGTTACATCATAACAGTGGGTTGTTGAACATACCCATTCACATGTGCGCATTTCCTCCCAAACGCAAGGCGCATTTTCTTCACGAGTCTCTGTTTCTCTCATTCCTCACATGCGCGACCTTCAAGATGACTTGTGACTAATTTCGGTTTCAAGATGACCCAAGAACAACTTAGATATGAAGAGAAGTAAGTTTCGATGAAGGGGAAGACTAATTTCGGTTGCAAACAAAACACAGGAGTTGCGCAAAAAGGAAGGAAAGTTGAGGCGGGAAACGCCAATTGTGGTGAATTCACATGTTTTCAACTTCTAGTTCACGGGGGCCTCAAACTTAACCCTCCTATTTTCACTTTTCTCACTCACCTCCAATTCACTCAGTTTTTCACCTAAAAACTTGGAGTTCACTTCCTATGTTTGAAACCCCCTATTTGAGGAGCTCCTAAATGAGAATAAGCGGCTAAGGAAGGAGAACAGGTTTCTTGAGGTCAAAGTGGACGCTCTTTGCGAGTTCGTGACAAACTCCAGAAATGACGAGGATAATCAACAACAATAATATTCTGTATAATTGCTCCCACTACTATGTTATTTTCCGATCTTCATTGTAATGCTTTAATATTTATGCACTCTAATACTGAAGATGATGATTGATCAAAATCAGACGTGGAAAGTCTTATATGATTATATACAAATACTCCCTCTGTCCCAAAATTATTGAAACACTTTCCTTATTGGGCTGTCCCTAAATTATTGAAACACTTTCCCTTTTTAGTAAACTTTTATACATGAATTTACTCAATTATCCCTCATCACTCTCTTCCATCTACCAAGTCAACTCAAAATCAGCTACACCTAAAACAGCGTACCCAATCAAAACGTTTTAAAAATAATGGGACGGAGGGAGTACAATTTATAGTTAGTTGTGAATTTCGTGATTATGACACAAGCACGGGTGGACCTACAATGAGGGCAATGAGGTAAGTGCCCCCATATTGAAAGTTTATGAAGTATAAGATATATATGCATATTTCTCAAAAGTTTAAAGTAATTTACCTCCACCAAATTATAATAAAAATTTTATTACATCTGTCTTCCTAGATTATACCTAAAAGCACTTTAACGCCATACCTTACAAACTTATCATTTTAACTATTTGATCCCATCATTATATGTTGTATTTTATATTTATACATATTTCATGTAATATTTTCATATAGCTTCAAATTTGCCTCCACAATGATTCAATATTGGATTCGCCCCTCGACACAAGGATTTAAAATTGTTAGCCAAAACCCTACCCTAAGTCTAAGAAAAGAAAACCAAAATTTCATAATGTAGGGTATGATCCCCGCCACAAAAAATAGCACCATTGCTTTAAAATAAAGCTCAATGACCCTTTTTCTAATTGTTACATCCTTTTTTGGTGTATAATCAATGACATTTTTCTTCAAAAGTGTACTCCCTCTATCCAAATAAACTGACATGTTTATTTTTCAACATTTAATATATGATTTATTCCCTTTAATATTCTAGCATAAAACATAGTAAAATATTTTATATGCATATGATAATTTGATGAATCTAGTTTTTAAATATATATTTTAATATTTTTTAAATAAATTATTCGTAACGAAAATTTGAGTCAAAGATAAATTTGAAAGTCAAACGTATTCGTTTTGCCGAGACAGTGGCACTAGGTATTTGATCTTAGTTTTGCAGCGATCGTTTTAGTGGTTAGGGCCGATAGGAAGCAAAAATCACTGCAGCCGCCATGCACGCCCTTATGAAATGAGATTTTTTCGTTCATATTGGCGACGACCGTTACATGGCCGCTCAAAACCTTAAATTTGTATTATCTCATCCGACTTCTCAAATCTTGGCTCATTACTCTCTCTCTCTCTCTCTCTTAACTCAAACTTTCATCTCTTTCACTCTCTCATTCGGCTCGGTGGGGACATGGAGGCATTGGTTGAGGCTACCGCAGGCAAGAACATGGAGTATGTGAAGGCGGTAGTGGAGGACGTGAAGGCACCAGTGGTGGACATTCGGGTTTCGGTTTTTCTCCAGATATCGGTAGGTTCGAGTTTGTTTCCAAATCTGGATTCGAGTTTTTTTTAGGCGTAGATTCGAGGTTTTTTGGGTTAAAGATGAATATAAAATTATTTAGATATAGGTTTGTATGAAGACCTGGGTATGATGATGAGTGAAAATGTGTTGAAGATCAAGATTTGGATGAAGTTGTGTTTGGCAGATGAATTTGTATGAAGTTTGAAGATCTAGATGTGAATTTTTTTAAAACAAATTAGAAAATGCAGCGCCTTAAACAATAGCGACGTAAATGTTGGCCATTGCCACTACAATTGTAGCGTAGCCTGTAGCGATGGCTGCTACAAAGGAGAGATTAAATGGGAAGTGAGAGAGTAATACTCCCTCCGTCCCAGAATTATTGAAACGTTTCTTTACTGTTTTCACAGTATTTAATCTACGATTTATTTTTATGAAATTATAGACATATGAAATTAAATAATTAATATGTTTCTCATAATTTTTATTATAATCTTTCTAAATATATTTTTATTTATTTATTTTTCACTGTTTTTCTTAGTTAAATTTTGAGTCAAACACTGCAACTTGAAACAGTAAAAGAAACGTTTCAATAATTCTGGGAGGGAGTATGTAAATTCAAGTTATCATATGTAAGTCAAAGATAAAAACAAATTGTATAGAGTGATGATTTGTTTAGGAGATTTGTGTGCCGCTTAACTTTTTCTTTTGAAGTGATGTGTTGTTTAAAATATTTATCTCAAATCTTTCTAATATTTTCTTTTTGGGTAAATTACCAATATCTATGAGTTTTAGTGAAATCTTCAGTTTGTCTCATTTATTTTCAAAAATCATCAGTTACCCCCCTGAGGTTTAGTGAAACCTTAAGCTTCCCCCCTTTATCGTTTGTGATGACATTGAGAGTTTTCGTCGTAATTTTTTATGGGTGGGGGGGACAATAAGAGATGGAAAATTGCATGGATCTCGTGGGATAGAATTTTGGGGGAAATGGGAGAATGGGGGGCTAAATGTAAGAAGTTTGTCAGCAAAAAATAAAGATCTTTTAAGGAAGTGGTGGTGGCGGTTTAGAAGGGACGGGAACTCTTTGTGGGTTAAAGTTATTAAAGCCATCCATGGAGATGATGGAGGACTTAGAACTAGCAAGCAAGCCTTTCCTTGTGGCGTTTGGGGGGATTATAAAAATTGGTAGGGATTTGAAGAAGAAAGTGATCGATTCCTCTGCTTTTAGTAGAAAGGTCCGGGACGGGTGTAATACTTTGTTTTGGTGTGATGTATGGGTAGGAGAAAATCGTTTGAAAGACAAGTTCCCCAGGCTAGCTGCTCTAGAGTCTGATGTTTTGTGTCTAGTTTCAGAGAGAGGTGAGTGGAGGGAGGGAGTTTGAAGGTGGCGGTGGTAATGGAGTAAAGCCACCACAAGTCGGACGAAGATGAAGTTGGATGAGTTAAATGTTCTTCTGGATCATTTTTCTATGACTGCAACTGCTCGAGATACTTGGAGCTGGCAATGGGATGCTTATGGAGTCTTCACTGTTTCCTGTCTCTCCAAGTCCGTAGACGAAGTAACACTCAAGTCTCCGGTGGTGGGTGCTCAAACTCCGTATAACTCATGGCTTCCCATCAAAATCAACATCTTTACTCAGAGCTACTCGGGACTGCCTTCCTTTAAAGGTCCAGCTCATCAGGCGTGAAGTGCAGATCGATGCTAACGGGTGTTCGTCCCGCAGTTACGCTCATGAAACTTCTGCTCATGTTCTTTCCTCATGTACGGTGTCTTTCACACTTTGGCTGAAGGTTTTCCAATGGTGTCAGTTGGGATCTTTTTTCAACATTAGATGGGATGAGCTTCTCCATGAAGATTGGAATCTTCACCGGCTTAATTCCTCTCAACATAAGGGTTGGTGAGCAATAAGATGTGTAACAGCTTGGTGCCTTTGGTCAAGAAGGAACTCAACCATATTCAGTCCTCTTTCGACACAGGTGTACAACACAGTTTCAGATATTCAACTCCTCTCATATTTGTGGATCTCGCACAGGAGCTCAAAGGCTCATTTCTCTTGGTCTGATTGGCTTCTGAATCCAATGGAGTCAATTAGAAATTGTTAAGTCTTTCATATCTGCTCCTACTCTGCGTTTATGTTCTCTCTTGTCTGTTCATGAACTCATAGGAGTTTTGTACTTGCCTCATTCTCAGAGGCAAGATTTTCTTGTTCATTCTTAATATATTTCTCCGGATGCATTTTTCAATAAAAATAGATAAGAAGCCACCCATGTCAGAAGGAGCCAACCGGACATACTCTCACACCTCCCTAAAGAGGTTTAAGGGCACTATAGGTGTTGTGATATACAGAAAATAGAGATCGACGAAGCCTAGTCCCTACACCACTGACAGTTCTAGAGGAGCAAAATAGCGTTGGCGCACCACAACAGTGCGCTAGTAGGAGATAAGCTGACTAGACCTATTCCAGAGTAACAACCAGCCTACCACACTGGTCACAAGTATCAAAATAGAAAGAGGGTCTGTAAAGTAAATAATAAAGTACGAAAGAAAAATGAGGTGGCCTTCACACCCAAAACACGAGCCCATGCGGAAATCAAGGGTTGCCCACCTGTTGGGAATCCCCCAACAGAAGCAGGTCCTGCTCAACCGCCTCCACGAATGATGGAGAGAAGTGTAACTCATCCAATCTTTATACGGTCCGGCAGCAGCAAGGAAAAACAATCACGTGTAACTTGATTTACCATACCACAAATAAAGCATAAATATGCGAGCTTCTCAAAAGCAAGGAAGTAAATACGATATTCGCCATCATTATTTACCTTAAGAACCCTTCACAAAGGCTTCCTGATATCCATAGTCACGCGTAACCTCAGCGAAGGACCTGCATACTCAACCTGTTACACACGCCTGGCCGATTGCTCGAAAAGCGGGCCATTGCTTCACTAAACCAGTCAATTGGTACATCCAAAACATGAACCCAAAAGGTAACAAAAGATCCAATGCCGAAATTTGATCACCTTTTTTCATTAGCATCATCACAATGAGGTGATTGTCAACAAACTACGGATCTCGTTCTAATATCAGTTTCGCATGATCTGCAACATCGAACTCCAAAAAAAAACGTTGGGTGAATCTTGTGCACCCGTTGCCCAGGTGCGGAACATGACGTGTCTCAACCACAGACACTTCATGGCTACCTCGAGAAGGTCCGTATGAAAAGCTCGAGCCGAGAGGACCTTGGCTGCAATTGTAGGCAGCACAGCCGCCATCGGTAGGGGGCCAGGCCGAAGCGTGGTGCCCTCCTCCGTCGACAATTGGAGATTGGTGATGCCCGAACCGAGAGAATCCATCCCGAAAAGAGGAGGAGAGTGATAGCCGCAAGTACCAAACCAGAGAGAGGAGAAAACACAAGGACGGAAACGCCGACCACATGGAGGACGATCACTGCGCCAGTCGAGGCTTGCGGAGCACGCCAAGCAGTGAGCGGCTAGCAATGAGAGATCGGGAGAAGCGCTCGACACTCTCCTAGGGTAAGTGATGATTGGGAACATTAATGCCTTTTTACCCTTTCCTTTTTGATAAGTGATGATATAAATAGGATTTGAACTCCAAACTTGTACTTTATATTCTTAGAGCCAATTTTGTTAAAGCTTGGGATCTAAATACATTTTCCTATAAAAATTTTAACAAATTAGAGTATTTATAACAACAATTTGAACAAACACAAAGGAGTAGCTAGTTTTGATTATAAAAAAAAAAAAATCCTTATTACAAATAGGGTCAGACGGTCAGTTCAGGAGGAGAGGGGAAGAGAAAAAAGTATCCGGAAATTTTTTGAATGTCAAATAAAGCCTTGCTACTGGTGGTGAAAGTAGGACAAAATTGACAAATTAGTGTAAGTCTAGTTGGCCTTGATATTATTAAATGCTTGTTTTTGGTTGAAAGTGAAAGTGGGTGAACATATATCGTTGGCATCGAACGATCACGTCTGATCGGCGCGGCCCACATCGGCTATCTCGCGCGGTGTCACAAGTCTCGGCATTATTACTAGTGATGAATGGACCATTCAATGCTTAATTAGTGGGTGTGTTCGTAGACAGTAGTAGTGTGTTACATTGAAAATGATTTTAAGTATAGCAACAGCAAGCATGACTGCAGTTTCCACGAAGCTTCCTAACACAACGCCAGCATTAGTGCAACGACTAATAATACTTCAATAGGGCGCTTGGTTCATGGGTTTAAAAAATTCATGGAATTCATGAATATTTTCAAGTATGGCCTGTCTCTGAGCCCTCCTCCCTGGCGTGCGACCTGTGTACTGGTTACAGGTGGTGGTAGTAGGCGCATGTTGGTGCCATCCTTTTCTAATTTTATGGCATGGCTAAGTCGGACCTTGCCCTGCCAGGGAGAATGAGTCTTATGGAGAGAGGTTGTTGGGATGTGGAGCTTCCCTTGGCAATCTTTCCTTATAGGATAGGAGCTTCGACAGTGGCTGTGCTCTTCTTGGTATGAGAAGTTCAACTTTTGGGTCTTTTTGTGCAGGAAACCATCTATGGCAGATGTATTGTGTGACATCACATTTTCACCCTCTGATATCACCGCCACCCCACCTTATCATCCTACCTGGCCGCTTTTCTTCCTAGAAAACTACGCTCCTCCTGCCCCTAGCTTTCGGCACTATGACCTATCTCCACCTCAGATCTGGAGTGTGACGGTCAGCCTCCTGGATACTAGATCTGAGCATGGTTTTAAAAACCAGACCGAAAAGAGAACCGTTCGAGCACCGGTTCATGGTTTGATCGGTTCAACTGTTTGGATCACCAGTCCAACCGGTTACTTTTTTAAAGTTAGTATTATAACTCATTATTTAGAATTATCATGAAATAATCTAAATATGAAATAATAATGCACATTTTTTATATTAAAATAATAATTTAAAATACAAATTACTCATTTTATAAGACGGAAAACAATATTCTATATTTTAATTAATTGTGTCATTGGAAATAATAATTTAAAATAACTGAAAATTATTTTGTATATTTATATTATAGTTTAATAATGTTTTAAAATATATTATGAGAAAATATTAAAAAAATTAATGTGTTAAATATGAATTTATAAATAAATGTGGAATAAATTAAAATTAATGATAAAAATTTGGGAGTTTTTGACAGCAATTTTTTAAAAAAAGCAAATAAAAAATGGAATCACCGGTTCTTTCGGTTCTCGCCGGTTTAACCGATTTTTCCCGGTTTTGACCAATTGCTTCAAAACCGAAAACCGGACCGGTTGGCTAACCGATTCGACCGGCCGGTCCGGTTTTCAGAACCATGGACCTGAGAGAGGAGTGACGACCATATACTAAATATGTGTAGCACACTAAAGAGTGTGCATGGGCGGCGTAGTTGATACTACATTGGCTACTGAGGATACGGCAGCAGTGTTTTCCGCAGTAAAAAGTGGCGTAGTTCATTGCCTACCGAGGAAACATCAATAATACTTATCGCGGCCTTACTTCGGCTACGACCGCTGTAAACTTTTTTATTAATTAAAAAAATGGTGGATGAATTCAAATGAATATTTATCCGAATTCATAACCAAAACCCAACAAATTTAGAGTCAAGAGCACAACCACTGATTTCTCTCACGATGGTGAAGCTCCGCCGGGTCCTCTACCGTCTTGGCCTGACTCTTCGCATCTTGGATCGATCTTACTCCTCTTCACCGTCGCTCAACTCCAGCGACCACCTTTGCTATTCAAATTGAAGCTCCAACTATCCATTTTTAAACCCCAAATGCCAGCCCTAATCCTTTCATTTCTAGCTCCTAAATTTGTTGCAGCTAACTTGCCGGATTCTCCCCCCCTGGAACTCTCCTCACAGAAGAACAAAAAAGGATGAAGAAGAATGGTGAAGCTCTTCTCATTGAAGATTTTAAAAAGGATGAAGAGGAAGCGTGCAGCGGAACTGAAGAAAAAGAGGAGTTGAAACTCTAAAAAGATGGTGCCTCAATAAACGCCCACTGTACCATCAATTGCACCATTTACTGAGCAAAAAGATCAAAGATTAATTAAGTATTAATCATAAAAATTTAACAAAAAAAAATGAAAGTACGTCGGTATAGATGAGGTATATATTTTTTAAGTTCAACCAAGCAGGCGTTTGAGATGATTTCTGAAAATTGAATACAATGAGAAATTTTTAGGGATTTTTTTATTATATTGTATTTTATTGGCTAACTCAGGTAATGCTATGTCAGGTTAATATGTAGTAGATTAGAGTGAGTCTTGCTTCTCTCCATTTAATTGGAAGAGCAGTGGATGTGGACACCCATAATTCCACGTGGTTTCAAATTTAAAAAATATTCAATCCGTAATTCACAGAAAATAAATCTAATTCACTAGTGAATTAAATTTCTAATTCACATTGTGAAAGGTTTGAGACACCTATAAAAAATAGTAAGAATTAGTGGTGAATTTAACATTTCTTTTTTCCTGTAGATAGAGACCGGCGAGTCGTAGAGGAGGAGCAAAAGGGATGCGAGTTGACCGATTGTTGGAGTGCAAAGAGATGGTGGACCACCGTACTCGCTTTATGCAAATTTTGGAGTTCCAGAGTGCCGCAATGTTGAAAAGTACCTTGGGCTTCCTACTTTTGTTGGCAGGAATAAGAAAATGACCTTCAATTATATTAAAGAGAGAATTGATCAGAAGACTCGCGGCTGGTATGCGAAGACTTTATCCAGAGCAGGTAAAGAAGTACTTATCAAAGCTGTTGGTCAAGCCGTTCCGATTTATGCTATGAGTGTTTTTCATCTAAAAGACAACTTATGCTCTGACATGGAAATTGCTCTTGATGTGGTTGTCAGAATGCTCTGATACCAATTGATGTGATTCCGGGAGGGTATCCTGGAACACGAGGAGCAGATCTAGCCAACAAAGGAGCAACACGGGGTAGGTATGATTGATGAGGCGGAAATGTCAACAGGTTGACAGATCCGAAATGCACAAAGCAAAGCGATGCGGAAGCTTGTGAAACGAACGGATATGACCGCCAACTCCTCATGGATCCTTGCCCAGGCAAAGATGGTGTTATGCCTTTGGCGACTCCTCCTTCTTGATACCGAAAAAAGGTCCAAGACAAAGAAAGCCTTCGTTGCCAAAATTGAGGGGGAATGATGATGGGGCCAACACCTCCTTATTCTAATGAGAAGGCAATATTGGTCTTAGTAGACTTGTAAAGAAAACTTAACAAGAATTGAGTGGAAAATGTAGATAGGTTGAAAAGAGAATCACTCTCAATTTCAAGGAAAAAGGTGAAATATATTGGATGTTCGAATTGTCTTGCAAACTAACCTAGACCTCCTTTTATAGGACAAGGAAGCTAGACATCCAAATCAATTTACAAGTCCCTTCATCTCCACTCTTAATGATGGAAATTAAAAGGAAATGTAAATGTGAGAATTTAAAACAATTATTTCTAAATTTATTCTAGGCTAGTTAAGGGGTAGAACTAGCCAAAATATATCTAAAAACTGAAATAAAATGATAGAAATTCGACTTGGAAGATGAGGGATGAGTTTTGGTCAATAAATGAGGAGTTAATGATCCTCATTTAAGTGATCTTGATGGAGGGGCTTCAAGGCTTGTAACTCCTTCTTCACCAATGGTTTCTGGATGATTTTGGATGACTCTTGAGTCCTCAAGGCTGTTGAAGTTCGTCCTTGATGAGTAGTGAACAGTTTTAATCCTTTGAAGTGCATTGAATGCGCCAGCTGGTGTCTCAACAGGTTGAGACATTCGTATTTGATGCACTTGGGCCAAATTGTCATTTGGTTGAGCCCAAACCGAAATGTTGAAATTTGTTTGCACAATTTGAGAATTGAGTTGGCCCAAATTGAGGAGTGCTTGCACTTTTCCTTCATCTTTGTGGATATCTTCACTTTGCTCCTCACACTTTGCAAAACTGTGCATCAACAGGTTGAGAGCGTCCTTAGCCTTCTTAGTCCGGCTCCTTGTCATAGGTTCATTGAAGGTGGAAGTGTCATAAAAGTCAATGACCTCTTGTTTTGGCATGTGAGCTCTTGGATCCTCAAGGTTGCACATGGGTGCAACTAGATCACTTGTCGGTTTCGCGTCAGCTCTTAACAAATTCTATTGGAACCACGGCTGTAGCGGAAGGGGTATTAATTGGATGAGGTGGGATAGACTTTGTCCGAGCAAGAAGGAAGGAGGCCTTGGATTCCGGAACCTCTCCTGTTTTAACTTGGCTATGCTTGCAAAACAAGGTTGGAGAATTCTTAATGATCCACATTCCCTATCCTCTAGAATCCTAAAGGCAAAGTATTTCCCTAGATGCGGCTTCATGGATGCGGTAGACAAAACCAACTCCTCTTATACTTGGCGTAGCTTGCTAGCATGAAGAGATATCCTTCAGTTGGGACTGAGGTGGCGGATTGGTGAGGGCTCTCAGGTCCGCATTTGGGGAGACCCTTGGCTCCCGGGTGGTGCTCTTTTTATGCCATCAACTCCCCCACGCATCTTAGATGATGATGATGCAAAAGTGTCCGAATTGCTACTGCCAAGAGATGGTGGCTGGAACTTACCTCTTCTCCGACAAATCTTCAGTGCGGAAGATGTAAATTTAATCACTTGCATTCCTAGAGTGGTGGACGCAGGAGATGACAAACTGATTTGGCACTACAATGGAAATGGGATTTACTCTGTTTGCAGTGGCTATCATACTAAGATGCATCATAACAGGTTGGACAATGGTATCCCATTAGTAGAAGACAAACTTTGGAAGGATATTTGGGGTTCGGAGACACTCAACAGGCAGAAGAGCTTTGCTTGGCAAGTAGCTCATGATAGTATCCCCACTCGGATGAACTTAACGGTTCAAAATGCGGTTGACATCACCATTTGTCCCGTGTGTGAAGCGGCTGAAGAAAGCACAACTCATGTTCTTTGTAATTGCGCTTTTACCAAGGAAATCTGGGCTGCTTCTTCTCAGTATTATGTGATCAACCAGCTGCACAGCAACCCAACAGTGTGGCTCAGCCGAGTTCGCTTGGCAACCCCAGACCAGGGTTGGGCGAAATTCATCATTACTGCAGATCTTCTGTGGAAGAACAGGAACCAACTGGTTTTCAAAGGCAAAGGTGCGACTAAGGACGCCATTGTGTGGAAGATTCATCAAAATATCATGGACTACAGGTGCAGACCAACTGCAAATACAATGCCGTATCGACAAGGTCTAGTCTGGACAAAACCTCCCCATGGGTGGTTCAAAGTTAACACGGATGCCGCAAGTCGAGAAGATGGTTGGCTAGGGTTGGGAGTTGTGGTACGGGACCAAGAAGGCTCTATCCAAGCGGTTAGAATGAAAAGAATTAGAGGACCAAGTGATGCTTTTTTCGGTGAAGCAAGAGCTATTCAGGAGGCCGTGGATCTTATTACTACTTTGGCCCTACCAAAGTTCATTATTGAAGCTGATGCTCTCAATGTTGTTAAAGCTATAAACTATAACTTGGAAGGAGAGTCGGAAGCGGTAGGAGTTATTCGCCATATTAGACGGTACTTGGTGGATAAGAGCTGGTGGCGCGTGGACCATGCTTTTCGAGAAGCGAACACAGTGGCTCACGATCTTGCTCGACGAGCTCTTATGTTGGAGAATCAACAGACTTGGGTGGATGCCCTCCCTCGTTTCCTTCAGGACCTAGTCCTCTATGATTATGTTTCTTGAAACCCTTCTCTCGATGTTGTTCTCTCCTCTCTCCCTCTTCTTGCCCCCACTGGGCCTTCGGGGTTTTCTACCTGGTATCTTTCCCCGATGTTCTTTAGGTTAGCGAATCCAGGCCTAGGTAGTTTTCTTTTTTCACTAAGATCGAGAGTTGTGTTTCCCGGGTGGGACTCTTTTTTGGGAGTCCCTTTCTTCATCAAAAAAAAATGAGGTAAATTAGTTGAATTAATAAGGGGGTTCAAACTTAAGGGGTATAAAAAAAATTCGATGAATTCTCGGGTTGATCACCGGTGAAAAATTGAAACACAGAGGTTACCCCTTCAAACTAAAAATCAGTCCACCCTACATGTGTGGTGCTTGCGTAATTCATAAGACGTCAGCAAAAACAAGTAGAAAGGCATGTGAAGCAGGAGACATGTGGGGGGTGAGGATGGCATCATGGCTGAAAGGTGGGGTCATGGTGGGGGACAAGGTGAAAAAATTCACATTCACTGGTGAATTTCGGTTACTCACGTTGGTGTGAATATGGAGAGGTCTGAAAAACTTATGAAAATCACTGTAAGAAAGGGAGGTGATTTTGTGTAAAATTCATATCACATTTCTCAATTTTGAAACCCACTAATGACTAAATCACTAAGAAATGATTGGATGTATTATTCTTCTACCCCCACTGCTCCCTCTCGCACGATTCCTCGCGCTGAGGTCCCAGGAGCCTAACTTATCCGTGCGCCTATCGAAATGATCAACCATGTCCTGACATATGATTTTATATGTAGAGTAATAATTTAGCAATTTTATATAGACCACAATGAAAGTATGCGGCACGCTGGCACCCATATCGATTGATGTGTCCTTTAAAAGAAAAAATTGGATTTTTTTATATAGATTATAGAAAAAATGATGTGAAGTTTGTGATAATAAAGAATAAAATGAAAATTGATTTGATAAATTAAAAAAGAAAAAAATAGTGAGAGACCAAAGAATATAGTGTCTGTGTGCTGAGCATCCTCTAACAAAAAAGAGTCCATTTATTTATCACATATATGGAAAAATACTCATCTAAGTGTATTATTAATTAACTAACTTAACCAACTAATTAATAAATTAAAAAATTAAAACACCATTTATAGATATTTATTAAGAGAATAAATTTAACATTTTTATAGTGTGTGTTTTTCTACATATATGATAAATAGACACCTATCTAACGAAAGGTAAGGTTCATGTGTTAAAATCAAGCGCGGCGACTGCTCTTTGCACAACTACTAGAGCGGCATGCATGTGATTTACCCAATTTCACCAACTTTTATCAGAAAAAAATCAGTTTTTTCTCCCACTCCTTTGTTGTTTTCTCCACTCTTTCCGTTGTTTTCTCCTTCTTTCCCTTTCATAACTCGACTTTATTTTTCAAAATCTTCTACCTTTTTTCCAAAATATCTTGTAGAAAACACACTTGCCTCTAACGTTTCTTTGACAATATAAATTGTTACTGTTGATACTGTTGATGAATAATGACATATTAAAAGGATAATTTATAAATATATACAATTTTATGTGTTGATTAATTATAACGCTATAACAAAGTATTATGGATAAATCGGATCTCTCTAATGAGTTTGAGTAACCTCCATCTAATCTATTATAATTTTATTTATTGATTGATTTTTGTTTAGTGGTCTCATGAGGACACTTGTAGAGGTCTTGAGTTCGATATCTCCTATTCCCTTTATATTAAAAAAAAGAAAGATGTTGCTGACCGCAGATACTAGATCCCTTTCAAAGAAAATGAATAAAGCACTCAACAAATAGCTATATCTCGAAAATGTGATACAGGTTTCAAAGAGACCCAGTAGTTGACCCATAACTATTTTATTCAACGATCTAATTGATGTCCTATACAATGCTCTACTTTTATGGTTATATATATACAAGTGTGACCATAGACCAAGCCGGCATGGGAGGAAAACAGTGCAATTGAATAAACTAATTAACCAGATTAATTCCGTAGCAGGATTTTCCAGCAAGAGAGCTCTACATGGCCTCCACCTCAATTGCTCCCCGCTCCGGAAACCTTTCAATCCAACGGCGGATGACACCGAAGCGGCGAAAACACCAGGTGCTTAATTCATTGGATTAACTCAAGTCATTTCTGTGATTAAAAATTTAGAAAATTCATTGAAATTTATGCTTTGATGACGGTTTTTTTAACAGAGGAGTAGAGGGATGAGGGAGATTGAGAGGAGGATTGAGAAAGTGAGGAGGGAGATGAAGGGAATAGGAGAAGAACAGAGGAAGATAGGTGAAGGGCAAAGAGAGGTGCGTGTGAAGTCACAAGTGTTGGCTTTAGAGTGCAGGAGGCTGAGACGTGAGGCGATGCCATCTTGAAACGGAGCGCTTTGTGCAGCAGCGCCTTGCTCTCATATTCGCCATCCTCCGAGCCAGAGACACTAATGACACCGCCACCGCCGATGAGTTGGTTATGCGCCTCCGGTAATTAGTCTCATCCTCTCCTCTTCTATCATTATTAAGAATCTTATGAAAATAATTCTCCGTAATCTTTGAATTCAAAATACCAATAATGGCTGGAGACTATGGGTAGACATTCTTATAATCCACAGTATTAGTACGTTTCAAAATTACAATAAAGCCCTCAAATTTTTATAAATTTACAATTTAGTCCCTAAACCTTTGAAGGTTTACAAAATGGTACCTGACAATTATACATTTATTCTTCAACTTTTTTAAAATGTACAAAAGGATCTCTGTGATGTTTAGTCCCTATATTGTTTTTATAAAAGTTACAAAATGGTCATAGTAGAATAACAAAATCCTCCAACAAAACATAAGATTGTGACTATACCCATTCTTAACGAGAGTGAGTTGAACCAAATATTAGATGTTAAAATTTTTCAATCTATGTATTTATATTTATCACATTTTTACATTCCACGGATTCTGAGAATTCACAAAATGAAAACCACCCCTTAAGATTTTTCCCTAATCTACAATTACCTCTTGACACTTCAGTCCGTTCAATTCCCTAGTCTAACGACCCTCCACATTTAAATTCTGTACAAATTTACCCGCAAAGATTGCATTTGTTTGTTTAGAGTTAAAAAGTTTCAAATACCTCCCGATAACTGAGAGGGGTTTATCTGTAGGTTTAGATAAGTAAGGTTTAAAGGGATGATTTTATGTTAAAATAAATTATTGAATGCTCGTGTTTTGGTTTTTCATCCTCCTTTTCCGATTGTTTTGCAGTGAGCTGATAACAAGTGACAAGGAGCTCCATAATTGTGCCTTGCGGACTAAATCACACTGAATAATTAATCGTGTATTATTTATTTATTATGATCAATCGATAAGAAACATTTGCAATTGAAATTCACTCTTAAGTTGAGTTAATTTAAGTTTGTTGTGAAAGTTTGTCTGTTATTGATGTTTGGCGACGTCCTATTTTCCTAAATCATTGTACTATCTTATTCTGTTTTTGATAATATATACATGAGTTCCGCTTCTAAAAAAAAGTTGATTGTGAATACACCGAATTCTAGAGTGAGTAGCAAATGGCTTCAATTTTATTCTATCCGTCCCTCAAAAATTAGTGCGTTTCTTTTTTGATGTGAGAGATTCAAATTATTACTAGAAAGAACTAATTAAAAAAATTCAGAAAAATTATATTCAGAAACTACACACATGCATCTAAATTATTTGACTTTCTTTGTCAAAATGTTGAAGACATAAAATCATAAACTAAATGCTGAAAAAGAAACACACCATTTTTTTAGAAAGAGAGATAGTTTGTTATTAGCCTCAATATGTTTTGTGCATATATGAAAAGATTTCTCTATATAAAACGTTAAATGCAGCTAGGGTTTTCCCTTTTCCTATTGCTTCCTCTACAGTTTGGCTTCCCTATTGTGCTGTCGCTTCCTTGCGCCGCCGATCCTAGGACTTGGTCCTCACCTCGTGCGCATTGGTTTTGCTCTTCAATGCAAGACAGTCTGCGCCGGAGTTAGAGGTCCGGCTACGGCCCTCCCATCGCTCTCGCCTGCGCTCCTCAAGCCACGACTAGTAGCCTGTCATTCGTCCTTCTCGATTCCATAGATACGCATATGTTCCTCTCATCTCACGTGCTCGCCCAACTCCCCCCAGGCTGGCATGCTTGGCATTCTAAACCTGTGAGCTCCACCCAACTGACCTAGTCTAAGCGGTGGTGCGTCAAGGCATGCTCATTGGCCTAGGTTCCTCTCTTAGAAAGCCGTTGTGGTTTAGTCCTTAGTCCTTTGTGCGCGTTTGCAGCTGGCCTGGCCTTAACAGCCCTCTGCCCAGTGGGGCAGAACCAATTTCCTCCCCGCACTTGGCCAGCAAGTAAAGCTCACAAGTGGGCTCAGACAAATGGTGGTGGGGATGGTGTGGTGTTTTCGCCTACTGTAGGTTTGAGCCATGACTCACCCTACTAGGAGATAGGACTTCGTGCTTTCTGAGTGATAGTCTCGTTCTTTTACGGTCCGGACTCTCATATGCTGGATGGAGTGACTTGGTGCTGGAAACGACGATCGGCTGCTACAGAGTGAGCTGCAAAGTGTGAAACAGAGTACTCAGGAGCAGAGAGAGGAGTGGTGGTGTGTAGATAGGGTGTACCTTTCCCAAGTCTTCCTTTTATAGGCGGTCTCGAGGTCGTGGACGTCCCATGACCTGAGGTAGTGGGGTGGTTGCCCCTGTTTCCGACTAATGGAGAAGGTGGAGTAGTGGCGAACGTGGGAGGTTTGTACGCATCGTGGTGGTTAACCGTCACCAGCTGCCCTACTTTAATCGAGGGTAAGTCATGCGGGCGATCCAGCTTCGCGGAGGCGAAGGCATGGACTCGCATGTTGTCGCGAGTCTCCCATGCGAGGGAGTGGCCTCGCATCCTGCGATGTGCCCCGAGAGGGCCCTGACGAATGTGTTAGGCCTCGCCGAGAGGCATGGTCTCCTAGATGTTGCGGAGGCTTAGGCCTCGCGCGGAGGTACGGTCTCGTAGATGCCACGGAGGGTTAGGCCTTGCGAAGAGGTACCATCGTATTATCATACTGGCAGGAAAATACTACCCTGATATGGGTTTGACTGACAGGCATGGGCCAAACCCAATTAATACTCCAAGTCAAAGGCCCACTCAAGTGGTGTCAGACCAACACTGTTTGGAGGAAATGTCAATCCCCAAAATCCTGGAAGTCAGCAATCCAGCATGGGGGGAAATCCTACCAGCACTCTACCCCAGCATGGGGAGAGACCTGGCATCACCCCATGGGGTGATGCCAACCAAAAATAGGGTAAGAGCTACACACCCACATTCTCCTCTTTTCTGCACCTGAGAGTTTCCTTAATTTGTCTTGATTCTTTCAGGTCTTGGTAGCAGTTCCGTCACAGCTTCCACCGCAGCAGTATCACCGAACGCCATCTGTTGGCTATCATTAGGGTTCAAGGTATAAATGTTAGGATGGTAAGAGTTGGGATATAGATATAGGTATAGTAATTACCCTTAAAAGTTTAATGGTTAAGTAATAAGTTTAACGGTCAAGGGGATATTGGAAATGTAGAGGAGGTAAACTCAAGGTTTTTCCACATTACGAATCGAGTTTAACCCCCTTGCGGCTCTGCCCTCGGATGAGTTTAAACCGAATGGATTCGAACTCGTGATGTGGAGTTTCTCCGAGAACAGGAGTGTCTAATCTAACCGACTGACCTACTGCCGTTCGAAAAAAAAGGTTTTCCAAAACTTCAAGTTTTTTTGTAGTTTCCCATTTTACTATCATTATTTGAACCGTTGACTTCCTCTATTTATTGTGATAATTAATCAATCAATAGTTCTTTTTAGTAGAGAAAATGTTTTCAGTCATTAAAAATATACAAATATGTATTGAACATGAAGCTCAACCAGAAACAACATATATGTATTGAACGAGTGACCTAAGAGCTTAAGTCATCAAAATATATATATATATATTAGAGACATTACTAATATGGAGACATAAATTTATTTCCAAAAATAGATAATAGTATATATAAAAAAAGAATTAGAGACATTACTTCCTCCGTTACAAAATGATCTAGTCGTATTCCTTTTAATTTGGATTGTTATAAAAAAATTTCTTGTCTCCTTTCAGGGGTGGACCCTCCATGGGGACACATGCCCTTAGTTAAATTTTTATAAATTATGATTATAATGATAGCATTTTCCGAGACCATTTTGTTAACATGTACATAGTTAAAGGGCTAGCTGTTATATAAAGCAAAAGAGAATGCTCCGTCCGTGCGTGTCGCATTTGTCACCCCCAAGGGGAAATATTGGATAAACTGCATTTAGTGTCTAAAACTTTGTATATGTTTTATTGAAGTACTAAAACGGTATATTTTATCTTACAAATCTTAAAATTTGATAAAATGTTAAGAATTAGTCATAAAAATTTATAATATTTTCATCAAACAAATAAGAGTGCTAGTATTTTATAAAATAAGAATAATACAGTATTTTTTACTAAATTAAAAATAGTTAAAATATTTCAGTAATTACTTTAAATTGCTTCAAAAAATTACTTACACACTTTTAACTTTTAATTAAATTACGAATTTATAAGCTTGAAATTTAATAATCCATATGGTTAAATATTATCTAGTGCAACAACCTTCCCTTACACACTTCTTTTTGTAGCTTTTATTTGTTATTACAAATATATTTTTATATAAAAATTATTGGAACAATGGGTATATAATGTGAAAATCTGAAATTACATATTTTCTTCTAAAAAAAACTTAAAAATAAGAAAGAAATTGTACCCTCACAACCTAAAAATTCTAGATCCGCCATTGCTTGCCTCCTTTAAGCAAACATTTTAACACTAATTTTATCTTATTAACTTTTTATTTCATTTTCCATCAAAAAATTACTTTTATCCTGACGTATCAATACTTATAAATCTTCATACCGCATCAAATATTTTAATCATTTTGGGACAAAAGAGGGAGTAATTCTTGTTTATGGCAGTGTTTAGTCCGTGAATTTCTAAAATTTATAGTTTTTTATTTTCCCAAATGTTTAAGCCCGAGAAAAATGGTGGGACCGTGTGAAATAGAGGAATAGAAAAGCTACAGCTACTAATATGCCTCTTTTAAAAAGAAAGGGAAAAAACAAGTTCTGTATAATACTACCCTCGTACCCAGAATTATTGAAACGTTTCTTTTACTATTTCAAATTGCAGTGTGATTCAAAAATTAACTAAGAAAAACAGTGAAAAATAAATAAATAAAAATATATTTAGAAAGATTATAGTGAAAATTATGAGAAATATATTAATTATTTAATTTCATATGTCTATAATTTCATAAAAATAAATCGTAGATTAAATACTGTGAAAACAGTAAAGAAACGTCTCAATATTTCTGGGGTGGAGGGAGTCTTTTTCTACAAGTTTCTACCAACTTATGGTGACAAATAATTGAATTTTGTAGCTTTCTTCAACGGGAAGCTGCTAATTGTATTTGTAACGCCTATATATAAGACTTCCATGGATGGGAGGAAAACAGTGCATTCCAATAAATAAATAAACAAGAGGAACTTTGCATGCAATAAGGAGTTTCCAGCCATAGCTGATTAATGGCATCCCCTGCTTTTCATTACCGTGCCGGAAACCTTTCAAAGCAACGGCGGCCGGGGCTTAAGCGCCTGTCCTCCGCCTTGCTCAAGGCCAAAGTGCGCCGAAAACAACAGGTCTGTTGTCAGAATTATAAACAAGTTGATGTTAACTTGCTTCGACTAAATTGATTCTTACTGTAATTTATTACTTGTGATATCAACAAAACGTGGAACAGAGGAGAAGATCAGATACGATGGAGATTGAGAGGAGGATGGAGAAGTTGAGAGAGGAAATGCGGGGAATCGGAGAAGAACAGAGGGAGATACGGGAAGGGCAGAGCGAGGTGCGGGTGAAGTCGCTGGCGCTGGCTTCAGAATGCCGGAGGCTGAGACAGGAGACCGATGGCATCTTGAAACAGAGCGCCGCCACGCAGCAGCGGCTCCGTCTCATGTTTGCTATCCTCAGAGCCAGAGACGCCGGCGACTCTGCTACTGCAAACGACTTGGCGCTGCGCCTCCGGTTCGATTCGTGATCCCAAAATTTAAAAAATATTATGATATTTTCTTTGTAATTTATTCTAAAATTGCATGTGTATAAGCTCTGAATTCTTAAGATGCACCAATTTGACACACGTGAATTAAGATCTGCGTGCGAGGATAATGAGGTAAAATATGCATAGCATAAAAACAGTATTTTTTTTTCAGTGAAATGAAAAAGTAATGCATGCATGGTAATAAAGTAAAACTTATAAAAAGTTTATATAAGTGGAAGTTTATCATTTGCTTTTTTTATGATAACTTAAAAAGTAATTTGTAAACGGAAAGGGAGTAGTAAATTTACTTGAATTGTGAATGAATTACAACATTTTTTTATAACATAAATGACTTAATTCAATGAATTATGCATGTTACTTAAGTCATTTTGGGCTTTACTTCCAACCAAATAGAGCATAAACGTTTTCGAAGTTGTGTTTAATTGAGAAAGATAACTAAATTAAAAATAATATAGTAACTGAGATGAAGAAAAGTTTCATCAAAATAAAACTTAAAAAATATTTAAGAAATTCACAATTAGAAAGAATTTACAATTTAAAATAGGTGGAAGACGTAAAGCTTTCGTTCTTTCAATATACTCTATATGTCCTCAAAAAATTGGTGATTTTCTTTTTTAATATTGTAAAAATCATTAAAAAATATGAAAAAATATATCTCTTTGCTATCACATTAATCTATAATCTTCACTTAAAATATTTGATTTTACATATCAAAGTCTTCACTTAAAATAAGAGATCAAATTTTGTAAGTGTTTATCGATCCGACGAATCATTTAGTGCTAAAATGGATAACTTAATTTAATAGAGTTGTATTTCGTTAGTACAAGTCTTTTTTTTACGATTATTCTAGATGCTCATCCTTTGGGATATATAGCAGACTAATAATTAATGTAGATTATTATTCGTCTTATTATCCACGTGTTTATTTCGGAACGTATATATATTGCAGTGAGATGATATGATCAAATTCAAATCACAAGGGCGCTCCATAATTCGATCGGCCTTCGAAAAGGAACTTAATTTACGTCCCCAGATGTATCAATATAATTATAGACTTCTCCCTATGAGTCTCTCAGCTTCTCTGTCGTTTATTTATCAACTAGTATCTTGAAAATGAGTCTCCATTAAAATATAAGTAAATGATATAGTTATGGTTGTTCAACTTTGTTTACTTATATGCAATACAACCTCTAATTAAAGTATCGTGTGCACACACCATGTATTTTTCAATAAGTAAATGATTAGTTATGGTAATTGTTCAACTTTGTTTACTTATATGCAATACAACCGCTATAGGCAGCAACTATAGTAGTGGTTATGATTGCCACAATCTTATTTTATGGAGACAGTATCCAAATTCATCCGAATCTAAACGGGGTAACTGCAAATGTAGTCCTCTAAGTTTCATTTCTTTAACGATTAAGTCTTATATATTTCTAAAATAACGTCTACTCCCGAATCTTTTCGTCTTAACATCCCGTCCTACAACTTACATTGTTTTAACAAGGAAGTCCGAAATGTTTCGACAAATAAACGATCAAGTCCAAAATAGTATCAAGTGTTAATGTTCCTGGATATTGCCTTTTTGTTTCTCTCCAAGAATAGCATTATTTCTATCATTTTCATTTTTTTTTATCAAGTGTTAATGTTCCTGGATATTGCCTTTTTGTTTTCCTAGATTACATTTGGTATGACAGTTAAGTTGGCTAAAAATGAATGTTTTGAAAGCTAATAGACCTAAAAGTGCACTTAATTAGGAAATTGGTGGTTTGAAAACCTACCTAAAAAGTTGTAAATGTCACGCATATTGAGAAAATCTTGTTAGTAAGGCAGTTATAAAAGCCCTATGAGTCAAACAAATGTAAAGTCTTGTAGTCACGCTAGTTGTGTAAGACCTGTGAGTGAGGCCAAACTTTTTAATGGAGTTAAACTCTCAAGTTGGACCGAAGCTCTATAATTCATAGTGTGCATTACGTTTGCTCCACTCTCTTTAACCCTTGGTACATCTTACTTATGCACTATTGTGATGCGCCGGTACCATTTTACTCAGAGAAAGCATGTCAGAGGTACCGAGAGCAAGATCTAGATGTGTTATCTATGCACAGTCCTTCTAGTGCTTGGGAGCCTTCTGAGACATAGTAAGATCTACGTACCAATGGTTCCTCCTTGGCTTTATAAGCAACCATCGTGCTATATGGGTCGATATTTATTTAGTTGGTACTTCTATGGCTTGTTTTGTAATATGTCATTATTAATAAAATAAGTCTTGTTTCAAATTAAAAAGTTTTTTATTTTGTCTTTCCTTAGGCTGAGTCTATCACCTACGCCACAACACCGTCGGCCTATCTTTTCACCGATGTCCCCGCACCGCCCGATCTACTTCATCAACGCCTTTTCAGATGTTAGAAAAAGCATTTTTGAATTTTTTTGAAGTGTTAGAATTTCATATCTAAGATTTTGTTTATTTAGTGTTGAGAAAAAGAAGGTCTAGGTCATTTTCTTTTCTTTTGGTTTTGTGTTCATTTTTTGTTTTTGCACATTAGAGTCATTTCCAGTTGTTGGTTCGAGAAGTGGAAGAAGACCAATATGAATTTGTTCTTCTTTCGATGCATTTTAAATAAGTTTATGTAAAATAGAAATTAAGAAATGGGACTGTGGACCTGGGGCTGCGGAGATTTTGCTGATTGTTGATTTAGATATGAAGAAGATTTGCCAGAGTAGTGAAGGTCAGAGAAATTTGTGCTGCCAAATCGGTATACCTAACTCATCATGCTCACTATACCGTGATAATGGTGAAGAGGCCTAAGATCAAACATTAAGCAACACGTTCAATATTGTGCATATGAACAGTATACTGAAACTACATGGTTTTTTAGCTCAGTATAATAATTGTAATGCCATATATACATTGTCCATTACGCATGAGCTTGTTTCTGCCATGCTCCCTGCAGCATTCATCAATTGTGGTAATGATTGAGGTGCTTCAAATCCTGATCAAACGAATGTTCTGTAAATTTGCCTCTTCTATCAAATTTGCTTAATCATGACAGATTTGTTATGTTAAAAAAATAAATCTGGAAATGGGTGATATGAATTGGATGAATTCATGAGTTTTTTTTCTTTTTTTAAATTCCGAAAATAACTTATTTCTGCCATGGACGCATTAGCTAGTTTTATCATGGACGTTTTTATTGCGGATTATGTTATGGCCTTCGCCGCATTACGTATTATGGTTTTGTTGCGGCAAGGCGGCAATAAGCCCTGAATCATTTAGGTTATCGACCAGTCAGGAGTCCGCACACAACCGCGCCTTCTCCTCTTCCCTCGAGTCTCGGTTCCATATATATATTAGTTCATCGTCATCATCTCTTTTCATGAAACTCTACCTTAGTCTGAGTCAAATTTAAATCAAATACAACAATGTTGACATTTTGGTATTCGAACCTTATCCCTTTGGTTATTTTTATGTTTAGGTCATTTTAGGTTCTTTCGATTTTCGAGTCGTTTAGGGTTCGAGTTATTTCGGGCTTCTGGTCGTTTCATGTTTGAGTTATTTCAGATTTGGGTTATTTCGGGTTTGACCTGAATCGTGTTTGTTTCGTTGACTTTCTTGATCATCTCGAGTTCATGTCGTAGGTTGATCAGGTTGGATCAGTGTTTGATATCCCTAGCTACTGAACAGTAAAAAAATTAACCGTGTTGATCTAGCATGGAACGAGTCATCGATTTTGAGGACTAAAGTGATAATAGTTACATGGTCGAGAGACTGAGTCACACTAAGTTATAGTTGCTGGACTACAATGCACGTGTCACTATAGTTCAAGGGATTAAGAAATAATAATGTCTTTCTTTCACCACTTCAATATGTAATATTTTCAAATTTCACCATTTTCTTCAACCTATTTTATTTAGATTTCCAATTCTATGACTTCAATATCTCATATTTTAAATTTCACCATTTTCTTCAACCTAATTTCTTTATTTTTTGAACTTCTCTCATACTTCATTCACCCACAAACGATAGAACAATTGACTCTGAACGGAAATTAAGAAATTAGTCTTTAAGGTTTAGATAATAAAGTAAAATTATATAAGAAAAAAATAACTTTTTGAATGAAAAATTAGAATAATGGACAATAAGGTAAAATGATCCTGAAAATTTCCATAAGCTTAAAAGTTTCAACCTTCAGAGAGGCATGTAAGAATGGAACAACAAAACAAATTAGGTTATTGGAAAAGTAACTTTTTTGGAGCCGCCACACTTTGATACACTTTGATTTCTCTCCTCTGCTCTCATTTCTCTCTAGAGGCATGGAGCCTTTTCAATTCAGTTTCCTTCTACATTTCATCTCTAATTCTCTCGCACGTGATTCTCTTCCCTTTTGCAATTGTCTTTGCGCTTCTCTGGTTCTCTTCTTCTACAAGTACTTGCTTCTTCTCCAAGTTTTGACATTAACGCTCTCGGAACTAATCTCGATGGCCTCCAACTATCTCATGAGGAGGAGGAATCGATGAAACCGGAAGGATTGTCGACGATGTCGACGGCACCGACACTGATGGCTAAAGTGCTATCTGTGCGGCTCGTTCGAGAAGAGCACCTGGAGACCGCGTTTCCTCCGACCATGTTTTAGTCATCGGAGAATGTCTTTCTGCTGGAATTTCAGTCGAAGAATCGTGCAGGAAACCATCTCTGGCAGGTGCATTGTGTAGGCGTATACCCCGAGCCGCGTAACAACCTGAAGATGATGCAGATAGCCTATCAGTTATTTGAAAACCCATTGTGGTTTAGTGATGGTCCTGCTATGAAGATCTGGTTCTGCACCGTTGTAGATGGTCTCTTGGAAGCACCTCGTTGGTCGCTCCAACTATTATCTATCTTTATTATTGTTCCGTTGTTTCATTCTTGTTCATATTTAGTTTTGTTAGTTATGTTCAGGCTCTATGTTTCACCTGCTTTTACCCTATTATGTGTAGGGGACTTTAACTGCTCGATGCAGGTTTTCCATGCCTTAACATTAATGTTGATGGCCGTCAGGTCCAATATACATAAAAAGCCTACCAAAAGGCCCAAACAGTAGTCCAAAATAAGGGCCCCATTAAAAATTTCATAAACCAACACAAGGACATCGCCGGACATAATGGACCCGAACATACTAAGGAAATTCCCAGACTATACTCCCGAACGTATTAATGA
The DNA here is from genome assembly GCA_024586325.1 of Stellera chamaejasme. NCBI lineage: Eukaryota > Viridiplantae > Streptophyta > Magnoliopsida > Malvales > Thymelaeaceae > Stellera > Stellera chamaejasme. Next base: position 245,134 of record JANJPE010000020.1, on the reverse strand, counting down.
CACATGTTCTTCTGACACGCTATCACACTATATTGGGATATTACAATTATACCACTCTGACCTTGGACTATAAATACATTCATTATCCACACCTAAAAGAGTAACGTTTAACAAAAACTCTCCACTGTCGTCGGAATCTCCCAATACTCAATACAAACAGAGGACCCCCTCTATTTCTCCTTTATTTCCCCTCTCGAATTCCGAATTAACCCAATGACGTCCAATAACGTCAGGACACGTCAGCATCACCAAAACGTGGTAGCTACTCAAAAAAATCCGCCACTAAATGGCGCCGTCTGTGGAAACCGTGGTGGTCCCCAGAACCAAGTTCATTCAACGGAGTGTGGGGGTCACTTCCGTTCCCACCTATCCAGACCAGAAGGGGAAGGCTCTACCGACGGCCGCATGACCGATCCCAATTACCAGAGTTCCTCTGAAGAGACAACTCACGGAGCCACCTCATTACGACCGGCCTCTAGCCTCCGTCGGAGCGACATCTGACAACTAGACTCGGACCTTGTCCGGGCAGTATGGGTCGTACTCCAGGAAGAACAGAACAGCTGACACAGCCAGCCTGAACGATCCCACAGGCCACGAGACTAACTATCACGGCAGATCACCCGATCGTTGAAGCAGGTGACTTGCGTCGCGACAACCTACATCTCTGGACCGACAAAGCCGACAGCGGTCCAGATCCCCAGGGAGCACCGAAGAGAACGGCCCCCAAGACCCGAGAGATTGATAATTGGTGACCCTCGGGACGATGTTATCCAACAAATACTACACCGTTTGGAACAAGTTGAGAGGAATTTGAGCAGGCCAGAACCCAAGTACGAAGCGACTCCCGATGATGGATCATTTACCAGCAGAATTCGGGACAGTCAGATGTCCCGGATGTTCAATTTGCCTCACCCATTGAAGATCTACAAAGGTTCGGGAGACCCTGATGCTTTCATCCGGAAGTACAAGAGGGCAATGGAGCTGAAGGGGGACAATGAAGCGGCCTTATGCAAATGTTTCGAGGTAGTTCTACAAGGTCCGGTTTCAGCTTGGTATAATTCTCTTCTCCCGGACTCCGTGTCTTCATTCAGAGACCTGAGCACCAAATTCACCACCCACTTTATTGGATGCAAAAGATCAGCCAAAAGAGCCATACAGATGTTTGACATCAAACAAAGACCGAATGAAGGCATTCGGGAATTTGTCGAAAGGTTCAATAGGGAAGCGGTACACGAATCAGATTTGGCGGATAACATCCGGATCATGGCGTTCACAAAGGCGCTCCTCCCAAACTCCTCAGGGAAACGGTTTCAAAGGGTTTCCCGAAGATTAACCTGAGGGAAACGGTTTCAAAGGGTTTCCCGGAGGTTAACCTCAGGGAAACGGTTTCAAAGGGTTTCCCGGAGGTTAAACTCAGGGAAACGATTTCAAAGGGTTTCTCGGAGGTTAACCTCAGGGAAACGATTTCAAAGGGTTTCCCGGAGGTTAACCTCAGGGAAACGGTTTCAAAGGGTTTCCCGGAGGTTAACCTCAGGGAAACAGTTTCAAAGGGTTTCCCGGAGGTTAAACTCAGGAAAGCAGTTTCAAACGGTTTCCGGAGGTTAAACTCAGGGAAACGGTTTCAAAGGGTTTCCCGGAGGTTAATCTCAGGGAAACGGTTTCAAAGGGTTTCCCGGAGGTTAACCTCAGGGAAACGGTTTCAAAGGGTTTTCCGGAGATTAACCTCAGGGAAACGGTTTCAAAAGGTTTCCCGGAGATTAACCTCAGGGAAACGATTCAAAAGGTTTCCCAGAGATAGTATTCTGGAAGATGTTCTGAATAGCCCAAACATAGTATTACGGGAGAAGGTTCAAAAGCTCGAACAATGTCTTTCGGGAAGAAGATAAAAACCCGAACATAGTCTTTTGGGGAGGCTCCACAGACCCTGACGTTGTGCCGAACGTCGCCCTTCGAAAGTCAAATTATTTAGAAAAATTTGGACTCTTCACAGTCGGCCAAATTACTAGGGGGGACTTGATGTCCGCCATGCCCAATCTACATAAAAGGCCTACCAAAAGGCCCAAACAATAGCCCAAATTAAGGGTCCCATTAAAAAATTCATAAACCCGCACAAGGATATCGCCGGACATAATGGACCCGAACATACTAAGGAAATTCCCAGACTATACTCCCGAACGTATTAAGGACACATGTTCTTCTGACACGCTATCACACTATATTGGGATATTACAATAATACCACTCTGACCTTGAACTATAAATGCATTCATTATCCACACTTAAAAGGGTAGCGTTTAACAAAAACTCTCCACTGTCGTCGGAATCTCCCAATACTCAATACAAACAGAGGACCCCCTCTATTTCTCCTTTATTTCCCCTCTCGAATTTCGAATTAACCCAATGACGTCCAATAACTTCAAGACACGTCAGCATCACCAAAACGTGGCAGCTACTCAAACAGATCCGTCACTGATGGCCGCCATGCCCAATCTACATAAAAGGCCTCCCAAAAGGCCCAAACAATAGCCCAAAATAAGGGTCCCATTAAAAAATTCATAAACCCGCACAAGGACTTCGCTAGTCATAATGGACCCGAACATACTAAGGAAATTCTCGGACTATACTCCCGAACGTATTAAGGACACGTGTTCTTTTGACAGGCTATCACACTACATTGGGATATTACAATAATACCACTCTGATATTGAAGTATAAATGCATTCATTATCCACTACTAAAATGGTAACGTTTAACAAAAACTCCCCACTATCGTCAGAATCTCCCAATACTCAATACAAACAGAGGACCCCCTCTATTTCTCATTTATTTCCCCTCTCGAATTCCAAATTAACCCAATGACGTCCAATAACGTCAAGACACGTCAGCATCACCAAAACATGGTAGCTACTCAAACAGATCCGCCACCAAATGTGTATGGGTTCGGCCTTTCTTTAATTAACTACCTCTTTGCATTGTCAAAAAAAAGAGAGAAGCGTGTTAAAAAGATTACAATGGAATGTCAAAAATTAGTGATTCTTGATCATGTGCGGTATTTGGGGATGCATGGAGTAGAACGCTTGGAGTGGGGGGCTAATGATATGTTTGTGAGTAAAGGATGCTTGGTGGGTGTAGGGCTAGTCTCTTCCTCTTTTTGGAGCTGTTTGTTTGTGTGCTTTTTCTTGCTGCGGGTCTCAGGTTTTATGGTGTATCTTTGATCTCTTTTATTCATCTTGTACCTAAAATCATCTCTTGTATAAAGGGTGTATTGTTTATGAGTTTTTTAAAATAATAACAATAACCCATGTTGCCTTTGAAAAGATGATATTTTTACTATTTTGGAATAATTTTTAGCAAAAGCCATTAGGGACAAAGTTGTTAATAGTTGAAAGTTTGATGGCTTTGATGTAATTTTTCAAATATGTTTTTTAGGGATTTTAACAATACCATGTTATTTAAGAGAGAGTTGGTGATTTTACGATGTATTTTGAGGATTTTTGGTGAATTTTCAAAATTACTATTCATCCCTAAACCTTACATACACCATCTCCCATCTTGTGGCGCTACCACATCACCCACATTGGGGTGACATCACCTTTTCACCCTCTGATATCACCGCCACCCCACCTCATCATCCTACCTGGCCGCTTTTCTTCCTAGAAAACTACGCTCCACCCGCCCCTAGCTTTCGGCACTATGACCCTATGTCTGGAGTTTGACTGTCAGCCTCTTGCATACTAGATCTAAGCATGGTTTTAAAAATCGGATCGGAAATAGAATCGTCCGAACACCGATTCATGGTCTAATCGGTTCAACTGTTTAGATTATCGGTCTAATCGGTTACTTTTTTAAAATTAATATTATAACTTATTGTTTAGAATTATCATGAAATAATCTAATATGAAATAATAATGCACATTTTTTATATTAAAATAATAATTTAAAATATAAATTAGTCATTTTATAAGAAGGAAAACAATATTCTATATTTTAATTAATTATGTCATTGAAAATAATAATTTAAAATAACTGAAAATTATTTTATATATTTATATTATAGTTTAAAAATATTTTAAAATATATTATGAGAAAATATTAAAAAAATTAACGTGTTAAATATGAATTTATAAATAAATATGAAATTTTTAATTTTGAAACCTTTATTTTAGTATTTTAGGGCTGATGTATTATTCTTCTACCCCCACTGCCCACTGCTCCCTCTCGCACGATTCCTCGCATGATTAACCACGTCCTGACATTTGATTTTATATGTAGAGTAATAATTTAGCAATTTTATATAGACTACAATGAAAGTATGCGGCACGCTGGCACCAATATCGATTGATGTGTTCTTTAAAAGAAAAAATTGGATTTTTTAATATAGATTATAGAAAAAATGATGTGAAGTTTGTGATAATAAAGAATAAAATGAAAATTGATTTGATAAATTAAAAAAGAAAAAAATAGTCAGGCACCAAAGAATATAGTGTATGTGTGCGCTGAGCATCCTCTAAAAAAAGAGTCCATTTATTTACCATATATGTAAAAAAACACCTACCTAAGTGTATTATTAGTTAACTAATTTAACCAATTAATCTAATAAATTAAAAGATTAAAACATCATTCATAGAAATTTATTAAAAAGATAAATTTAACATTTTTATGATGTGTATTTTTTCATATATGTGATAAATTGACACCCACCTAACAAAAAGGTAAAGGTCATGAGTTAAAATCTCAACAACAAGCGCGGCAACTGCTCTTTGCACAACTACTAGAGCGGCATGGTGATTTACCCAATTTCACCAACTTTTATCAGAAAAAAATCAGTTTTTTCTCCCACTCCTTTGTTGTTTTCTCCATTCTTTCCCTTTCATAACTCGACATTATTTTTCAAAATCTTCTACTTTTTTTTTTCCCAAAATACCTTGTAGAAAACACACTTGCCTCTAACGTTTGACAATAGGGGCCTTCAAACATAAGACAGGGAGGGAAAAAAATTGGTGATTTTTTGGTGAATCACAAGTGAAAAATATAAAACACTTGTTTTACCCCTCAAACTACATAATATAAAAATTTGGGGACCACTCAAGAGGAGAGAGTGAAAAAAGGTGAAAAAGATTCGGGCAGTACCAAAATTTGGCTCATGCATGCCACGTGTCCGCTGGTGAGAGGGGAACAAAAATTTTCAGCGTGAATCTCGCTTTTTCACTTCCAGCGTGAAAACCAAAGGTCCGAAAAACTTAACACTCACGCATGAAAAAAATGGAGGTGAATGGAGAAAAAATCATCTCACAAAACCCAACTTTGAAACCCCCTAATATAAATTGATCCCATGAACCCGTCCGTTTAATTTTCCATAAACTGTACTGTTGATACTGTTGATGAATAATGACATATTAAAAGGATAATTTATAAATATATACAATTTTATGTGTTGACTAATTGTAACGCTATAAAAAAGTATTATGGATAAATCGGACCCATTTAATGAGTTTGAGTAACCTATTGATTTTTGTTTAGTGGTCATGCTCATGAGGACACTTGTAGAGGTCTCGAGTTCGAGTCTCCGGTATCCCAATCCCCTTTATATTAAAAAAAAGAAAAAGATGTTGCTCTAATAGTGTAGGACCGCAGATACTAGATCTCTTTCAAAATGAATAAAGTATTCAACAAATAGCTATATCTCGGAAATGTGATACAGGTTTCAAGAGACCCAGTACTTGACCCATAACTATTTTATTCAACGATCTAATTGATGTCGTATACAATGCTCTACTTTTATGGTTATATATATACAAGTGTGACCATAGACCAAGCCGGCATGGGAGGAAAACAGTGCAATTGAATAAACTAATTAACCAGATTAATTCCGTAGCAGGATTTCCCAGCAAGAGAGCTCTACATGGCCTCCACCTCAATTGTTCCCCGCTCCGGAAACCTTTCAATTCAACGGCGGATGACACCGAAGCGGTGAAAACACCAGGTGCTTAATTCATTGGATTAAGTCAAGCCATTTATGTATGTGATTAAAAATTTAGAAAATTCATTGAAATTTATGCTTTGATGACGGTTTTTTTAACAGAGGAGTAGAGGGATGAGGGAGATTGAGAGGAGGATTGAGAAAGTGAGGAGGGAGATGAAGGGAATAGGAGAAGAACAGAGGAAGATAGGTGAAGGGCAAAGAGAGGTGCGTGTGAAGTCACAAGTGTTGGCTTTAGAGTGCAGGAGGCTGAGACGTGAGACTGATGCCATCTTGAAACAGAGCGCTTTGACGCAGCAGCGCCTTGCTCTCATGTTCGCCATCCTCCGAGCCAGAGACACCAATGACACCGCCACCGCCGATGAGTTGGTTATGCGCCTCCGGTAATTAGTCTCATCCTCTCCTCTTCTATCATTATTAAGAATCTTATGAAAATAATTCTCCGTAATCTTTGAATTCAAAATACCAATAATGGCCGTAGACTATGGGTAGACATTCTTATTATCCACAGTATTAGTATGTTTCAAAATTACAATAAAGCCCTCAAATTTTTATAAATTTACAATTTAGTCCCTAAACCTTTGAAAGTTTACAAAATGGTACCTCACAATTATACATTTAGTCTTGAACTTTTTTAAAATGTACAAAAGGATCTCTGTGATTAGTCATAAATTTTTTCTAAAAGTTACAAAATGGCATAGTAGAATAACAAAATCCTCAAACAAAATATAAGATTGTGACGATACTCATTCTTAACGAGAGTTGAACCAAATATTAGATTTTAAAAATTTTCAATCTATGTATTTATATTTATCACATTTTTACATTCCACGGATTCTGAGAATTCACAAAACGAAAACACCCCTTAAGTTTTTTCCCTAATCTACAATTACCTCTTGCCACTTCAGTCCGTTCAATTCCCTAGCCTAACGACCCTCCACATTTAAATTCTGTACAAATTTACCCGCAAAGATTGCATTTGTTTGTTTAGAGTTAAAAAGTTTCAAATACCTAGTAAAACTTATGTAATTTAGTTCCAGCAGTTAACCCAATAATTAAATATATGTCATGAATGGAGATATCGGTTTTTGGAGTTAATTATAGGCTTCGTTTAATCTAAGGAGGAATAGAGGTTCCCGATAACTGAGAGGGGTTTATCTGTAGGTTTAGATAAGTAAGGTTTAAAGGGATGATTTTATGTTAAAATAAATTATTGAATGCTCGTGTTTTGGTTTTTCATCCTCCTTTTCCGATTGTTTTGCAGTGAGCTGATAACAAGTGACAAGGGAGCTCCATAATTGTGCCTTGCGGACTAAATCACTGAATAATTAATCGTGTATATTTATTTATTATGCTCGATCGAGAAGAAACATTTGCAATTGAAATTCACTCTTAAGTTGAGTGAATTTAAGTTGATTGTGAAAGTTTGGCTGTTATTGATGTTTGGCGACGTCCTATTTTCCTAAATCATTGTACTATCTTATTCTGTTTTTGATAATACATGAGTTCCGCTTCTAAAAAAAGTTGATTGTGAATACACCCAATTCTAGAGTGAGTAGCAAATGGCTTCAATTTTGTTCTATCCGTCCCTCAAAAATTAGTGCATTTTTTATGAGAGATTCAAATTATTACTAGAAAGAACTAATTAAAATATATTCAGAAACTACACACATGCATCTAAATTATTTTACTTTCTTTGTCAAATTGTTGAAGACATAAAATCATAAACTAAATGCTGAAAAAGAAACACACAATTTTTTTAGAAATAGAGATAGTTTGTTATTAGCCTCAATATGTTTTGTGCATATATGAAAAGATTTCTCAATATAAAACGTTAAATGCAGCTAGGGTTTTCCCTTTTCCTATTGCTTCCTCTACAGCTTGGCTTCCCTATCGTGCTGTCGCTTCCTTGCGCCGCCGATCCTAAGACTTGGTCCTCACCTCGTGCGGTGGTTTTGTTGGCTACAGACAGAATGATCTCTGCCTTCAGCATTGGTATCATCCTAACAATAGACCTACACCTCTTTTCCCAAATCCCAACATTATAAATACCCCATTCAATGCCCACTAGCTTGTACCCCCTCCTTCGGGACGGAAAAAAAGAATAAAATGAAAATTATAGTAAATATTATAATAATATTATAATTTTCTAATTAACCAAATCACGGTAACAAAAGTCATAGGTAAGAATTAGAATAAAACAACAAATGTCATCAAACATAACACAAAAATCATTGTAAGTCATGTTTAAACATCAAATGAAATATTATTATAAAAAATCAAACAATGTTACATGTTTATTAGCCAAAGCAAAGTAAACTGCAATAGTGACTCAAAAGGTTAAATATACGATCATCATCACATCGGCCATCGTAACAGCCTCATCCGAATTTGTTATAGAAGATATCGAGTGTTGATGCACTCCAATCTACAAATACATGTCACAAAAATCAATTAAATATTGAAATATCTTCAATCAAGTAATAGTTTATAAATATATGTACGTACGTGTCATCTATATCGGTGTTAACATAACGCACGCCGTTATTCCCCTTATTGTTATTAGACGATTATCGCAACTTCCGGTCTCTACAACAACCAGCAACTATAAACGTAGACAAAAAATTAGTAAACAATATTACATCAATGTACTAAAGTTAATTAACCATCAACATTCAAAATACCGAATACCTTTTGATGTGTTATCACCACTTCTATCATCTTGATTTGCTAAACGCGTTTAAGAGGCAATATTAATTTACCCCGTAAATGTCGCCGCATTCAGAAAGATAATTAAGTTTATATACGCATTTAGAAAATAAATCATTTACAAAAACACATCCAACTAAAATAGCTAATGTGGCATAGCATACCTCTTTGATGATTTCTATTATCTCCCGACTCTCAGATGCAAAATCTATTTCAGAGTATGATGTGACCGTAAACCCTGATCGTTTATTTGTAATATTAAAATCAGTCACTTTGATATCAAAGGAGAGCTTCATCGCTTTGACACTTTCAAGTATCTTATCCAATTTATTTCGTCCATCGTTCTGCACAAATATATATATATATATATATGTACAATTTAAGTTATCATGAGACCATTAAGATCATAATATCAAACATCGTAAAATATACGACTTACCCTTTTTTCGTAGCTCGCAAATGTTTGCGTATCACAATGGAAAAGGCGAGCCGCCACATTATCAAACATAACAAACTTTGATTCGCCTGTATGGTCACCAACTATCATCTCAACTTTATATCTAACACAAATATTAAAAAGTGTCACTCGCAGCATAAGTTCAATCCAATGTTTGTTTGTGAAATTATAATACACATGTTAACCAATGAAAGCTTACCGATGAACGATCGAACGAATCGTTGAATTGCACGATTTACAGAAAATCAGCACTGCTTCGAACACTTTTCGAGAGCACAAACGACATGCTAAGTACCAAAGGGGATAATCCTCCTTGACACACAATATCATAACATTGCATCGAAAATTTCTTATCTGCATAGAAAAATATATTTAATCAAACAAATATAATGATAATTATAAAATAGATAAAGAACGAAAACGCAAACATACATGGGAACGACCATATGATCGAATGGCCTCAAGTTGCCGCAACAATACACGTTTCACCACGGGTCCACATTCACTTGCCGATTTAGTTCCATGTTCATCATCAATTCGTATCGTGATAGCGTCCGCATTAACAACAAACCTGAAATGCATACAATGTTATGCAACATTAGATTTGATAATTAGTATCTAATTTAGCAATCAACTTAAACCAATATAGTAAAAAATAATACAAAACAACACGTACGAATCACGAATCACGTAAACTTCCTAATGTCCACGTTGACGTATATTTTCGTCCCACATGTTGCAGACAATAGATAATTGTCTAGCAAAATACACGAAAAACAAACATAAGAAAACTAAAACTCATGTTTACCCAGATACAATAAAAAGTTTACGTCAGTTCATTGAATTAAATGTACGAAATTAAAAAACACGTACCTCCGTACTTTTTAACATACGTCGTCGTTACAACCACTATAACACATGTCTCTAAATCAACATGTATCATATCTGCCAACATTTTAACCAGAACGCCTGTAAGGTTATCTCAACATAATTTCCACTATAATGTATACATGTACAGTGGTCATCAATAGACATGTATACGAGAAACATATAAGGATATGGTATACTTTGAAAATACATATACCTTTGATCCACAATCCAAATAGATTGCATTTGCTCCATATTTTTGCTTTTCAAAGACAATCGACGTGGATCATCGTGCTTAACTAATCGCCAACAACATCTAGAAGTAATACCATTTTGTTAAACCCTAGTTATACAAAGTTATAACATACGTTCATATAAGTGAAAATATAATACACGCAACAAATAAAAAGTTTCACCTGTGCAAAATGTGTTTTTAGGAAATTGCTTAGACAAATCCACATATTGCACAAAGTCGAACTTATGTCTCGGAATATCAAGAGCCTCGGCATCAATCAGACTTTTATAGGAGAGTATTTTATAGGATTATACTTTCTCCTAACCGATCCATGAACGATTAATTATTAAGGCTTACCGAAATTTTATAGGAGAGTATTTTATAGGATATCCTAGAATAATTATTAGTAGGAGATAAAGCTTACCGAAATTTAATTGGTGTATGTTACATAGACAATAGATGAGGATAAAGTTTCACAATTGAATAACTAAAGAATTAATAATATATCATTTTAGAATAAATCCTAAACTATGCTTGGTGAAACCGATCCATGAATGAATCGATATTCATTATTATTCTTATACGAAAAACATGAAAATATTCAGGCTACTTCATCTTGGTTGGTAGTTGCGGAGTCTTCATTTGTTTCGCTATGTTCATTGGCAGACGTCCACAAAAGTCTTTCTGGACTAAAAGCAAGAACACGTCGTGTTATCGCCATCCTTTCCACATTGTTGTTTTCACTGTATAGTCGCCTTCCGGCTCTTGTAACTGCGACCCTTTGGTATCTCACCTCATTTATCTGCATATTATATTCACATTAGTATGATATCTCGTATTCTATTAAGCGTTCACAATTTGAATATGAATAACCACCACGAACCTCTCTGTTAATAAACTCTAAACGACTATTGAGAAGCCTGAACTCAAACAATAGCTGCTTAATTTGTTCTAATATGAAGATTCGCATCTGTCTGCAGCGAATATTAACAATCTGCAACATGGTATATATTATTTATTCGCTATTGTGATGATTGAACCAACTTGATCATAAATGAGAAATTACCTCTGTGTGGATCAGCTCGATCTTGTTGTATAGAAGCTCATGTTGATCAATCAACTCGCTCAGCCGCCGGCTTATGGAATGTTGAGATGCTCCTTGTGACATTGTTTTGTCTCACCTCTAATTGTTGTTGCTGTAGAGATGGGATCCGAAATGTTGTATTTATAGTAGAACATCTAGGTCATCCAAAGGTTTGGAAATACGTTTTTTTTCCCGCTTCATAGTTTCAGTTCGAATTTTGATTATTGAATTCCGAAATTTAAAGTTTCGGAGGGAAATGTTTAAATTGGATCCTTTGCGGATTTCAGTTCGAATTTTGATTTTTGAATTCCGAATTTTAAAGTTTCTTGCAATTTTAACTACCGAGATATTACAGATTGGATCCTTTCATGGATTTGTTACAACAGATTAGTTTATTTACTATTACTTAACTGTCCTCACCCCTACTCTATATTTATGAAAAATGTCATTTCAACTATACTACACTCCTAAAATAAAGGGACACGTGTCGTCATGAGAATACTCTAAAAAGAAAAAGACTATAACATCCCTCCGTATGCTTCGCTTTTATAAATTAATAATAGATGTGGACAAAATCAATTAAACCATTCACTCAGATACCATCAGAATGATTGGATGCTAGGATTATGGATGTCAATCGGGTGGGTCAGGACGAATTCAGGTCGGATCATTTAGGTTCTACATTATTTCGGGTTGAGCTGATTTCGGGTCATTCGGGTTTCGGGTTGCTTTGGGTCGAGCTTATTTCACGTTCAGCTCATTCGGGTTGCTTCAAGTCGAGCTACTTTCGGGTCAGGTCAGGTTATGGTTGCTTCGTGTTCAGGTTTAGTCCCGATTCAGATCAGGTTTATTCGGGTTCGGATTGACACACTTTCATTTTCTTATTACTTTGAGTGAAATCGAGTAGGCATAACTGTTGTCTAACTACACGACCATTGGCGACCAGACCAGCCATTGCGCTCAAACAAATGACCAACTCGGGGACCCGCCCTTAACCACGTTAGCTTTATCTACCCCTAAACTGCAAGATGTGGCTTGACGTTCATAGCTAGACGATGACTAGCTAGAAGTGCAACCGCTTAGGTGTTGTACGATCACAGACCAGCCTGAAGCCCGCTTCTAACCGCATCAGCTTATCTACCTTTGAACTCCATGTCAAAAAGACAACAATAGAAATTGAAACTAGAGTCGTAATCTTGAAAAATTAAATATTAGGAGAAAAAAGTCAATGGTGCAGATCAAAATTAGAAGTCAAGTTAATAATATTCTCCATCAAAAAAAGAAGTCAATGATAAGAAGTTCAACATCCGGAAAGAAGTTCAACATCAGGAGATACAAGATCGAGCGCTGGCGGAGAGCTTGCGGCAACGATTTCTGAGATTTGTAGCAGCCATGCCTGTTGATGGCGAAGAACTCAAACTTTCAGATGTTGCAACATGAAGGATGAATTCAAACCGATTTCACAAAGATGAGAAGTCAAATTTCAAATCAACAAATCTCAAGGCACGGAGCACAAAGACAATGAAAGAAGGGGAAAAAATTACCCAAAATGCATGGGCTCCCCGGAAAGACTGGTGATGAAGGATGCACTTGAGCTTCTCAAACCTGTAAAGAAGAGACACAATTAGAAATTAAAGAAGGAATTAGAAAATAACAGGAATGATTAAAGCGAGATGCATGAAAAAGGGAAAGATAAAATAAAGAGCAATTTGTGTAATTAGTAATTAAAGCTATTGATATCAAAGGAAATTGGTTAATTTGGGCATTCAATTAAAATTAAGAGACATTTTCTTTATCGATAGTGTGGCGCTAATGGCACGAAATTTGGGGTGGGGAATGTTCTAATTGTGCTTGGTTTTTTTAAAAGGAGGAAAAATAAAGGAAAGAGAAGATATAAAAGAGAAGAGTTTGATTGTTGTAACTGTGCTAATCTACTATTATATACTAATACAGGATCACTCCAAAAATAGCTAGAAAAAAAAAGTGAATGCCGCGATTTGGTGAAGCCACCTCATCTCCACATCAGCGCCACATCACTTCCATTTTTTTTTACAATCCCACATGGTAACTAATTAATGTCATCAATCAACCAATATGAGAATTATCAATCAACACATTAATACCTATTCCAACAATTAATGTAATTAAATTAAAATTTGTAATTGACTAATTAATCACGTTCAACTCATTAATCTCTCTCTCTTCCATCGCTCCACCTCTCTTTCCCTTTCTTCATGCTTAGAATTCAAAAGCCCACTAATTGATTCAACTTTTTTTATAGAGGAATTTATTCAACATTTAATTTTAATATATTTCATATTTCTTCTCTTTTTCATTTTTTTTCCGATTCTCTTTCCGTCCACTCTCTTCTCTCTCAAGTCCAATTTTTTTCATCTCTCGCTTTCACCTCCCGTGCTTTCTGTTCGAGAGGACGATTGCCGATCCTCCGGCGCCAATGCCTCCCAAGTAGTGTCTGCAACCATCCTCTGTTTCTCTCTCAAGTCCGTTGTTTGTATATTAACATGTTTATATATTAACGTTTTAGGGATAAAGTCTAATGTAGCTAAACCCACTAAGAATATTGCCGAAGAATTATTGCATGTATTTTGATAAGTTATTGTATAATAGATACATACTTGATATTTCGTCTAATTCCCATATATTGATATTTTGAGTAAATACATCTACTATCTACTATTATATATTAATAAAGGATCATTACCAAAAATAGCCATAAAAAAAGTGAATCCTTCATTCTCATGAAGTTACATAGGATCCATTTAGGATCCACATCATGAGTTTCGTTTTTTTCCCAGTAATTAATGCGTTCACATAAAGTTGTCATACAACAATTCGTAATTAACCTACATTGATTGGCAATTACTACATTTATTTGCAATTTATCTTTTTTTCTCCTTTTGACACCTCTTAAATTCTCCGTCCTTAGTGAGATGTAGTGCTATTGATTTAGGAGTTTGATAAAAGTCAACAACAATAAAATCAATTCATTGCCATTAAAAACCAAAATACGTGGTAATTCCCTTCTAGCGTACTCTGTACGCGTTTCTCTATTAGATTACTCTCATCCCTTTCCATTCGTCTCCTCTGATTTCCCTTTTCTCCATAATTTTTTTTGTTGAGTTTTTTTTTGATTTATGATTTGGCTTTCATTGTTGTTTTTGCTCTGCCTTTATGCTTTTTTTCCAATCTGTTTTAATGGGTTTTTTTCTTGCAGGTGGTTCTTCTTCTTCTTCTTCCTCCAAGATGCTTCCGTGAATCTTCGTTTTCTTATCTTTTTTTGATGCTTCTGTAAATTATTTTCAGAATCATTTCATATGTTCCAAGACTGAACGATGTTATGTCTTCAGGATTATCGCGGAATATAAACCGCATTTAACGCACCTAGAATCAAATTTTCTTCAACGCATTATAGACGAGAGGTGGAATTTGATTGGGTGATGACATTTTAGGGCTGGCGATGGCGGAAATCGTAGGTGGAGGTTCGATTTAGGACGCTTCTATCGGGAAGTGCTATTTCATACTCCAGATTTAGATTCTTGGACATCCACTGTCGACGTTATGATAAGTCTCTGTTTCATACTTCAGATGGGGAGCGGGCAATTTCGAACAATATCTGGTGCATGCGGTGACGGCGGGGGAGGACAAGATCTGGGTGACGACGAGTGAGCAGCTAAGATGTGTCTACGAAGATGCACCATGGTAACTCGAACGCAATTCTGGCTAGATTATCTGAATACGGCTGTTTTGTGGACAGGGACTGCGGTAGGTTGGCCGGGCCAAGGGCTACACTATGCTTTTCGATTCAGATATGAGATTTGGTTTAATGCCCTTTCCCCCTTAAGTTTGCCCCTCTTGACATTTTAGCCCCATCTTTCTTTTACTTTTAACGACAAGACCTTTATTTTTAGACTTAACATCATAATGCTTATAACTTATAACGGCCTAACTTAATCGCGAGACGGGTAAGCAACCATTTTAAAGGCCTAACTTAACCGTGAGATGGGTAAGCAACCACAATAACAACCTACTGAAATTGTTTCACGATTAAGAAAGCAACACTAACCGTGAGATGATTAAATTGTAATTTTCAAAAGTTATGGTCAATTTTGTTAGTTCTTAAAACGTTTAGGGTCAAATTGATGATGATGTCCCTAATTTTAACGAAAAATGGAACACTGAATACATTGTCTTTAGTTTATATTTTCGAATACATGGTATCTCTGTCAATATTTTAATAGTAAATTTAATCAAAAACTTTAACAGCGAACTAATTTTCCATAAATTTATTACACCGAATATGTTGTTATTTGATATACTAAGAACTTTTATAATTATTAATTCATTGCACCCATGACGAATACGGGTATTAGTATATGATGAATATGCGCGCATTAATTATTGGTGGATGATTGAGTTTTGTTGTTCCATGTATCTTAATAGTATATGATTAAGTTATACTACCTCCGTCCCTGAAAGATTATACACTTTGAATTTGCTGTTTCAAGATTCAATGTTTGACTCAAATTTTAACAAAGATAGCAAGTTTAAAAAAATTCAGAAAAAATATATTTAGAAAG
Organism: Stellera chamaejasme; assembly: GCA_024586325.1. Lineage (NCBI taxonomy): Eukaryota > Viridiplantae > Streptophyta > Magnoliopsida > Malvales > Thymelaeaceae > Stellera > Stellera chamaejasme. The sequence continues at coordinate 229,205 of JANJPE010000020.1, read as the reverse complement.
TTTATACTTCAAATTATGACATGCATATAAATTATTAACTTTAAAGTCTAAAAATTCATGAAAAAAAATCATAGATTAAATACTGTAAAATAGTAAAAACAAAGTGTACAATTATTCAGGGACGGAGGGAGTAAGTGCGTACTTTTATATTACAAGATCTAACACCCAATTTATCGTCCACAGTTTATAGTTTGTGCGTCTTGCTACATGTCAGTAGTTCGATATTATATTTATCTAAAAGTCGCGAAAAACGAACGAATTTGCACAACTAAAAGAGACATTCGCATTGATACAAATAACAACATAAGGACTGCAAAATATTAATGTAAAGAACCCGTGCCGAAGGCGGGTATTAGGACTAGTTATGATTATAATTGTCTTTTATTGTTTTATTGCTCCCACAATTACACACAGAATATAGTCAATTTGAGGAATTAATATGAGCAATGAGTGATTGCATTAATTTGTTCATAAAATTATGGATTGATTGAAAAAAAACCTTTCACACATGTGGCGCTGATGTGGATCATAGGCGGCTTCATGAGAATGCATCGTTCACTTTTTTTTCTGCCTATTTTTGATAGGTTTCCTTTATTAGTATATAACTATATATATATATGTAACTATTACATTAAAAGGATAAAAAAATTGTTATAAATACAACCAAATCTTATGGAGCATCATCAACACTATCATGGTGAGCATCCTCCTCTGTGTTCCAACTAGGCGGTGGCTCCTGCTGCTGCTGAGTTGTGTTGAACGGCCAAAACCCCGTAGAATACTACTCAAACCCATGGGCAAAAGTCTGCTCTGAGGACCGCGTCGAACCTTGGACTATCTTCCAGAATCCTTCCTTCCACTACCCCCAAAACGACCCCCACGAGGACCTCGTGATTGTGAGGTGGAATCGCTACCAGACTCGTCATCCCGCAACGGACTTGTCATATATTAATAAGCTTTGAAGATTTAAAAAATTACAATTAAGTCCGTTTTCATATCTAATTCTACAAATAGGTCCTTAAGTGTTATAAAGTTAACAAACACGTTGTTCTCATGTGTTTCATAAATTTAACATACAAATCCCCAAACTTTCACAATTTTTACAAATAAATCATAAATTTCTAAAATTTTAGAAACAACTTCATTAATCATGAGTAAAATCTCACTTATGACTTGGCACCAAAGAGACTCACAGTCTTCAAGTCAATAATCAGCCAACACTTAAATTCAATTAAATCACATAAAACTCTAATCTCAAGCATGATTAAGGAACGAAATAGATTCTTGGTTTCTAAATCAACTCAATGTAGGGACCTTGACAATCTAACAACATCAAGAAGACTTTCAACCTATTTGGTAGCAATTAAGTTTAACTGGACTAGTAAACAAGACCACTCAGACCAATTAATCAGTCGTTAATTAGAATACAAGTGTTCGTCCTATTAATTATCAAAAACACAGAAGGAAAATAAGCAATATCACTTAAAACTAACTTCATTAATTCATAATAAATCCTTACCTGTAGAGAAGGAGGACGCCACTGACGGTGGTTGCCGGTGAGAATGTGGCGGCGGCGGTGGTGGGTGCCAGACAACGGCGACTGTGCTTCCAAAACAAAACCCCTACCTAACGACGCCAATGATAGGAGGCTTGAAATCGGTCGTTCGACAGCGGTGGGAGGGTGTGGTCGTGTGGGTCGTGCTTGGCAGAGAGTGGAGGCTTGCTTGAGGGAGAGAGGAGTTGTGAGAGGAAGGGTGTGGGTCGGCCAAAGAAGAAGGCGGAAGCTTCCTTGGGGAGAGTTTTAAGTTTCAAATTTTTCGTTTTCACACGCCAGGCTGTGCTTCCAAAACAAAACCCTTACCTAAAACTACTACCCCTCAATAATAGCTGGCGGGTAGCTAGCAACTGTCAGAGGGGTTAATGGGGTAGCACGTTGGTGGCTGTCAGACGGGTAGATGGGGTAGCGCAAAGGTAGTGGTTCGTTGCGCTTCTCTGCTTGGTAGCACACTAGATGCTACCATTTGCGCTACCATAAGTCAGATTGACTCCCAAGGGTGCGGCCTTATAAGCGGAGAGTAAATGAGCTCCCCTTGGTAGCGCCCCAACCGCCCCCAATTGCCCTACCCTCTTACCTGTAACTACGTAGTATGAGTCGAGTCGATCACAGTTTCCGAGTCTCAGTTACGTAAATAGTATTCCGACAACATTCAAACCTCACCATTTCAATTATTTTTCTTTGTTTGGGTCATTCGGGTTTTCGGGTCAGGTCGATTTCAGGGTTGCTTTGGGGCGAGCTTATTTCAGATCAGTTCGGGTTTGGGCATTTCGGGTTCGGGTTATCTCGGGTCAGTTCGGGTTCAGGTCGTTGACTTTCTTGGTCAACTCGAGCCAGTTCGGTTAGGTTTCTCGAGTCGGATCGGTTTTTGACATCACTAGCTAGGATAAAGAAGAAAGATGATTTTAATTCCATTCGTCTCCTTCATCCTTCGCTTGTTTTATCCCATGGATTAAACCTCATCCGTTTTACTGATTTTATCCCATAAATGTGAGGTTTTTTAATCCCCCACTTACTTTTGGATTAGAAATTGCAAGATGGGATATGGTGTTTTTGTGCCAATATGTTGTTTTGCTCTCATGGAGCTCTCGATAGAGATGAAGAGCAAGATCGGAGATGGAGAGAGACGGAAACTCGCGACATAAATATTAAATTAAACTTTCGTTTCTACATTTTCTCTTAGGATCCGTTTGGTATAAGAGGTAAATAATTGAAGTGAATGAAATTTTGATGGGAATGTGATTACATGGGAAAATAATACTCCATCCATTCTACCAAATGTGATACATTTGATTAGGTACGGAGATTAAAAAATGTTATTGACTAAAGGGTAATAAGGTGAGGTAAGCATATAAGACAAAAGTAGTTTTTGTAGTGGAAAATGAAAATGATGGTAATAAAGTAAATTTGATGTAAAAAAATTTCGTTTTAGGAAGCAAATCAATTTTTTTAGGAGAGCCTAAAAAGGAAACGTATCAGTTTTGCTGGGACGAAATGAGTACCTATGAAAATCTTATCCTTTTGTTAGGTTAGAAAATCACTTGATATGAATTCCGAATGTGCTTCTCTTCCGTCTCTCTAATATCGACTACCCATTGGCACATACAACTTTAAAATGAGGGCAGTCGACAAATTCTCGAGAGTTCAAGCGCGTCCAGGCATCCCGATTACTTATTAATTTCAAGGTCGATGAGCGAGCAATTGAGCTCTAATAACACTATCATGTTCGAATCCATTTTTTTCACCATATTTCATGTTACACGAGTCGAGCAAGCTCCATAAGATCGTATCCGACATGGAAATGCCGAAATCCAAAGAGGAGATGGTAAAGATGGATAGAGTGGACAGGGGCGTCTGCTTATCGGTAACGACGAATGAGGAAGACGAGTGGAGGGTTTTGAGGACTTGGATGATTTAGTCGCCACGTTGGAGGAGGTGAACTAAGGGTGGAGACGAGTCAGAGTCCAAGAACAGTCGGGGATGAGAATCAACAAAATTTAGTTCTGAATGTTAAATTCACCTTAATTAGGTTGAGTATCACCTCAATACCTCAATTAGATTGGGTAAATTTGACCCTCAAGAGTAAAAATTATAACTTCTACCAAACGTGGAAAATGTACATAAAAATGTGATATTCCCAACTAATCTATAAATTTAACTGATACCAAACGATCCCTTATAGGCATCCTGATACATTTTACAAAATAAACTTTTCTCACAACTTTTTTTTGTGTTGATCGCATGACACCACTTTCTCTAACTTTTCATCATACAATTTTCAAAATTTAGCTTTCCCTTCAATTTTTTTCTTAAAAAATATAAATTAGGATAGATTTTCTATGCTTATTAGTGAAAGTTTTTTTTCCACCATCACATTTTAGAATGACCCACATATTTAGAATAAAAATATTATTAATAGGATAGAACCCTTATAATTGTTTCCATGTAAGGGTGATGGTTGAAATACACTTCCACCGTCGGAGCATACAAAGTTTATCCTAAAAGTTATTGTGAACACAAGACAATTGTAAAGGATAAACAAGAATAATATGAATGAAGTACTCCCCCGTCTCATCAAAACTGATACGTTTTCTTTTCTTTCTTTTTTGAACGAGCAAGGCTTATATATTTTTTTTTGAAGGAAATGACTTTCATTCAAAATCATGTGGACGAAGCCGGAAACAAAACAAAAGTCAGGGATGAGGCCCTGAAATAAAAACCTAAACGCTCTAAGCCATAGTGACCAGACCTAATATAAGCAAACAACAACCAAAGAAGTCTCAAGCGAAACCATGACAAGATTATAAAAAGAAGACTCAACCTTAAACTTTAAGGGGCACCACCAGCAAGTATCCAAAGCAGTGGTAGGAGAAGATGCCATATAGCATGCGAGGAACCAGCCACTACGTACATAATGGGATGGTGGTAGCGGGCAATCCGTTACCAATCCCATTACTATAGTGACGAGGAAGCCCATTACCATCCCTGTTACAATTCAGGCCGTTTCTTTACTTCTCGTCGTCACCAAGCCCTCTACCATTAGTAGCAGACATGGTAGCGGGCCGCCCCCTACTCCTAAGCCACGTAGACGCTGCTAGTAGACATAGCTGGTAACGCCTCGCCTCCACTCAGCCCGCTACCATTTGTTTTTGTTTTCAATAAAATTTCTTATTTTGCTACATTTAATATAGGGAATAAATAGTATAATGAATAATATTTATAAATTAGAAATAAAAGAAAAAATAATTATTATTATAAATTAACCAAATGTAACTTTTACAATAAAAAACGTGATAAATAAAATTGTTTTTACAAAAGTGTCCTACGGGGATGGTAAATGGAAATCGTCATCGCAATGCTCCTCCCATGGCGGCGACTGCTGGTCTGGCTGGTGTGACTGGTTAGGTGGGAGGCAGCTGCTGAGACTGTTGTGGCCGTGGTGTCGGCATCTCTGGGGCATAGTAATCAGCACCGCGAAAGTTGGGTGTCGGCCACCCCGAAGGCGAGCGCCAAATCCACTAAGGCTGCTGCGGTGTTAGGATCATGTATGTGGTGGAACTTGGCGGCACGGACTGGTCCCGTGGTCACTGCGAGGATCCCCCCGCAACCATGTCCTGGGGCACCTGGTTCTGCTATAAGATGGCCCGGTCTGACACTACGTCCGTAAGGCAGGCCTCATGCGGCAAACGCGCGGTTGGCCCGTGGTACCAAGCTGCGGCGACGGCCGCGATGAACGCCGCGATTGAAATGTCGGCGATTTTGATCTCATGCGGCCGAGGCCGTGGTGCCTCTGCGGCCTCACTGCGGTGATTGCGCAGATAAGCGCTGCCAACCATTTTGGCGGCGCCGCCAATCTGTATGCTGCGTCGATCTGCGTCTTTGTCATAAAAAAAGAATTTTTGTGAAAAAAATTAATTGTTATAAATATTTAGTAACTATTATTTAAATTAGTAAATTAACATATAATAATAATGTTAATTAATTAAGAAAGTAATTATTAATTGAAATAAATATAAATTGAGTACGAATCTGGAATATAATTAACCGGTTACATCCTAAAAATATTCTGATAATTCTAATTCTAATTGTTCGGAGGACGCCGATTTAGAAAATCGTCAAAATCCCGATCTTCCATATTGAGGAAGTTGCTAAAAAGTTGATCGGGGGGTTCTCCGATGTCCGCGGCGGCTCCGGGTGATATTCATCTTGGACGGAGTGGAGGTTGAGGTCGGGATTCGGAGAAGGCGGCCTCGGAGGATGCTCGTGACGTGGAGGAGGCCGGGATGATCCGGCGACAAAAGACTCTGGCACGTCGGAGAGTCGGACATGTCCCCCCCTGCGTAGCGCCGACCAGATGCTGCTGATCGCCGCTTCGGTCGAACGCGTCATCTCGTACGCCCGGGCTTCCACCTGGGCTGCCACCTCGGCTGCCACCTCGGCTCTAACCTCTGTCCGCGCACGAGCAGCGTTGTCCTCGAGAGTGGCGACCATGCATCTCAGGTATCTGATCTCATCCCTGTCACTCCGATCTTTGCCGAGAGTGGCGTTGTTCATAAAAGTACTATTAGTGAATAAACTTTTATCGTTGCGTACGTAAAGCGTAATTACATAAATTTCGGCATTTCGCCTTAGTTCCACACTATACCATTTCTCCGGAATATTACTCCCGAGCAATGTATAACGTGGAACAAGGCGAAAATGCGACCAAACTTATGTAATCCGCTTCGATTTACATACACAACCATAAAAGTTTAATACACCGATAGTAAACTTTTACAAACTGTCCAACTTGGACAATCCATGAAAACTCTGTACAATATATTATTTCACACCGTTATTCCAACGTATTGAAATAAAGTGTAAAAAAATATATTCTTACAAGTTTTCATAGACAGGAACTACGGCTCAGCTAATTTAATTAAATTACTTAAAAAGAAAAAAATTACCAATACATAACTTAAATTGAATTAAATGAAAAACTATATAACTATAAATAAAGAGGGAAAATATTTATTACCTCGCAATACACCTAAAACCGAAGGTACCGCAGCCTTCCACCAAGTTGAAGTTTAGAGAGGAGAGATTTTGCGAAGTGCGGAATGAGTTGAAGTTTAGGGAGGAGATTTTGCGAAGTGCGGAATGAAATGAATTGGAAGGGAGTGGGGGTATATATAGAAGAGTCTCTGCGGCCACGTCCCGCGAGACAAGGCCGCAGATAGGGATGGTGGTAGGTGGGGCACGTGGTGCACGAGGGCTTACTGCGGACTCACTGCGGTTACTGCCGCAGATGCAACTGCCATCGCCGCGCGATTCGTTCACGCTGCGAGTCATTCACTGCGGCGTTTCGCGATAACGACCGCGGTGAAAATGGTCCTCCCCACGTAGTGAAGCGTTGGCCAGATGACGCTAAAGGATGCGCCGCATTGCCGCCGCAGCTCCTCGGTCTGACGCTGCTCCTGCTGAAGAGTACGGTTCATATGAATCTCGTACTTAGTCTGACACTCCCTCAGCATACATAGCTCAGAGTCGATCCCGACGCGATCCTCCTCCGCCTTCCGGTGTGCCTCCTCAGTGGCAAGATCGCGCTGAAAGTATATAACTATAAAGATACATTAGAATAAGTTACATATAAGGGTTTCAAGTTTACAATTAAGTCCAATATTTTTAAACACTTTACAATCTGGTCCTTAAATTTTCAAACTTATCATAATGTTTAAGAAATCGTAAAATTCAACCCTTAAGCTTTTAAAAAGTTTGAAATTAGTTACCTGAGATGGCCGAGGTGGCCGAAACTGCTATGGATGGACAAGCTGTGGGGGGCACCAACCCAACGCCCTTTCTGGGGCCCACCTGTAACCGCTCTGAAGATCGCCTCATCAAAAGGAGGAGCGTCTTTATCTGGGTACTTCTCCAGCACCAACCTCGTGTACTCCTCCTAGTTAATAAATAACGTATCAGTTAGGATAAATAACTGTAAATCATAATATGATAAGGACGACAACTTTGAACTTGTTACCTCGAACTCAGTGTGGTCAGCACCGTCCCAATGACGCCGGAAGTCGATGATGGTGACGAACCGACGCTCTCTAATCACCATCTCCTCGTAGATGGTATGCTTTGTCTTCGAGCCATGCTTCTTTCGCGGCCTCGTTTGACGCATTGTGTCGGGCCCTCTCTGAGATCTTCTTGAACTCCTCTGTGTTCAAGGAATCGATCAACTTTTCCCAGTTGGCCTGAGGGATCCCTTTGGCCTCCTCGATCGCCAGTGATCATAAGTGGGATTCTCCTCAGTGAGGGGGTGTAGCGACGTGGGAAATACCTATCGGTAATATCCCGAAGATTGTTTATACAGAGTCGCCACCAATCTTTTTACCTAGGTCGATTGGAAACCTAAAAATAGTCTACGAGAGATCTAAGCTCGTTTGTCAGTTACGTACAAAAATAGTTAATTTTTATACGCCCAAAATTGGTACCACGGGTTTTTTTTAGATTTTTTTTGGCTTGGATTTAAAGATTAATAAAAAAAAGAGTTGTGTTAAAAATAAATAAATGAAAGAAAATCAAGTTAAACAAATAAAGGAAAACGCCAATTAACAATTTTATAAATATATTCATATAAAAAAAGGAAAACGAACGAAACCTCAAATAAAATAGGATAAGCAATAAACATCGGCACCTAAACACGTAACACATGATTTAAATTTTATAACAGTAAATAAAGTACAAATAATAAAAAAAACAAGACATGGCAAAAAAAGTCATATGAATCATGCAAGTGAAAACAAAATATTGATGGGTGAAATAAAAAAAAGGAACAGAAAATAATAATAACTGTCATGAACATCATTAAGGATGGGAAATTGTTAATAATAATAAAAATAATAAAAATAAAAATTCAGAAATTTATTAAAAAAAAGAAAGAGATAAAATTTAAACTAGTGCTTAAATTGGCAATTTTTAAAGATTTTTTTTAGAAAGATCACTTTAATTGGTTAGATTTTTAGTGACTTAAACAACACAAAAGAAAAAAAAAGGAAAAAGGGAATAGATACAGCAATTGAAAAAGAAAAAAAGAAAAGGAAGAAAACTCACCTGCAAGTCGCGCACGAACAGCGGAGCAAGGAGCAAACTTGGGTTGCCTGTTCCGGGCCGTTTCGGTCGACGAAAACGGCGGGGAGCTTCGGGGCGGCGGACGGCGAGTCTCGTGGCGGTGGTGGGGAGTCGAACGGCGGCCTGGTTCGGCTGATTGATCCGGGTCGTGCGCGGGGCGGGTTGCGGGTCGGTGCCGAATTCTTCTCCCTCCGGCAACTTCGAACGAAAAGAATGGTAGATTTGAGCTCCTGGGGGTGAGGCCGACTTAATGGAAGTAGTTTCGGCGGAGGAGAGTGGAGAAATAGAGATCGAAGGTGTTGGAGATGAATATTGGATGCGTTTTTTTTTTGGCCGAGTTCCTCCCCTTCTCCTCTCCAATTTTGCTCCATTTATAGCCAAAATTATTGATTGACAGAAGCTTAAGTAATGATGATGGAGTCTGAAGCTAGCTTTGATGGATGGAAGAGGGGATGGCAGAGATTGGCGTGGAGGAGAAGCAAGTTCGGCGGAAGAGAAGGAGCATCCGTGCTCTGTAAGTTCTTCTTTTCTTTCTTTTTTTTAATTTTTATGTTTTCTTTCTTTTTTTTAATTAATTAAAAAAATGAAATAAACACATTTTAATTAAACCAAATAAAGTGATAAGAACACATAAAAATCATGAAAATAACAAAAGCACACGAAGTAATAAAAGACATGAAATAATAAAAAAGCGTTCATGAAAAATGAAAAAAAGTACATAAAATGATAGAAATAACGAAAAGTACCAAAATAAGAAAAAAATAACCTAAGTATCTGAAAATTATAAAAAAACAACAAAATAACAAAAGTTTCATAAAATAAAAAAAACATACGACAAAAGTTCATAAAATAATGAAAATGACACTAACACGTAAAAAACGATAAAAACTATGTAAAATAACGAAAATGGAAAAATAACGAAAATGACGAAAAGTACATAAAATAACGAAAATGACGAAAAATATATAAAATATCGACAAAAATCACATGAAATAAAAATACGGAAAAATACCGAAAAAACAAAAACCTAAATCACTACTCCGGACAAAATCGGGTGTCAACAGCTGCCCCCCTTTGCGTGTTTCATGAGGAATGGAACGCTCAAAGTAAGATGACCCCAAATTTTGTCCGACGAATAACGAGAACCTTCTCATCATTCATGAAAGGAAGAAACTTTTCTTACCTTTCCGAAGCGAAGGAACCTTCCTTGCTTCATTCAACAGGAACTTTCCTATTGAATTGAATAGCGGAAACCTTTCCGCTATTTAGAGTTAAGGAACTCTCCTTACTCAAGATCCAAGATTGAGAACCTTCTCAATGCTCGGTGAAAATAGATGATAACAAGAATCTTCTCATTACTCGTGAAGCGAAGGAACTTTCCTTGCTTCTCTCAATAAGAACCTTCCTATTGAGTTGAATAGTGGAAACATTTCCACTATTCGAGGTTAAGGAACCTTCCCTACCCCGAAGATGTGAGGTTGGGAACCCTCCCAATGCTCAAAAAAATGGATGACTGACTGGTGGATTGATTGAAATCGAATAACAAGAACCTTCTCATTGTGAAGCTTCCTTGCTCTGGTAACTCGAGATTGAGAACCTTCCCAATACTCGGCAAAAGTGAGATGAATGACTGATTGATTGACTGATTGATTGAAATCGAATAACAAGAACCTTCTCATTATTCGTGAAGCGAAGGAACCTTCCTTGCTTCTCTCAATAAGAACCTTCCTATTGAGTTGAATAGCGGAAACCTTTCCACTATTCGAGGTTAAGGAACCTTCCCTACCCAAAAAATGCGAGATTGTGAACCTTCCCAATGCTCAATGAAAGTAGATGAAAGACTGATTGATGAGATGGAATAACAAGAACTTTCTTGTTATCCGAAGAGGGAAGAAACTTTTCTTTCCCTTAAAAAGCGAAGGAACCTTCATGCTTCTTTGTTTAAAGACTTGATTGAAATGTCGAGACGAAGTGAATGGTGATGACCTTCTTACCATTCAGCGAAAGAGGCTTCTCTTTCCATTTCGGAATGAGAGGAAAGGTAGGAACTCTCTTACCATTTCAGAAGAGAAACCTTTCTCTTCGAGCCAAAGTAAAGGAACCTTCCTTACCTTTTACCGAAATTTAGGCACTTACCTCCCCTCGTAGGTTGTCCAAGCATTCGCGTGAACTTCCTAGCAACTCTTCCTTTCTAGTACAGTTATGCATGGTGCCATGCAGTGCGATATGTGGAATGCAATATGCGAATGCGATTTTTCATGTCTTTTCATTTTCCCCTTTTTCGGATTATTTATTTTTCTTTGGCCGTGCCTTAAGCAGGATGTTGTCTTCGCTCGTAAAAAAGTGACTTCCACTTTCGCTTGGACGTTCAAGGTTTGACAGCCTAAAGTTTCCTCCCATCCTAATACAAAATGTCCGTCTCGGATTTATTGGTGACCTTATATTCTTAAGCTTGAAGGAATTTCAGAGGATTATTTTGATAGCTTGTTGCTCATTTTCTTCCCAATCGACAAATGTGACACATTGAAGACACAGTGGCTTTCGGAATATGCCTATCCGTTTGAAACCTTTTCAAAGTGACTTACGGGCTCTTCTTTAAATGAAATTTTAGTCATAACCATCCTTTTTGTAAGATTGTCATTCAAGAACATCGATGATAGTTGTGAAAGTCATGAAAAGAGAGCGGAAGAATGCAGATTTCATAGACCATGAATCAAAAGGGTACAAGAGGTGTAGGTACGAAAGAAACAAGACTAGGAACGGGGAAGAAGTGAAAGATTGTTTTGACAACTTTGAATGTTGTTGTGATAATCACGTCTTCACTGCTGCTTCCTCCTCGAAAGATCCTGAGTATCTCAAGAATCATGCGTAATATTTCTTGACTGAATCTGAATTCACCTGCTTTGGTAATTCTTGCCCGTCCATTTTTGCAAGGATTAATGCTCCTCCTGAGAACGCCTTCTTCACCACATAAGGCCCTTCATAATTCGGTGTCCATTTTCCTCTAGGATCAGACACTATCGGCAGGATCTCTTTCAACACGATATCTCCTTCAACAAATTGGCGAGGTTTGACCTTCTTGTTGTAGGCTCGCATTATTCTCTTCTGATATAACTGCCCATGACAAAGAGCAGTCATTCTCTTTTCATCGATCAAGTTGAGTTGTTCATGTCGCGCTTGTACCCATTCTGCTTCCTCTAACTTGGTTTCCATCGGGATTCTCAGCGAGGGATTTCAACTTCGATAGGCAACACTGCTTCCATTCCGTACACCAATGAAAAGGAGTAGCTCCGGTAGAGGTACGGATAGAGGTTCTATATGCATGTAAGGCGAATGGTAGCTTCTCATGCCAGTCTGTGACGTGAGAGTCATCTTCTCAATGATCCTTTGATATTCTTATTAGCCGCCTACCGCACCGTTCATCATGGGCCGATAAGGTGCTGAATTGTGATGCTTGATATTGAATTGTTTACACAGGTTTGTCATCATCTTGTTATTCAAGTTGGTCCCATTATCCGTAAAGATGCGCTCGGGGAAGTCCGTAGCGACAAATGATTTCCCTCTTGATGAATCGGCAGATCACATTTTGGGTCACGTTAACATAAGAAACAGCCTCAACCCATTTAGTGAAATAATCAATGGCTACCAGGATGAACCTATATGCGTTAGAAGCTTTTGGATTGATTGCTCCGATCACATCTATTCCCCACATGGCGAAAGGCCACGGTATGGCGGTCACGTTCAGTGGTGCTGGGGGAACATGGATTCGATTTGCGTAAATTTGACACTTGTGGCATTTCCTGACATAGTTGATGCAGTCTGTTTCTAACGTAAGCCAATAGTAACCAGCTCTTAAGACCTGCTTTGCCATGGTGTGACCATTGGTATGAGCTCCGCATACGCCTTCATGTATTTCCTCTATGAATCGGGTGGCTTCTTTTGCGTCTACGCAACGGAGTAGAACCAAGTCGGGGCTTCTTTTATAAAGCACGTCTCCATTAAGAAAGAAGCCCGTTGATAATCTTCGAAGAAACGTTTTGTCACTATGAGATGCCCCCGGTGGATAGACTTGCTCCTGAAGGTACATTTTGATGTCATAGTACCAAGGCTTGCCATCCTTTTCCTCCTCTACACTGGTGCAATAAGCAGGTACCTCAGAGACTTTTATTTTAAATGTGGGGGTTGACTCTTGGTTTTCTATCTTGTACATGGTGGCCAAAGTGGCTAAAGCATCGGGAATTTGATTTTCTTCCCTTGGGACGTGATGAAAACTTATTTTCTTAAACTCTTTCGCTAGCCCATGCACATATTTTTGGTAAGGGATAAGCTTGGAATCTCGTGTTTGCCATTCTCCATTCAACTGGTAGATTACCAAAGCTGAGTCTCCGTATACCTCTAGCTCTTGAATCTGCATTTCTAGAGCCATTTTGAGACCCATAGCACAAGCCTCATATTCAGCCATGTTATTAGTGCAGGTTGGAAATGCGAGTTTGGCTGTGAGTGGATATTGTTTTCCGTCAGGGGAGACGATAACTGCTCCGATACCTTGGCCTAGAGCGTTGGACGCCCCGTCGAACGCCATCTTCCAACCTCTACGTTCATCTTCAGCCTTGTTGTTATCATGCTCTATTGTCATTACATCCCCATCGGGGAAGTCCATCCTCATGGGCTCGTAACCATCCATGGCCCTATTGGCTAGATATTCCGCAATAATGCTTCCTTTGATAGCCTTTTGTGATACAAATTGGATATCATACTCTGATAGAAGCATTTGCCACTTGGCGATTCTGCCGGACAATGCGGGCTTCTCGAAGATGTACCTTATAGGATCCATTTTTGATATTAACAACGTGGTGTTGTTGAGCATGTAGTGTCTCAAACGGCCCGCTACCCAAGCAAGAGCACAACATGTCTTTTCTACGACTGAGTATTTCACTTCGCACTCAGCAAACTTCTTGCTCAGATAATAGATTGCATATTCTTTTCGTCCCGTACTATCCCGTTGTCCAAGAACAGACCCTAATGAAGTGTCTTGCACTGACAAATATAAGATCAAAGGCTCATCCTGCCTCGGTGGTATCAGCACGGGGGGATTTGTCAAATATTGTTTCACTTTTGAAAGCTTCTTGACATTCATTAGTCCATTCCACTTTGCTGCTCTTTCTCAGTGATTTGAACAAAGGCTCGCATTTCAAGGTCAATTGGGATATGAATCTTGCGATATAATTGATCTTTCCAAGAAAACTGCGCACTTCTTTCGTGGTTCTCGGAGGCGACATTTCTTGTATGGCTTTGACTTTATTTGGATCAACTTTAATGCCCTCTTTGCTTACCATAAAGCCTAGCACCTTTCCTGATGTTACGCCGAAGGTACATTTAGCAGGGTTAAGCTTCAACCGATATTTCAAGCCTTTTGAATAACTTCTCGAGATCCTCTACATGACCTTCTGCGGAGTGGGATTTAGCTATCATATCATCCACATACACCTCAATCTACTTATGCATCCTATCATGGAATAGTGTAACCATGGCCCTTTGATAAGTGGCTCAGCGTTTTTCAATCCGAATGGCATTACTTTGTAATAGAATGTCCCCCACAAAGTTATGAAGGCAGTCTTTAGCATGTCGTTTGGATGCATTTTGATTTGGTTATACCCAGAAAAACCGTCCATGAATGAGAAGAAGGAATTTCCTGCGGTGTTGTCCACTAGGGTATCAATATGAGGAAGGGGGAAGTTGTCCTTAGGGCTAGCCTTATTTACGGGGCGGTAGTCTTGGCACACTCTTAGCTTTCCGCTTTCCACCTTTTCGATAGGTACTATGTTAACTACCCATTCCGTATACTCGGCAACACCCAGGAAACCAGCATCCCGAGCTTCGGATTTCTTCTTTGACTCTCAAAATCAATTCGCTTTAGCCTTCTCACTTTGCCGAACGGGCTTGACCTTGGGTAAAGTCTACTTTTAGTCCCTTATCTTTCCGATTTGTCCTACTCAGGTCCCATTTTAAGAATTTGTATCATCTGAGTCCCTTAGCTTTAATTTTTGTCTCAATCAAGTCCTATTGTTAAATTTTTTGTTAAGTATTCCGTTAAATTAGTGAATTTTACGTAAATGCCCTTATGATTTTGATATAATTACATGTTTAATAAATACACAGTCATTAATTTTTTAATGAATGTACATACACAACCTTAAAGTTTTTTTTACACTCAACTAACTCATCATCTTCCAAACCTGATCTTCTCCGCCTCACAAGCACACAAGCAGATCAATCATCCGCCAGAATCAGAAATCTGAAGAAAATCTCATGCCTCTTCAACCCTTCGACATTTCTACATCATCTCTTTCATTCCTCTCCCTCTTCCCTCCTGGAAAAGCAACTTCACCTTAGCGATTAAACACGGACCAACTCACTCTCGATCCCAAAATCCAAAAAAAAGGAAAAAAATAAAACACAAATGCAGATCGACACAATTTTTTGAAAGCCAGAAGTTGTTCTTCGTCTGAGTATCGCGCGAGCCATCAACCTCAACCTTTCTCCTCAACACCCGCTGCCCCTCATCCCCAAACTTGCGCCTCATCACCACCACCGCCTCACGCTGACCTCAGCCAGGCCACCCAAGCCGCTGGAGACGCCGAATTGGAAGAGAAATCGCAATCTGTCCCGCCGGCCCTATCCTCAGCCAAGTCATGATTCCAGCCTAGTCTGAGCCTTAATCAATCATCCTAGCGCCTCAGATCCTCTCCCCATTCACCGACGCATCGATTGTCGCCGTTACCGCCGCCGTCGAACTCCATCGGAGACGAGTTGCTTGCTGCCGTCACGTGGCTGGCTTTGGCGTGATTGGGATGCCGGGATTCAGGTCGATGGTGGCAAGGATCAAAGGGTGGAGGCTTGGAGGTGGATTTGCAGAGATGGAGGGCTGTGGAGATGTGCTCCGCAGTCATGCGAGAAGAAAAAGTTGTGACTTTCTTTTTGAAAAAAAAAAAATTCATCCGCCCCTTTTCTCAATGAATGGAGACCAATTCATAGCTAAAATGATGAAGTTTTTCAAGCTTATCACACGATCCAAGTTTTCAAACATATTTTTATTTTTTGGTGAAGAAATGGAGATCCAGTTCTTAGCGAATAGAGAGAGAGAAGAGTGTTGTGTTGAGGATGGTGAAAATGTGAAAGTTTAAGTTGTTGGACATTTTTGAAAGATTTTGAAAAAAATGAGGGGATAAGTTCAAATTTAAAAGGGTATTTTGGTAAAATAATTAATTTAATGGTTAACTTAACGGAAAAATTAACAGTAGGACCTAATTGGGACAAAAATTAAAGCTAAGGGACTCAGATGATACAAATTCTTAAAATGGGATCTGAGTAGGACAAATTGGAAAGATAAGGGACTAAAAGTAGACTTTACCCTTGGGCGGGTTCTAAGCCTCCACGACAAAGGTCTCAAATAACCCAGAATCTCCATTTCTTCTCCTCTGTCGGTGTTGTGTCCCTCCAGGTTGTGTCGGTTTCTTCTTCTTCCTTTCGATAGCTTGATTCTTCTTGTCACGGGAGTTGGTTTAAATCCCAAACCAAATTTCCCTTCATTTGATGGAAGAGTCAATGGTCTGGTTATCCCTTGTGATGCTGCCCCCAATCCTGTTCCTGGGGTGCACCCATCCTTCAGCATAAGCTTCGCCACCATTTGCGTAGCATTTGGAACTTTTGGAATAGGATTTAACCCATATATGGCTGTGGCCACTTCAAACGATCTAAATGAGCAGGGGTAACTGTCTTCTCCAGCTTCCACATATTGAGTATCAACAGCTTTAGACAGTAGCCAATCTTCCTCAGCGAATACAGTGATCAACTTTCCTTCCACGATGAATTTCACCTTTTGATGGAGGGAGGAGGGCACGGCTCCAGCCATGTGTATCCACGGTCTTCCCAGCAAACAACTATATGTTGGCTTCATGTCCATGACCTGGAACGTAGTGTGGAAAACACAAAGACCAATTTGTATGGGTAACTCAATGTCACCAATGACTTCTCTTCTCGATCCATCAAAAGCCCGAACCACGATATTACTGTTGTGGATGTAGGTAGGGTCTACGCCCAATTTGTGCAACGTCCCTAAAGGCATTATGTTTAGTGCAGAGCCATTGTCAAGAAGGACCCTGGCCATGATTCGTTCCTTATACCCAACTGATATGTGAAGGGCTCTAGTATGTCCTCTGCCCTCCTCGGGAACTTCTTCATCAGTGAACGAGATGAGGTTTTGTGCAGTTATGTGATTAACAAGATGATCAAAATGGTTCACAGTATTATCATGTGCAACATGTGCCTTATTCAAAACTTTTAGCATCGCTTCCCGGTGAGCTTCAGAACTCAACAACAAAGATAGTATGGAGATCTTCGCAGGTAAGCGATTTAGTTGCTCCACCACACTGTAGTCACTTTGCTTGATGAACTTTAGGAATTCATAGGCCTCTTCTTCTGTGACAGATTTGGGGGTCTCATTCTTCTCCACCGGACCATCCGGTACTACCCGAGTTTGCACTGATTTCTTCAAGGAGGTTCATCTTCTTGCGAGAGGAATAAACTCGACCACTTCTTGTCATGCCCCAACTTCAGGTTGATTTACAGAAACATTTGAGGTGTACTCATACTTCCAGGGTACGGCTTGGTTCGATTGGTACGGGAAAGGTGTCGGTGCTTGCACTATCAGAGGTTTAATGGTGGGATTTGTCACCGAGATCACCAACGGTCTAGGTCCTGAGAGAGAAGTACCCTCATCAATGATGGCAAAAGCGTTTCTATCTTTGGGGAATTCTTGCGGGAATTTCCTGATTGTGAGAGAGCATCCTTCGTTAACCCCATTTAGGTCACACTCTTCGATTTCTATTACGTTGACTTGCCCCCTTGATGCTCAGGCAGTGGATTCTGAGTGATATTCGCTTCTTTGGAAAAGTCGAGCCACTTTGTGTCAAGTAATTGTTGAACCATTCGTTCAGTGCTAGCAATTTTCCAGATCGTGTCCCACCGCACCATCATGGTATGTACACTTGACATTTGAGTTGTACCACCCCGGATATGGAGGCTCCGGTGGTTTTGTAGGAATGGGGCGGCACTAATGGTTGGATATTGGGCTACTATATGCAAGGGAATGGTGTATCAAAAGGTGAGGGTGGTTCCCGGATCCCATCGCTGGCGACGGCCCAATCCTTACCCACGAGGGACATGCAAGGAATGGATTAATCCGGGTCGTAGGTTTTCATGAACCCATGCGGGAATTTTAATCCCACGGGTTAGCACTACTTCCTACTAGGAAACGGTGAAGGCTTGGAGAATAAAATCTCACAAGTACAGCAACACCATTTTCCGCTTTGAAAGAAATTAGTTTTGGTGGAGTTTGGGTAATGAACTCCATGTTATGTATGTTAAAACAAGATATATACAAATAAAATCAATCAATAATAAAAAATAAAAAAATGAAAATAATAATCGAAAATAAAAACAAAAATAATGTCAATCAAATTAAAAAAGAAAAATAAATAAAAAATAAAAGAAACCCTAATGTGGTCGGACTATTCCCAGTAGTCGCCATCTCAGCGACGTGGGAAATGCCTATCGGTAATATCCCGAAGATTGTTTGTACAGAGACGCCACCAATCTTTTTACCTAGGTCAATTGGAAACCTAAAAATAGCCTATGAGAGATCTAAGCTCGTTTGTCAGTTACGTACAAAAATAGTTAATTTTCCTACGCCCAAAATTGGTACCACGAGTTTTTTTAGGTTTTTTTGGCTTGGATTTAAAGATTAATAATAAAAAAAGGAGTTGTGTTAAAAATAAATAAATGAAAGAAAATCAAGTTAAACAAATAAAGGAAAACGCCAATTAACAATTTTATAAATATACACATATAAAAAAGGAAAACGAACGAAACCTCAAATAAAATAGGATACGCAATAAACATGGGCACCTAAACACGTAACACATGATTTAAATTTAATAACAGTAAATAAAGTAAAAATAATAAAAAAACAAGACATGGCAAAAAAGTCATATGAATCATGCAAGTGAAAACAAAATATTGATGGGTGAAATAAAAAAAAGGAACAGAAAATAATAATAAGTGGCATGAACATAATTAAGGATGGGAAAATGTTAATAATAATAAAAATAATAAAAATAAAAATTCAGAAATTTATTAAAAAAAAGAAAGAGATAAAATTTAAACTAGTGCTTAAATTGGCAATTTTTAAAGATTTTTTTAGAAAGATCACTTTAATTGGTTAGATTTTTAGTGACTTAAACAACACAAAAGAAAAAAAAAGAAAAAGGGAATAGATACAGCAATTGAAAAAGAAAAAAAGAAAAGGAAGAAAACTCACCTGCAAGTCGCGCACGAACAGGGGAGCAAGGAGCAAACTTGGGTTGCCTGTTCCGGGCCGTTTCGGTCGACGAAAACGGCGGGGAGCTTCGGGGCGGCGGACGGCGAGTCTCGTGGCGGTGGTTAGGAGTCGAACGGCGGCCTGGTTGGGCTGATTGATCCGGGTCGTGCGCGGGGCGGGTTGCGGGTCGGTGCCGAATTCTTCTCCCTCCGGCAACTTCGAACGAAAAGAATGGTAGATTTGAGCTCCTGGGGGTGAGGCCGACTTAATGGAAGTAGTTTCGGCGGAGGAGAGTGGAGAAATAGAGATCGAAGGTGTTGGAGATGAATATTGGATGCGTCTTTTCTTGGCCGAGTTCCTCTCCAATTTTGCTCCATTTATAGCCAAAATTATTGATTGACAGAAGCTTAAGTAATGATGATGGAGTCTGAAGCTAGCTTTGATGGATGGAAGAGGGGATGGCAGAGATTGGCGTGGAGGAGATGCAGGTTCGGCGGAAGAGAAGGAGCATCCCGTGCTCTGTAAGTTCTTCCTTTCTTTCTTTTTTTTTTTTTAAATTTTTATGTTTTCTTTCTTTTTTTTAATTAATTAAAAAAATGAAATAAACACATTTTAATTAAACCAAATAAAGTGATAAGAACACATAAAAATCATGAAAATAACAAAAGCACACGAAGTAATAAAAGACATGAAATAATAAAAAAGCGTTCATGAAAAATGAAAAAAAGTACATAAAATGATAGAAATAACGAAAAGTACCAAAATAAGAAAAAAATAACCTAAGTATCTGAAAATTATAAAAAAACAACAAAATAACAAAAGTTTCATAAAATAAAAAAAACATACGACAAAAGTTCATAAAATAATGAAAATGACACTAACACGTAAAAAACGATAAAAACTATGTAAAATAACGAAAATGGAAAAATAACGAAAATGACGAAAAGTACATAAAATAACGAAAATGACGAAAAATATATAAAATACCGACAAAAATCACATGAAATAAAAATACGGAAAAATACTTAAAAAACAAAAAAAAAAACAAAAACCTAAAATCACTACTCCGGACAAAATCGGGTGTCAACAGGGGGTATTTTTCCCGGCAGTCGGAGACAATCTTACCCTTCCGTCCGCGATACATCTTGGCCCATATTTGATGTAGATGTTCTGCGACATCATCTGCAATGGATGTCCGCTAACGCCAAGTGTATAGTTTTCCTGTAAAAGGAAAACTTGCAGTTAATAATTTATATAAGTGTACACTAATAAGAAAACTTCAAATTAATCCAGTTATAGTTACCGCAAATTTGGCTAACCATGCCCCCTTCTCTGCCTCTGTCAATTCCGAGTCAGTCGGCGGGATAAACATATAAATGTAAACACTTCGAACCAAGGCTGCACAAATTAAAATGAAAGACAGTAATTCAATAGAGATAGTATAAACATATAAATGTAAACACTTACTATTTGTGTTTGCATTCGTCCTTACATGATAACTCATAAATTCAGCCATTTTCGATGACTGGTAAAGCCGCTTGAGCCGCTCAGTGATTGGAAGATAGCGTAGGACCTTCTTTGGCTTAAGTTTCGGATTCCCACAACGATCCAAACCCCCATGAATATACCTTTCCACACCGCACACTCCACAATGCATTAAATGGTTGTATCTACCGTGAAATAACATGCAATTGTTCTCACATGCATGAATCTTGACGTACGGTAACCCTAAGTCTCTGATCATCTTCTTCGCCTCAGCGATGCTCTGTGGCAATGCCTTTTCTCCAGGTAATATTTCATCCACAACTTTCATCATTTTGGACCACGCCGCATCCGAGATGTTGCTCTGACATTTCATGCTCAAAAAATTTGTTAACATGGCTAACTTCTTATGCTCAACACGACACCCATCATATAGAGTTTGTGAGGCAACTTCAATCAATTTATAAAAATTTTGTGCCTCTTCATTAGGAGTTTCGACTTCCATTTCATTTTCAACCTCATTTCCCTGAACATCGTCATGCATGCTACGATTATCAAGATCATTTTCATCAATATTGTCATCATTTTCAAGATTTTCCACATTTTCAAGTTCTAAAGTGTTGTATTGCAATCCTAAACCTTCATGAACCATTTGTTGGACATCTCATCCTTGATAGTTATTATTCGATTCCATTTCAGTACTCGCACGTGCATTACTGGATGATGATGCTTCAAAATTCATTCGATTAGAACCATCATAGATAAATGGATTGATCTGTATAGCCTCACCATGACAATCCCAAACATAGTAATCGGGTTTAAATCCATACTCACATAAATGAGTTCCAACTGTAACTTTATCATAAAAGTATCGATTTTTGCACTTTTTACACGGACACTTCACAGTGTCCCACCCTTTCGATTCTGCAAATGTAAACGCAACGTTCAAAAATTCCTTAAGACCTTCCCAAAATCGCGGATTCAATTCACGGGTAGCCTTCTGTAACCACTTATACATCCACTCACGTCCTTCAACCATTTTCCTTTTCAGTGACGCCAATAGTTGCAGGCTACCCGTTGTTACGTGGGCTGGAGTTTTTTGGGACCACGGTAGCGGGCTGCCCGTTACTAGGCCCACTACCGTAGTCCCAGCAACTATGTAGTGGGCCCTTGATCACTGTTAGCTAGCCATAAGGCTTCAAACAGGTCCTCGTCCACAGCATCCTCAGGAGGTATTGTGACGTGATTTTTGACAGGAGTCGCCACCAATCTTTTTGCCTAGGTCGATTGGAAACCTAAAAATAGTCTACAAGAGATTTGAGTTCGTTTGTCAGTTATGCACGGAAATTTAAAATTTTTGAGCGCCCAAAATTGGTATTACAGGTTCTTTTTATAAATTTTGCTTGATTTAATTTTTTATTAACCACTCAAAATGAAGGACAAATAGACTCTATTAATTGACTAGATGAAATTGGAGCAAACATATTCAAAACAGTTTTACATGGTTAAAGGATAATAAAGATCATTCTAAAATTAGTAAAATTTTTTTGTTCTTTTTTTTTTTTTATAAAAATAAAACTTGCTATACAATCATGAATAAAAGTAGGACATCATAAAAGATAAATAAACATACTTAATGTGAAAAATTAACAAAAATATTTTTAAAGAAAACTATGAAAAAGTTTAGGTTTATGCCCAATTTGTCAAGTATTTAACTTGTTGGAGGGCTGAACAGAAACTTATAGGAAAGTAGAACAAGGAAACAAGAAATGGACCGAAAAGGAGTTTACCCAAAAAAACAGAAAGCTTCCTTCTCCTTCGATAACGTTGGACAAGACGGCGGATCTGTGGTGGATCATCTCGTCGGAGGGAGGTGAACCTGATGGTGGTGATTTCGTGGTGGATCGAGCTTCGGTTGAGGAGAAAACGTGATCCGAGTCAGAAAATGGTTTTTCGACAGTTCTTCCTCCTTTAGAGCATCTCCGGTGATGTGAAAGGGTGGGTTGGCTTCATCTCATCGTTTTGGAGCTGACGGTGGTGGAAGTTTGTGATGAAAGGGCTGCAAATCGGAGAGGACAAAGGGGGAGGCCGGCGGGAGTTTCGCTCGATCGATTTTTTTGCAGCCTCTCCTTTTTTCTCTTCAATTTAAAGACAATTTTCTTAATTGACATGAGCTCTACTTCACTGATGATGGAGTCTGAATTGAGCTTATGGACCGGTGAAGAAGATGGCAGAGTTGGCGTGGAGGAGTAGAAGCAATTGCAAGAGAGTATAGTTTGTACAAAATGCAAGTATTTTTGTTGTTTTGTTTTTTTCCCTTTTTTGGGTTTCTTTCTTTAATTCATTTTAATTTTTAACTCACAACATTCATTTAATTTTTTTAAAAAGAAAAGAAATTAAAAAGAAATTAAAAAGCGGATAAAGAAAGTGCATAAAATAATGAAAAGACAAAAACACAAGTAATGATAAAAAAATGGCAAAACTAATGAAATAATATAAAAGATGAAAAATACATAATAAAACGAAAAATGACAAAAATCACATAAAATAATGACCAAAATTACATAAACTATCACATAGGCTAATATCCACCAATCAAGCTATGTCAAACAAGCTTGACAACGCCAAATCCCTGCAAGAGAACCCGAATAGAGAAACAAAAGCCAAGTCCACATATGCATACACAGCATCCAGAGCCACCTAACACCTTGAATAAAAAGCATTTCGACCCAAGCCAATTCAGAAAACTGGGCATGTAAGGAAGGCTTCGAACCCCACATACCCAGAACTCCAGAAACAACTGCTCTGGGCAGGGTGAGCTGGCGCTCAACCATGCCATATTGTCTACCTCGGAATGCTCGATATCTGCCATTGCCACGTGCACATGAGCACATTTATGGCCCATATTGGGAGCTGACCCCGTAACTCATCCTCTGGGTCGAACTTTCTTTGCTCCGTTTTTTGGAGGAGCTCCCTGACCACGAATGGCCAAAGTTGCTAATTCCCTTCCACTTCCAATAGTCTACTTGAATGGCGACGAGAGGATAGGATCAGGAATTGCAGGGATCTCCATCACTACCAGACTTCGCTCCACAACAGATGGGAGAACCGAGGGGTTTTCCATGACTATCAAAGCTAGATTACTATCAACAAAAGGGGCCGGTTGCTGCACTATAGGGGCCGGTTTCTACACTATATGGGCCGGTTGCTGCACAATAGTATCCCGGGAGCTTGCCCCACCAGCAGGTCTTTGAGGCTCATTTTGGTTCGGCCGTGCAGTAACCGGGTATGCATCGTTCTTAAGCTCCCTGGTACGAGTAACCACTTTAGAATTCTTGCTCGCATCCATGATCCAAATTTATTCTCATGTGTTTCCATACATTATTTTTCAACATGAGTAAGGATACCAAAACGAAAGCAAAATTCCGTAAGTTTTTCATATTTCAAATTCAACAATATTTTGGAAGAGTCAGGACTCACCACAGGGATCATACGGCGAAGAGGTTTTGTGATATCCACCTCCACTTGAAGCTTCATGAAAGGCCCTTCCCATTCTATGTCCAGCACTCATCCAATTTTGTTTCTCCCATTGCTTGAGATGCCCACCCGAAAGGTATGTCAAGAATGTGAACCCAAAAGTTTACCAAGGTGAAAGGGAGGGTTGATATCTGATCACCTAATTGCAGTTGACGGAAGACAATGATTCGGTTATCAAAGGACCAGGGGGCCAACCAATGAACCCGATCAATGTGCTCTTGTTTGTCAAATTTAAAGACAAAGAGATTGTCTCTCGGATTGTCCATCCCTTGGTGGACGCGGAAGGGAAAACTCTCACGCTAGGCCGCCTTCAACGCCTTGTGAAGGTGATCTGGTCGTGCAATCCGCAAGGAGAGAAGTCGAGGTGCAAGGGAGAACACCGGCCACTTGCCATGCCATGATGGATTGAGCATAGTAAGGTGACAAGCTTCGATACCTCTGCATACTCCAATTGAGCTATCTGGTATCGACTCATCATGACATGATAGTGCACTCTCGGGTGAGGAGGCAGAGGGCCCTGGAAGAGAACCAAAACTATACCCAACCACCAGAAACAAAATGTGCAAGACTAAACGAACCATGACACAAAAGAATCCAAAATAAAACAACTAAAAATGACAAAAAAACCTACAATATCAGGAGGTCCATTCAAGTGCCGCCCAGCAACTCCGAGTTGTCAAGGAGAACTCAGAACCCAGACAACTCGGTAGACAAGCACTATGTCTCCTAGCTAGGCAAGGCAATATTCAACCCTGCCGGTAAAATAAAGCCCCTAAAGTACCATGCTAGCTACGCTAGTCATCAACCCGGCTCGTCCACCACCACTAGCAAAACTGCTCACCGTCCTGTCCATCGACATGAACAGCCGCCCAAGGAATCGACAACTCGGAGTAAAAGAACCATGTGAAGTAACCATCATCATATTTTCCAACCACCCAGCCATCGAAGTCAACCACCTAGGTGTTGATCGTCTACAGAGCCCCCTCCTCATCCGGGCTAGTACCATGGAGAGCCAAACCCATTGAAAACCAGAGGAAGCCTCAACCCCACCACAGGGCAATCGTTGAGCCACTACTGAAATTGAGACTATCACTGATGCTCCAAGCAACATCAAGGAAAGGAACTGGGCTCGCGACGCAACCATTGTGTAACCAGCACATCGCGAATCCGCTCCTGAGAACTTCACACCAAAGAAGCAAGGCCTAGCGAAGCTTGGCATGGGTCGTCAGACAAAAATAAGCTTTGCCAAGGCAGAAGCAAGTGACATTGAGAGAAGATCTGGCTACACGGCCTGCGCGAGACCATGGACCCAACTCTAGCGTTGACTTTCCGGAGTCCAGGCACCGAGCCGATCGGCACATGCCAAGAAGTGAAGGCGCGAGGTAGTCGCCGACAAGACAAACAGGGGATCAAGACTGGCGGTGTAGCACTGGAGGACTGCTCCGATCTTTGCCCTAACGTCGGAAACTCCAAAAACATCACGAAATCTGAGGCTTCTACTTGCACCAGCGAAACGAAACGACAACCGCTTGGTTGAGACAAAAGCTATGGTAGGGAGAATAGTAGTACACACTGCTGTCAAAGGAGGTGGCGACGGCGGCGGTAACAGCAAACCACAAGCAAACCCTAGTAGACACCTTTTTTTAAAGTTCTGATACATTTTTCTTTTTGGATTTTTCCACAAATACTATACGTTTTGTTTTTTGGAATGTTTGAGCAAAACTGATAAGTTTCATAAAAAAGAAACTTTTTTACACAAATTTTACCGTATTACCCTCCATTTTTCTTCCCACTTAAAAAATCTACTTTTGTCTTATTTTCCTATTTTCCATTATTACTCTCTCGCTACGTAGTTGCAACTTATCTTGTAATGCACGGAGTAGCGCCCCAGGCATTACCGTGGGGCCGAAAATCTTGGTAGCGCCCAAGGCATTACTAAGGGTGCTACCGGTCAGAGCCTGTCAGAGCTAGTAGCGCCCTGGTAATGCCTTGGTGCGTTACGAAACTCGGTAATGCCTTGGTGCATTACAAATCTGACAGAAAAGCCAACCAGTAATAGACCACCCCATTACCACCGTTAAATAAACTTCCCCGCTCCCCTTTCCCCTTCATTTGCAGACGTTTTCGATCGGGAGAGCTCCGAATTTTTGCTCTGGCCTCTCAGCTCTCTCCTCTATTTCACTACGTGGGTGATGCATTGCTTACCGCGGCCTGTACCGCGCAAGAGGCCGCGGTAACTGGCAGCGCGCGCGGCCGGTCGGCTGCCAGTCGCCGCGCCGCGCCAAAAGCGCGTGCGGCGGCGGTAAGTTGTGTACCGCGGCCTCGTCATGATGAAGGCCGCGGTAACGCCGCGTTGTTCACGAGGTGCTTTGACCGGTCCGTTACCGCGCCTTTTACCGCGGCCGTGGCCGGGGTAAAAATTCCATATATAAATGGGTTCACATTTTCGCCGAACACTTACATTTTCTTCCTCCAACTATTCTCCTTTCAATTTCTTGTTAATTGAAGAAAATATATACCATCTCATTATTTCAGTTGGAGATCTACCGGCAGCTGTTATTGTGTCTCTTTTAGGTAATAAATACTACCTTCGTCTCTAAAAGATTATACACTTTGAATTTGCTGTTTTAAGATTCAATGTTTGACTCAAATTTTAACAAAGATAGTAAGTTTTAAAAAATTCAGAAAAAATATATTTAGAAAGTTTATACTTCAAATTATGACATGCATATAAATTATTAACTTTAAAGTCTAAAAATTCATGAAAAAAAATCATAGATTAAATACTGTAAAACATTAAAAACAAAGTGTACAATTATTCAGGGACGGAGGGAGTATTATATTTTAGATTTGTTTATATAAATTGTTATCATTTTTTAAATTTTTTTAATTTTTTATATGTATTTCATGAGTTGCCTAATTATGTAGTTAAAGTAAAGTAGTTCATGAGCCATAGTACCTGTCTATGAAAAATTGTAGTAATATACTCCCTCCGTCCCACAAAGGTTGTAGGATTTGTTTGGGCACATATATTAAGGAAAGTGGGAGAATAATAGTGTGTTGACAAAATTACCCTCATGAAAAAGAAAGAAGGAGAAAATTGTGGACCCCAATTTTAAGTTGAGTGGGAGGAAAGAGAAAATCATGTGGGTCCAATGTGAGATAAGAGGATAAAATGGTAAAAATGGTGATAGAAAGTTTCTATTTTAGGAAAGTTGACAACCTTTATGGGACGGCCCAATATAGTAATGTTGACAACCTTTGTGGGACGGAGGGAGTATTATTTTACAGGTTATTTCAGAGTATTGAAATGACGGTGTAAAATTATATATTCTACAAGGTTTTCATGGATTGTCCCATTGGACAGTTTGTAAAAGTATACTATCGGTTAATTCATCTTTTATGATTGTGTATGGAGAAATGATGAGAGTTACGTAAATTTCGGATGCAATATTTCGTCTTGTTCCTCTTTGTACCCGCTCTGGCGTTACGCCGGAGAAATGGTACAACGAGGAACTAAGGCAATCTGCCGAAATTTACGTAATAATATCGATTTGTCCATACACGGGATAAAAGTTTGATTAACTAATAGTACTTTTATGAATAGGTTAGGACCCATGCACCTTGAATTAGGACATAAACCGGTAGTGTAAATTGTGGAATTAATTAAGTTATGTATTCTTTGAATATATATATTTTATAATTGTTATGTTTTTATTTATCATATTGTTTTATTGACACAAATATTATAGGAACTATATAATGGCCGACGATCGTGATTGGATGTATCAGCGTTTTGAGGAGGGGACTCGCGATATTAGTCAGAGATTTTGGAACGGGCTTGTGGAATTCCTGAATTTTGCGTTTCGTGTTGCTCGGGAAAAGGGAGAACAATTTGTTAAATGTCCTTGTAGAAAATGTAAAAATAGATATTACCGTGATCGAGAAACTATTGACAAGCATTTACTGTTAGATGGATTTCAACTAAATTATCATGTGTGGGATTGTCATGGTGAACGACGTCATATAAATCCATGTGTTTATCGAGGTTATCAATTTGATGTGGCATCGTCGTCATCATCATCATTATCGAATATTGCAAGTACGAATAATTTATTTGAGGGTAATGTAGGAAGAAGTGATTACCGTGAAATGGTTCGCGAGGCTTTTGGGATTCGTGATAATGGAAATAATTTTGAGGGTGATGATATGGAGCATATGGATGAGGATGACGTCACATCCGAAATGCCAAATGCAAGGACTCAAAAGTTTTTGATTTATTACGCGATGCGTCGCAGCCTCTATATGAGGGATGTCTTGATAAGCACACCAAGTTGGCTGTTATTTCTAAGTTCTTGAGCATGAAAAGTCAGCATAACGTATCGGACGCGTTTTCTCGGAGTTGATTGAATTTATCAACGAAATCTGCCCGGAGAAGAGGCAACCTTGCCTACGAGCATGTGTAGTGCAAAGCGGCGATGAAAGAGTTGGGGTTACCGTCTGAAAGATTCATGCATGCGAGAACAAGCGCATGTTGTTTGATGGTAGATATGAAAAGTTAAATAATTGTAGGGTATGTGGTGCGGGCAGCTTTGAAGAACGTGAGGCGAATAAAAACCCAAAGCTAAAAAGATTTTACGTTATCTAGCAATTCTGAGTGGCACCAACGGCTTTACCGATCCGCGAGAACCGCTAAATTTATGACGTATCATCTTAGAGCTAGTGAGAATTCGATGGGTATTATTGGACATCCATCCCAAGCCGAGGCATGGAAACATGTTGATAAGTGTTATCTTGATTTTGCATGTGAGTATAGAAATGTTCGATTGGGGTTATGTACAGATGGTTTCAACCCGTTGTCAGACTCAGGACAATCATATTCTATGTGGCCTGTATTCATCGTGGTTTATAACGCCTCCCGATTTATGCATGAAGGAGGAGTACACTTTCATGCCGTTGCTAATCCACGCCCAAAGTCACCAGACCGTAACATTGATTTGTTTTTCGTCCGCTGCTTGACGAGTTGAAACATCTATGGAATACGGCGTGGAAACACAGGATGCACATCGTAATCAGAACTTTAACATGCGGGCTTGTCTGCTTTTGACAATTAGTGATTTCCTAGTGTACGAAATGTTATCAGGGTGGAGCACGCATGGAAGACTTGCATGCCCATACTGTATGGAGGATGTTCATAGTTTTCAGCTGACTAACTGGAAGAAAACGAGTTGGTTTGGTTGTCATAGAAGATTTTTAACGCAACGACATCCTCTCCGTAACAACAAGCAATCATGGAAACATACAGATCGAAGGCCAAGATGTGAGTTTAAATCAGGCCACCAGATATTAAGCGAGGTCGAAAACATCGTGTTTCCACCATTCGGGACACCGTGGGATCACATGAGGGCAGACATGTTTGGGAAGCAGCATAATTGGATTAAGAAATCGATTTTCTGGGAATTGCCATATTGGGCAGATCTGAAAGTTAGACATTGTCCCAATCGCTTTGCGGGGCTATCTCGATGACGGTATTTGGACTACAATATCTGAATTCAGTAAATTCTTCCGACTAATTTGTTCAAAGGATATTCCATTGGACGATGTCGAAAAGTTAGATGAATTTATCGTCGTTACACTTTGCAAACTGGAGAAAATATTCCCTCCATCGTTCTTTGACTCGATGGAACATCTCACGATGCATCTCCCTTGGCATCTTCGAACGTGTGGGTCTGTGTCATACTGGTGGATGTATAGTTTCGAAAGGAACATGAAAAGATTGAAAGCAAAAGCTGTGAACAAAAGATTCTTGGAGGGCTCCATCATTGAAAAGTTTCTTATCCAGAGGTTGCGATTTTCATGAGCATTACATGGAAGATAATTATGGAACACGTGTGAACCCCAACATACGAATTAAATTGTTCCCAATTCGTCAATCCGAGCGGACTATCAATATTTGATCATCCATCTAAACCAATGGGCGAGCACACTTTCGGGAGTTGGCCGGTTGCGAAAGGGAACATGTACAAACTTATATTCGCAAAAGCGTCGGGAAGTTGATCCACTTATAGATCGATTCAACGAGTTGGCCCGACGGAATTTTCCAGACTTGGATGACGCTGGTATTGACAATTTCAGACTTGCACAATTCCCTAAATGGTTCAAGAACATGGTTAGTCGTGCACTTGATTGTTTATGGTTTTAAAGATAACCCCAATATGTATGTTGATTTTAAACTGACATTTTTAATGTGCAGGCCTCTCCAAATGAGACAACTTTACATCCAGCATTGTACGCCTTGGCCTGTGGACCGAAAGTGCGAGCTAAATCATTTCTGAGTCTCGTATGTGAACGGGTACAAGTTTCACACAAAACAATACGGCCAGCACAAGATGTCTGCTAATTGGGGACGTCTGCATCCTCGGAGATACAAATGCGAAGACTATATGGATTCCTACGGTTGGATTGACGAAATCATTGTCCTTCAAGACAGAGTAACACAGTATTACGGTCTTCAAGGGTACGTGGTTCTGCATGCGAATAAAGGCGTCGTTACGATAAACTTTTGGGGATCATCGATGTTGACTGCACATCCAGACTTTATCCAGAAGATCCATTCATTCTTGCCAGCCAAGCAGAACAAATGGTTTATCTCGAATACCCTTCAAAGAGGCAAAATCTGAAAAACTCGTGGACAGTTTTCAAAACTAAACCGAGACGCTTTAAGGAAGATTTGATGCAAGAGCCGGAGATAGGTGCAGCGAATCCATTGCAAGAGTCGGCGGCATTGGTGAAAGTATACGTCCAGGACCAGATGTGACCCCAATATTATTGGATCGTCAAGCACATCCGAGCACATAGATCATTTGGACAACCAATCGGACGAAGATGACGATGGCGATGATCCGGTCGAATATAGTAAAATGTATGACGTAATTCGACAATTTTAGATAAATATATCTTTTGACGAACAACAATTTTAAATTTTGAGTCATTGGAATTACAATTTCAGGATGAAATTGCAAGTTTTCAAAACATTTGGATCAAATTATAATTTTTACATGCACCGGACCGCATTTAAATGGGCGTGGGCACGAAATCTATGCACGTTTGAATTAAGGGAGGGAAATTAAAAAAGTTCGAATTGGCATTTTCGAAGGCGTACGAGGCCGTGCCGCGGCCAGGGACGCGGCAAGCCAGTGGGCCAGGGCCTTACCGAGGCCTAGGACGCGGCCATGACCGCGGTAGGCCGCGATAGGCCTTTTTAAACCGTCTGAAACCCTTCTTCTTCCTATTCCTCATCCGTTTCTTCAGCCTCCCTCTCCTCTCCAAACTCACCGGCGACCACCGCTCTCCCCTCCCTTCCACCGGCGTTTCCGGCCGATTTAGAGCCTCCTTGGGCCGTCGTACCATCAAGAAACATCAGGTATGCGTTTATCCCTTGTTGTTTTTGATTTTTTCGGCCTCCCTCTCGTTTTGTCAATTTTTTTTCTCTAACTTTCGGTTTTTTCGTTTTGCAGGTGCTCCACCATCCTCATTTGCATCTCCAACTCCATCCTCATCACCAAAACAGGAGGTAACTAATTTTAGAATTTTTTCCTAATTTTTTTCGGATTTTTTTCTATTTTTTTCGGATTTGATTAAGTAATAGCATTTAATTTGTTTAGTTTTTATTTGTTGGGTTGCATTTAGGTTGTTATTAGTTTTTTCGGATTCGATTATGTATTTAGTTAGTTGTTATTAGTTTTTTAGTAAAATGTTGTTAGTTTAAAAATATAATTTTACAAAATTAGTTTAAAAATATAATTATTAGTAAAATGTTGTTAGTTTAAAAATATAATTTTACAAAATTAGTTTAAAAATATAATTATTAGTAAAATGTTGTTAGTTTAAAAATATAATTATTAGTAAAATGTTATTAGTTTTTTAGTAAAATGTTGTTAGTTTAAAAATACAATTTTTCAAATTTAGTTTAAAAATATAATTATTAGTAAAATGTTGTTAGTTTAAAAATATAATTATTAGTAAAATGTTATTAGTTTTTTAGTAAAATGTTGTTAGTTTAAAAATACAATTTTACAAATTTAGTTTAAAAATATAATTATTAGTAAAATGTTGTTAGTTTAAAAATATAATTATTAGTAAAATTTTATTTGTTTTTTAGTAAAATGTTGTTAGTTTAAAAATTTAATTTTACAAAATTAGTTTAAAAATATAATTATTAGTAAAATGTTGTTAGTTTAAAAATATAATTATTAGTAAAATGTTATTAGTTTTTTAGTAAAATGTTATTAGTTTTATTTGTTTTTTAGTAAAATGTTACTAGTTTTTTAGTAAAATTGTAACTTCTGTAAAAGTTTGGGGGTTAAAATATATTTTTACAAAATTTTGGGGCGTCTTTGAAAATTTTGAAAAACTTTCGAACTACATTGTACATTTTTAAACTCTTTCGGGTCAAATTGTAACTTCTGCAAAAGTTTGGGGGTTAACATATAATTTTACAAAATGAAACTTATGTTCGTTTTTAAATGTTTTTGAGATATGGCGTCCACTCCCGATGGTTCAGGCCGGGATGAGTCGGGTCGAGTTCCTGGGCCGGACATTCGACCGTAGTTCCGTGGTCGATCATCGAGGTTATCCCGATCACGCACGACGGACTCTCCTGGGGTCGGCGATTGATGCATCAGATGCACCGAACGATGACGCTACACCTCCACCGCATAATGACGCCGCACCTCCACCACAGCCCCGCCACCACTACCTCCGCCGGTCGCAGCCCCGACGGACGCCTTATAGTCCGCATCGCACAGTAAGTCTCTAACATAGAAAATTTTGCTATATCTTTTATTTACATGTTTCATTACCGATCACGGTTTCTGTTAATGTGCAGTTTGCATTCGGAGCAGATCACGCGCGCGCTTTCTCATGTCGTCGCGAACCACTTCTCTGGATTCCTCCGAAATACTACCCACGAGACGGCGGGCGAGCTTGCCAGTTGGGCAAATAAGTTCGCGGTAGTTTAACAATTATTAATATTTCATATATTACATTAATTAATACTTGTTATAAATTACTTAGGATAATGACGTCGTATTTTAAATTTCTTACAGGAACAACATGTGTGGGATGAGCCGGGCTTTTTGGAGAAGTTGCACTCCCGGTTTGCGGAGTTCTACCAGAACACGCAGAACAACATTCGGAAGAAGTGCAAGCGATTGCATCCGCTGGATCCGGACAATCCTGACTACCTGGATTGGCTACCGCTCATCCCAGCTCGCCTCAACCCAGACAAGTGGAGGATGCTGCTCGAGTACTACAACAGCAACGACTTCAAGGAAGAATCCCAAAAGAACAAAAGGAATGCGAGTAGCCTGAATCGTCCGAAGATTAAGTCGTTTGGCAACAAGTCCAAACTGAGAGTTTATGAAGACTTGGTAATCTTCTTTAATCAGTTCATTATTTAAACATCTAATTTTAATTTATTTAATTTATGAAAAAATTAATTACTTCATAAATACTGTTGACATGAGCAAACAAGTCAGGGCAGCTACGGCGAGGAGGAGTTCGGGAGGCATGGCTTGGGAAGGAATCGGCCATTACGGTATTATTCATTCGTTTTCCTCAATTCAAATAATCGTCTCTTTTAATATTATTTAACGTAAGTTAATTTTTGTTATTACTTAGGAGGAGTATAGGACGCGTCTCATTACCAAGTATGGGCCAAATGGATCGTTCCCAGCGATCGATGACGAGATCTACAAATCTGTTGTGGGTGGGCCCACTCGAGGACGCTGGATCGGTGTCCCGCCACAAATTGCCCATCCGGAGCACTTCGAGGAACCTCTGCGATCTCAGGTATCCAAATTGTCGTTTAATTAATTTCTATAATTTGAGTTATTTTTTTATGTAGTAGATTTTAATTTTTTAAAACACGTTAACTTTCAGCGCGAGAATGAGCTTGAGGACCGTCATCGGCGGGATACGGATGCGATGCGTGACCGCCCGGCCCGGCTTGCCGCGGCGAATGTGAGGTTGTTGATCTTGAGGCTTGGAAGACAGACGCATTGCGATCCTTTGATTCACCGTCGGCAACATCCGGTCGGCTATGCGTTACGGGGTATATCCCACCTAACGTGATGCCACCAGATCCCTTATCAGCTGGATCTTCCTCTGGGCCTCCGCCCTTCCAGTAGCAGCAGCCACCTCAGCACTTCCAGCACCCGTCGGCTCAGTACTACCAGCATCCGCCGCAATTCCAGCAGCAGCCGCCGTCGCACCACTTCCAGCAGCCGCCGCAGCACCACTTCCAGCGGCCGCCGCCGCATCACCCCCAGCAGCCGCCTCAGCAGCCCTTCCAGCAGTCGCAGCCTAATGTCAACCTGGGCCTGGGCTTCACACACCCCCACGGGGATTATCGGCCGGAGATGCCAGATCCACAACAAATCCCACACCAGCAGCGACAGACATTCATGGACATTGGGGACGACGACTTTGTTGATTACTTCAACCCTTCTGATCCAAACGCGGACCGCACGACGGTTTTTAGGATTTTTGTAAATATTATTGAGATATTTCTGTAAATAAACTATTTACTATATATATAATTATATTTTTGCATTGTTATTAAATTTTAAATACATTTTACTATATATATAAACTATTTACTATATATATAAACTATTTACTATATATATAATTATATATATAAACTATTTACCCGAAAAAACGTTTACCGCGGCCTTGTGCGCATCCAGGCCGCGGTGGACGATGTCGCCGCCGTCAAAGTCTTACCGCGGCCTGCGAGTGCGGCAAGGCCGCGACGTTCACTGCGGCCTCGGCCGCGGCCACCGAGGCAACCGGGGACGATTTTACCGCGGCCAATACCGCGGCCTTCCCCGCGGTGCGTACCGCGGCGTTACCGCGTATTTGGCCACGGTAAATCGTTGTTTTAACGACGTAGTGTTTTCTTGAACGGATTTGCTCCGGCCAACCAGTCATTCACGTTCTATTCGGAGGTCGAAGCCGGCGAACTTTGCTTCATTGGCTGGTTCTCGTGTTGCCGATTCAGCTTCCTTAGAGTCAGACCCCTTGACAGTGGGCTTGGTTAGATCTTCAAACACATCAGGGGCTTCTGACCTTCTGTTGCTGCTGCGGCTCGTTCAGGCGGAGGAGGTGTTAGGTTAGTCACGGATTCATTGCGTGGTGCGTTGGCGTTGGAGGTTGTGCGGGCAGCAAGGAAATGATGGTGGTGGCGAAGCTGGTGAAGCATGGAGAGGTTTCGGAGTCGGAGGAGGTATCGCCGACGGAGGGGGGTTTTGGCGTACCAAGTGCAGCTCCGGCGGCGGACTTGATTATTAAATACTGATTATTTCTATTCGATCAAATATTAATTACTGATTATTTCTATTTATTTTATAATAAACATTTAAGATTAATAGATTAAATGTTAAAACATAAAAAAAGATATGGGATAGTTGGGGGTGAAGCGCTCCCAGCGCAGTGAAACAGCGAGACCTGCTCGGCCTGTGCTTAGCAAGTAACCTTATTTCTGTCTAAAGTAGCGATCGAATCATCTGGCCAATTTATGCATGAGGCGTTCTGCATCTCGTAATGGGTTGGAAGCAGCGTTTCATGAATTCTGGGACCTATCTGAGAATACGTAGTGCTTGTAAATAATATTTCTTAATTTCCATTTCCAGTCAAACATATCAGTTTGGTTAGAACAACATTATATTTCATGTTTTGATAGAAGGTTGATTAGTATTATATCGAGGAAACACATGGTAGGACCTAGCCTGTGGAAAAATGAAGTGCAAATTGCATTAGAGATAGAAGAAGTCGTGCGGTTCGTAGGTGAATCGCAGAGATGCCGTGCGAGTTCTCTTCCGGGTCGACGAGTATCGCCGGAACTAGCCACGCCCCATCACTCTCTAAAATGGCCTCTTACCCTTTCATTTCACCTTTCTTGAACTTGTTCCACACCTCTCATGATGGAACGCGGCCTCTTCGCCGGCACAGGTTTTCACGGCGGCTTGGCACATCCGTTGTCCACCTCTTTCGATCAGAAGTTACTTCTCGATCAGCCAAATATGCAGGAGCTCAATAACTTCAACTTCTCTGATGGTAAGTATTTGCGTTGACCGGTAGATCGACTTGAACCATTTAAAGCTTATATTTAGCTACTTGGGGTTCAGATCGAATCCTTTCGGTTGAGTTGTAATGGTGAAAGGTTTTGTTATTGTGAGCAGATTCTTCGTTTGGATTCTCATTTGAGGCCGCTGATCCGAATCAAGATCTGCTTTTTGCGGCTGCAGCTGAGGCCGAGGGAGCAAAACGGAGACGATCAGTTCCTGAGATCGATGACCCTCGAGAAAGGAAGAAACAGATCGACAAAAGATACAGAGACAGAGTCAAGGTACCTTTTAAATCATCACCTCTAATCCCTTATCCATATCTTTCATAATTTCTTGTTTAAGGTAACAGTTGAATCTTAATAGTCTGTCGGATTACCCTTTTGTGTTCATTTCCGAAAAGTTACAGGACCTGTTGCGTTTAGTTCGAATTCGATTCGCTGTCATATTCTAGGTACTGTCTCTTTTGTTTTTTTGGTGAAAAAGAACTTATCATATTTATTGCGTTTAGAGTTACTGTCCTAGATAATTGAACTAGAATTGGTCAATGGTGTTCCATCAAAAAAAAGAAAAAGAAAAGAAGGAATGGTCAATGGTGTTGGGTTTGGAAGCATGGACAAAAAGAAACGCAATTATTTTCACATTACGTATTCGAAGAAGCTCCTCCATTATTAATTCTTTCTTAATAACGCGACGAGCGCATTACTGGTACTCAATCGGCGTTACTCAATCAATAGCTATTCCACAAAACTGGACTCGCTTAAATCGAGCAGCCAAACATGCACTGTTACTCCCAGCCCTTAAACAACTCACACACTCTGGCGTAGTCTAGCACTTAGCGGCCCAGCACAGTGCCGGCATTAGTAACACTTGGTAACAGTCGCCACACCCCCCCACAGGCGTTACTATATCAAATTCTTTTTTTTATGTTTTAACATTTTAATGATTAAATCTTAAATGTTTATTATAAAATAAATATAAATACTAATGGCAAACCGGGATAAGTTGATATGAAATACTAATGGAAAAGCTGTTAGAATGATTTGATAGATGGTTTTCATTAATTACAACTAAATCTATTGCTAATGAAAGTTGATAATAGAGACAAAAGTTACTAATGTTGATGCATATAAGATAAAAAATAAGCAGAAAGAAAACACACATCCTTTACAACTAATCTAATTAAAGAAGAATGGCCGGAATGCCCCACGTGGAGTCGCCGCATATCAGCCGGATGCGATCGCGCGCTATAGTCCTCCGCTCTCGCTTGTTCTGAGCCTCCACGAATAGAGGTTGTGGCGCGGGCGTGGGCCGCGATGCGGCGAAGCGAGGCTGGAGGCCGAGAGAGGGAGGCGGCGAGAGATGGAGGCAGAGGAGTTTCGGTGCGCGGTCGTGGCGGGGCGCGGTTGTGGCGCGGTTGTGGGCAGCGATACGGCGGTGCGAGGCTGGAGGCCGAGAGAGGAGGTAGGTAGGGGCTGAGAGAGGGAGGCAGAGGAGTTTCGGGTGCGCGTTCTGAAGATTGCACGCGTTTTTACTTTTATGAAGCTGGTAACGCCCCAGGGCGTTACTAGGGCATTACTTTATTCAACTTTAATTTGAACAGGGATTACAGCCCGGGAATCGAAAAAGGTGGTTGGTAACGCCATAGGGCGTTACCAGATCACTTTAGTTAATATTTTTTAATATCATTTTTTGTTAATATTTGTAAATTATCTTAAGTTGTTAATATTTGAAAAATTATCATAATTTTTAAATATTCGAAAAAATATTACTTTAGTATTTTGAAATTTATTTTAGTATTTTGAAATTATCATAATTTGTTAATTTTGGAATGTATTTTAGTATTATTTTAGTATTTTCGTAATACTACGCAAATGAAGGGAAAGGGAAGGGAATACGTACGTAATGGAACGGACGTAACGCACTGGCATTACCAGGCGCTACTAGCTCGACAAGCTCGGCAGTAGCGCCTCGGTAATGCCCAGGCGCTACGACACTTTCCGGCCCCACAACGAAAGGCGTTAGGGCCTTCGCTACCATGGCGATCTCGACCGATAGGCGCCTAACGCCTTGGCGCTACGACGATTTCGGCGCGTGCTGGGCGTTACTCCGTGCATTACGACATCAGCTCCAACTACATAGTGTAATCTTAACTCAATAATTACAAGTACTCAATAATATCAATCAATAGTTGTTGAAGTTCAAGGACTTAAATGCACATCCCTGCAACTCCTCATGACCACTTCGATTTGTTGGTTGCTTGTGTCCTAAGTCTGTCATTCGTCCAATCTAAGATCAGATTACTGTTTGCTTAGAACTCTAAGTTCAGCAACTTAGTGATAGACTAGGACTCTAATTCGATCCAAAACACATTATTTATATCCTTGTAACCCTATTTTGATTGATCAATGAATATGCGACTTACGCAGCCTTACTTGTGGTAAGTCGTACCAAGTTTCTTGATTTCTACATGGTATCGAGCCGGGTTGATCCAAAACAACCACTCCGATGGCGAGAAAGAAAAAGAATCAACCAAGATGCTAGGAACCACAGTGCAAGACCACCACTTCCTTACCAATTAAGCCCGTCGATAATCCAGGACAACCACGGTTACATGCCTACTAAAGGGGGATAATTACCCTACACGGAGGCGCACAATCCTCAATTCTCTCAAAGCAAAGAACAAAGCAGGCTTTGTCAATGGCACACTCGAGAAACCAAAGAAGACTCGGAATGGTTCTCGGCATGGGACACCTGCAACTCCATGGTACTCTCTTGGGTATTCAATTCCTTAGTTCTGAATTACACAACAGTGTTGCATATGCAAACACGGCCAGAGACATGTGGGTGGACTTGCAAGAGAGATTCTCTCAGAGGAATGCTCCCAGAATACATGAACTAAAGAAAGAAATATTCATATGCTGTCAATCCAATTTGACAGTAACTGAGTATCACACCAAACTGAAGGGGCTATGGGATGAATTAGACACCTATTCTAATGCTCCAAACTACACATGCCAAGCCTACAAGGAAGTCATGGCAGAAAAAGAAGAAGAGAAACTTCATCAATTTTTGATGGGTTTAAATGAAAATTTCAATGGAATCAGATCTCGATTCTGAACATGGAACCACTGACGTTAACAAGGCTTATGCCCAAGTTACAAAAGAAGAAAGGCAACAAAACCTATTGATGAACAAATCTACAGCAGAAGCTGCTGCCTTTGCAGCAAAACCTGCAGCCAAGAAGGGAAGAGAACAGAACAAGGTAAAGAATAAATGTGCGCATTGTGGAAAGCTTGGTCACTACGTCGAAGACTGTTTTGAGATCAAGGGATACCTTGATTGGTGGCAGAAAGACAAACCAGCACACTCTGATACCATGTAGAAATCAAGAAACTTGGTACAACTTACCACAAGTAAGGCTGCGTGCAGGTTACTGCATATTCATTGATCAATCAAAATAGGGTTATAAGGATATAAATAATGTGTTTTGGATCAGAATTAGGAGTCCTAGTCTATCACTAAGTTGTTGAACTTAGAGTTCTAAGCAAACAGGTAATCTGATCTTAGATTGGACGAATGACAGACTTAGGACACAAGCAACCAACAAATCAGAAGTGGTCATGAAGAGTTGCAGGATGTGCATTTAAGTCCTTGAACTTCAACAATAGCTATTCCACAAAACTCTTACAGAAGCTAGCAGCCAAACATGCATGTTGCTCTCAAACAATAAACAACTCACACAAGCACTCACCTAAACTTGCACTTAGCGGCTAGTAATAAAACACTACATGATTGATCCCAATTCTATGACGGCGAAATAAGGGTGAGAGCCATCACAAAACCGTATGTGTCGGAGACTTTATGGCTCGCGGTAAAGAGCCTTAATTACTACGCCTCCGACCGCTGTAAATAGTTTTATTTAAATTATAAAAAAGTGGACGAATGCGAATGAAATTCATCCGGTCCAACAATCTTCATCCATCAATCCAGAAAACTTCATCCAAATCCAAAAAAGTTCATCAATCTACCAACCCATCAACCTGAACTTGCAAATCAGGAAAAAAGTAAACCAATAGTGAGCAAAAGTGAGTGGAAAAATAAAGAAAAAAATACATAGAATTACAAAAAAATTCAAAAAATTACAAAATATTTAAAATATTACGGGTGATGTTGTGGCAATGAAGCACGTTGCGGTGGCGAGGAGGACTGCGAAGCAGCGGCGATAAGAATTGCGGCGGTGGCGAGGAGGAGGAGAAGGAAGAAGAAGGAAACGGAAAAAAGAAGAGGAGGAGGAGAAGGAAGAAGAAGATGGAGAAGAAGGAAGAAGAAGATGACGAAGAAGGAGAAGATGAAGGAAACATTAGTTGTATATATAGCATTACTTGTGATTGATTCTAAACTCCGCCTACTCAATCAACCCCAAAAGAAATGAAACTGTTGATTTTTTATATTAATTTGACTATAATTTATCAACTCCAGATTATTTCTTAGTGGCCATAACCACAGTCATATTATCTCTACTAATATTATCTCTCTATAATATATTTTTCACAATTTTCACGATATTTCCTCCTGAGTTTTGTTAAATTGTGATCAGTTGCGTTAATATTTTGTATCCAACAACAGACGGAGAGAGAGCAAATCAAGCAGCAACTGCATGGTCTTAAAGCAGAAAATGGAAGCTTGATACAGGAGATCGAGTATCTGAGAGGAAAATGGTAAAATGAATCAGAATTTGGAGTCAGTACAGAGCACATGAGGGAACTCTCAAGCAGCCATAATCAGCTGAAGCGTGAGTTCACTCGACAAGAGTCAACTGTTAAGGCCCTTTTATCCAAACTGGTAATCATAACATTTTTATTTATTTATTTATTTATTTATTTATTTATGAGAATAATGATAATCATAACTTTGATTCTTTTATTTGCATTTATTTTGGAAAAATTATTATTTTAATTGTGTGCCTTTTGGAGCAACTTATGCGTTCAATTATTACACTAGTACTAGTACTAATACTAACACATTGAAAAATTGAAACATTTTTTTTTCTTTTTGATATGACACATAAAAGTTAAAATACTCATTTAGGAAACTTTTTTACACTATTTGTAGGAGTATCTTATTATCCTGAACTTCTCACAAAAAAATTACTTGTATTTGATCCCGTCGTTCCAAGAAAATTGATATAGTTTG
Source organism: Stellera chamaejasme (assembly GCA_024586325.1). Lineage (NCBI taxonomy): Eukaryota > Viridiplantae > Streptophyta > Magnoliopsida > Malvales > Thymelaeaceae > Stellera > Stellera chamaejasme. Next base: position 187,819 of record JANJPE010000020.1, on the reverse strand, counting down.
ACTTTTAGGTTTGTGTTTGACTCAATTTGTTACTAAGAGTAATTTATTAAAAAAATTTCAATTTGTTTTTTTAGAAACTAGACATATTCATTTGCATATAATTTATTTGAATTTATATATTAAAATGATGAAGAAAATTCATAAACTAAATAGTAGAATAGTAAATGAATCAATTATTTTAGGACAAATGGAGTATGATAGTTTTATATTATTACTATTGCTTGTTTAACACTTTTATCTCTCTATCATGTCTAGTCAAGTGTTTCATATGTTTTGTAGGATGCAAGGAATAATTTGAAGAAAAAACATCACTTTAAGTAACTTTAGATGTTTACTTGTAGTAACTGTTTGATCTCAACTATTAATAAAATTATTTAAAATTCTATGATTACCGTGATAAAATGGTGAATTTCTTTTTTAGCATTTAATTTATAATTTTATCTCTTCTATATTTTGATATACAAAGTCAAATAATTTAGATGCACATTATAGATTAATGTGTGTAGTATCTAAATATATTTTTTCTGAATTTTTTAGTGACTTCTTTCTAGTAATATAATTTGAATCTTCCATAAAATCGAAAATGAAACGTACCAATTTTTCAGAGATGAATAGAGTTAATCAAACAGTTGTTTCATTTAACAAATGTGTTACTACTACTACTACTACTACTACTACTACTACTACTACTACTACTACTACTACTACTACTACTACTACTACTTTTCTTTTGTAGAATACAACACTAGCTAATTAGTACTTGGAACAAGATCATTCAACATTTAATGTTCTTCATTGGACTACCTAATACTTATTTCAGAGTCCTGAAACCGACATGGCCATCATTAAGCAAAAGCAGGAGAGCGAGATGTTGCGACTGAAGGAGGCAATTTATAGCCAAGATCTGAAGGAAATGGATCATATAATTGAGAAGCTATTGAATGAGAACATGAAGCTGAAGAAGCAGAACATGATTCTTCAGGTTAATATGGAGGCTCTTTGCGAGAAGATTGAAAACGACAAGCACCAGAAGTGATCAGGATCACGAAAATACAGAACACTTCTTGATGTCGATTGCTGTAATAAATATGTTTGTGAACAAATTATGTCGGATTATGTTGGAGTTTTTTGTTTGGGTTGATTGTGAAGACCTATATATGTTTCTCTCTTGGAAGCAAATTTATTTTCCTTTCCTGTCATAAAGACCTATATGTTCGTTCATATTATGTTTTTGACATTGTTGACTACCAGGTCATAATTAGGTGATAAGCTCAACATAATATCTGAAAGTTTAGATTTAGAGGAAGCTGGTAGGATTAAAAGATTGTTGATTGACAGATTTATTTGATTGATTATGAACAACAGAGTTGCTTACATAAATACACATGCTTGTCAGAATTATTTAGTTTAAGTAGTTAAATATATTTCATATATTGACCAATGGTTTTGCGCCATGTGGTATGGGGCATGATGAAAATGACGTGTGTAAGATGATATGGTTGTTCTAAAAGATATCAAGTGAAAGAAACATGTTCATTCAAAATTAAGGACATGATAGGAGGCTTTAAAGTTGGGTTTTAGAGATAAATTTTGTCCAAATTCAGCTACATTTTTCACGATGAGTTCTCAGTTTACGGATCTCGTTTTTAAATGTTGAAAGTGAATACCTCCAAATTCACGTGAATTTTTTTCATCCTTTTATCGGACATGTGGGGTGAAATTTTTCGTCTCTTACCAAGACTGACATGTGGACATGTGGGCTGGACGAGGAACTCCCCTCTCACTGTTTTGGTTTGAGAGGGTAGGGCGTGTATTTTTTTTCACCGATGAATCAGTTCAAATTCACCAATTTGTTTTTCCTCTCCCCCGTAACTTTGAACCCCCTAGATGTTTCTTTCACTTGAAGTATATGAATAGAAGTGTGGTCTATGGAACCAACCATCCTAAACAGACTTTAGATCCTTCTCCCATAAACAAACAGCAAGATTTTTACGGCGAGCTATTTTACAGCGAGATTACCGCAGCCTCTCCCTCGGTAATTACCGCGGCGCTACTGCGGGGGAGGCTGTGGTAAACCCGGTTACCGACACCGGTAAGTGATTACGCTAATTACGCAATTAAGCATCAATATTGGGATTAGTGAACTATCTCGTGCCTCGGGACTTATAATTAAGTATATGAAGTATAATTGGTGTGAGATATGAAGTCCCGGGATGTGGTACGGATTGTAAATTCTTATTATTACCACCGGTCAATTTGATTAATTACGCGATTAAGTGTATTCTACCGGGATTAGCGATTTTGTGGGGCTCGGGTCTCATAATTAGTCATGTGAAGCATGTTTTGTGCGTGATACGAGATCCCGAGAATGTGTCTTAAATTTCGTGCCGTTTGGGGTTACGGTTTGGAAGTTGCAATTTTCGAGCTGGACTAAATTGCAACTTTTGAAAGTTTGGGGTGAAAAATAAAGAAAAAAAGGGGTAATTTAAAACGGCAGGAAGTCGGTTAGTAAAGTGAGGTGTGTGTGTTAGTGAAATGTGTTAGTTATATTATATATATATATATATATATATATATATATATATATATATTATATGTAAGTATGTATATATATATAGTATATAGTTTTATAAAAGAAGAAGTATCAGGAAACCAAACAATCCAAACGCATTCTTCTTCTTTCTTTCTTCTCTCTGCACCATAATTACGCTTAAAGAGCATTTTGGGATTTCTCAATTTCTCACTAAAATCTTGAAGGGGTGAGAAATTTGAATCTTTGCGAAGTCTTTGCCAATATTGTTACGAAATTTTGAATAGAAACTCAACTTCAGGCGTGATTTGACGGAAGGTAAGGGTATATTATTGATCGAGCAAAGAGTTATACATTTTGTATGCGGTTGATTTCGTTGAAAAAGCCGTATGTGAAAAGCCGTTTTTCCGTACAGCCCCATTTTTGGCGCCTTTGTTGTGGGTCAATTTTGTGAATTCTGAATGTATATTATGTATCATGGATCATTTCTGAACAAGGGGTAGTCGAAGCAGTGAAACCACCGAAATTAAATCTGGGACCGATCGGAAATTCCCTTTGGTTTTCTACATAAGGTAAGGGTTCGGTGTGTCTTACAGTGCTGCATTATTCGGCATGCGTAGCGAATATATATTGAAGCTAGGTTTAGTCGGAGGGTGACCACCGTGACCGATGGCGGGCAGAAATTTAGGTTCGAGGGGGCGGTAACTTATAAAAAAATCGGGTTAAATGGCAACAAGAAAAAAATGTCAAAAGATTGTGATATGACTACAAATTAATATGATATAAAAATCCGCCATACATCCATTTGTTTATTTAGGAAGTTTGATGCAGGACGCCGCTCTTTAACATCAACAAAATCTTTCGAATAGAATCTAGTCTAAAAGTTTCAAAGAAACTCCCTATCAATATAAAGAACCAAACTATCAGCAAAGAAATTAGTACTCGTAATAAATAATTCCACCTAATAGGCTACTAATATAAAATATTTAATTCAAAAATAAATTTGAAAATAGAAACAAAAACAGAAAAATAAAAATTAATGTCAAGATTAAGGAATTGAGGCTATGGAAAAAAAACTACATATACTCATATAACTCATTTTATTGAATCAATGCAATTGGTGGTATGATTGAAAACTGCAAATTGCCAGTTAAGCTCTCAACAACAACAAAGAGTCAAAAGGCAGAGCTTAAGGAGTAGTGGGTAAGTGGCGGATAAGTGAATTATAATTAAGATGGTTGCGAGTTAGTGTTTTGGTTAATTGTTGGACTAAATTAATACAGTTATTTTAGATTGGATTAATCAATTAAGTCCAATTTAAAAATTAATTATCAATTTATTTATTAAATGAATTTTACATAATATATATAAACTTTAAAAAATTATTATTATCACAATTAATGTATTAATACTACTAGTTAATTACAAAATTTGTGGGGGGGGCCATGGCCCACCCCACTCACAATGTGGCTCACGCACGTGACGCTAAACCTAGTCCCGTAGTATAAGTATTGGTTTGCATGTTTGTGATTCTGAGTGTGTAATGTTGTTTTTATCAATTTTGGGACTTATACGTCCGAAAAAGTGTAAACCACCCCGTGGGGCCCACGCCCCAGGTTTCGAGATTTTTGTCAGAAATCACATGTATGTGTATATGTGTAAGCATATGGGCGTGATACATGATTTGCGTGGAAGAATTCTGAGTAAGAAGCTTAAAATGAACTGCGGGGCCCACAGGGCCCACTTTTCAAATTTGCTTTGTGTGATCTGTTACCCCATCTGAGTGTGGCTACGGTGTTAATAAGCATCGTAATCGCCTGTGTGCTTCTGGTGGGGTGACGAGAAGGTGGTATCGAGCATGGTTAATTTTGGGTTACGGTCTTTTGTTGTTGAGTGGTTGATGCTTTTGCTTTACGGATGTGGGTAGTGATGCGGTATACGGGTGTTATACGATCGATATTACGGCATGGTAATACATATGGGATCTCTATTCGAATATTGTTTGGAGTTGTGCATGTGGCGAGTATATTTATTGTTCGATTCTGGATTTACATTAGGTTGAGTGGTGACAAAATTGTGTTACGAATGTGGTTATCTAATTTGGTATTTGGTCTAGAATTTCGTTATTACGGCTGTTTATGTGATTTGTGTTACGGAAAATCATCGAAAGTTGCGTATGTGATCATGTCTGGATTATCTTTTCTAAGGTTGTGCGTTATTACATGATGCATTTGCATTTACATATATAGAGCCAATTGGAATCTTTGTTGCTTGCCGGTTTGTGGGTGTTTAACCATTATGTGTGTGCTCTTTGTTACATTGCGGAATTATTTGGATTGTGAAGTGACAGTGTGATCTGAAGTGGTTGAAATATGGCTAGGAGAGATACTCTCGGGTGTTGATGATCGGTATAATGAGAATGTGATTTGGGATTTCAGCGGGCATATTACATTTGATAATCTTTCACAAGGATTGTGTGTGGACGTAGTCCCGATGTCAAGAAGTGTTATGGCTCTTAAGTACCACCATACATCACAAGGCCGTTTAGAGAGCCCAGCTAGTGGAGTAAGGAAAGAATGTGTATACACGCGACCAATGTGTACCAATGTGATCCGTGCAGAATCAAAAAAAATGTGAGAGGTGTCGGATTGTAAAGGCCACCGCCAAATGCTGGTAAATTCTGAGGATTAGAAATCATGTGATGGCTGAGTGTGTGCCACCATTTGATGCCTATCTGGCTGTGAGTTACTGCACCCCGAAGTACCTCGATGTGGGAGGATCGGTAAGTATCCGAGAGGTGGATTTGTGAATCACTTAATCAGAAATTATTTTCAAATTCCGAAAAAGAATTCAGTAAATGGCTTTGAGTGGGGCATGACACAATTGTGGGATGTGAAGCATTGTAAGGTCCACCTTCTCCGCATCAACCATAAAAAAAAAATCTAATTGAGTGTTCTGGACTGCGAAAAAGAGCAGTCTTCTGCTTAAAAGGATATGTGAAAAGGTATGGGAATAATACTAATTGAATAATTTTCGTAGTTGTTTTATCGATGTGAGTGCATCGATATCGACCTTTGCATAGAGATACATTCTATCTCGAGAATCTGTGTTTGAGGTTATCGATGCAGTGTCTTAATGATGTGAACCTATCGGAAATCGGTGTCTATTCTCGATGTGATAGTCGAAATGGTGTGGTAATAGTGAAAAGCGGGAAATCGTGCTATCTTACGATTAGGTATCTATTCTGCAAGATTTCTCTGCAGGAGTTCTTAGGGTTCGTCGGGGTTATTGCATGGAGATACATGCATATCTATGTATGTTATGAAGCTAACCGTTTCAGAGGGATGCAACATGAGGACTTCCTGATAGGTCACCGATGCCAATACTACTCTCGCCCAAGCACGCTTAACTACGGAGTTCTGATGGGATCGGTGCATTAGTACCAGTACCGAATTCAGTACCACTTTTTCAGGATGTGTGTGCAGGATGCATGGTTTAGAATGAGGAAGTCTGGACAAGATATTTGTGGTGACAAGGATGAATATTTTGGTCTGAATTCAACTAATATCAGGGGTGAGTGGGATTAGATATCAACTGTGCAAGATTTTTCTGTTAGTATTTCCCGAAGAATTCCTGGGTATGCCGCCAGAGCGTGAGATTGTGTTTGAGATTCTGCTTCAGCCAGGATCTGTTCCTACATTTGTTTCTGCCCTACCGTATGCTAATTTCAGAGATGAATGAATTCAAGAAGCGATTGGATGAGTTGCTTGCGAAATGGGTTCGTTTGACCGAGCACTTCCCTGTGTGATGCTCTAGTGTTATCTGTGAAGAATATCGATGAGATTGTGAATGGATTATCGAAATCTGAATGCAGTAATGCGTGAAGGACAAGGATATACCGAAGACAGTTCTTCACACTAGCATTCGAGGATATGATGAGACGGACTTTTTGACCGTATCTGGATCGGTGGTGATCGTGTTCATCGACGATATCTGACACATTCCAAGGATGAGTGTAGGTATCAAGATCCTCTCCAGTTGTTTTGCGAGACATTGTTGGATTCTCAACCGTATGTGAAGTTCTCCATATGTCGAGTCTTGGATTCGGGAAGTGCCATTTCTTGGGCACATCATCGGTGAGTGCGGTATTTTAGTGCATCCGAAGAAGATTAAGATTGAGCGGGATTGAAGGCAACCGCGGATGTGCGAGATCGGGAGCTTCCTCGGATTAGCGGGCTTTGATCGGGAATTTGTTCCGGGATTTTATGTGTCGACTTTATCCCTTACTCAGCCGACCACGAGAAGGGGTGAAGATTCGTTTCGTCGAGGATTGTGAGCACGGTTTTAGGAGTTGAAGAATACGCTAACTAACTCACCTATTACGATACTACCCAGTTCGAGTAGGCCATAGGTGACTTACAGATGCTTCGGATCGGGATTTGGATATGAGCATTGTGAGGCGTAATAAGCCACACTTTGTGACAAATGACAGCTCTCCGGTGTATAGGGATTTGAGGAGAGACCCGACATGAGGATGTGACCATGGATGAGGAGAGTGATTTGATGTGCCAATAGCACAAGTGGGAGCAATGAAGCACGTGCAACTATATGTCTTGATTATCGATCGAGTGACTAAAGAGAGTCTTGGATGTGCGGAGGAGTGACTACGAATTGAAGAAGCTATCTGTAGAGACAAAGAGATCACTGCATTCATCTTTTCAGTTCGAGCAGGCTTTGTTGTATTTCGAGAGATCGGCTGGATGTGCCGAATGTCTCGACACTTGAGGCGAGATTACGAGAGGCTCGCGAGCAGGCCAGTGTGCACCCAGAATGTGCCGAACATGTGAAGGGACATTGGTACCTATGTCTCTAGGTGTGCCATGTGTCGAGTGAAGGCGAGTATCGAGAGATCAGCGGGGCGTTACAAACATTGCATATTCGACCAGGAAGTGAGGTAACAACATGGTGGACTTTACGACCAGTTGCCGATGATACGATTACATCGTGAGAATATCTAGGTTATTATGGATCGGATAACAAAGTGTGCTCACTTTCTGTCTATGAGAATTTCTGATTCACTGGAAAAGGTTAGCTCAGTTGAATATCCGTGAGACAGTGTGGTTGCATGGTGTTTTAAACTCCATTGTATCTGATCGAGATCCACGATTTACTGGCGCGGTTCTAAAGTGCTTTTCGTAGGACTTGGACACACGATTCCATTTGAATATGATATATCATCTTAGATTGATGGGCGATCGGAGCGAGTAATTTAAATTCCCAAGTATGTGTTACGCGATTGTGCACTAGATTTTTTTGGTGTGTGGGATCGTACTTGCCTCTGTAAGGTTTTCTTATAATAACGGTTATCGAGCACTATCGGTATGACACCTTATGAGGCTTTATATGGCCGACATTGTGTGGCCCGCATTGCTGGGCAGAGGCTTCCGATAGAGTTGATTTGGGTCCTTATAAGATTCTAGAGTGAGTGGGCAAGGTAGCCTACAGGCTAGTTTTGCCACCGAGTATGTCAATAGTGCAAAATAGGTTTCATGTGAGTATATTGAAGAAATGCTTCTTGGATCAAAATCAGACAATTACGATTGGGGTTGTACAGCTAGAGCTGGAGTTGTCATACTGAGAGAGGCACAGGACTATTCCGGGATATGATGTGCGGGCATTTCGGAGTAAGATTGCCTTGATGATTCGAGTGCGGTGGTCCCATCATTCCGGCGTGAGGCAACACAGGGAAGTTGAGCGAGGATGTGATGGGCGCTACCCATATGAATATCGAGACTTAAGGCGACCTTGGTGGACCAAGGGTCTTAAGGGGGGAGGAATGTTACCGACACCCGGTAAGTGATTACGCTAATTACGCAATTAAGCATCAATATTGGGATTAGTGAATTATCTGTGCCTCGGGACTTATAATTAAGTATATGAAGTATAATTGGTGTGAGATATGAAGTCCCGAGGATGTGGTACAGTTGTCGTTACTGTTATTGCCACCCAGTGTGAATTCCAGTTAATAACGCGATTAAGCGTATTTACCGGGATTAGCAATTTCTTTGTGGGGCTCGGGACTCATAATTAGTCATGTGAAGCATGTTTTGTGCGTGTTATGAGGTAACGAGAATGTGTCTAAGATTTCGTACCGTTTGGGGTTACGGTTTGAAAGTTGCAATTTTCGGGTTGGACTAAATTGCAACTTTTGAAAGTTTGGAGGCTAAAGTGAAAAAAAATGAAAAAGGGGTAATTTAAAACGGCAGGAAGTCGGTTAGTAAAGTGAGGTGTGTGTGTGTTAGTGAAACGTGTAAGTTATATTATATATATATATATATGTATATATATATATATATATATGTAAGTATGTATATATATATTATATAGTTTTAGAGAAGAAGAAGTATCATGAAGCCAAACAAGCCAAACGCATTCTTCTTCTTTCTTTCTTCTTTCTTTCTTCTCTGCACCATGGTCGACGCTTAAAGAGCATTTTGGGATTTCTCAATTTCTCACCAAAATCTTGAAGGGTGTGGTGAATCTTTGAAGTCTTTGCCAATATTGTTGAAATTTGAATAGAAACTCAACTTCAGGCGTGATTTGAAGGTAAGGATATATTATTGATCGAGCAAAGAGTTATACATTTTATGCAGTTGATTTCGTTGAAAAAAGCGTATGTGAAAAGTTTTTTTCCTGCCCAGAGCCCCATTTTTGACGCCATTGATGTGGGTTGATTTTATGAATTCTAAACGTATATTATGTATCTGTGGATCATTTGTGAACAGGGAGTAGTCGAAGCAGCGGTCGAAACCTGCCGAAATTAAATGCGGGACCGCTGATCGGGAAATTCCCTTGGTTTTCTACATAAGGTAAGGGTTCGGTGTGTCTTACAGTGCGCATTATTCGGCATGCGTAGCGAATATATATTGAATCTAGGTTTAGTCGGAGGGTGGCCTGTGATGCTAAACTTAGTCCCGTAGTATAAGTATTGGTTTTGCGGGTTCTAGGAGCAGCAAGTGGGATGTGTATCTACACCTAAATGGTGTAAGTGTGATCTACACCGAAATGGTGTAAGTGTGATCTACACCGAAATGGTGTAAGTGTGATCTACACCGAAATGGTGTAAGTGTGATCTACACCTAAATGGTGTAAGTGTGATATGACGGTGGGGATCGCGACCCCGAGCTGGCCATGCTCTAGTGTGTGATGTGATATGTGTGCCTCGGCCAAGGCCGGGAAGGCATTATTGTGTCTAACTCCATCATAATCTGTTGCTCGACTTGCATTGCATATGGTTGAATTTACATTGATTGAGAATGTGTTTGCATGTATATTCTTGAATATCTGTGTTTCTCTTTGATTGCAGGTTTCTTGTGCGATAAGTTACACCATGCTTATACCTGCACCCTCACTAAGTTCTTTCGAGGACTTGCCCACTTATCTTATCTATTTCAGGAGTACCTGACCCGCATCCCACCGAGTAGAGTCGGTGGTTGCTTTTGTGTTTTAATTACAGGTACGTTTATGTGTTTGTTCTGATCAATTTGTTATTCAGTTTGTGTGGATAAAGGGGTAAGGTCTGTCGTGTGTGTGATTCAGTGTGATCGGTCATACCGATGTATGGCTGTGTGATCGATTGTGTTCGATATTTACATTGTGATATTTGTTGTGTGTGTGATCATGTGTGGCGAGACTACGATATGTGTGTTACGATCGGTGGCGGTTCGGTGTGTGACATTCGATTACTGGGTTTGATTATTTGATTGTGCACCATGGTTTCTAACGGTTAAACTTTCGTATGTGTGTAGCGGCGGTATCCGCACGTCGAGGGCTTTGGCTGGACACTGGTAGCGTCGCCACCTCGTGCGTTCGTATGTATTCGATAACATTTTTGTGGCTCATATATTGTAGATGACATGCATACATGTAGAATTAGAAAAATCCGAGTTTCCATCAAAAGTCGATTTGTCTTTGGATTTTCTGGGAAAGCATTACAGGCAGATTTTGTGCATGTTTGTGATTACGAATGTGTAATGTGTAATGTTGTTACTATCGGTTTTGGGACTTGTCGTCCGAAAAAGTGTAAACCACCCCGTGGGGCCCACGCCCGAGTTTAGGATTTTGTCGAAATCACATGTATGTGTATATGTGTAAGCATATGTGCGTGATACATGATTTGCGTGGAAGAATTACGAGTAAGAAGCTTAAAATGAAGCTGGGGCCCACATACCTGTGGGGCCAGAGGCCCACTTGTCAAATTTGCTTTGTGTGCGATCTATTACCCAGAGTGTGGCTACGGTGTTAATAAGCATCGTAATCGTCGTGTGCTTCCGTAGTGGGGTGACAAACCGGTTATCTCCACTTAATGGCATAAGCATACCTTTTTCTCATTAAAAACTGCAAGTGTTGCCATGATTGTATACAACCTTGACCATTCATTTTCTTATGGTTGGACATGTCCATTCACCAATGATAAGCTTCTTCATCCAAGTATTTCACAACCGTATCAAGTTCAATGAATTAATAATGGTATCTTGGCTTTTATGAAGTGACTCTCCATATGCCTTTTCCATGACCAATAATCAAAAAAATCATTCAATCCTTTGAATGATAATGTTGGTCTCATGATGTGTACCTACACAATACAACAATAATATTCGATCCTCTCTCTCCCTAAGTGTTTCTCTCCACACTCTCTCATGTTTTACTCACACAATTCTCTCTTCAAAAATTGTCTGCCACTTTTCTTGCTAAAAAAGCTTGATTTATATCGATAATAAAACAAAAAGTCTTGTCTCAAGATTAACCAAATAAAAAGAGCTAAAATCCTTGCAACAAAAAGAAATAAAAAGAAAATAATTCGAAAATGAGAAATAAAAAAGAAAATAATTCTAAAATTTATTGTCTAATTTATTCTAGCATTCCATCTCATTAAATGGACTAATTGATGCTTGAAAGACATGAAATGACAAGAATTGCAAATTATCTTGTCACTTAGGTCCTCTAGATTTGCATCGTGCTCGACTTTTGATAGATTTGTTACTTGGTCCACCATTATTTATGTGATTGCACTTATATCCTCAACTTTCAAAATGTTTACATATAGATTCATAGCATCACAAGGTAGTTGTTTGATCACATCCATTAAAAAAACTATAAAAAACATTACAATTAAGTGAAATAAATGTTCGCAAACGGGAACTTTGTTTGTTAGCTAGTTCTTATGGGTATTACATGAAAATTAAAGTTAAGTGATGGTAGAAGACATGAAACTGGATAAAGCATGTGATTCTTACAAGAAGGTCTAAGGTGCAAACCTCCCTTCAATATTGGATTTCCACGACATGTAAAAAAACAAAAGAAAAAAAGAAATTTGTTATTCACTTTTAACATTTTCCCTTCCTATTCCCTACTATAATTTATTAAATTAAATGCCAAATTACAGATAAGTATCATGAACTATTTTGATTCAGTGATGGAAGATCCTGATTATGACTCGTTCAGACTAAATCGTGAACTATGACAATCGATGCAGTTTAGTCTCTTAACTCGGTAACTCGATTAACACGGTTAAAGATCTAACGGTTCAGTGACCTAATTGTCATATTTACAATTTTTTGCCCATTATGGATAAAAATCTTATTACGGGCCATTGATGTAATCATCCCACCGATTCTTCTATTCCAGCAGTAGCATGCTAGTCGTCGTCGGCATCGATGCATCAACTGGCCACTCTCACCTTTGTCTCCGTCCTTCAACGCCAACCTTTGGCCACAGAAAACCTTCAATCCAACACCCCCACCACAACGAATATCAAACAACCACAAATTGAAGCCTGAAATTCTCACCTTCACCGGTTAATAGCAAATTGAGCAGTGGTGGACGGAGGAACAAATCGATGGGTAATGGTGGATGACGAGACAATCGAATGATGGAGACGCAAAATTTGGTGGATTTGCTTGACCGCTGCCAAATGCTCAATCGATTTAGCTGAAGAGGGAAAAGGTGGAATGCCCTTGATCGAGCTTCAGAGTTCAATGCTTGCGTGTTTTGTTTTGGACATGTATAATAAAAGCACTTTCTTAGTTTTAAAGTTTTTCATTTGTAACACTAATTATTAAAATATTTTTAGAAAATGCACCCAGTTGAGTAATTTCATTTCAGTTTTGGTTAAAAAAATAGTATTCCATTTAAAAAAACAATGAAACTAATTAATAAAATATATTTAGAAAATACACCCTAGTTGAGTAATTTCATTTCAGTTTTCGCTAAAAAAATAGTATTCCATTTATAAAAAAACAAACTAAAGGTCAATGGTTTTTATTCTCTCAAACGATATTTAAGGAAAATATGGAGTACAAAGCAAAATACTTTATAGTAGATTCATAAGAAAAACAATCCCAACGTGCTCCCAATCCAAAAAACCTAGATGGGTCCCCCAAAATCAGCCTGGGCTCCCTGGACCAAGAGGCCCAGCCCAAAACAAGGACTCCGCCGGGCACGACTCCCGCCGGAGGACCAACCTGACGCTTGCCACAAAGTGGCCAGAGGACAAGCAGGCTTTCGCCCACACCAGCCGAACTCCCCAAAAAGGCACTGCCTAACTCGCAAAAGGTGGTCGACCACCATGTTTAGACCATAGGCAAATTACCAGAGTGCCATCAGGGTGCCCTCTTATAAAAGCCCTCCCTTTGCAAACAACAGAGGTAATCTGATTACTTTTCTCTCTACGTTCTCACTCTAGAAACAAAGATTTCAGTGTCAGAGGCTCGTCAACCGGAGCACCCTCCGGTGCAGCTTTCTTTGCAGGAGGAGCAACTAGCAACAACCATGGTATCTCATGTGACTAGATTCCAGAAAAAGAACCAGGTGGCAAATCCCGCAAACGTTCGGCCACCAAATGGGAAACAAGTGGCATCCAGGTCCAATAAATCCCCGACTGCTAAAAGATCTAACCGAATTGAGTCCAGGTTGTCTTGGCGGAAGAACTGAGTCCCAAAAATCATGGCGGAAGAACGAAGGAGATGCAGATATTTGACCCCGTGACGCAGGCTCTCCCCAATCATTAACCAACAGAGACGCTCTCGATCACCCTGAACATCCTACGATAGTTATTGAAAACCGGAAAAAAATTTAAAGATGAAACGCCAAAGAAATACAAACCTTCAAAATGGAACAAGGGTCATTCCAGAGTCTGGCGCTTGCTGGGGCCGGAGGACTCGTTTCTCTTCCGCTTGCCCTCCTTGATGGCTTTGCAGCGCTCATCTTCGACCCGAGCGTGGACTTCAGGAAAGACCTCTAGAATGTTCGGGTTGGAGAGAGAGAAAGGCCCGGTGTCACCAGCAGTGATTGATGGCCGATGGAATGAGCATCCTCGGTCAGAGTTGTCGAGGAAGAAGATAGTGGGGCAGCCGCCTGGTGCTTCTTGGACTTCTTCAGCTTAAAAGGCTGAGGGGCCTTCTTCTTCTCAGTCGTTGCAGCCTCTTCGCCTCTTCGGCCTGCCTGGCCAACTGGGCCTTCTCCTTGGCCGCTAGTTGCAACCTCTTCGGGAAGTCTTTTCTATCCACGGCCATCGCTGCAAAACAGAAAAACACTCAAAGAACTTTAGTAAAAAATGAGTCTTTTACCCGCTTCAACGTGGCGGGCTGATGACTGATCCCGAGCTTGAAAGGGTCCCTAGGCAATATGCCTAGCTCCCTCAGCAAAGATTGAGTCAACACCTATGGGCCAAAAGGGATTGGCCACTCCTCCTCCGGCTTGGTACCATACCATTCAACCATAGGTTTCAACTTGTTTTGAAAGGCCTCCCAGTTAGCGAATGCTGAAGGATCGTTTAGCAGCCACTTGGAATTCTTGATGTCGGCTTCCAAGTCGTTGGCCTTCTGAGTCATGTCCAATCCCCATGACTAGTCCAGCTGCATGTAGAAAAACAACTTGTGCCAATTCTTCCAGCTGGACACGGTACCGAACACCAAAGATGTCTTCAAAGCGCCTGAGCCCCTCGGCACCAGGAGATACACACAGCCCTTTGGTGAAACCTAGACCTTGTAGTATTGAAGGAAGGTGTAAAAGAGGTGAGGAACTCCGTGTTGGAATTCCCTAGCGCACCAAGAAGTTCTGAGCAAATACTCCAGTTTAGAGGAGCTGGGGGTAACTTGACGGAGAAGAAACGATTAGATTACATTTTATCAAAGTGTGGGTATTTTGTTAAATGTGCACTAATAAGCTTAAAGGAGCTCGAATATGTAAATGGAAATTATTGGAATTATTTTGTGTAATTTGGACCTCATTTGTCAATCATAACCACCTCTAACACCACTTATCAAAGTAAGAGTATTTTGGTAATTTTGGTGTAAGGTATATGCACCTTGAACCATGGAATAACTCCATCTTTGTCAATTTATGAGGTTGGCAATGTAGTTGTCAATTTATGAGGTTAACAATTTATGAGGTTGGCAATGTGGTTGACACATTGATTATATAGGCAATGTGGTTGACACATTTAATGGAGAGCTTTTGGTAGCTCTCATCCATCTATAAATAGATGGGAGAGTGCCTTATTATCTATCCCTCATTCCACTATCTTCTTCTCCTTCTCAATCTCTCTCAAAGTGCTCAATTCTTGAGGCAAGTTTTAGAGCATTAAGGGTGAAATTATTTGTGTCATTCCACACAAGAACTTCAAGGTGCTTCACATCTCATCCGTCCTCTTCCCTTCTCCTCTTGGTGCAAGGTGCCATTATCATCATCTCTGGAAGCCAAGGGCAGCCATTGGAGCAAGTTTGAAAGCTTAAGGAAGGAGTATACGTCGGATTGGAGTAAAGATTAAAATAATCCTTAAGCGGTTTTTTCCTTTGGTACAAGGTATGTTTACGCCTTTTAGTATCATGTTTAGTTCTTCATCTTCATGCTCTATTGATGCTGGATTCATTGGTTTCATGGCATGATTTGATAAGATAATATCATGCTTGTAAAGAAGAAACCGTCAATATATATTATGTGAAGTAGAGCATTACATGTGTATGAGAAAGATCCACATGAGAGCATGTTTGAGGGATCTCTAAAATCAACAAATAGTATCAGAGCATGAGGTTAATGATCTCTTACATATGTATGCTTGAAAAAATTTCGGTTCAAAACTGCATGAGAAATTGGCATAAAAACTGAAAAACCGAAAAGTTTGATAAGTATGTTGTCTTGGTGACTTGTATGCTTGTTGAATGCTATAAATACATGAAAGTTGTATGAACATCATGTGTTGATGTATGGATTCTATGAGAATCATTGAATGGCCGAAAGTTGGTAAACATTTACTTGTGATGTGAATGACTTCAGTGTTATGCAAATGTGTACTAGTTTGACCGAATCGTATAATTATGAAATTGCAATGTGTTTGTTTGTTTAAAATGCTCATAATTTATGATTTAATGTGTCTAAATCAATAGAACATGTATGTATGTTGTAGAATATGGATACACAAATGAGATTTACTGGAGTGAAATGAAGTAGTGAGGTGCTCTCGTTCTTCATCCCCGAATTTATTGGAGGTTGAGAGGAACTCGAAAGGTCACCATAATTGCAACTTCTTCAAGTAGTTGAAACCATTTAACGGTGAGGATAAGGGATTCAATGTTCGGAAAGCTCAAGAGTCACGTCTGAAAGACCCTTCCACTTAAAGTATGACACGTGGCCACGTCTTTAAGGCCTTGCAGCTTGATATATATGGGCCCAAGGAAGTCGTTACAAATGCTGACGCCATCACTTTGAGGACCCCCCTCGTCTATATGACGAGGAGCCTCGTAGGATCCTGCCAATGGATCTCCCACGCCCCCATTAATCTCAAAGGGGTCAACCCCCACAAAACGCAATGCTAATTGAAAGTCCAACAGGGATTCTCATATGAAGAATCGCCATCAACACAATCACGCACGCATTTATGATGCAATCCCAACAATCAAGGTCCCCCTCAACGGGCCCCGACACCACCCTATATTGGGTGGTGCCTCGCTCGAATAAGGTACTCACTACACACCCACCTCCTTTGCTCTTCTCTATGTTTGAAGAATCTTCGTGTGTCTCATTTGCAGGTCACGCGGGTCATCTTCCTCTCTCTCTCTCCAGCATTCCACGGGTCCACCGATCACCGTCATCAGCCATCTATCCGCCGTCATATTGGTATAATACTATCACAACTGAAACGAGACGTCGCCTCATTTCGCGTGAAAAAGTGAAAATGTGTTGTAACGGGCAAGGAAGATTAAGAGTTATCCCACTCAATCTTCCCGCCTAAGAAAACCCTACCACCCCCACCATTCCAAAGTCTTGACGACACATGTTCGAACAAAAGGGAGGGAGGCTAAATTCCTCCCTAAAGTTCCAAGTCCCGGACGATACTCATTCGACGCAAGGTAGGGAGAATAATTCCCCCGAAATTACGAGGGCCGAACGAGACTCGTTCGGACAAAAGAAGGGAGGCCATTCCTCCCAAATTCTTCAAGTCCCGAATAATGTACATTCAGACAAAAGGTAGGGGGCTATTCCTCCAAAATTCTGAAGTTCGAACGTTGCTTGTTCGGACAGAGGAAGGGAAACCAATTCCTCTCAAATCCTCATAAATCATCTTATTTCGGCTCCACTATCGGATGCACTCCGATTCACCTAGAAGAAGGCTAAATAACAATCTAGCTGAACTTGACTATTTGGATAGATCGACTAGATGAGAGCATCTGATGGCCAAAGAGCTCAATGAGCTCCTAGTCCAAAAAACCCAGGCGGCTCCCCTAAAAACAACCTGGGCTTCTTGGCCCAAGAGGCCCAGCCCAAAACAAGGAGGACTCCGCCGAGCACGACTCTCGCTGGAGGACCGACCGAAACTACGGCCACATTAAATGCAAATCGTGCCTTTTGTCGTTTGAGCATGCCGCTCGCCACTTGATGCTAGTGGTGTTCACGGGGCACGGCCGGGTACATAGTGAGAAAAATAGTGTCCGCCCCATCGAGTGTTGTTACCCATGATGCGGGTACCCAAGTTTCACGGTTGTTTTGCGGTTCGGATCGCGAGTTTCCGCATGTGTTCCTTAGTATACTTATCCTATAAAATCTTTCAATTTACTTAGAGATATTTTAAAATTTTGTATCATAAATAAATAAATATATATATATATAGCATCAAAAAGGAAGAAAAGTAGTTTGCACAAATATCGCAACAAGATAACATTGTAAATCATGTATCATTATTGTAATGAGTTTTCATACATAATATATAAAAACATTGAAAGGAAAAATGAGATGAAGTAAGCAATTTTATATAATTTGTTTGCAAATAGACACTGGTTCGGGTATCTGCGGGTATCTAAATTTAGAACCTGTAGGTTATTGATTTATTCGGTTCACGGTTTTTTTCGGTTTCAGATCATGCGGTTCGGTTCGGTTTCTCGATTTCTGAGTTTTGAACACCCTACTTGACGCCTTTGACACCTTACCACAATCTTGCCGGGGAGACAAGCAGGCTTTCGCCCACACCAGCCGAACTCCCCAAAAAGGCGTCGCCTGACAGGCAAAAGGTGGCCGGCCACTACGTTCAGACCATAGGCAAATTAGCAGAGTGCCATCAGGGTGCCCTCTTATAAAAGCCATCCCTTTGCAAACCGCAGAGGTAACCTGATCTTTTTCACTCCGCTCTGTCTTCTCTCTACTTTCTCACTCTAAAAACAAAATACTCATTTGAGCATCAGAGGCCCGTTAACCGGAGCACCCTTCGGTGCGGCTTTTTTTGTAGACGGAGCAACCAACAACAACCATGGTCTCCCACGTGACCATATTCTAGAAGAAGAACCGGTGGTAGATCCCATGAGGCGTTCGACCACCATCAACTAACAACTTGATTAGGTTAAGGGCCTAAACCGCACCGTTGTAATAGTTCAGGGCATGAGTTTGAACGAGTCATAATTCAGGTTCTTCTGTCACCGAGTCAAGATACTTCAGGGTACTAATCAACAATTTGGCCTAAATTAAATCGTTGACAATTTCATTAAAAAATTAATAGATTAATTAACGATGTTAGTATATTACAATTGGGGAACAAGGGAAAAAGGGAATCTGTTGTCCACATTATAATTTATTCCCTCTGTCCCTTAAAGGATGATAAATCCTTTCAGGGGTGTTCCTGAAAAAATACCCTTAATTTGAGTAAATTATTTTACTTAAATACCCTTAACTTTCTTCATAAATTTCACCATCCAACTAAAATGGACGTAATTTTTACCAAATACTATTTCATTTTTACTATTTTCTTTATCTGTATGTCCAAAGAAATGTATCATCCTTTCATAGACGGATGAAGTATTAATACTAGTAACTGTTCTATTGAAAATTTAATAGATTAATTAACAATATTAATAAATTACACTGGTGGAGAGATTAGAGAAAATGATATACTCGATTCGTCCCAAGTAGGTTGTCACATCATTAAAAAAAATTGTTTTTTTGATACAAATGGGGTAGAGGGTTGGGAATACCGGAGATTCGAACTCGATACCTCTACACATATCCTCAGAAGCATGACCACTAGACCAAGTGCTAGGATCCCAAATGAAATGGTCATTTTTCACATTTGTTTTATTTTAATAACTTTTATCCTTGGAATACACTCACTCAAATAATCTAGGGAGTGAGTTTGAAGGGGTTAAAATGAGTTTGGAATTGAGTAATGATAAAATTTTATATAAAATGCGTTAATGACCAAATCTACACAAAAAACAACAAGTAGGACTGGGTATTCGGTCGGTTCGGTTAAAACCGAACCAAATTGACCAGTTAATTCGGTTTTCGGTTTTGGACCGTAATAAACCGAAACCGAACGGTTTCGGTTTGGTTCAGTTTTTAACCGAATAAACCGAAAATTTTGGTAAATTCGAATTTTGGCAAAATTTTCCCTATTTTTTATATCACCTCTCTAAACTTGTTGAATGAAACAAAACAATTAAACAATTGCAACAAGATGATTCAAAAAAATGTCCAAAATATGAAAACAATACCAACATAAATTAAATGTAAAAAAATAAAATAAAGGAGTTCGGTTTTTTCGGTGACCGAAAAAACCGAACTGTAAAACCGAAACCGAACCGAATTAACCGTTATTCGGTTTTGAGCGAAACCGAACCGAAAAACTGAATTAACCGAACCGAAAAAACCGAAGGCGGTTCGGTTATCGGTTTTTTCGGTTTTGGCCGAACCATGGACACCCCTAACAACAAGTGATAATCCACCTTGGAGTAAGTAACAGATTTGGATTTACAATGTCCCTATTTATGAACGTTGGATGGCTATGTTTAGTTAGTTGGGCTTACCTTTAAGCCCAATGTCGTTGTACTTCTCCCCAGTCCTCAACTGGAGAAATGGGTATGATGTAAGACCGACGAGAGGCGACGACTACGGTGGAGAAGTCGTGCGCTCGAGCCTGAATCGAGGAGATGTAGCGCGACTTCTCTTCTATGGAAGACGATTTCACTCATCCCGTTCTCGCACGATCTGATCTTTATAAATTTGCTCCACTTGAGGGCTGTTCGATTCATGAGATCTCTGTAATTATTGCCCATGGGAGATCAAAATCTTGGCATCGGAAACTACTTGGACGCCGGATCTCCGATGCCGGGGATACCTTTCGGCCTCGATCCGAGTAAGCACATCTCTGCTCATAATTCTCTAAATTCTGATCGGATGATTCTGATGATTTCTTGCTTGTGGTTATGGATTCATGGCAGATTTTCAGTTAGAATTGCCGTACATACTGGCTCCATTTCTTCCATCTACTGTGAAGGATGACCTCGATGATTATCATCACGAAACGGCGCTGGTAAATCGGTGTCATTCTGATTCTCCGTCTCCTGAATCCAAAAGAAGAGGAGCTGGTCGGCAATTTGAGGATGATGATGATGCGAAGGAGAGGAAGAAACAGATTGACAAGAGGTACAGAGATCGCCTTAAGGTGCGTTGTCTTCAAGTAATTAAACACCGCCTGATTTAAGACTTATTCCTGATATTGATGTGTTTAATTAACGTAAGTATATATCTGGGAATGTGAAGAATGAAAAGCAACAAACGAAGCAGCAATTGGATGATCTTCGAGGGGAAAACGAGAGCCTGAAGAAGGAGATTGAAGAGCTGAGAGGACAGAATGGTATGATGAGCGAAAACATGGATTCAAATTCAGAGAAGATGAACCAACTAAGTAACAGTCATAATCAGCTGAAGCGCGAGTTCAAACGCCAAGAGTCCTTTGTTCAGGCACTTTTGCAGAAACTGGTAATTACAATTATCGGTTTTGTGTATGCTTTGATTGAGACAATTCATGTTTGCAACAGAGTTGCACGTGTTTTTACAAGGGAGAATGCTATGAACAGTCATTTTGGACACTCTTGAACGAACGCTGTCTTTAAACTTTTGCCATTTATTCGTATTGTATTGATGGACCATAAATCAAGTAGACCACAGCAATGATTACATGACATTAATGGAAAAGTGTCCAAGAGAGTGTTCAAAGCGATTCTTCATAGCGAAAATTGGACGAGCTGATTGATTTGATGATTTGTTGATGAAAATGTTAAGAAATTAATCTCATGTGCATGATTTCAGGCACCTGATGGTCAGAACAACATGATGAATGAACAGGGGAACGAAAGAATTCATCAGTTGAAGGAAGCGCTGATGAGTCAAGATATGAAGGCTGTGTTTGAGATGTGCGATGAGTTGTGCGATGAGAATCTGAGACTGGAGAGGGAGAATTTGGTTCTCCAAGTCAAGGTGGAGGCACTCTGCGAGAAGATTCATAACGACAAGCACCTGGAACTCGATCCACTCGAATGATGTTTGAAAATTTCTCCTACAAGGTGATTATAGATTTATTTTGTTTCAAGGAACTCAATCGGCTCACTAGCTTTGGGCTGTGTTGTATATTTGATGTTACCACTATTACTCTTGTAAACTGTTGCATCAGATTCAGACAGGTTTGTATACTAAACCTGGAAACCACAGTAGATGTTAATGGAAGCAAAACAAAGATCTACTCCCCTGTTTCCAAATATAGTTGGTAGGTTTGAGTTAGCCGCTAATTAAGTTGAATGTAAGATGATTTTATGTAAGTTGATGTAATTACTTTTGAGTAGAATTGCAAAAAAGAAAGAGATAAAATGTAAAAATAAAGTGGGTATAATTTTTCAGACAATCCAAAAATAAAATGTGTATAATGTACTTTGTAATTAGTACTCTATTCCTTCCGTATATGGAAGGAGCATGCGAACGCTTTACAACAAACAGATTATATACTTTATCAGTCTGTCAATAAATAAATTTATTTTCATTATTTCAGAATATTTAATCTATAATTTTTCACAAATTTTTAACATTTTAAGTTAAATAATTACTATGCATAGTATAATTAGCGACATTCTTTTTCTAAATATCTTTTTTTTGTGATTGTTTTTCAATATTTATCTATGTTAAAATTTGAGTTAAACATTAAAATATGAAAATCAAACACTTTAATTATTGACGGATATATAGAGAGAGAGTGAGAGAGAGAGAGCACTACGTAATTGCAGGATGCTTGGTAGCGCAAAAAATGCTACCAAAAGCGCTACCTTAGTAGCACAAACTGCGCTACCCTCCCCGCTACTTTTTGGGTCGCAACCTGCAGAGCTGGGTAACACATCTTGCGCCACCATTGTCCAACGTGGCAAAACCCAACAGTCATTTATGGTAGCACCTTGGTAACGTCAGGACCACTACCATTTAATTTTTGTTCTTTTTTTTCTCATTTTAAAGTTTATTGCTTTCTTTAAATTAATAAATGTAGTAATATGAAATATAATTGAATTATAATTTGGGATTAAAAGCATAAATGAAAATAAATATATTACAGTAAAACCATCCAAAATTGTTTTTAATACAAGAAAATCCTAAGAAGTTGGAGGAACATCATGATCGTCATCTGTGTTCGAGCAGGCGCTACTCTGTTGAGGCGTGCTCATCGGCTGCTTGTTGAAACCTGAACCAAACGCGTCAATCTCCGCATGAGGGTCAAAACCTTGAGACCCGAAGTCGTAGTGGTACCGTGGCTCCGACTGCTGTATCATTATCGAAAATTGAAAATTAATACTAATACATATACTTAACAAGATAACTAATAATCCACAAGCCTCTGAAGTTCTAGGAACATAGTTGACAAGCATTAAAATATAATCACTTAATCACAAACTGGTTTTTTCTAACAAAGAACAAGTTATAGAAGATTATTTGGCAACATAATGAACCTTAACAATCTAAGCTTACTAGGACCTTAATAAATCAATATAAACAACAAGAGTAATTCCACTTAAGATAGCCAACCAAACCAACACTTTCTATAACAAGGAGTACCATCAATTCAAAAACATCTCATACATCATTTGCAATGCTTGATACTGCAAGATTCATGCTTCTCCAACCTAAGTTCATTTTCAACTAACAAACAACCAATCAGCTATTGAGCAAAACAGAACCTAAGGGACCTAAACAATACATGAGACTCAGACATGAGGGACTACCATAACTAGAATTCATGTTCTAAAGCATAAGGACAGTAACAAGAAAGAAATTATGTTCAAACTTATTAATTCACAAGTGCAAGCAGGGGCGGACCCAGAAAAGTTTTGTTGTGGGGGCAAAATTACATGTATTCTTGTTACAAAATTTACATGAAATCTTATTTAAATTTACATGAAATCTTATTTAAAAACAAATAAGAAATAATTCTATCAATTTTATATATATATATATATATATATATATATATGTGTGTGTATTACATATTTACATGGAACTCATAAGACATCATAAATTAGTTTTTAACATATGGTGAATATTTTACAAAAATATTGAAAATAAAAAATAAATCAACTAAATAATTAAATAATTAGTGGCAGTAAAGAAAGCAACATAAAGCGAGAAGCATGCAGGAGTGAAAAACAAGTTGGGTGCCCCATCCCCCACGTGTTGGTACAACCAGCTGGTCCCAGATTTAAAAAATTGTATTGTGGGTCAAATGGGTTAAAGTGTATAGTTTGTAAGGTAGGGGATTTATGGTACTTTCAGTTATAGTTTAAGGATGAAGATGCAGTAAGATTTCAGTTTCAAATTTGAGGGGACAAATTACATGTATATGGTTCAGTTTTATGGAAATTATACACATATACCCAATACTTTCACAAAGATCGGTGGGGCACTTGCCCCTGCCCCCACCGTAGGTCCGCCCCTGAGTGCAAGTCATGAAAATATAATTAAGGTCAAATCTGGGCAACATGTTCTATCCGGCCAGCAATGTTAGAGAGAAACAAACAATTAAGGGAGGAAAATAACTTAGTAAATACATATTATACCATTAAGCAAGGGCTTGAAGTGATCTTTCAGACCCTAGTAGCTTCAGTGCAATTGGTCGATTTGGCCCAAAAACTTCATCAGATGCAAGCTGTTGGAAGAGAAAAGGTTTGGCAGAAAATCATCAACAAGCTTAGCATCATGAACTTCAATAACATGGTTCCTATCCATCAAATGAAACATAATCCAATTAAAACAGAAAATCCAAAATAAACATACAAATTCCAAAAAAAAAAGCAAAACAAAATCATCAAAAATAAAAAAAGATGCACCTAATTCTCAAGACAAATGCAATAATTTAACGGAGTTGGGTTTTGAGGTTTCGGAGTCATCTGATCTTAAATTGGAGGCAAACGACATTGTTTATGGCTGGAGGCGACATATGATGGACGGCGATGGCGGCGGTGGCCACTACGGAGGAGAACAAATCCCGTTAGATTTTCATAAAAATCTGACAAAAATTAAAAAAAAAACACTCCAAATGATGCTTATCTTGAAGGCGTTGGTTTGTTGAGATGGTGAACGCAAGAAATCCACCAGAGAGGGCGGAAAATCAGTTGGACGTGGTAGTTGGAGCTAACGGAGGTTGAGAGATTTTGAAAGAATGAGGGGAAGATCGGTGAACTGAAGGGGAAGGGGTATTGGAATTTTTTTTCTTCATTTTGGTAACACATGCGCTACTATGCGCTACCAATCGTGTTAGACACCCACCTCCACTTCAAATCAGTTCAAATTTCGAGGCAGGGGTGAGAGAGTTAATTTTCTATGGTAACGCCTAAAAGCTACCATGACGCTACCATTTGAAATTAAAAAAATTTGTTTATGATATATATATATATATTATTGATAAATGTATACACCCAAAATTAATAAATGTATACTTAATTAAGTTTATTCCAATAATTAATTACTTGGTTCATGATTACTTGAGTGGTGATTGAAAGTTTGAATAATTAACATAAAATTCCAATAAAAGCATAAGATTCTAATAATTAACACAAAATTCCAATTAAAATATAAATTTCCAATAAAAGCATAATTAAATTCCAATAATTAACATAAAATTACACTAATTCTAATCCTCATGAACATGGATCTTGGAGAGGCTCATCCTCAATCCTTCCTTGTGTGTCTAAAGTTTTCTTAGATCTCGATGTTTTGAGGGGTACTTGATATAAATTACTTGTTGTGTTTGGCTTGCAAGTATATATGAAAGGATCATACACCTTCAATATTTGAGATGTGTGCTCCACGTCTATGATCCTGAAATGCTTATTCATCCTCACACCTTTATACGGATCAATTCACGTCCCCTTGAACACCGTTAGCTTTGAGCTGTTGTAGCAAAGAACAATAATTTCAATAATCATGCCATAGAAATCTACATAATCTTCCTCATTTGTATCACCAAAGACACAAACACCCCAATTAGTAGTCCTCTTGTACCATCCATATTCTTCGGTATGAAACCTAAACTCGTTGACAAATGAGCCAAGTCATACAGTAATGAGGGAAAAGACCACAGATTTGTCTGAGCCAAATTCTTGAACCACTCCGCAAAATTAGCCAGTCTGTATTGATCTAAACCATTAGTGGCCAATGTTAGAAAATTGGAGCACAAAACCTCGTTGAATTGACTGCACGTAGGGAAAACATGTTTATAAAATTCCATTAAATGTTACAAACCTTACAAATGGTGACAGCTTTTGGTAGCGCAATATGCACTACCAATGGCGCAACCTCCAAAACCTCCCAGCCACAGGTAGCGCTTGGTGTAGCGCAAATGAGTTTTGCTACCATGGTAGCGCCCACACGGCAACCAGGGCACTACCAAAAGAGCTTCAACTACGTAGTGGAGAGAGAGAGAGAGAATGCCCTTATAAAATTGTACTAGGTATTGAATTTGAGGTTGTGGAGGTATTACTTGAATTAAGCTTGTTTTGTATTCATATAAAACATCTTTCAACAGTGGCGATCTTATTACATTTTCTTATTAATATACATATAGAGAACGATTTTGCAATCCAAGAGCTCTTGGCTCTTCTCCAGCAGTCAACTTGAGAGTTGGGGCCTCTCTGACTCTGTTCAACAAGTTATAACAATCTGCATTAAGTTGTGTTTTTTTTGCACAAAAGATTCATTACGGCAAAAATACACTAAACTTTTTCAATTTATCACGAATCGGTCACTGAAATTTTATCCGGCTGAATAAACCATTAAACTTTCCAACTCCACGAATAGATTCCTGAACTTTTTATTTTACCAAATAAACCAATTAACTTTTGAATGTACTAATTTTAGTCACTCGATCTGGTTTTTGCTCATATGTCATATAGAAGAACAATTTTTTTTGAACGACAATAATTTATTGATGCATTAAAAGTACATAAGCTCCAGCGAAAAACTAGAACGAACTCTGTATAACACTAAAAACCCAAAGCCCTATAAATAACCCAACAAAATACCAAACAACCCCATAACAAAGTAAAAACTTTGGACCTCACCCGACTCTTATTATCCCTGAGCTATCAAATAACCACACCCCTAATATCCCTGAGCTTTCAAACAAGCAAGATTAATGAATATGCAATGAGTTCTCCAAAATCCTTCAATCGGCTCTCTACTTTCTAGTTTTTAAAGTTCCATTGCAATCTTAATTAATTTTTCAAAACTTAGCTCGAGATCTTGAATTAGAAGCTCCCTATTGATGATTTAAACACTTAATCATAAATCACCAATGCGTCTCGTTCACAACCCTCTAAAGAACAACATGGGTTGGGCAAGAAGTTAAAACTTCAAATTCCTTTAAGATTTCACTTTTAAAAATACGTTAAAAAGTACCAAATGGAAAAGTTAGCATGGTTAGGGTGAGTGTTTACGAGGCAAGATTTTCTAAACATGTTTTTTTTTTAATCGAAACACTTGGTAACACTTTAAGTTAAACTCCAAGCTCAATCAGCATTGTTCTTTTATCTTTCATGTCAGCGAAAATTAGATAAAGTGATTACACTGATACAATTCAAAAGTTATATGATTTATTTGGTCGGATAAAAAGTTTAACGATCGATTCGTGATGAGTTAAAAAGTTTAATGATTTATTTCGTTGAATAATAAAAATTTAGTGATCGATTCGTAATGAATTATAAAATACACATCTTTTACGACTCTTGTAACCTACCTTGCATCCAAGTCAACTTCCATTTCAACTAAGTCTTCCAGGACTTGGCCCTGGATGACTTCCTTCGACTGGTCCCGCGTTGTCTACAAGACAAAATATTGAGAAAAATTAATACCGTCGTAAAATAAAAAAAGCGTATTCCATTTCCGATATTTAATATATAATTTTCTTTCTTTCAATATGATATGTAAATAATTGAAAGACAAATGATAAATTGACGTTTATAATTCTAATTTCCAATTAGCAAGAAGGGATTCCTAAAATGTGTTGGTTTATGACTCAAATGATCTAGTTTTGAAAGATGAAGGATTTAGGTTGTTATACTTGGATTAATTGTTAGTGCTATATATATATATATATATATATATATATATATATATATATGTGTGGACACCCGAGTTTTGCCCGGACGACTAAAATCTAGTTCGTAATTTTGATTTTTCGTATTTTTCATTTTTTACGTGATTTTGGTCATTATTTTATGTGATTTTTGTGACTTTCATCATTTTTGTCAATTTCATTATTTTACGTAGTTTTTTTTTATCATTTTTATGTACGTTTTTTTATTATTTCATGTGTCTTTTTTTTATTTATTTCGTGTGCCTTTTGTTAATTTCGTTAACTTTTGTCATTTTTATTATTTCGTGTGTTTTTGTTAATTTCAGATTTTTGTCATTTTGTTATTAGTGAGTTTTTGTTAATTTCGTTTTGTCATTATTATTTCATGTACGTTTTGTCCTTTTTATTTTAGATATATTTGTAATTTTTAATGTTTATATTAATAATAAATATTCAAAAAAATCAAAAAAAAGGAAAAAAGAGAGAAAACTTACCTGGGGAAGGGTGGTCACGCATGCATGTTGGGAGGCTAGTCCTCAGCTTTTGTCTACTCCATGCATTGTCAAAATATGTTGGGGATTTAAGCCATGCAACCAATGGAAGGTAAGGAGATCCTATGGGCAAAACACAAAAAATGGAGTATAAATTGTACCAATTTTGCAACCAAGCGGGGAGCAGCCATATAGAGCCGGAAGCAAAAAAAAAAGGGAGGGGAGAAAGGATAAGCTCCTCTTTCGTGGAAGCTTGCTGCCAATCTCAACCCACATCTTCTTCCTCTCATCCGAAGCTTAAACTAAGAGCATTCGTCACCATCAGTTTCGTCGTTCCGCACCGATCTCAGCTCATCCATTGAACGCGCCGGAGACGCTAAAACCGAGGAACCAAGTTCGCCGGCCCGACGCTCCGCCAGCCCTCCCGAGCCACTCTTGCACCGCACCGAAGCCTCCTCTACCACCCTCACTCATCGGAGCGCCGTTCCCAACCGAAACAAACCGCCGGAGACGCTGAAACGGAGAGGATATCCGCTGCCGACCAATTCGTGGTCTACTCGGACGATTCCACCGATCCAGGCCGCCGTTCGTGCTCCACCGACCACCAGCAGACTCGCCGTTCGTCGCCGGACCGATCAGCTGCAGCTCCGCCGTCGAAACCGCAGCTCTGCCGCGCCAGGAAGGTCCGGCTGCTTCTTCCGCCGCCGGCTCACTGTAGCTGCTCGCGAAGAAGAAGAAGTGCAGGTTTTAATTCTTTTTTTTGGGCACAACTACAATTTTAGTCCTTTCTTTGTTCCTTATATTACTTAGGTCATCAAGTTTTCAAAAGTTTCAGTCCAGTCATCAAACAAGTTTCAAAACTAACAGTTTGGGCACTAGGCCTAAACCTTTTTGTGTTTTAGTTAATATTTTTTGTTATCATGTCGATTTAAATCATTTTTAATTTTATTTTCAAGATATTTTGAGTTCAATTAGCCATGTAAATAACTAATAATTCTTTTCTTTTATTTTTAGTGTGGTTAATTGTGTTTTTCTTTATTTCTTAAAAAAATCAAGCAAAAAATATAAAAAGAACTCGTGGTACCAATTTTGGGCGTACGAAAATTAACCATTTTGTACGTAACTGACAAACGATTCCAGATCTCTCGTAGACCATTTTCAGGTTTCCAATCGACCTAGAAAATAAGATTGGTGGCGACTCTGTCTGAACAATCTTTGGGATATTACCGATAGGTATTTCCACGTCGCTACAATATGTTAGTTTCGTAACATGAAAAAGAGGAAGAGAGAGCCGCATGTGTGCGAGAATTGTATGAGCCACAAAAGTGTTTTGTGTGCAAGGTGTGTGTGGAGTGTTGTGCGTGAGTTGTGTGATTAGTTGTTGGTGCTAATCTAGTGTGAGAAAGATTGATGTTTGTAATTGATGTTTTGAGATTGATAATGGAGAAAGTTTGTGGAATTGTCATGATGAAAAATATTGTTTGTATTATTTGTTCACGCTTCCAAACCCCAACAAAATGACACTATAATATTTATGATTATACAGTCAGTATTTAGCTTCTATAAATGAAAAAGTATATTCTCTGAATATATTGTGAAAAAACAAAAATTACACTACATGAATTAAATTACTGAATAATTACTATCGAATAATTTTAATTTAGGACTTGGATTGCAAGATATTTCATGATAGCTATAGTCTCTAACTTCTCCGTTATCTAATCTCTCTCTCAAACTCAAGTCTTACCGTAACTTCTCTGTTCATCTTCATCTTCTCCAGTAGCCGGGTCCGGCTTCGGCCGGATTCCGGCCAACTTAGTTCATTTTTGATATATATGGGCCAGCCCATACGGCGGTATTGTCAAATGCAAACGCCATATGGGCGCGTCCGCCACAACGGGCTTCCCACTTACGAAGACCCCCTTTTCCAATAAGGGCACCTCGTATAATACCGTTAGCCGTAAACGTCTCTTTGCCTCCTTGAAGGCGACCGTTACACTCATTATGGCATTAAACCGAGGAGGGGAATAACTCCACATTAACTCCGCTGTTATCACACCATTAATACGCCGCCATCTCAATGATGGACACATTTATGGAAATTCCCGGCATTCAAGGCCCCATAACGGACCTAGCACCACCCTATATATTGGGTGGTGCCTCGCTCAAATAAGGTAATCGCTACACACCCACACTTCCCTCTCTTTCGCACTGAAAGTGTCCCGTGTCTTACTTTTCCAGGTACCGGAATCATCGTGTCAACTCCACCGGATCACCCTTGACGGACAGAGATTACTCTTTGGCTATCAATTTGGCGCCGTCGTGGGAAACGAAAATTTAGTCGTTTTCTTTCCTACCACCTGATTTTCTTCTCTTCATCGTTTTTATGGCGAAAACAAAGAGAACGAGCAACGGCGTGCATGTCGAGATGCCGCTTCCAGCTCCTCGGATGTGCCCCCAACCCCGCTGTAACGCAATGGGAATGCAGCAGCCCACAACCCCCAATTGGGAATAGTCCCGCCGCCTCCTGTTGTTGCCATACCAGAGGACACTAGCCACCTCAGCCGCAAGCGGCCACTGACATACCTCGCTGGGACCTCTGCGACCCCAAAGCAGTCATCGTCGATCTGCTCACCGACATCGCTCCAAAGCGAGCATGCTCAACGAAATGAAGGCCTTTATGGTGCAAACCATCAAGGCGGAAATGCAGCTGCTCGCCTCCCGCCTCCCAACGACAAAGATGAACAATCCCGTAACCAAAATCCATCCGCTGTGAACACGGATGTCGATGACCTTCTTCGAAGAATCAACGTGGTCGAGGAGCAGTTAAGACGCCAAACCTGGTCCTCGGCGACATCGAGGTTCTCCTCAACCTGCCTTTCACAGAGGACATTATTGCTGTCCAGGCTCATGCTAGCTTTCGAATGCAAGTAATCGAAAGTTACGACGCGTCTACAGACCCCGTTGATCATTTGCTGCTTTACATCTCCCAAATGGAGATGGCTCGCGCTTCGACCCAATACTTTGCAAAGCCTTCAGCTCCACCTTGAAGGGCTGCTTCGACGTGGTTTGGAACGCCGAGCGGCCAGCATTTTAAATGCTTCAAGGATCTAGCCTCCTCCTTCTGCGCCACTTCATGGGGCTCGACCTCCTCCCAAAACCGTCCGGCACCTCCTACGGGTAAAGCAGCAGAGGGAGGAGCCACTCCGAGACTATATTCGACGTTTCCAAGCGGAAGCCGTCCAAGTCCAGGGTCTCTCCTCGGACATGCAGCTCCTGGCCGTAACTCAAGGCCTTCAACGCGAGTCCAGGCTTGCGTACAACATTAATGAAAACCCCGTCACAACGATGGGTGAGTTCATCGATCGGGCAACCCGGTTCATGAACTCCGAGGAGATGAACAAGCCATACAACAGGCCCCCCACAAATGACCGCAACAGAAATTTGACAAGGGGTCTCGCTTCATCGAGGTTCCAGTCCTCGAACTCGGTCCAAGGACCTCCGACCACCACCCCGCACTTCGTGACACCCGCACCAACATCCTTCGATGCCGGAGAAGCGTAACAAGGTCCCTAAGTGGCCTCAGCCCATCCAAAGATAAGAACACGAGGGGTTTGACAAGTCTTGCCTTTACCACAAGGATCGTGGTCACGATACGGAGGCGTGCTATCAGCTCGGAATCTTATTTCGGAGATGCTTGAGCAGGGGAAGCTCAAGGAGTTCCTCTCCGACTCCTCTTCATCCTGCAAGGAATTCCCAAAGGACGCAAGAGGGATGACGGCACCGACGACCGCGATAAAACGCGTCGTCGACACAACAGCCCTCGAGGCCAAAACTTGCCACCACCACCACCCGCGGCGTCATTCACATGCTCACGAAGTCAAGGCGCCTCCTCCAGAAGCGGTATGCAAGGGAAATCTTGCAGATCGACCACCTCGAGGAGAACGTCATCTATCGGCCCAACGGAACAAAGGTTGTCGTTCCGCACTCCGACCCACCGCTTATCACAAAGAAGGATCGCGGGTTACGACACCAGCAGGTCTACATCGACACGGGTGCAAATACCAGTGTCATTTTCAGGGACATGCTCGATAAACTCGGGATACACATGTCCGCGGTGCGAAGGAGCTCCGGACCTACCTTTGGCATTGGCTGTGACATTGTGCCAACGATAGGGGTAGTCAACCTGCCCCTCCTGCTGATTGGGGACACACAATTTGGCACGGTTGACTGCCATTCCGTCATGACGGAATTCCTGGTCCTCGAAGTCCCCTCCACATACAACGCCATCGTTGGTCGACCTAGCCAAGTCGAATTCCACATGAGGTGTGACATCCGCTCTCTCACGGTCACATTTGCGACGCCTCGTGGGGATGCGAACATCTACATTGACCAGCGAACGGCGAGGACGAACTACGTGGCCTCGCTGAGCTCAACGGTTGACTCACGGGCCTCAAACAGATCGAGGAACCCGCGGAGCCCGACGACAGCCACGCCTTGATGACGCCATCGAAGAAATCGAGGTCACCCCGGCAAGAAATTCAAGATCGGCAAAACCTTCAACAAAAGGAGAAGATGGCCCTAATCCACCTCCTCGAGGCAAACCTCGACGTTTTACTGGAGCATGAAGGATTTACCGGGTGTCGATCCCAATATTATTGCACACAAGCTTAATGTATTCCCGGATTCCAAGCCGGTTAAGCGAAGAAAAGGGGTATGGCCCCTCCAAAAACAATTTGTAAAGAGTAAGTTTCCAAGCTCCTCGACGCCGGAATAATCAAAGAAATTCAGTACTCCGAGTGGCTCGCTAACATAGTTTTAGCCGACAAAACTAATGGGGACCTTCGTATGTGCGTCGATTTCACGGGCCTCAATAGACATTGTCCGAAGGACCTTATCCGTTACGGTTATCGACCAGCTCGTCGATGCCACCTCCAAATACAAGTACCGCTGCTCATGGACGCTAAGAGTGGTTACCACCAAATCTACATGGACCCCGACGACGCTTTCAAAACAGCGTTCACAACGGGTGACGATGTGTACTACTACGTTCGAATGCCTTTTGGGCTTAAAACGCCGAGCCACATACCGCCTCATGAACAAGGTCTTTGCCCACCAAATGGGCCGCAACCTGAGGCGTACGTTGACGATGTTATTGTGAAAAGCATGACATTCAAGACCACCTTCAAGATTTGGCTGAGACTTTTCAGTCATTCCGACGATATAACATGAGGCTCAATCCAGCCAAGTGTTCTTTTTTCGTGGGAGCTGGAAAATTCCTAGGCTACATGATCTCCGAACGGGGAATCGACGCCAACTTAAAGAAAATTTCAGCCATCACGGATATGGCGCCACCAAAGGACATTAAGGAAATCCAGCAACTCACAGGAAGAATTGTCGCCTTGGGACGGTTCATTTCAAGCTGAGATAAGTGCAAGCCGTTTTTGAACAGCCTTCGCATGAAAAAGGCATTCACTTGGACACCGGAGTGCCAAGAGGCCTTCGAACAAATCAAGAAACACCTCTCTGATTTGCCAACGCTGAAATGCCCGCAACCCGGGATGAACTCATCATTTACCTCTCCACTTCAAACAAAGACTGCCTCGTCCGTGCTCGTTAAGGAGGAGGGCCCGCAGATGGCCCGTCTATTACACAAGTCACACATTACGAGGAGCTGAGATGAACTACCCTCCCCTTCGTAAAACAATCTACGCTTTGATCGTGGCTGCTAGGAAATTACGAGCATATTTCCAAGCCCACACAATCATTGTCGAACGGACCTACCAATCCGGGATATCCCGAATGCATCGGAGCATAGCGGTCGCTTAGCCCGTTGGTGCATCGAACTCGGGAGTATGACATCAAGTTTGAACCTCGACGAGCGATAAAGGCTCAAGCCTTGGCAGATTTCATGGCCGAGCTTTCCATCTATCCTCGAACACGGCCCCTCGAGGAACCCTCCAGAGGAGTTGGAACCTCCCGAATGGGACATGTTCGTGGATGGTTCATCCAAAGGCCGACAACCTGTGGGGGCGTTCATATCAAAGGTCCTCACGGCATGGAGGCCAGCTTACGAGTGGCTTTCCAATTCCCGGTTACGAACAACGTGGCAGAATACGAGGCCCTCGTAGCGGGTCTCAAGACTGCTCTGAAAGCTGGTTTGCGACGTTTAACTGTGCACAGTGACTCGCAGCTCGTCGTAAGCCAGGTTACGGGGACCAACGACTGCAAGGATCCCATACTCTCGAGGTACTTGCGCTTGGTAAAAAGCTTGCAAGGGCAGTTCGAGCAGTTAAATATTAATAAGATCCCGAGGATCAAAACACCGTGGCCGACAGTGTCTAAGGCGGGCGGATGCATCCTCAAACCTTAGCACAACCCTCTATAAATACAATTCATGCAATTGACGCCAACACGCGCTGATTGGAGGGACCCAATCCTTCAATACCTCCAAACTGGTGCAATCGAGGGCCCACCAGCGTTGCAAAAGAAAATAAGGACGCAGTCAGCCCGCCATGTCATCATAGATGGCACGTTATGGCGTAAAGGATATTCTACTCCTTTGCAGCGATGTATTGGCCCGACGATTCCAAACTCATCATGAACGAGGTCCACTCAGGAGTTTGCGGAGCACACATTGGCTCCGATGCGCTAGCACACAAATGCTTGCGCCTCGGTTATTATTGGCCAACTTTGAGGAAAGATGCGCATGATTTGGTACGAACGTGCCATAATCGCCAGCTTAACTCTCGCATCCAACGACAACCGCAAACGAAGTGGTTACGGAGACATATCCTATACCCTTCGCGCTGTGGGGCCTCGATTTAATCGCCCAATGCCTACGGCCAAGGGCGATTCAAATTCTGTATAGTGGTATCGATTACTTCACTAAGTGGGTAGAGGTCCACCACTCGAGAACATAACAACCGCCAAGGTCATACACTTCCTCCGCACGACCTCGTGGCGCGGCACGGCACCAAGAGCCATAATCACAGATAATGGTACTCAGTTCGCGAGCAAAAGCTTAAGGATTGGGCCACTAGGATGAACATACAAATGCTCTACGCTCCCGTGGCACATCCACACCAAATGGCCAGGTAGAAGTAACAAATCGCACGATCAAAGAGGGCTTAAAAAGTGCCTCGAGGACAAAAAGAGAAGTGGGTCGAGGCCCCGCCAGCGTTCTGGGATTATCGAACAACTACACGGGGACCCACGGAGAAACTCCTTTCTCCTTGGTTTATGGCGTCGATGCCTTATTACCAATCGAAGTCTCGGTCCCCTACAATCCGAACGCTATATAACGACGCCCCTCACAATGAGCGCGGTCTTCGAGCGCGGTTGGACCTCGTCGAGGAACACCGCGAGGGTGCTAGACTAAGGCTTATGGCCTTACGACAAAGGGCAATCCTCGATCACAACGCCAAAGTTCGGGCAAAGCAGATCCACGTGGGCGGAATGGTCTTGCTCAAGGCGGAGTTGTCGGGTCGTAATCCTGGCCATGGCACACTTCGCTCTAGATGGGCAGGACCATATGTGGTACATAGCAAGGAAAGAGGAGGCGTCTACAAGTTAAAAGATTATCAAGGCAAAAACTCAAAACGACTACCACGTCAACGACTTGAGGCCTTATTACGTTTAAGTTACTATGCTAGGAGTGTTCCCCACTTCGGTGGGTAAGTTCAAAATTAATTGCAAGGTCACCGCTTGACCGCGCGCATCGAATAAAGTCACTTTACGACTTAATTACAACAATTCATCTCAACAATTTTGCCCAACATAAGTACAAACACTACGCGTTGTAATACTCGTATGGAAGTAATACTCGTATACAAATGTTCTCAGATTTTATCAAAAATGAGCAAAAATATAATTACAAGTCCACAACCTATCGGGGACATCATCGTTTGGGGTACAAGCAGGGCATCCTCTACATGCCCGGGCGTAATATCGTAAGGATATTCTCGCTCCTAACTTTTCCCCGCCCTACCCCACTCGAACAAAGTCGCTGAGGAGGGTCTTCGACCTTCATGGCGTTAAGGGCTTCCAAATTTGACTTATCAACGATGCCTTCCACTTGGTGGCGGCATCGTAGAAGCCCTCAAGATAACAGCACCCGCCATGGCTTGTGCGTCGCCAGCCTTCTCGATCAAGACCTCCACAGCCCTGCGCAGACTCGACCAGCCCTTTCAAGAATGGGCTTTACAAAAACGGGGCTGAACATTTTCACCATCGTACAACTTAAAACCAATTTGGTTTTCTAGTTGTCTGAAGGCTAAATGATCAGCCACCACAGAGCCCGTCACCTCACTAAGGGTCTTGGTGCTGTCTTCAATTTGGACCGCAGCCTTTGACGCCAGATCCTCGGCATGCGCGGTCCTCAAGGACAACTCCTCGATGAGTTTGTCCTTTGCCTCAGCTTGGGTCTCCATCCTTTGATACTCCCGAGCACTTGCTCCATTTCAGCTTCGAGCTTTTCTTCGCATGGTGCTCGGCGAGGAACAGGGCTTCGTGCTTCTTCCCATCGGCCATGGAAGCTTTCACCGCTTGCCCATGACACCTGTGGCTCTAAGGAGGTTAGCCTCCTCATTCCTCGAGACCCCAGCTCGGCCTCTTTCTCAGCCAGCTTGGCATCCTCGGCTAAGGCCTTTTTAGGCTCTCCACCTCCTCGATTCCTTTGCCTTGGCCTCAAGGCTCTTCACGAGGACTCAAGGTCCTCGATCTTTGACACCAGCCCTTGGGCCAATACGCTTTTCGCAAATTACAAACGCAGACCATATAA
Organism: Stellera chamaejasme; assembly: GCA_024586325.1. Taxonomy (NCBI): domain Eukaryota; kingdom Viridiplantae; phylum Streptophyta; class Magnoliopsida; order Malvales; family Thymelaeaceae; genus Stellera; species Stellera chamaejasme. Next base: position 151,088 of record JANJPE010000020.1, on the reverse strand, counting down.
ACAAAGCATCCCAACAAAAAGTTAAGTAACAAAGGGGAATCCAGATTCGTCACTTACCCGAGTGAGGCCCCGGCAGATGTCCTTCGCCATGTCTAGGGCCCCGAGGAGGTGTGCTTCAAAAGTGCCTGTCTCGAGGAAGCGCAAGACCTTCGCAACCTTTAGTCTTACGTCCCTTCCCGAGGAGGATTGACTCGTCACGAGTCACCCTCATGACAGGTCCTGTGCCCGCACAAGGGCCAGACCCTTGCGTTTGAAGGATTTTTCCCGCAGCCTCCGCCGGTAGTCCTCGAGCGGTTGAGGCTCAAGACCGGGTCTATGCCCTTCGTGGTCTTGGGATCCTCGAAGGCCTTCTTGTATACACTCGAGGGCCACAACAGCCCTCCGAGCGCTCGCCAATAGGCCGACGGGTTTCCCAACGCCTCGAACGGGGCTACGGGAGACTCCTCGACGGCTGGCCTCTTCCCTTTATCCTTAGCAGATCGGGATCTGCTGTCCGAGGACACAACCAAGTCCTCTGTCAAAAGGTTAAAATGGGAATCGAACACGGTGAAAAGAAAAGTTAGCCAAAGAATCAAGGGAAGCAAGAATGCTACCGCAAGTCGAGGACGCCTGCCGAATAATGTCCTCCTGAGTCCTCGGACGACTCCTCGACGGTGACGGTGACGGGCCAGCCACGTTGACTGGTTGAGCTACCGTCACCAAGGCCTCCGCACCTCGGGCCTCTCCGCCTTTCGAGGTCCCCGCAACCGCAGCCTGACCCCTCGACAGCCTTTTGGGCAGTGCTCATGCGGGACCTCCTCCTCCATCTTGGCTTTAAGAGCCTCCAGCAAATCCTGCTTCTTGGCAAAAAGGGTGCTGGGGTGCAACATCTTGGCTGTAATAAAACACAAGGCCAAGTTATAATCGCATTTCAAATGTGCAAACACAAAAACACGTAAATGAAAAGAAAGGCGAGCAGACGGTGAGGTTGCTGAAAGCGCCCTCGAACCGCTTCTACGAGGTCCCCGTCCAATCCTTCCACCCAATTTTTAAGGGTGTCCACGTGGCTCGGAAGACGGTGGGCCCCGCTAACCCCTACTCTCCGCAGACCACCTCGCCCAGTGCTGGATAGAGTGAAGGGAAACGCACCCTTACACCCTTCGAGCCTTTCCACACTCCGGATCCATTCACGCAGGGCGCCGAGGGCTTTCTTTCCTCGCTGCCCGCCCACACGTAGGGCTTCACTGACACCCTTGCATTCTTCTCCTTTATGAAGAATGCAGAAACCCCAACTGCCTTCCTTCGGGATGAAGAAGAAATTGCCCTTCCAACTCCCCACGAGCTGGTGGTTTCAAATAAGACTCCGATCTTCACCATTTTGTTCCCCACCTTCACCTCCTCGGGGTCAGTTGGTAGAAGGGGTGTCCAACAGGCCTCTTCAGCGTATAGAATCGTAAGAAGGTCTCCGGTAGCACCGCCGTCTTCACCAAATGGCAGGCCACCACAAATGCGTTTACGGTGGTAAACACATTCGGGGCCGGGCTTGCCCAGTGGCAAACACCCCATCCTTCACAAAGTCAGCAGCAGGAACAAAGGGGGAGCCTCAACCCGGCTTACTGAGCTTCAGAGACCACCATGGTATTCTCCTCATGGCATCGCCACTCAACGACATCCTCGCTTTCTCAAAGACATCCGCTGGTGAAAGCCCACAAACCACCCCGTATACACATGGTGGTTCTGCAAATATCTGCCATTTTCTTCTCTCGATGACTTGTTCGAGGCCACATTTCCTCGACATCGTGGCCGACGCCGGGCTTGCTTGGATTCTTGGGAGCCATCTACAAAAGTAAACCGCAAAAATTCAAAACTAAACCCTAGACCCAAGAACCTGTGCAAGGTGGCGCGGCGACGCCTCACTGCGACACTGCCGCGACGAGAAATCGAAAATTCAAAGAAAACAACTTATCGATTCAGACGGAGACGAAAGCGGAGGATTCAACGGCTGGGTTCTTCGAATCTCGCCGGAAATTCTTCGCTAGTCGCCGAAAAGGGAAACTAGATTGCAAAGGAAGCTAAAAGCGAAAAGGCAAGGAAAGCAAGAATTCGGAACCGACTTGGTTGGCGTATGAGAAGAGCGCGATGGGAAGTGAAGCGACTTCCCCATAATTACGAACGGCGCAAAAAGCGCAAATTTTGAAAAGTGCCTTTTTGCAACCGCCACACCAGATTGGCCAAACCTATGGGCCAACATTGGCCCAGCTCCTACGCCTCCTAAACCAGTGCTCCAAGGCACAACAAATGCCATATGGGCTCACTGTCTATAAAAATACTTCACCCCAAACGGAGCACAGGCCCACCCATCCTCCGCCGTGGGAGGGGGCATACTGAGAGATATGGGCCAGCCCATACGGCGGTATTGTCAAATGCAAACGCCATATGGGCGCGTCCGCCACAACGGGCTTCCCACTTACGAAGACCCCCTTTTCCAATAAGGGCACCTCGTATAATACCGTTAGCCGTAAACGCTCGCTGCCTCTTGAAGGCGACTGCTACACTCATTATGGCATTAAACCAGAGGAGGGAATAACTCCACATTAACTCATTGTTATCACACCATTAATACGCCGCCATCTCAATGATGGACACATTTATAAATTCCCAGCATTCAAGGCCCCATAACGGACCTAGCACCACCCTATATATTGGGTGGTGCCTGCCTCAAATAAGGTAATCGCTACACACCCACACTTCCTCTCTTTCGCACCCGAAAGTGTCCCGTGTCTTACTTTTCCAGTACCGGAATCATCGTGTCACCTCCACCGGATCACCTCGACGGTCGAGATTACTCTTTGGCTATCAATTTTATTTCCGTTTTCTTTCTTCACACTTCTATCTCCCTCTTTCTTTGATCCGCTTCCCCATCTTTTTCTGCTCATAGTTTTTTTTTTTGCCTTTTTTTACTTTTATTTTTGTTTTCTTAGCTCTTGTTTCTGATGCTCTGGTTAGGAGTAGGGTTATGAAAAGTTGTTGTGGAGGAGTGGGGAAGACGTGATATCTAGCTTTGGTGATGGTGGAGTCCGATCTCTTCGCCGGCTGCCGTCTCCATCGAGAATGGGTCTCTGTTAGCGTTTGTCACCGGCGGGAAGCACAAGATGACATTCTGGGCGATGGTCCTAAGTCAGAAGATCTTAATTCCGAGGGTTCCAAAGGGCTGAGATCGTTCCTAAAGAAGAGGAGCGAATTGATGGAGCTGAAGGTTGTGATGGATACCACAGTGGAGGTGAAGATGGAGAACTTGAAGAGCAAGAAGGTGGACGGCGACATGTTTCATCGGACGAACCACACGATGGAGTGAAGGCCAGTAGAACGAGAGGTGGAGTACCAAGGAGTAGTTAATAGATTTTGAGGATGGGAGGCTAGGATAGAAGTAAGGGACGGCGGGGAGTCAAGGAGAGCAAGGGGGTTTGCCTTTGAGGTGTGGTGTGTGAGGGTTCGACGCGGTTATTGGTGGAGATGGTGTTGATGAGGGCCTGGACGGTGTCGGCGACGGCGAACTAGGCCTTGTTCTTGTTGAGCACGGGAGGATACAGAGAGAGAGGCTGCGAGCTTGACGGCGTCAAGGGAGACGGCCCGAGAGAGGATTATGCGGTTGAGGTGGTGGATGGTATGGAGCCCGACGAGAGTTTTGTTTGAGGGAGAGGTTGACATGAACGGAGAGGCCATCGCAAATTCTGGAAGAAGCGTGCTGCCTCTTCCAATGAATGCAGAGTCACGCGTGCGTGTTTTTGGGCTAGGGTAAACTAATGCTTAGTCCATCAATTTTTAAGTTTAGTGTTACTAAGTCCCTTATGTTTGGGACTTTCCTTTGAATTTGGGGCTTTTCATTTTTGTTTTGTTTTATTTGTGGGTAATGGAGTCTAATGGGGTGCGACTTTCTTCTTAGGAGTTATGGAGTGTTAATTCCAAAATTACTATTTTGGGATTAAGTTGTACTTTATTTTCCTTTTCTTTAATAAAATAACAAAAATTATTGCTGTTCAAAAAAATGATAGCTAGTCTTCTATAAACACCTACTCACATAGGGTTTTAACTTTTAAGGCATATCTCAAATATCATGAATATCGTTTCTACTACAGTTTAATTAGGGGCGAGAATATGCTTTATCTTTATCTTTACTAGTGACAGACCTAGGATTTACTACATTTTTTATGGGGAGAGTAATTATATGTATTCATGATACAAAATTTAAATGGAGTACTTCATAATCCAATTAATGTAGACCACACAATATTACATTTAAACCAAAACACATACTTACCATACAATTATTTTCTACAAGATCTCATATTCAGAAAATTTTGAAGATTATTTTATCAACCAGAACAACTAAATCTTTTTAATGTAATATATATGAGAGAAAATTAATGTACTCGTAATATATATGAGAGAAAATATGACAATTTTAGAAAAAGTTGAAGACAAATTATTAAAATTAAGAAGGGAGCTCATGTTAGTATATTTGAAAAGAAGAAATAAGAAATAAGCCTATTAATTATTCAATGTCAAATTATTTACATACATTAGGTAATAACGAGTCTAGCTTCTAAAAGTATATTCTTTAAAATTTTCCTAACAAACTGTTTTTAGTTAAATATTAAGTTAAACACGGATCAAAACTCATCAGTATCAATTAAAAAGGATGGAGAGAGTACCTTGAAGTAATTCTCGAGCAAAGATTGCTTCTGCAGCAATGAAAAATATGAGAAAGAAGATAGAAAACAAAATCATGAAAGTCCTAGAATTCATCTTTTTTATTATTTTATTTTTTTGTTTTAGCTGCAGTCACAGCTTTAGAGACATGCACCTTTATACAGATTATTTTCCAGGCGTACATTACACGCTGTAGAAAGTTCACCAAGCCAGCTAAGGAAAACTTAAATGAAATTTCAATCAATTGACTTGAATTGTCCAAGTCTGTATGTACAATTTACACATATGCACTGATGTCACTGATCCCATAATCAGGGATGTAGAATTAATTGAGCAGAGAATTATTTTGGTTAAGCTTACTTGCCTGAAAATGATACTTTGACATTTGGAAACTATATAATATTATATACACTTACTGTCATGCTAATCGTCTATGTATGGTTCCAATTTTATCGAATGTTCTCGAAGAAACTATACACTGTCTATTGCTTAAGCTTCACACACTGTTTTTGCCTTAAAGTACTCATGAACTTTATACACTGATTGAATTTACAATTTGAGGTTTCCAAGATAAACCGGCTTAGTGCAAATTAAATACTGTATATCCGATATTACAGTGGGATCCGGGAATAAATTATTGTGAGAGTAAACTTGAAACTATACATAAATTTTGAGTAAATTGTATCATTTATAACTAAACTATACCCGTTGTTGCAAATCTATACCCGAACAAAATTTTGTTGCAAAAGTCGCTCTAATGTATGTATAAGTATGTTGAAAATCCACTACGTCGATGATACATGTTTTACCGCGGCCTTTATCGCGCAGAAGGCCGCGGGAAAACGTTGGACGCGGTAAAGTGACAGCAAGCCACGTTTATCGCGCCCAACGGCGCGGTACGACCGCGTTAAAGTTCGCTGCCAGCTCGCTTCCAACGTTTACCGCGGCCCTTTGCGCGGTACGACGCGGTAAAAATTAGTTTACCGCGCAACGGGCCGCGATAAGCTTTTTTTTCTTTCTATTTCTTCCCCCGTTTTCATCCGAATTCTTCTTCTTCTTCCTCTCCCGTTTTCATCTTCATCTTCATCTTCATCTTCATCTTCATCTTCATCTTCATCTTCATCTTCATCTTCATCTTCTTCTTCTTCTTCTTCTTCTTCTTCTTCTTCTTCTTCTTCTTCTTCTTCTTCTTTCTTTCCTTCTTCCTTCCTTCTTTCTTTCTTTCTTTCTTCTTCTTCTCCTGTTTTTTCTCTTTTCCTTCTCTCTTCTTCTTCTTCTTCTCTGTTCTTTCTTATTCTTCTTCATCTTCTTTCTTTCCTTCTTCCTTCCTTCTTTCTTTCTTTCTTCTTCTTCTCCCGTTTTTTTATCTTTTCCTTCTTTCTTCTTCCTTCCTTCCTCCTTCTTTCTTTCTTTCTTTCTTTCTTTCTTTCTTTCTTTCTTTCTTTCTTCTTCTCCCGTGTTTCTGGGTTTTGTTCTCCCGTTTTCTGAGTTTTGTGGATGAATTCGGGTGAATATTCATCCAAATTCATTCACTTTTTTTTTAAAATTATTTAAAACGTTACTGCGGCCAGGGGCGCGGTAAGGCCGCGGTATTACTGCGGCTTGGGGCGCGGTAAGGCCTCTACCGCGACCTTATTTAATTACTGTGGGAATTACCGTGGCCCTCCCCGCGGTTGTTACCGCGGTGCTACCGCGGGGGAGGCCGTAGTAAGCCCTGTTTTTTCTACGTAGTGATCTATACCTGTGATTTAAAACCCGTTAAAAGTTAAGGGGAAATATTGTTAAAAGGCTCAAATTGGCCTTAGGATTTTTGAAATGTGTTGAACACCTCTCTAGTTTTATAATTTTACATTTTGAGCCATTATTATAATTAATTACGTATGTATTATTTCAAATGATCTATCCAAATCAATAATATTAATTATATATTGAGTCTAAAATATCCTAAAGATTATCAATTATGAAAACAAATGTTTAAAATTAATATCATTAATAATATTTGTCCTTAAAACATTTTTATGGCAAAAAATAGTAATTATCAAAATAAAATGCAAGAATGATAATAATTTTCTAAAGATCTACAATAGTTATATTAAAATATTAAATAATGTAAAAAATCTTCAATAATGACATTAAAACAACAAACAAATACTAAATTTAATTATATTTTAACAGTTTACATACTAAATTGAAACTTTTAGAATAGACAGATTTTTATTTTATTTTGAGAATTTTGAAAATACTAATATCCAATGTGTGTTCCTTTTTTCAAATTTGTATATTTTTTTCGAATTCCAATTTAATTTTAAATTTATATGATTATATGTTTTAAACTTTTGTTTTCATATTTCATATTTTTTTTGGATATTTTAGATTCAATATATAATTAGTATTCACAATTTGGAAAGATTATTTGAAATGATACACACATAATTAAGAATAATGACTCAAAAATACATTTATAAAGCTAGTGGGGTGTTCAATACATTCCAAAAATTATAAGGGTTAATTTGAGCATTTTAACCATAATTTTCGTTAAGTTGTAACGGAGTTAAATCGCGGGTATAGATTTTCAACCTACTCATATTTTAAAGCCACTTTTGTAACAAAATTTCGTTGACGGATAGATTAGCAACATGGGGTAGTTTAGGTATAAATAGTGAAATTTACTCCATAAATTTTATAGGAAATATACATATTTATCATTTTTAGGAATTCGCATATTTACTTATTCTGATTTTCTCTTAGCTTTAATAAATTATGCACTGTTGGTCCTTCTAACAAATTTTCCGTTAAGTTTGTTGGAAAACGAGGGCATTTATGTGAATGTTAATATTTAACACTCAATTAACCTAGAAACTGACAACATTAGCAATTTAACCCAAAATATTTTATACTGTTACAGCTTTGCCCCTACTCTCCCACCTCTTCAAGTTTTCCATTTGTTTCCACGTCTTCCAGCCTTGCCCGACACTCAGATGCAGAGATCGATAAAGGAGCGGCTAATTAAAGCCTGCCTTGTTGAAGCTCCAGCTCGCTCTCCTCATAATCTAGTCGTCAGCTTCAGCAAGGTCCTGCTTTATCGGCCCATCCTCTACTCGATTCCTCTTCAACCTAGACCGATAACCTCCTCCTAAATCTCCTCACTCACGCTCTGAATCTGAAATGCCTCCCCTCATCCTCGTCTCAAATCTGGAATCATCCTCCCAAGTACTCACAGTCAAATTAATCCATGCATTCCAGAAATCGAGCTTTGCCTAAGTCGTCTCGGAAAGATCGAAGCTCGCCCAAATTCAATCCCAAATCTGATTCAGTATTTGTCCCTCTGTTTTATAAAGGGTTGATGTCGGGCTCAGATCCATTAATAGAACCACCGGTGCGAGGGAGGATGTCGAGTAGATGTGCGAAACCGTGGAGGCCAAGTTCGAGAAGCTGGTCGGGAAATTCTCTAACAGTGATCACCAAGTGTTTATGTCTTGATTGTTAGGAATTGTAGATTCAAGTTTGCAGTTATGATTTTGGACGCGTTGGCCAAAAGGAAGCGGCAAAGGCTTAGGTGAATTACAAGCAGCTAGTGATCAAGGGTGGTGGAAAGGGAGAGAGGAGCTGATTAGGAGGCTTGGGGAATGTGAACTGATGGGCAAGGCCGGGTTTATCCTAAAAGAGAAACTCAAGCATGTTAAGAAGGTGATAAAAATCTGAAAGAAAGAAACCTGTAATGGCTCCACAGAGGTTAATGAGGCAAAGCGCATTATGATTGAGTGGGAGATGAAAGCAGAACAAGATACTCTTTCTGATGCTGATAGTGAGGCGTTCAAAACAGCTAGGTGGAACTATTTTAATGCTGAGAAGGGGCTCTCTCTCAGCTTGAGGCAGAAATCTAGAGCAAAATGGGCGATTGAAGGGGATGAGAATAATTCGTTCTTTCATGGAGTTATTAAAGGTAGATTGAAGCGAAATAATATCTCTGGTCTTAACGTGAATGGTTGCTGGGTAGTTGAGCCCAATATCATAAAAGACGAGGTCTTCAAATTCTACAAGAACCAGTTTCGAGAACCGGACTCCGCCAGGCCTACTTTTCATAGTAGCAACTTTAAAAATCTCTCCGATTCCCAGATCACAGCTCTCGAAGCTCCTTTCTCGGAGGATGAAATCAAGAATGCAGTTTGGATGTGTGATGGCTCAAAAGCCCCTGGGCCTGATGGGTTTACCTTCTCTTTCATCAAAACCCACTGGGATACGATTAAAGAGGAGGTGATCGCCTTTGTTAAAGAGTTTGAAATTTCTGGAAGGCTTGTCAAAGGGAGCAATCCTACCTTCATCACTCTTATCCCGAAGGTCCGTGATCCTCTTACTCTGTCGGATTACCGTCCTATTAGTTTGGTGGGCGTGCAATACAAGATCCTTGCCAAACTTTTGGCGGAGAGGCTGAAGGGAGTGATATCGGATTTGATCTCCGAGTGCCAATCTGCCTTTGTGGGTGGGCGGCAAATTCTCGACGGGGTCCTTATTGCAAATGAAGTTGTTAACTGGGCTGGGACTGCTAATAAAAATCTGATGCTGTTTAAAGCCGACTTTGCTAAAGCCTATGACTGTCTTAATTGGAAATTCCTGGATTCAATCATGGAGCAGATGCGTTTTGGGCTGAAATGGAGGAAATGGATTATGGGGTGTTTATCTTCAGCCAGAATTTCAGTCCTGGTTAACGGGAGCCCAACTCAAGAGTTCTCGATGGAGCGTGGCGTTCGGCAAGGTGATCCTCTTTCTCCTTTTTTATTCATTCTAGCAGCTGAGGCTTTGAATGTGATGATGGTTGAAGCCTCTGCTAATGGGGATTTCAAAGGATGTGGGGTTGGTGATGGCCGGGAAGTGATTTCTCACCTGCAGTTTGCTGATGACACTCTCTTCTTGGGTGAATGGTCTGCTAGTAATGTGACAAACTTATTGTGGTTACTCAAGTGTTTTGAGCAAGCGTCGAGTCTGCAAATTAATGTTCAGAAAAGCCAGCTTGTTCGGTGTGGGTGTCTCGTCAGAGAAGTGGCTCGCCTTGCTCAAGACTTCACCGCTGCAGCAGCGTCATCCCGCTTTGTTTATCCGGGGCTTCGTAGGCGCTAATATGAAAAGAATTTCTACTTGGAAGGTGGTTGAGCGTAAGATGGCTGAGAGGTGAATCGGTGGCGAGAAAATCTCTTTCAATCGGCGGTAGACTTACTATGCTAAAGTCGGTGTTGAATAGTCTTCCGTCATTACATTCTCCTTATTTAGAGCGCCGGTGACAACTCGAAAGTGCTGGAAAGGATGCGGGTAAATTTCTTCTGGGTGCAAATGGATCTTCTCGAAAGATTGTGTGGGCGAAATGTAATAGGCTGATTGGTTCTTTTGATGAAGGTGGCCTAAATCTTGGAAGTCTCAGAGTTTAACCTAGCCATGTTGTGCAAATGGCTCTGGAGATTTAGAACTGAGGAGAACGTCCTGTGGATTAGGATTATCAAAGCTATCTATGGGACAAATGGTGGTATCAGTGCGCAGCAGGTGCCCGGCGGCGGGGGCCCGTGGGCTGCCATCATCATGGCAAGCCGGGATGTAGGAAATCTGATTCCTAGTTTCGACACCTCTTTCCACCGCGTGTTGGGCTGCGGAAGCTCCATCGATTTTTGGCATGATATTTGGGTCGGTGATAATCCTTTGTGTGACAAATTTAAGAGACTGTACGCTCTTGATTTATCTCCCCATGCGACAGTTTCGGATCACCTTTCCTGGGATGGAGGTACAGGTTCTTGGTGTTGGAATTGGCGGCATGAACCTCGGGGTCGGCAAGCGGGTGAGTTTGATTCCTTATCTGCGCTTCTTCAACTGGTGTCCCCCTCCCCTTCTAAGTTGGACTCCTGGTCTTGGATGTGGGCGAATGATGGAGTTTTTTCTGCTCGCATTGTTGCTGCTACTTTGGATGGCCTCTGGGCCGACCAAAGTGATCTTCCCACCCACTGGAACAACTTGCTGCCTAAGAAGGTGAATATTTTTCTATGGAGAGCGCGAAGACATTTCCTTCCTTGCCGGCTTCAATTGGCAATGAAAGGGGTCTCGTTCCTTCCATCTTGTGTCCCCCGTGTAACCATGCACTGAAGACCCGGATCATGCGATCATCTCTTGCCCGGTGGTTTGGAATGTCCGAACGCGATCGCAAGGTGGTGTGGAGTGGATTTGCACAGTTATTGGAGGTAACCGATCTTTACTCGGACCATATTTTACACCTGGTTTCTGCTACATTTAGGGGTTGTTGGGAGACTATTATTTGCTCTACTGCTTGGGTGTTGTGGACGGCCAGAAATAAAGTGGTTATGGAAGGAGGAAAATGGTGCCTTTTAAAGATTATCTCGGATGTTCAGATTTTCTCCCATATGTGGCTGTCTTGCAGGAGTTCGAAGGTGAAGGTGCCAAATTGGACGGAATGGGTGTTATGCCCGTTTGCTCCTTGATTTTTGTTTGGCTTTTTCAATGCCTTTGCGCTTGTAGGAGTGGTTGTTTTTTCTCTGGAGTTGTTCCCTGTCCCCCCTTCTCATGGGGACAGTGTTCCCCTTTTTAATGATAATCATATTTGCAGTTCAAAAAAAAAATAGTCACCCTAAGCTAGACACGACTTAGATTACAGACGAAAGGAGAGGGAGACGCGAGCAAGGTATTAAATATCGTACCGGTGATCGTGCCGTTTTGCCAGCGGTACGAGACAGTACCGGTACACCGGGGGTATACCGGTTGTACCGGAAAAACTGTACCGGTGTGTGTGTATATATATACCTGTAAAAGTATCTGAGATTCTAAATTTTTTACCTGGAGTACTTGGGTGATCACCTATTTGACTAAGAGAAAAAGAATGTAATAAACAAGTATTTACTAGCTACATACAAGAACTAAATATACTAATTAAAAGAATTAAAAAAATGAATGAGGTAAATTAATTTTTTAAATTACAAACTGGGAGTCTGAAGAAATATAAACATGATAATTCTAACTGATCTCATTAGTCAACATCAGAAACTAATTTAAGTATGGAAAATAAATTTAAATAGTATGGATCTCAAATAAATTAATATATTATTTCTTTCTTTAACGTAATTAACATATTCCAAAATAATCGGTGAGAAGTTTTTATGAATCTTGTGATTTTGTATTTTAATTTCTTTAATTTAGTAGATATTTTTCATTCGTGATTCATCCTCAAACTTTTAAAAAATGTTCATTTAAACCCTTGTACCGCCGTTTTCTTCGTTTCGGCATGTACACGGCACGGCCGAAACGGCCGAAACGGCCGGTACAGTCCGGTACGACCGCCGATACACTTTTGGCCTAAACGGTGCCGTTTCCCGGCCGGTACCGAAACGAAACCGGCGTACCGGCCGGTACGAAACGAAATTTAAAACTATGGACGCGAGATAAAGGGCGATGAAGCAGGACAATCTTTTTGGGGTTGATATAAAAGGAGGCTGGGGTCGATTAAATCGGGAGATTAACAGAGAGGAAACGACAGGAAAAGAATTTGATTGCTGAAGCAAGAAGGAGAGAGAATCAGATAATGGGGTTGCAGCGAAGGGAATCAGAATCGGTGAAGGATAAGTCTCAATTTGTGATGAGGAGCTAGAGGTTTCAATTTGTCGAACAGGGAGAGACGATGGTGAGGCTGATGTCGAGTTCTTGGTGAGGTGGGGTTGCGGTGGTTGCGAAGCGAACTTAGTTCTTCAGAATTCAACGCAATAGAGGCTTCAGATGGTGATTCCTTGCAAATTGAAATTCCAAGTTCAACGCGACGGTGATCCGTATGGTAGCGATTATACAAGGTTGTGTCTATCCTTTTTTTTTGAACGGCAAGCGCTTCATTAAGAAGGGGAAAAGAAACAAAAAGACTTAAGACTAAGCAAGGGGCCTATGAGCTGGAGGCACGACTTGCTGCCACGAAAACACAATAGAGTAAGGAAAGCTCCCACCAAAACACAAACAGGACAACCAAAGAACCCCACCTGCAGGAGCCTAACACAACCCGCCTACGCTAAGGCGCAGCAGAGCAAGAAGGCAACAAACAGACAGGGAAAACGATAAGCCTGCTAAGAAAAAACATATCACTCCAAACCTGCAACAGACATCAACAAAGGAGCAAGGAGCCAATCAGCCCAATTAATCCACAGCTTTGGATACCTAGCTATGATCCAAAGGAAAGACAACACCTGAATGTCAGCGAAGATCTGGGAAGCTTGCCAGGGTTTGTTTTCCATAACCACGCTGTTACGAGCCTTCCAAATCATCCAAGCTGAGACATAGAGAATGTCATGCCACACCTACGCAGCTTTGGGAGGAGCTTGAGAGGTAATAGCAGCTCTAAGAATGTCTTTGAACTCCAAGAGGCATTTGATCTGAGTGTTGCACCAAGTTGCAACTTTCCTCCATATCTCCTTAACCACCGGGTAGCACAACAGCACATGATCCGTTGATTCCATCACACCGATACATAGCGAGCATAGTTGAATCCAACTTCACACCTCATTGAAGAAGTTGCATTCGAACCGGGATATAGTTTCTAGATGCTCTCCAAATGAGCACGTTGACCTTTTTAAGAACCTTATTGCACCAACGCATAGGGGTGTCATGCCTTGCTGCAATATTGAAACCTATCATGTTGGACAAACGTCTGACCGTGAAGCATCCGTCCGTCGTCGGTTCCCAATACCAGGAATCGGCAGTATATTGCTTGGGGACAAAACCTGTAAAGCATGAAGCAGATGATGAAAAGCATCTTCTGATCTTCCCCTCAACCTCCTTCGCCAGTTCCAAACCCAACTCCACTCCCCCTCAACCCACCTAATTTTTTCAACCACCTGACACTGTTTATTAGCCTCCAACTCATAAAGTCTCCCAAATCTAAACTTAAAGACAACACCTTCTAACCACTCATCCTCCCAGAACAAAGTTTTGTCCCCCATCCCCACCCTTTTCTTGATTAAATTGGAAAACCCCGAACCCAAACCCTCCACCTCCCCTGAAGCCTTTGTGATATCTTTGCAATCCAACCCCTTCTCCAAACTGCAGGGAACTCGGCATCCCCCTGTTAATGCTAGCCACCACCTTCGGCCATAAGCTTTCTGGTTCCGTCACCCACCTCCATCTCCACTTAGCTAATAACGCAAGATTCTTGGCTCGAAGACTACCCACTCTCAAACCCCATCTTCACTATCATCAAACATCTTTTCAATCCTAGCCCAAATCATTTTTTCCCGTCCCCGGAAGCCCCCAAAAAAAGTTGTTTCGAATAAACTCAATTTTTTTAACTACACCAATAGGCGTACGGAACACCGAAAGGTGGTAAAGGGGCAAGCTACCAAGAACTGAAATTATCAAAGTTAGACGACCGCCGATCGACAGAGAACTAGCCTTCCATTTTGACAGCCTTTCCACTACTTTGGTGATCACCGGGTCCCAACTTTTTGTCCGGCTCATGTTGAGACCCACCGGCACTCCAAGTAAATGAAAGGGAGGCTTGCCGTCGGGCATCGAAGATGCAAGGCCAAATGACTGCCTCCATGTCCACACCCACACCAAAGATTCTACTCTTATCCAAGTTTATTTTGAGCCCAGAAACTGATTCGAAACATTGCAGCACCGCCATAAGAGAATGAGCGTTATCAGACAACCACTCACCACAGAAAATCGCGTCATCAGCAAACTGCAAATGAGAGAGGATCTCCCCCTGCATTCCCAAACAAATCGGTGTAAAGATATTTTGGCCCACCACCTCCTCCATCATAAGATTCAGGGCCTCTGCAGCTAGGATGATCAAGAAAGGAGATAATGGGTCCCCTTGACGCAACCCTCTTTCCATCTTGCATTCAGTTGTTAGGATGCCATTGACGAGAATTAAGACTCTTGAATCCAGGCAACCCAGAAACCACCTTCTCCAACTGATCCCAAAGTTCATCTGCTGAAGAACGGAATCCAAGAATTTCCAACTGATGGTGTCGTAAGCTTTGGCAAAATCCACCTTAAAGAGCAACATTTATCTCTTCTCTCTTTTAGCCCATGAAACCGCCTCGTTAACTATCGAAATCCCATCTGTGATTTGTCTTCCTTTGATAAACGCCGATTGGGCTTCCCCAATCAAACCCGCCAACAGCCCTTTCAACCTCTTAGCTAGCAACTTAGCAACTATCTTGTACAAGCAACCGATGAGACTGATTGGGCGGAAATCTGAAATGAGAATAGGGTCTGCCACTTTCGGGATCAAAGCTATAAAGGAGGAGTTGCACCCCGCTCAAAACTTCCCAGAGGCTTCAAAAATTTTAACCGTAGCCACCACCTCCTTCTTTATTATCTTCTTTATAAAGGAGGAGTTGCACCCCTTCGCCATATAGAGTAGTTACTTTGTTTTTGAACTAGGGAGTGTACAATGAAGGAGTAACCACTCCCTAGGCCGAAAGTACACATACTTTCGGCCATAAGGGAGTTGTAACCCTTCCTTGTAACTCCCTACATCATCTATAAATAGATGATTTGGTCACAACACAGAAAAACACAAGAATCTGAAACTCTTCTCCTTTCTCTCTTCCTTTTCTTTGGCTGAAACTTGTGCAATTCCTAGAGCATTTCGGGTGGAACTATTTTGTGTCTCTTTAACACAAAACAACCTCATTCCATCACATGCAATCTGCCCTCATCAAACAATTTGAAGGCTTGAAGATTGAAGAGGAATTCGCCACCAACTTGAAAGACTTGGAGCATACGTTTTGGAGCAAAGACAAAATCCTTTCACTGTTTTTCAAAGGTGCAAGGTACGTATCTACATCTCCTTCTTCTTCCTCCTTCTCCTCTTTCTCTTTGTGAAAGTGGAGAGACATGATTATGGAAAACACATCATGCTATGAATCTCTAAATCTACAAGTACTAGAAAAATGTCCAAAACCCACGGAAAAAACCTACGGTCAAAGATGTCTATAGGTATAAGTGACGGTTAAAACAATGGGTTTTTCGTTGGCCACTAAATACCTACACTTAGAACGGTAGGTTTACACAACATACGGACAAAACCGTATGTGTTTGAAACCTACAGTTTGGTAAAACCGTAGGTTTATTAGAAGTAGGGTCATTTTGTAACATGTAAAATGTCTTAAGGACTAGAACCGTATCTTTCCCTAAAAACTAAAGACCTACCTATTTCTAACTCAACAAACGCAACGCGAAGAGACAAGACGGGACTTAGACACAAACGAGCTGGATGAGAGGGTGATCTCGATTTCCAGTTTCCATATGCAAATGGGTGAATCGATTTTCGGAGATCTGGTTTGGGATGGATGGAATTTAAGCGAGAGGGAGAGGACGCGATTCAGAATCGAGACACGATTGGTAAGGTTCACAAATTGGGGATTTGGGAATGAGTATCTCGGCAGATTTAACGAGGAACGAGGATGGAAGAGACGGACGAAAACGATCCGCAGCTCGGATGTGTAAGGCCGTCAAACGTGGATTCCGGCGAACCAGCGACAGACGGGGTTGGATTTTGGGCCTGGAGCTCGGTTCGGCTGAAGGAAGAACAATTGGAGGACTTGGGATTGATTCTGTTGGAGCTTGCCGTTACGGGTTGGCCGAGACGACGAAGGAAGAAGCCCGGCAATGGAGGAGGTTCGATGAGCTCTTCCACCGGCGGCAGTGGTTCGCCGAGATCAACACCGGCACCCTGTGAGATTTCTCGATTCATAAACTCCCCTTTTCTTATTTAATTTTCTCTGGTTGTTGTATGTTGAAAACGGTTCCTTTTGATGAAATTGCACATGGTTCACTGTCACGAGCCCTGTAATATTTGGTTGATTGTGAGAACCGTGAACTCTTCATGTTAAGCTGGTAATCTACAATTGCACATGAATTTGTCCTTCATATGAGCCACAATGGCAAACATATGAAGTAGTAGCTTGGAAGTTGTGAGGGTTGTAGAATTAACTCATCCTTGGCTCAATATCATATGAGCTTTTTACCGTTTCTTGCTTGTGTTATGATTGCTGCTGGATTTTTGGATGAGCTGAAGTTTACCTGTGCCCATGATAGTTCTGCTCACATTTAAGATTGCTCACATGTTTATTTGAGAAACAACTCAATTGATGAATAACTTTCTTTCTCAATAATATTGCATCAATAATGGGGTGAAGGATTGACAACCGCATATCATCTGGGGGCTATGGGGTCTACTGGTTAGTGATATAAGGAGGCTTGCAAAAGACATGAGTAACTTTTGAAAGGGGATGTTTTGCTATAAGAAAAAATATGATTGATTGTTTCTTTTTAGCTTCTTTTGAGTTGTGGTTTTTTGTCTTAATCCTTTTTTGCTTGTAAGAATGTTAAGCTTAAGTTAACACTGGGTCTCTATGATGGGTCATTTAACATCACTTAGTGACTTGAACAATCGTTTAAGCATTTAACCTATGATATTTATTTTTTTTGACATACATGCAAATGATACTCCTCTGTACCCTTTTAACTGTTATGTTATTTTTTTACTCATCTTTTTTGTAGTGTCAAGAAACTTATGTATTAGGTAATTAATGTTATAGAGTAGGAGTGATTATGGTGGCTGGATACGGATGAAGGGGTTGATACGGAACAGGGGATCAAGAGAGGGGGCTGGAGTGGTTTGGCGAGCGTGAAAGCGAGCAAGAGACGGGCTGGGATCGCAGTTGGTATTGACGAAAACCCCCCGAATTCATTGTGGATTTTGATTGTGGGTTTCAGGGTCTTTTTTAGTAGTGGAAGGAGGTCAGGCGGACCAGTTCATGTTTTACGGCGAGGGACGAGCTCCGTGTCCTTCCTTCCTGCTTTCGTTCCTTCTTTCTTCTTTTCTTATCCTATGCTAAGGTGAGTTGTGCATAGGGATGGCATTTGGGTGGATATGAACCGTGAACCACAGATAACTAGCCATTTATGACGGTTTAACCGCTTTTAAAACCAGTGGATTGGCGGTTGTGGGATTTTTTGAACTATTAACCTACTGGTTGTGGATAACGGTAAGGAAGGATTTGCGCTGCACCAAGTTTTGCGGATAACCGTTAATCCATATACTAATAAGCCCATAACTCACCCAAGCCCATAACTCACCCAACCCACGTCATTCCTCACATCTCACAATCAGTCCTCGCATCTCACAACCGAGAACGTGAATGTAATGGCGAATGAAGTGGTGGATGTTTGTGTTGTATTACATCTTTATTGTTTTATTAGCAGGTTAAGTTGGTGCATGAGAAGTGGAGAATGTTTGTGTTCTTCTTTATTGTTGAACTTTTGTAAAAATATTTGGTGATTAAAATGTTGTATGAATGTTTATATGAGATTTATGGAATTTTGGATATTTGGACAATCTATAAAGTAAGTATGTGGAGTTAAATCAGATATAAATGTTATATCTGTGGATATAATCGCGAATAATGGATATCCACGATTCTTGGTTGTAGATGCGAACCTATAACCGTGAAGCTTAAATCGTGAACCGTGAATATACAAATAATAGCAGTTCATGGTTGGCGGTTTAAGGGGAACCGCAAATTAACCGATCCGTTGTTGTGCCTAGTTGTGCATCATCTGTAGCTACTCTTTTTACTTTTTTGTTGTAATTTTTTTACCTACCTTTTCTGGTTTAATAAATTGCAGTGCTTGTTCTTTCATCATCACCGTGATATTGCGGTTTTTATACGTTTGCTTTTGCTATATTTTACATTAACCTAAGAGAATCCAAGCGTTAACCTCAAGTACGCGTTGAGGATTGAAAGCATTTTCATCACAAACGTCAATTAATTTTTTTTAAAATGAATATTCGTTAAATTAACCAGTGATCGGTCAAAGTTCATCTTACAAATTTATAGGGTATAGATAGAAATCAACACGAACATTTATATAGTGGTCCTTAATTAATTTATAGGTAAAGAACATTTATATTAAATAAGATAGACCTGGAATTATTATGGGAACATCCTATACGTAAAAAAATTAATGGCTTATTTGTAGCTAAAGGTTTGATGAAAAAAATAGTGATATGAATATATTTGAAAAATATACATACGTATATTTATATACTCCCTCCGTCCCTGAAAAATTGAGTGAATTGTTTTCCTGTTTTCAGTGTATTTAATCTATGATTTTTTATCATGCATTTTTAGATATGTAAAGTTGAATAATTTATATGTATATCATAATTTGTAGTATAAATTTTTAAAATATATTTTTTTAAGTTTTTCTCATTATTTATCTTAGTTTTAATTGAAAAAACACAATACGTAATACTTAAAACAATTCACTCAATTTTTCAGGACGGATGGAGTATTTGATTGAAGATGTTTGAAGGGGAAAATATAAATAAAAGTGGTAAAATTGGTATCTCATATAAATTTGACTGACAAAATTAGCTCTCCACCCGAAGACACCTTAGAAGAAGGAAAAAAAAAACATTTTCTATTTAAGGAAGAAAGAAAAACTTTCTTATTTGCTGAAAGAAACGAACAGTCCCCACCACCCGCACTCAACTATCCTTAAGAAGCCTTTCAAAGACTATCCTGAAGAAACAGTCCTATATATATTACTCCCCCGTTCCATATAATATATATATATATATATATATATATATATATATATATATATATATATATATATTCCAACGTTCTTATCACCTCGATCGCTTCTCTATTGGGAAGGGAAAAAATGAGAGCGTTCTTTCAAGCGGTGGCTTTAGTACTACTACTGGTTTTTAGTTTTGCAGCAACAACAATGTTAATGGGTGCGAGTGCAGAGATTAACTATGGATGCCTCCAAAAATGTGGGAACATCACCATCCCATATCCCTTTGGAACAACCGATGAGTGCCATCTCACTGGGCAACCTACTTTCTCCATCGCCTGCAACACAACATTCAACCCTCCAAAACCCTTCCTTGGCCAAACTAAACTCGAGGTTACCAACATCTCGCTTGATAATGGCGAGATACATGTCTTAACCCTCGCTGCTTCCGACTGTTACAGCCCTGATGGGAACGGCATCAGACGTATCAGAGCGGATCTCAAACGGGCAACTTCACCATTTCACCGGCGAAAAACAAGTTCATGGCCATGGGATGCAATACCTTCGCCACCTTCTGGTTATGGCTCAACCAGTCAAAGTGGTTCAAGACCAACTGCAGCTCCTATTGCATAAGCGAAGCTAAGGTGGATGAGGATTGCTGCTCCGGGATCGGCTGTTGCCAGACTACCATACCCCAAGGGCTCTCGTTTTCAATGGTAAGGGTGAAGAGCCAATACAAATACAACCGAGATGTATCCAACTTCAGCCATTGCAGCTTTGCATTTGTTGCTCAGAATGATTTCAAGTTCAAGAAAAAGTATCTTCGAGAGTTCTCAACACAAAAAGTTCCCGTTGTGTTAGATTGGGCCATCGGTGATCAAACATGTGATGTTGCAGCACTCAACCGCTCCACCTTCCTCTGTAAAGCAAACACCAGGTGCTATAATAAATCCGAGGGGAATCCTGGTTACCTATGCAAATGCCAGGATGGTTATCAAGGCAACCCTTATCTTGAACACCCTGATCATGGATGTAAAGGTACTCAAGATCAACCTTCTCTATTGGTACCCATTAAAAAATCATCTAACAACTACTACATCCGTCCCAAAAAAAATGTTTCATTACTTTTTCAAAGATTTAATCTATGAATATTTTTCAACCTTTTACATTGAAAATGGAAAAATTATATGCAAATTGTAAATGAATATTTGTAGTTTGTAAATATATTTATGTTTTTAAAACATTTCTTTATAAGCGTCTAGTGGCTCGGCCAATGGCCTTAGTGTGTCGCACAGTTGGAATTCGAGAACAGAGTGGCTTGAAATGAGTCCGCAGGCTGAGAAGCAAGGCATACGTACTTTTTCTGGCATTACGATTCGAGTTTAACCCATCGCGCCCTGGCCTCGGATGAGCTTTAAACCGAAGGATTCGAACTCGTGATGTGGAGTGACCTGTAAAGTCAAACAGAGTATTCTTTTTGGGATGTAGAGAGTATAAAACTCAGGAACTACTCAAATTACTCCTGATCAATCGGTAAACTACATGCAGACATTGATGAATGCTCGGACCCTGGTTTAAACAACTGCAAAAGTACATGCATCAACTCACCTGGGAATTACACATGCCGATGCCCTAATGGATACCACGGCGATGGCAGACGAAACGGCTCAGGATGCTTCAGAAGGTTTAATCTAGTCATTGCCATAGCAGCTGGTTCTTTTGCTGCGTTATGCTTATTGTTCCTCTTTCTTGGAACATGGTGGTTTGCCAAAGTGTTGAGGCGAAGGAAGGATGCTAAACAAAGGCAAGAATTTTTCAAGCGAAATGGAGGGCTTCTCCTGCAGCAGAAACTTGTTTCCAAAGAAGGAGGTTTTGAGAAAACAAAAATCTTCGCAGTGGCTGAATTGGAGGTAGCAACCGATAAGTTCAACAAGAACAGAATCGTTGGCCATGGCGGACAGGGCACAGTCTATAAAGGGATGTTGGAAGATGGAAGAATCGTGGCTGTGAAAAATCTAAGCATGTTAACACAGAGCAGCTCGAACAGTTTGTTAACGAGTTCGTGATTCTGTCGCAGATTGACCATAGAAACGTGGTCAAATTGTTAGGTTGCTGCCTGGAGACAGAGATCCCTCTTTTGGTCTACGAGTTTATCCCCGGCGGCACTTTGTTTCAGCTCATCCATGAAAAGACAGAGGAGTCATCGTTGACATGGGAGATGAGACTACGCGTGGCCGCAGAAGTTTCCAGTTCCATTGCTTACCTCCACGCATACGCTTCAGCACCTGTGTTCCATAGAGACATTAAGACGAGCAACATATTGCTTGATGAGAAATTGAGGGCAAAGCTGTCGGATTTCGGGATCTCAAAATCCCTAGATATCGATCAGACCCATTTCACGACGGAAGTGAAAGGAACCTTCGGATACTTCGACCCGGAGTATTTCCGGTCTAACCACTTCACGGAGAAAAGCGATGTGTACAGCTTCGGGGTGGTTCTAGCGGAGCTTGTAACGGGAATGAAGCCAATTTCGACCTTCGGACCATTAGCGGAGCCTATGGGACTTGTGGGACATTTCATCTCGTCCATGGAGGAAGACCGATTGTTTGAGATTCTCGATGAGAGGGTGGCGGTAGAAGCTGCCGATTGGCAGGTCATGGCGGTTGC
This sequence comes from Stellera chamaejasme, assembly GCA_024586325.1. NCBI lineage: Eukaryota > Viridiplantae > Streptophyta > Magnoliopsida > Malvales > Thymelaeaceae > Stellera > Stellera chamaejasme. Next base: position 129,161 of record JANJPE010000020.1, on the reverse strand, counting down.
GGAGCTGGTGAAGAGGTGCTTGGATTACGAAGGGAAAAATAGGCCTTCGATGAAAGAGATTGCAAGAGAGTTGGAAAGAATCAGGTCAGAGATGGAAAAAACCCACAAGAGTATGAAATTGGGTCCAAGAGAGTTTGACGGAATCAGGTCAGAGATGAAAAAAAACCATAAGAGTATGATATTGGGCCTGGACCCAAGTTCAACCATGTTCTACTGTGACAGTTCTACAGCTCCCTCAAACTCCTTGGAGACAAAACCCTTCATGTTTCATAGCTGGTGATTGTTAGTCTCAATCTTCTTAATCATCACCCATATGATATTTCACCGACTAGTCCGAATAGTTCCGCAACAAGGTAATCCGGAACCCCAAACCTAACTAACTGGATAATTATGTCGTACCCCTCATTCTCCACTTTCCAAAAAATGGATGAAAATTCACCTAGGTGACAAATAACATTAGCGTGTTAGTTCTCTATCAAGTGTGAAAAATTAGTCTTGATTCGAACATTAGAGTTGTTGTGTTTGTTGAAGACTTTACTTAGTCTCGCTTCCTTAAAAAAATTTATATTTTTTTCCAGCTTGTAGATAATGTTGAGAAAACCGGACCGGGCCGGTCGGACTGGTTGGACAAATAACCGGTGGTCCGTCCGGTCCGGTTTTCGGTTTTGAGACATTTGCTTGAACCGGTGAGAATCGGTAAAACCGCGAACCGGTCGAACCGAACCGCCGGTTTTCAAGAGAAAAAACTTAAAATTTAAAAAAATTATTTTAAATTTTTAATGCTCTTTGTAATTTTTAAGCATATATGTGTTAACTATTTTGAGTTTTGATGGATATATGCTCTTGAGTTTATTATAAATTACTTATTTACTTTAAGATGAATGATAAATGTTAGATATCTCGCATATTTAACTAATACCGGTTGAACCGGTGGTTCAATCGATCAAACCGGTCGACCGTGAACCGGTAGCTTGAACTGCTCATGTCCGGTTCGGTTTTATAAACCATGGTTGTAGAGAGTCTCATTTTTTGTGGTCTTTGTTCCTCATCCAGTTACCATTTTGTTAAAGGCTATTTAAGATCATAATCTCAAGCCACAGTACATGCTTGTTGTAAAATAATTTTGTACATAAACGGTCGAACAAGTAATTGTATTTTTCCCGATCAATCAATCAATCAACCGAGCCTTAATCCCAACTTATTAGGATCAGCTACATTAATCATGCGTCTCCATTCTACTTTATTTGTTACGTTGTTCTTCGAAAGTTCCAGTAGCCTAAGATCTCTCTCAACTAGGCTTATCCATGTAAGTTTAGGTTTTCTTTTATCTCGTTTATGGTCCGTTTAGTTGTAGAGAAGTTTCCAAATTTTCATTTTCAAAACTTCTTTGTAAATATTTAATCATATACCCAAGTTTAAAGAGATGGAAAACCTTGTTTTCTAATGATTAGAAAACTCTAGTATTAAAATGGAAACCTTCCAAATAAGGTTCCTTAATTTAATAATAGAGTTTTCCAAGATTGGAAAACCTTGTTTTCCATCCCTTCAAACCTGGATATATGATTAAGCATTTACAAATAAATTTTGGAAACGAAAATTTGGAAACTTCTCTCCAACTAAACGGACCCTTAAACTCTCATAAGTCTAGCCTATCAGTTTTGCGCACTAACGCATCTAAGGGTCTTCTTTGTACATGTTCAAACCACCTAAGTCGGTCTTCTCTGATTTTATATTCAATTGGTACTACTCCCACTAAGCCATGAATATTCTCATTTCTTATTCTATCTCTCAAGGTGTGTCTACAGTAGCGGAGCTAGCATATAGTTGGGGTGGGTCATGGCCCCTCCCAAATTATTTATAATAATTTTCACACACACACACACACACATATATATATATATATTAATAAAACTATTATTAAGGTTCATTAAATAAATAAATTTATAAACATTCTTATGATGGATTAATTGATGATTATATCCATAAAATTATGAAAATAAAATGAGATTAATGTGTGTAAAGTGTGCAATTCAATAATTTTTTTAATAAACAAACTTGTGGTTCATTTTTATACCATGTTACTCTTCGTGTCCCAAACAGTATTTAAATAGTTTGATGAGTATAGGTTAAAATAAATGTAAGATTTTATGTATTTTGATATAATTAATTTGAGTGGAAATTGTATAAAAAATGAGATAGACAAAATAAAGTTTAAGTTGTGATAAATTGATAATTAATTTTGAAGGAGGAAAATTTTCTTAGAAAAGATCATTTGTTAAAAAAATTTAACTGGCCCCCATAACTTGAAAAACTGGCTCCGCCACTGTGTGTCCCACTACGTAGTTGATTAAAATTTTGTAGCGATTTTTTTGCGGTCAAGCCATTTCAAAATGAAAAAAACGAATACTTATTCACAAATCCGCTTCAAATTATAACTCATTCATCCCAATTTTCTTTTTCAACTCTATCGTCCATCTCATTTTTCAACTCCCACACAATAAACTTCCCTTTTAATCTTTTTTATCTCACTCTCTCACCTCAACTCTCTCATTAAATTTCTACCCATTCATTTCTTTTTTACCTCTCTCTCCTTTAATTTTTCTCAGGTTCTCTGTATCTCTCTCGCCTTGTTCTGTTCTTCAACTCTTTCTCTCTGTGAAATCTCTCTTTCTATCGCTTTATTCATCCACTTCTTTCAAAAAAAATATATTTGGATCAATTATGTTCAACAAAGACAATAACACAGGCTCGCATCAAAGTTCAACGGCAGCAAGATTGGGCTCCCATCGAAGTTTAATGGCAGCGAGATCGAGCTCCACGTTCAGATTTGGGTTATGGTGAGTGAGATCCAAAATCTGAAGATGTTTTTTTTTATGAGATCGAGATGTGGTGATGATTTTTTTTCCAAATTCCAGATCTGCTGATAGATTCGAAATCTAATGATGAATTTTTGCGAGATGAACAACGGTGGGGCAGAGATCGGTGACGGTGACATTGTAGCTGTTGAAGATCAACGCGATGGTCGTGTTGAAGCTGTGAAAGATCCCATGATGGAGGTTGTGATCTAGTTTGTAATTGATTTTCTATCTTGGGTATACATTTTTCCAGATTTGTTCTGGGTTAAAAACATGTGTTGGATGAAGATTGTGTTTTTGGATGAAATTTAATTTCTGTTCAAGATTTGAATGTAGATTTGATTTTTTTTTTATTTATAAAATATGTTCAAAGCGGTGTTTTTGCGGTTTCAAACAACAAAAGCGACCTTAATCATAGTAGCATAAATCACGGTCTGTTGCTTCAACTTTTGCGGCACTGTAACGGGAAGGCCGCTCTGAGCAATCTTTTAACTACGTAGTATCCACTCCAGGCGAACCCAGAAATTTCAAATAGGGGTCCATATGTACAAGTAAAAGACTAAATTTTATAATTATATAGTAAAATTTTGAAATGATAAAAATTATATTACAATTGTTCTCGAGTCTTCATCCCTTAGAAAAATCTACAATTACATCATTGCTAATGCTTTTAAATACATCTTTCTCGATATAAGTCATTAAGCAATTAAAACTACTTTAAGAACTTTAGGCATATTAGTGCAAAAGAAAACATGTGGTATCAAGTTATTAAAAAAAGTGAAATACAATGGTCAAGTTATAGTTATTACCATAATAAACTTTAACTCAATAATTAAGAAATTGATCCACTTTGTATTTTTTAATAACCAATATAATATATTAAATATCATTATAATTTTAAAGGGGTCAAACTAATAAATTATATACCCCCTATACATATTTTTGGGAAAAAAGGGGGGGTCCATGGACCCCCTTTGCAAAGCGTAGGTCCGCCTCTCGATCCACTCATCTAACGAAGCATTCGCATCTCCACGACGTTCATTTTGCTCATATCTTGTGTTTTCACTGCACAACATTCAGTGCTATATAGTATGGTTGGTCTGATAGCTGTCATATAAAATTTGTCTTTCAACGTTAGTAGGATGATTTTGTCAAGTAACATCCCAGTAGCCCCTCTCCATTTTGTCCAACCTGCCTTAATCCTATGGTTGACATCCTCCTCAATAATTCCCTCCTTTTGGATAATAAAACCTAAGTATTTAAAGGAATTGCATTTAGGGAGCTCCTGATCCCCTAATGCAACCCTACCGGCTTCTCCGCTCCTGCTCAAGCTAAACTTACATTTCATATACTCTGTTTTGGCTATGCTTATTCTAAATCCTTTGGAATTTAAGGCATCTCTCCATTTTTCTAATTTCTGATTTACCCTTCTTTGGTTTCATCCACCAAAACGATGTCATCTGCGAAAAGTATGCACCAAGGAACATCATATTGTATAGACTTTGTAAGTTCATCCATCACCAATGTGAAGAGATACGGGCTTAGAGCCGAACCTTGGTGCAAGCCGATGGTGTGTCAAAAGCTGACCCGACTGATTAACCCGCCCGAACCCGACTCCGACCCGACTGAGCCGACCGAAAAGTCAACGACCATAAACCCGACTGACTGAACTCGAACTCGACTGACCGTAAACAGCTCGGCCCGAATGAACTCAGAACCCGAATGACCCGAACCCGAACTGAAATCAGCTCAACCCGAAATGACCAAACCCGAATGACCCGAACCCGATGAACCCGTGACCCGAACTGACCCGAATCTCAGACCTGATTAACCCGAATCCCGAACCCGATTAACCCGAATCGGAACCCTAAGGAACTCTAAATAAACTTTCATCATAACAAAACATAATAATCTAATGCATTATAGAGTTACTATCATCATAACAAAATAAACTACTATCATTCATTGTCTAAACTCAAGCAAGAAAATAGTAGTAAATAACGTCAATTGTGCACTAATGACCAACAACAATTGTAACAATGTATTGATGTCGATCTAACAAGGTATTGATGTCGATCTAACAAGGTATTGATACTGATCTAACAAATTATTTGAGAAATATTTAATTTTCAATTTTGTTGGAATAATGTCTAATTTCTCTTCAATTATTTTAGAACAACTCCGCGAAATAGATTTATTTTAAACTCCAAGGAAAAGGGGAGAGGAAATTGTGTGAATAATTTTCTTAGTATATCATTGTTGTATATATATTATATATATATGTGAATATAAAATACGTAGTATTATTTATAAAGAATATAAATATAAATAATAAAAGTTTAGTTTAAAAATTCAGCTGCACGAACTTAGATCGACGAAACTCAAACTTGAACCCGTAGAAACCCGAAATTTGACCCGAAGAAACCCGACCTGGACCCGGCCTGAACCCGGGACTGAAACAACCCGAAACCCGAATAACCTAAACCCGAACCCGACTTGACCGAAGTAAACTCAACCCGATGGTGACCTGAACTCGAATAACCCGAACTCGAACCCAACCTGAAAGCACCAACCCGAAATGACCAAACCCGAATGACCCGAACCCGACCAAAACAGTCTAACCCGAAACAACCCGAAACCCGAATGACCCGACCTGACCCGCCCAATTGACACCCCTACGGGAACTCATCTGCGTAACCTTCTGGGGTTCTAACACAAGAAGTTGCTCCATCATACATGTCTCTAATGACATTGATATACCTAATTGAGACATTTTTCTCTCAAACACCCACCATAAAACTTTTCTTGTGACTCTATCATATGCCTTCTCCAAATCAATGAAAACCATGTGGAGATCTCTATGTTGCTCTCTAAACCTTTCCATCAGTCTCTGTAGAGAGTATATGGCCTCCATAGTAGATCTCTCGGACATAAAACCAAATTGATTCTCCGTAACCTGGGTATCACATCTCAATCTTTACTATTTTTCCCGATAGTTTAGAAAAGTTTTATTAAGTTACTCAAAGGGAAAATATCTCTATTTACCATTAATGTTTGATTAAAATCCCTATTTGCCATTATTTAGAAAAAGAGTCATATTTAACCATTAACGTTATAGTTTTTGGTCCCCTTTTACCACTATCCGTGAAATTAACTCTACATTTAATTGTCAGGTTTCTAAAAATTTAAAAATTCATCCACTACCTCATATTTATTCAAATCACCCACTCCACCTCCTATTTCTCCTTCTACTCCATCGTGAAATTTATCGGAACCTCTTCCTTTGTCATGATTAGTGGGACATCGCTGCTCGGCCTCCTGAATCTAGAGTCTCACTAGCGAAACCAAGCTGCTTAGAGGCTGCATTGGGTTCGAATCATCCCATCAGTCCACGCGAGACCATGACGACGACCACCAGTCATGGAACGTCAAGCAGAGAGATTCTAGCGACAACATGTGATGTGACAGTTTCGTCTTCCACTGGAGGATCAAGCGGCAGCGATGAGCTGGCATCACAGATGGCAACGTTGTCGATGGAGGATCGAAAAAAGAAAAGGTAGAGAATCTTAAGAGGTCGACTATTTGAGCGAGGTAATTGTAAGTCAACACTTTTGACTTTACCATCAGTTGAGGGAGGATCCAGTAGGATGCGGCTGTTGCCAACGCCAGAATTTGGAAGATGGAGTAGGATTGTAAGTTTTATAAATTTAGGGTTAATTTTTCTTATTTTTAAAAGTTTTGGGTCAAATTGTAAATAAAAATTTAGTCTGTTACGGAATATTTCTTCAGTTAACGGCCTAATGGTAGGTAAGGTTCGCAAAGTAAACATCAATGGCAAAAAAAATCATAAGACAAAACGCTGATGGTAAATCAGAGTTGCTTTTTAAAATAATAGAAAAATGGCCCTTTTATCAAACGTTGATAAACGTTGATGACAAAAAAGGACATTTTCCCAATCTAAAAGTAGAGGCATTTCGTTTTTTAGGTAGAGATATATGTTAGAATGTATTATTCAGCCATATTTTTATTAAAACTTCATAAATAAACTATTAAACCAATCATTTCCTACCAATTTTTCCTCTTACATTCATAATATTAATTTCAAATACATTACCAAATTCTTCAAACTTATCAACAAAAGATTAATTATTCTTTTATAATAAAAAAACGGGAAATGGTACTGAATATTTGACATAGTGATGATGCTCATAAGAAAAAGAAATGTGGGGGAAGAAGACTTTGATTTCAAGCCTCCAACGTCCTCTCCCCTTATCTCCTACTATTTAAATAAAAAATTAAAAAAAGAAACGGGAAACGCAAAATTATACAGCTGTAAGTGCCACATCATCGTACACATTATCTAATAGTTAGCACAAAAACGCAAGCAGACGCAGCGGCGTACCAAAAAATTCGAAATTTCAAAGACCTCCGACCAATCAAAATTCGAGAATCAAGTTCCGGCCACGTAAAAAATGCATTCAGCGACTAGTTGTGGGACCGATCTCTGATCCACACGAACCGGGGGAAAGCTCTGATCCAATTTTCTCCACATACCCACCTTCCTTCTTCCCCATTTGCTTACTCTGAGAAGCTATGGTGGGCTGTGAACGATGATGAAGAAGAACAACTGTAGATTATGCTCCTCCCATGGCCACCCACTATCGTTACTCTGCCTTTTCTCCATCACAGCCCAGAGATTTCTACGCTAGGCTCAGAAATTTCAGATCTTGCAGAAGATTCAAACACATAACCATTAAGTCTTCGTCTGTTAGCAGCAGCGGAGAATCTTACAGAACCCTTGTTTCCCAGGTAACTTCTGCTGTTTGTTCTTCCTTTGTGTTGTGGGATTGTCTGTTGGAATGTTCTTTGATTCTGGGATTTCCCATTACGGTTGAAATTTGGGATCTTTGGGTAGAAATGTAAGTGCTTAGTGATAAAGATGCAATTTTGGAAATGTTCAGGCTGCTAGGCTATTAGTTCCAACAGCAAGTTTTGAGCCCTCCAAGTTGAAAGTTGTGTTCTTGGAAGAGGGGATTCAGGAATGTTCTGCAATCATCCCAAGAACCTACATTCTTTCTCATTGTGACTTCACTGCTAATTTGACCTTGACTATCTCCAGTGTCATCAATCTTGATCAGGTAAATCCTGAATTTTGTTCAAGAATGCAATTTTGGTTGATAATATATGTGATTTCTATGCTATATCCCTTAAAACTGGATTAAAACCTTCAAAAAGAGTAAATTATCGTAAACCCATAATGAATTCTAAAATTTTAATCATGACTTAATCTATTAAATTATTCTGCTTAAGAAATTTTTCGCTTAATCAGATGGATTAAGTCGTTTATTTGATTAAGTCGAACCAATTGGAGCATTAGTCAAGAAAGAGTTTTCTGCTGCTAGGAGATATCACTTTTGTAAAATGTCTGAAACTCCTTAACATGATTTGACCATCAACAGTTGAAAGGGTGGTATAACAAAGATGATGTTATCGCCGAATGGAAGAAAGTGAAGGATGATATGTTCCTCAATGTTCATTGTTACGTTAGTGGCCCGAATCTGATGTTGGATCTTGCTGCAGAGTTCAGATACCATATATTCTCCAAGGAATTACCTCTGGTTAGTTTTCCTTCTCTGCTACATGTAACAAATTGGATGTGAAGGTCTTCTGCAACCTCAAGTGATGGCATTTTGATGTTGGAATCACTGACATGAGGTCTTCATATTGTTTCACATATTGCAAGATAGGTACTCAAGGCTTTGCTCCATGGAGACTCCATTCTTTTCAGAGATCACCCTGAGCTGATGGATGCTTTGGTCTGTGTTTACTTCCATTCTAGCTCACCAAAGTACAATCAAATGGAATGTTGGGGACCTCTAAAAGATGCTGCTGAGGTAACATTTACAAACCCAGTTGGTTCAAGTTCATTTTAATCAATCAAAGAAGAATCTGCAGGTTTGTTCAATTGATCAACCATCGAGCTTGACTCGAGTTCTGTTATTCCTTCATGCCAAAAGTTTTGCAACATATTTCTTTTTACAATATCCTAAATTTTTGCAACATTTCCTGTTTCAGTAACCTTTTCCATTACAAAATTATCCTTCCCTACATAACCTAAAATAAAATACTGAAATATAGTTAATATCAGTCTCCAAATATTCATTCTTATATATAGTTGATTTTAGTTTACAAGTGTTACTCGGTTTTTGTGAATGACTACATCTTCTGATATGAAGAAAGGGCAAAATATGCATCTTCTAATATATAAAAAAGGGCAAACTAGAAATGTTAATATGTCAAACTTTTCTCACATTAATTCTAGTACCAGGTCAATATGTTGGAACATATAACAGTACTAAAATTTGTTCATCATTTTGTCAGGTTGGGCTGAGAGAGAAAGGTTTTCTGGTAATAAACAAAGGAAGTTCAATCACATCGGATAAGCTTCGAAGGCCTAAATCAATCCTTCAAACCATGTTTACCTTCTTTCTGTAATGTAAGTGGAGATGACACATTAATCTGTTTCATCTTGCAAGAGCAATGGAGGTGCAGATAGCTGCTTATAGACTTAAGAGCCATCCACTTCCATGCCCACTCTGTTTTCCCCCAAGTCTTGAGTCAAAAATGGAAGAAAAAGAATTCAGAATTGATGACCATTTGTTCAATTTGTTGAACACATTCTTCCTTCAGTTGTAAATCAATTAAAGAAATATCCATACCATTTCATGCATCCCTTTACCTTGCTACTATTTATAAGTTCCTTTCTTTCATGACAATTACTTGCAACTGAACAATGGAAAATTTGCAACAAATGTCTTTTTAAAATTATTATCATGAACCTTAAAGTCGTTCTTTGATTGATCAACAACAAACAATAACATTTAATTTGAGGAAAGAGTTGCTACAAGTACAAGACTACCTTGCTCTCTCCCTTGGCTTATTACATTGAAATTACTAGCCATTATAAACAACTTAAGTTGAGAATACTAATCAGACAGACACAGACTTAAGTTGTCCAGAATTTCAACCAAGCGCTCCTCTTTCATCATACTGATAAACTTCAAAGCGATGTTCATCTCCCCCTTGGGTCTTGAGAAATCAATAACCTTTTGGCCTGTCAAAAGCTCTATCAGTGCAACTCCAAAGCTGTAAACATCGCTCTTCTCAGTCAATTGGTTGGTGTGGTAGTATTCGGGATCCAGATAGCCCAAGGTTCCTTGAACAAGTGTGGTTAGCTCTAACTGGTTCGCTGGCATCAACCTTGAAGCTCCAAAATCAAAGACTTTGGCATTGTAGCTTTCATCTAACAATATGTTGGCTAGCTTCACGTCCCTATGAACTATAGGAGCAGAACTAGCAGAGTGAAAGTGAACCAGAGCGGATGCAATTTGGCTTGCTATTTGCAGACGAGTTTCCCATGGAATATTGTTGGATATACCATGAGATGCAATTTTGTGCATGTGATTAGATAGGCTCCCGTTTTTGATAAATTCATACACCAGCAAAGGAACTTGTCCCCAACCAATGATCTTCACCACATTGTTATGCTTGATTTGGGATAACACAAATATCTCATTAACAAATTGGTCCACATCAGTTGCTTCCCCGACTATCGATTTCTTGATGGCTACTGATGTGTTATATGCTAATATACCCTTGTAGACTGTCCCCTGTCCTCCTTTACCTAAGATTCTACTGTCACCATAGTTCCTTGTCGCCTTCCTTAGCTCCTCCGTGCTGAAAATTCTGATGGGTTCTGGACCTGACCTGGTGAGCTTCTGTCTCAGTAACATCCCACCATTTTGCTGGAAGTATTTATGTTTCTCTTTGGCCTTCTTTATCTCTTTATATATGCTACATAATCCTAATATGCCTACAAGAAGTGCAAAGAAGCCAAGTCCTGTTGGTGCAAAACACCAACGCAGCAAAGTTTCACATCCAAACGAGTATTAATTATTTGTATAATTATTTTGTAATTAATTACTTGTTCAAGAGTCAGTATAGTTACCAAGGAGAATAACAAGCAAAGATGTATTGTTGCGTGAACAAGATTTTCCATCTTGTTGCAGATGGTATCCTTTGGCACATCCACATGTGTAATTTCCCCGTGTGTTGATGCATTTGTATGCACAGCGATGGAAACCGGGGACGAGCATTCATCAATGTCTGTGCGATGGTCGCAATTAGAGGAGGAATTCTGATGAAATAGCTGCCCACATCTATCTATGCAAACCAGAGTCACCGGGGATGGGGGTCTGACAACAACCGATCCTGGAGCAGGAATCCTCCACCTGGACATCCCTTGTGCAATAGGACATGCAGCCGGTGTTGAACCACTCTGATTCATTTCCGGGTATTAGTGGTGACCGGAGGATAGTGTTGGTGTCACATCCCATGGCCATGAACTTGTTCTTCGTCGGTGAAATGGTGAAATTGCTTGTTTGGAGAATCGCACTAATCCTTCTCGTACTGCTCCCGGTATCATTATAACAATCTGAAGCAACAAGGCCTAAGATATCTATCTCTCCCTGGAGTGAGATGTTGGTGACCTCAAGGTTACTTTGGCCAATGAAGCAGTGGCGGATGAGAGTAATAGGAGTGGTGTCCATGGACGCCACTCAAAAATTTTAAACCCTACCTAGGTTCTGAGCAATATTTTTATGGACAGAAAATTATGTAGACATCACTAGTATTATTGAGTTGTTTATGATCAATTAATCAATTAAAAATTTACTATCATCACTTATCTTACTCAAATCCAATACGTATAAAAAAGATAATTTAAAAAACATCAAGTTTAGGCCTTACCTACATTTTGCCACTACTTATTCTATACCATAAGATTCTCCGTTCCACAAAGGTTGTAGGATTTTTTGACACATATATTAAGTAAAGTGGGAGAATAGTAATGTGTTAACCTTTTACCATTTGCTATAAAAAAGTGTATGAAAATAAGTGTTTAAAATGGTAAGGATAAATAAGGGTAATTTGGTGAAAGTGGTGGTGAAAAGTTTCTATTTTAGGAAAGTTGACAACCTTTTTGAGACGGATAGAGTAATATTTATACCCTAAAACTTCCCAATTGTACATATTAGCCCCTAAACTTATCTACTCCACCCTTAGCCACATCTCCCTCCACTAAACTACCCTTGGTGATACCTCCACCTCTCCCCGAATGTCCCTCCCCGGAGCCCACAACCAACCTAAACCCACCCTCCCGAGCACTATCAACCCACCGTCAAGCCCGAAAGTTCCATATCGATGCACTCCACTCCGAGCTCGATTATCATGTTGCGCCACATTTTCGTTAAAAATGAAGACGGTGGAGAGTAGGGTAGAGGTTGGTTGAGCCAAACCTAGATCTGCAGGCTGCATCCCGCTGAACAATGGGCTGGTGATAGGCTAAGCACGACATGTCGGGCTGTCCGTTAAGGCTATCGGTGCAACGGTGCTGAGTTTTTCGAAGGGAGAAGAAATTTTAGCATATTTTTAGTAATTTGTATTGAAAAAATGTATTTGATTGTGCCAATAATGATGTATTTTTAGTTCAGGATATGAAAACTCGTAAGGGACAATTATAAGATATTTATTTTATTAAATTGAAGAACCATATGGACACCACTCAATAAAATTCCTGGATCCGCCACTGCAATGAACGGTTTTGGAGGGTCGAAAGTGGTGTTGCAGGTAATGAAGAAAGTAGGTTCCCCACTGAGATGGCACTCATCGGTTGTTCCAAGGCTCGCGTTAAAATGCGCATAACCGATTTGCTTATTTACAAGTTTGTCATTCGCTAAATTTGATCAACATAATGGTCGTGTTTGATCAACATGATTAATCGATCAACATCATTTTCTTGTACGTGAACAACATCGGCGATCAACATGACAAATCTACCGATCAACATGCTAAAACGAAAGATTAACATGACAATTATAACATAGAAAAATATGCTAGAAAAAAGATCAACATGACATAAAAGATAGATCAAAATGGTAAGAAGAGAGATCAACATAATGAAGAAAGATCAGCATGACAGTAAGAGAGATCACCATGCTAAAAAGAATAATCAACATGGTAAGTAGAGAGATCGACATGCTGCTAAAAAGAAAGAGCAACATAACAAGAGGAGAGATCAACATGCTGAAAAGAAAGATCAACATGACAAAAATATAGATCAACATGACAAAAATATAGATCAACATGGTAATAAGAGATATCAACATTTTAAACAAAAAGATCGGCATGACAATGTGAGAGATCAACATGTTATATAAAAAGAATTATCAACATGACAAAAATAGAGATCAATATGCTAAAAAGAATCATCAACATTACAAAGAACACAGATCAACATTGGACAACCATTGGACAAGTGGACAAGAGCAGATCAACATTGAATAGAAGTTGATCAACATAAAAAGACCCATCGATCAACATTGGAAATGTGTAGATCAACATGACTACCTACTCTGATCATCATCGTTTTCCCCAGATTTTTTAAGTCAAAATTGTTTTTCAATTTTTCATCATTTGCAAGTTTTGTGGTTCTAGAGCTTCATTGCAGTCAAATTTTGATGGTGGTTGTGTTGTTGAGCTATGTTGGTTTGGTTTGTAGAAGCGGATATGAAATCACGTTTGAATACGGAAAAACGTAGTCGAACGTGATGAAAACGTCGTCGATTAGATGAAAACTTTCGCCAGTATACGCAAAAGGTCATCAGAAGCGACGAAATCGTCGTATGATGTGACGAAATCTTCGTCGGTGGCGACAGACGCTTCGTCAGAAATATTGTCAGAAGTTGGAATGGTGATTGGAAGCGAGAGTGACACTTGTTGTAATTTTTTTCATCTCTCATGCTCATACAATGCGCATGTATAGCTACTCTTGTTCCAAAGGGATATGGTATGGTGATGTTCCCACATTTTTGGAGGCATCCATAGTTAATCTCTGCAGTGGCAGCAGCCATTAACATTGTTGTTGCTGCAAAACTAATTAGTAGTACTACTAAAGCCACTGCTTGGGAGAACGCTCTCATTTTTATCCTTCTCAATAAAAAAGCAACAGAAAAGCTTGCTTCTGCACATTTAGTTGGATTTAGTATTCTTGCATATATAGATATGCAGAACACAAGTTGATCGATCATGAAAGCCAAATACTCAGCTTGACTTGCGGGGTCAATGCCTAGTCACTTGTCCATGCATTTAAGAGCCACAAATTGTTTGTTGTTCCTGCACTTTAAGACCTCTGGCCCCCACGTTTGTGGCAGACCAACTAAACACACAAAATAATGTCTTATTGCTTGGAGCTTTTAATTACTCCATAAACACTACGTACCTGAATTGGTTATTTAGATGAACCACAATCACTACCAAGATATGAGATGATATGATGTATCAAATTATAAGCTTGCATTATTCATTTTATTGCCCAATGTCTCTAACCATGTTCTTAATTTATTCAAGCGATTACCTTCTTAGAAGTAGGCATGACAACAGTGTGGATTATCCGCGGTACCCTCGTATCCGCAATTTATGATTTTTTTTTTGTTTTTGCGGATTGCGGTTATAATTTTAAATCTGCAACCGCAAACCACAGATATCCGCGGTTCGCGGTTAACCTACGGTTATTACACAGCCCATTATAAATACCTAAACTTTCATAATTTTATCAAAATACACATAATAACATCCAAACAACTAATAAACTTACACTAATTATGGGCTTTATTTATGGGCCGAGTATGTTTGCGGATGGCGGATATCCGCAAACCCCGCGGATGGTGGGTATCCACGGTGCGGATACTCCATATCCGTCATCCGCATCCGCATCCGCATCCGCAAAGCTAATGAGTGCAAAACCCGGAACCGCAAAGCTAACGGGCGGATATCCGCGGTTTGCGGTTTCTATACACCCCACTATCAACCATACTTACAAGTCATTCGCATAGGCCTGTTCTTGTGGATTTTTCATGTACATAATGAGTTAGACAAAAATAGTCTAGCGGCCGTCTAGCCCAATTGGTTAAAAACTTAGAATTCTATATATCTTTCCATCATAGTAAGTGCCATTATTGCAGTGGCGTGGCACCTTTTTTGATAGGAAAGGGACTGCCTGGGAGGATCCCGACAACAACAATCAATTCTCACTTTTAAAGCAAAAGAAAATAAGGAGAATACTACATAGGCCTGAATTCGCTATTGTTCTAGTAGAAGGAAGATACCAGTTAGAAATCTCAAGGGTCTAGTGGTAGAGAGAGAGAGAGAGAGAGGAAGCGAGAGCAAAGCTGTTACAGACAAATCCAGATAGCAGGGTG
The DNA here is from genome assembly GCA_024586325.1 of Stellera chamaejasme. Lineage (NCBI taxonomy): Eukaryota > Viridiplantae > Streptophyta > Magnoliopsida > Malvales > Thymelaeaceae > Stellera > Stellera chamaejasme. The sequence continues at coordinate 113,989 of JANJPE010000020.1, read as the reverse complement.
AACACATAAATAGCCGATGATAGGAGGGTGAACACATCCAATCCAGATAGCCAAGTTAGACACATGTGTGGCATGCATGATATTCCATGGCTTGCGATTCGTAAGGAGACGTTGCAGGTCTTTAATATGAGCCCAAGCATCCGACCTCACTGTTTACCCGAGAGGATAGATATAGCAACTTGGCTCGCGTCCATCTCCTCCAATAGGCCCATCTTACAATGTCTTCCAATGAGTCTCATCACCCCTAATGAATCGCCGCGGTTATCTTACAATGTCTTTCAATGAGTCTCACTTTAATGAACTGCCGCGGTTATCTTACAATGTCTTTCAATGAGTCTCGGCTAGGGATGGGCGTTTGACCCGACCATGCGGGGCCCCGCCCGCCCGCCGCACAGGCGGGTTTCTGCGATCCGTCCTTGGCCGGGTCGGGTTTGGCCAGTCCACTAAAGGCGCGGTCCAGACGGCGGGTTCAAGCGGGTCGGGCGGACCCGCGGGTCCAGCTTCGTAATAAAAATCATCCCTAACTTGATTTGAACACAAGACCTCTATCTTCAAAGACAACACCTCATCCATTTGTGTCAACGAGTCAACTTGTGTCATGACTTTCTTGATTATATTAATATCATATATTATACTTCCCCCGTCCCTATTTAATAATTACGGTTGACTTTTATTTTTATTTGACTCAATTTTTTACTAGTAAGAATTTGTTAAAAAAATTGAAAACAAATATTTCTAGAAACTAGTCATAGAAAAATAAAATAATAGATTCAAAATACGTTCAACATTATAGATATTGAATTTGATACAAGAGTAATAAATTTTTCGAAAATCTAAATTTTTCAGAAAAATAAATTCTTTCATTTCATTTTTCTCACTACTTTTTCAATTTGGGAGGGCAAATTTAAATAATTGTTGATTTATTGTTAAAAATTTGGAAACAATGCTTAAAGAACACAAAATTAATGTCAACATGATTGTGAATATACACCAAAACACAATTCTGCTCTGTACGTGTGGAGTATATATTTCATGTCTTGTCCATATCCTTTTTAAGAGGGGAAATATAAAAATTTAGATAATATTTGTAGCCTAACAAAGACATAGACATTATAACGAAACAAAAAAAGAAAAAGGAATTAATTAAATATATAAGTAGTAACATTTTTCACCGAATTCTATTAACACTTCAATTCCTAGCAAGAAACTAGAGTCACTTTACATTTACGAGTGAAACACAAACCGCACATTCCATGAGACTTAGTTGAATTATATGAGAGAAGAAAAACCTATTATATGAGTGACTTGATTAAATTTTTATTGATTTAGAGTTTATATATATATATATATATATTCAGTAAAAGAATAATATTAAATAAATGATATTTTACAATAAAATTTAAAATTTAAAAATTTAAGCGGGTCGGGCGGGTCGACCACGGGTACCGGCCGAAAATGCGGGTTGGGCCACGGGTCGCCCCACCAGACAAGCGGCGGGTCACGGGCAACCCATCAAATGTCGGGTCCATGCGGGTCTTGGGTCGGGTCGGGTCGACCCGGCCCAATGCCCATCTCTAGTCTCAGCCCCTAATGTACTGCCGCGATTATCTTACAATGCCTTACAATGTCTTCCAATGAGTCTCAGCCCTTCGCGATCGAGAATGCTACATGTACCTTTCTTTAGTTAAATAGCAACCAAAGTGCAGAGCTAGGAATTGTTGGGAGCGGGGCCATAAGTAGTTAATTAGTATAGGAGTAATATTTTTCTTAGTGGGGGCATGAAAAAAATTCAATGGGGACTTGAATTTATACATTATAAGACTTTGTACACTATTACCCTATTGTTTAACAAATTTCAGTGTGACAATTCCCACCACTCAACATAACATGGCACCACCCTTGATAGAAACTGAGGTTTTCTCTCTATTTTCGAAATTCTATAGAATCCCTCTTGAGCATTACTACTCTATATATTTATGGAAAATGTACTGTTCATGAACAGTGCATTTTTGTCTTTTATCTTTTTTTTTCCTTTTATGGTTTAATTCCTTTTTTACACTTTATAGCTTAATTCCTTTTTATTTTTGCCTAACTTTTTTGCCTAAATTTTCACTTATAATTTTTCTCATCTATTTCTTTTTAGTCTTTGTTTGAGAATAGTTGTTTCAATTAGCGGTAGCATTTTAGATAATTTTTTAATGGTTGAGATCAAACAACATCTACCGAAAAGTTATTGTCAAACACACACTTTGTGTGGTGATCTAATATATAAAAATGTATGACTATACAATCACGAAATTTATTTAATGGTTAATATAATTATACAATTACGGAATTTGTTCTAGAATAATGGTGATTCTATCTAATTTCAAAATTCGTTCTTGAAGAATGGTGTTATCCTACGAGATTGAATCATCACATCCTAATATGATGAAACTTTATTTATTTATTTATTTGAATTCCTCTCTAATTAGTAATTACTGTGGAGACTAACTCTCTTATTAATTTGACTTTTATTTCTAACCATTTTGTGCATTAATCCTTAACGTTTTAGAGCTAATATATAAAATATGAAAACTTCAGGCCTAAATTAATTATTTGTACTTTCCTGATCATTTGTTTCAATAAATTAGACCATTATATAGAACTGTTATGTCTATGACCATTATATAAAACCGTATTTGCTAAGTAAAGGACCAATAATTTCTATTTTTTGTTTTCTTTTATTTAACGGTGTAATTACCATATTTGCATTCGGTTTTTTAACTTTTTCAGAGAGGTTCCTAAAATATTCCACGCACCCATAAGTTTTTGTCATCTTTTACTCTTTTAGTGTGAGTTGCCAAAATGCTGAGATATAATATGTGTTAGCTAATTACAACTCTATGCAACCACATAAAAATATTAAGGATGAATAGTATTCACCAATGATTGCAACATCAATCTAATTTGTTGCATTTTACTTTTTCTTCGAATTATTGTGAAGAGACTAGCTCTCTCAGTTGACTTTTATTTTACTTTTTACGATTGACCATGAAGTTTTAAAACTAATAGGTAAATTATGAAATGTTCTCAGCATAAAATTATTTGTGTACATGTAATCATTGTTTACTTTCTCATTATATATGAATTTAGAGCATTATCTATAACCCATTTTTTATAGATATTACGACCTTAATAAATTCTTATAAATTTTGCAAGTTACGCTCGTAGCGAAGCGCGGGCAAATTAATTTTTGGTAATATTGTTGGTTGAAAGTAAGGTTTTTAGGGTTAATTTCTCTAATTGTACCATAACGTTTCATCATATCAATTCTACCATAACCTCTTCCCCTTCTACCCTCAAGTCACCTCTCTCCTTGCTACCATCCCTTCTCCATGTCATGGCTGATGCTTTCACGACCACCCCGCCCGGTTGCGGAGGCGGGGCCAGCCGCGACGTACGGAAGCGAAAGCTACGGTGGAAGGCGCGGTAACGGTACTACTGAAACCCGCTACGTGTAGTGGTCCCACGACCCGGCCGCAAATGCATTGGTCGTACAACGACCCGCAACCTACAGAACACATATATGGCAAGTATACAAACCAACTTAACAAACCAACATGCAGTTCACGGAATACCTTTCATTACTCATGATAACCAAATCACCGAAACCATTTCATACATAAAACCAATATACTCAAGTCGGGGCTCCGCCCTCGACTCAGAATCGGATACAGAATCAACACATATACCAGGATATACATCATATAAAAACCTCATGATCTGATCTACATGCATGCAACTACAACTACAGAGCCATTAAGTACACCCTAGAATACCTAAGTGCGAAATCAGGAAAACTCTCGCTTAGAAGATCCCCGCACGTAGTACTGCTGCTGCTGCTGAAACAAAAACCAAAAGCACCGCGGATCTCTAGTCCGCCGGCTGCTTGTCAGTCCAACCTGAAAGGTGGTAAAAAAATAAGGGGTAAGTCCTCGGGAGGACCCAGTAAGGGCTGAGGTAGGATACAGTTTGTACAAGTGCTGCCAAAGCAGACACTCGCAAAAGCAGAACAAATACAAGCAAATATATTCATATATGCATGTATGCAAAGTCGAGGTGAGTCGGAACCCATCGTACGCGGTCCAACCGCCAGAACGACCCAAAACGACAGCCCTCTCTAGGAGGTCAGAATATACAGAACAGAACAGAACAGAAGCACGGTACCGGCAGGGGTCGCGATCCCCAAACTGTCGTAGGGTCACGAAGTATACTGCACTCCGGTGCGTGTATACGTAAAGTGTCGCACCCTCCGGTGCGAACACAGAACAAAAGTATCGGCACTTCCGGTGCGGATACGCGAATGCAGTCAAGGAGCACCCGTGGTCTCTCCAACCATCCGGGTCTCGTCACAGAATCAGAACATATAATAATAATAATGCACAAATAAAACAGAAGTATCATCACCCGATATACATATAGAGAACAGAATAGGAACCCGGGGCCTCCAAGGCCATCCGGGCCTTGAAACAGAACAAACACACATTTTACCATGTGACGGGTCTCGGGATCACCGAACCACCGTCCTCAACCCGGAACCCGCCTCAACTAAACCCGTATACATAAAGTCCCATACCAGTATGTATAACGAGAGAAGTTGAACCCTTACCTCGAAACACTGCCCCACAGCACAACTCTCGGGAAACCCCGGCTCCCGGCCCGAAAAGTAGCAACTTGCCTTTTACGGTCCCACGCTACTCCACCAATGCGAATCAAGTTGAACAACCACAATTAAGTCGAACACACCAAAACAAACCCCGGAAACCAATCCCGCATAATCCCGCAAAAATCCACGAAGCTCGGTTTCACGAACCGAGCCAGAACATTGTTATTCCAACACCCACAAACACATTCCAACCTTTAAACCCCACTTTCCAGACATTTTACCCGAAATCCCGCGTAAAGGTGACTTTTCCATTTATTATCCGAAAATGACGTTTCAAACACCATACCGCACCTAAATCAAACCCCGATACCAAATTACTATCCAAATCAACCAAAACATAAGCCAACCATAGATAAAGTTTCCTCTAAACATTTCAGCCCTTCACCACATTATTACCCAACTTCCAATTCAATCCATTCAAGCCATCACACAATCATTCTAACCACCAATTACACTTCTTAATCAAGATTACTAACCAATTACACCTAAATCAACCAAAATCAACATAAACCCTAATTGCACTATTCACTCAATTTGGGGCTTTTCTACACAACCAATTTTCCATCAAATTGAAACCATAGAATGCCTTAGAATCATGCTAGGAACAACATACTCAAAGCATGATTCAAGAACACCACAAATAACCAACTTTAGAGAACAACCCTAATTTCGCCACTTTAGGTTTTTCCCATCCATGGAGTTTTTCCAAAATCTAAACATAGATTCTTACTCCTCTTCATCCCAAGAACAACATACTAAAAGATGGAAGCAAGAGGATCATCAAAACTCATAGCAAAGAACAAACACAAAATGGGTTCTAAACCCATTTTCTCAACCAAATCTCATGCTTCAACTTGTAAATTCTTGAAGTGAAGAAACTTACCAATGATTTGAGCCCAAAACCTTGAAGTTTCCTTGCCAAAATGAAGAACACAAGAGGAGCTTGGTGAATAGTATCTATGGTGCATGAAGGAGACGAAGAAGAAGAAGAAAAAGAAGAAAAATGAAAAACATTTCTATCTCTTCCTTTATATATTTTTCCTTCTTTTCTTTATTTCCTTTCCTTTCTTTTCTTTTTCCAACTTAAATCATAAATGGACACATGTCCCTTATCTCATCCCATATAACCGACTCAGCCTTCTTATTTGTACATATTTTGCAAACTTTTGTTTTAATTGCAACTTAGTCCTTTAACTTTCCCAAAAGTTGCAATTTTAGCCCCAAACGTAACTTCCTAACCCCAAATGACACCAAAACTGAACCGAACCCTCAGAATATCATAACATTCATAAAACATGTTTCCAAAGTCCATTTCGAAATACAGAGTGTCCTACCGGGCCCACTGAACACGCGCAAATCCCGACGTGCGCGTGTGCCGACCTGAACCAAAATCATGTTACGCCAGAATTCCACAAATAATACCATAAAATCCGCCTTAAAATATAACATACTTTACACCAAAGCCGTCGGAGCATTTCCATCCCGAGCCCCGGGAGTCGTCCGGGACCGAAGGTCCCCACCCAAAAAATATACTCCGTAAAAAGATCCGGGACGTTTCCACGATTCCAAATATGCAGACGGTTCCTCATTCCGAGGTCCCGGGAGCTCTACCGACCCCGCTGTACGTCCCGAGACAACCCCCCGGCCCCGAAAAATATTTCCGGCGAAAATGTCCGGGGGACCCACACGAAATCAAAACCCAAAGGATTCTCGAAATAATGCTCGAGATAAGCCTCGGGAGCTGACCGCCCAAAACCGTGCCCGCAGTCAAAACAGAGCCCGGGTCACCGGTCACAACCCGCTCGGGGTGGCCGTATGAGATGCACTACGTATTTAATGGGCATTGGGTAGGGGGTGATCCGTTACGCCCGCTCCAGCCCGCTTCTTTTTGGGCCGCTTCCGTTAATCCTGGCGCTACCCAGCCCGCTACCATTAGTAGGGGGCTCGGTACGTGGGCACCTCGCTACCACCAAGCCTCGCCGGTAGCGCCCGCCCCTACCCACCCCGCTACCATCTTTTCTTTTTTAAAAATGATTTTTATTTGCATCATTTAACAATGATTCAATAATAATATTATTTATTAGTATTTATAGATTATAATTAAAAGAAAAATAAATTTAATTATAAATTAACCAAATGTATCAATTACAATAAAAAACATCCAAAATCAAATAGATATTACAAAAGTGTCCTATGGGGGAGTCAAATCGTAAACGTCACCCTGATTCTCACGCGGCGGGGAATGGTGTTCCGAATCGCCGAACACCTGTCTGTTGAACCCCAAAGAGAATGAGTTAAACGACACATTACTCCGCCTGAACAACTCCGGGTCATATATGTTATTGTGCGGCGGCTGCTAAGGTGCCTGTTGTTGTGGCGTCGGCATCATCTGGGTATAATAATCAGCACCGCGGATGTTGGGCGTCTGGAACCCTGTAGTCGTGCGCCAGGAGGACCACTGAGGTTGCGGTTGCGGCGTCGGGATCATGTATGTGGAGTAGTTTGGCGACACGTACTGGTCCTGCGGTGGCCGGGATGATCCTCCCGCAACCAAGTCCTGGGGCACTGATGCTGCTTTAGAAGCACCGGCCAAATGACACTGAAGGATGTGTCGTACTGCCGCCGCAGCTCCGTACGAAGAGCCTGTTGCATCTCCTCGGACCGACGTCGCTCCTGCTGAAGAGTACGGTTCATATGAACCGCGTACTCAGTCTGACGCTCCCTCAGTGTACGCAACTCATCCTCCATCCTGAGGGGATCCTCCTCCGCCTTGTGGTGCGCCTCTTTAGCGACAAGCTCGCGCTGAAAGGATGTGAATGAAAATAACTTTAGAAAAATTTTAAAGCTTGTAGATATTTTAGAAAACTTATAACTAGTTTCAAATTAGTTTACCTGAGATGGCTGAGGTGGCCGGAACCTAGTTGCGGGGGAGTGCCAATCCAACGGCCTTTGTAGGGCCCACCTGTCACAACTCGGAATATCGCCTCATCAAAAGGGGGTGAGTCATTATCCGGGTACTTCTCCAGCACTATCCATGTATACTCCTCCTAGTAAATAAATAATGCACCAGTTAGGATAAATAAATGTAAATGCTAAAATTACGAGGACGATAACTTTGATCTTTTTACCTCAAACTGAGTGTTGTCCGCACCATCCCAATGACATCGGAAGTCGGTGATGGTGATGACCCGACACTCTCAGATCACCATCTCCTCGTAGGCGCTTTGCGCCATCTTGGCCGTGCTTCTTGCTCGGCTTCAATGCCGCCTCGAGGTCGCATTCTTTCAGGCCCTCTCGGAGATCTTCTTGAACTCATCGATGTTCACCCTTCAATCATGTTATCCCAGTTGACACTGACGGATCCCTTTTGGCCTCTGATCGCCAATGATCGTAAGTTGGATTCTCCTCGGTGAGGGGGTATTTGGCCCGGTAGTTGGAGATGATCTTACTCTTCCTCCCCCGATACATCTTGGCCCACATCTGGTGCAGATGTTCCTCTACATCATCTGCTGGATGTGCGCGGGCCAAACATATTTTTCTGAGTCGGAAAACTTGTAATCAATACCTTCATATAACTATACATTAATGAATAAACAACATATTAATTAAACAATAGTATACCGCGAATTTTGCCACCCATGCGTCCTTGTCTTCTGTGACAACTCCGTGTAAGTAGGCGGGATACCGACATAACGCTCACGGAAGACAGCTGAATGTCTGGTAGACATTGTGAAACGTCGATCCAAGGCTACAGAAATTAAAAGTAAAAAAAATTAAAACAATAAAGTTCATATACATAAATTAAAATTATAAAATTAAACATAAATCTAAACACTTACTGGCCCACGAGAATCAGGCTCCTACCATCTGGAGCTATCTCTGGAGGTGGGAGCAACTGCGCGAGCGCTTCATCCGTCGGGGTCTCATGTCGATCCTCCACGGGCTGCTGTGACGCAGAAGTGCGCGAGGATCCAGCAGAAGTGCTGGACCGCGGAGTGCGACCACCTCCTGTACGACCGGAGCCGGTGCGACCCCCAGAACGGCCCCCGGTCGTGGAACCACGACCTGACCCATGGCCACTATCACGCGTCGGAGACGTCATATCCTTACAAGACATAGTAGTTAGTACTAGGCTTGGCATGACAAAGAAGATAGATCAACATGGTAAACAAGAAGATCAGCATGACAAAGAAGATAGATCAACATTAAAAGAAGATAGATCAACATGGTAAACAAGAAGATCAGCATGACAAAGAAGATAGATCAACGTTCTAAAAAGATTGATCAACATGACAAAGAAAATAGATCAACATACAAAGAAGATAGATCAACATGTCGCATCGATATGTTGCTTTGACATTTCACGCTCAAAAACTTTGTCAACACGTCTAATCTCTTATGCTCAATACGATATCAATCATATAGCGGTTGTGAGGCAGCATCAATCAACTTATAAATTTTTGTGCCTCTTCATTAGGAGTTTCCATTTCCATTTCATTTTGAACCATCTCATTTCCAATATCGTCATGCATTTCAAAATCATCAATATCATTTTCATCATTGTGATTATCGTTTCCGAGACTTTCCGCATTTTCAAGTTGTAAAGAGTTGTATTGCAATCCTAAACCTTCATGAACCATTTGTTGGGCGTCCCATCATTGATAATCATTATTCGATTCCGGTTCAGTACTCACACGTGCATTGTTGGATGACGATGCTTCATAATTCTTTTGATAATTCAAACCATCATAGATGAACGGATTAATCTGAATAGCTTCACTATGACAATCCCAAACGTAGTAATCGGGTTTAAATCCGTACTCACATAAATGAGTTCCAACTGTAACTTTATAATAAAAGTATCGATTTTTGCACTTTACACGGACATTTCACCATATCCCACCCTTTTGACTCTGCATTTGTGAATGCAACTTTCAAAAAATTCTTAAGACCCTCCCAAAATCGCAGATTCAATTCTTGAGTTCCCTTTTCTAACCGATACATCCAATCGCGTCCTTGACCATTTTGAGTCCCTACATAACAATATAAATTACATATAAAAACATATTAAATAACCAACCAAAAATTCATTTACTACCTATATAAATTAACGTCTTCAACTTAATTTCTCATAACTGAAGGTGCATGGGTCCTATCCTACTCATAAAAGTACAATTAGTATATCAAACTTTTATGGTCATATATCAATAACTTATACACCCCATATAAATTTCGGCAGCATCTCGCCTCAGTTCCTCATTATACCATTTTTTCCGGGTTTCAAAAACCCCATTTGGTACAATAAGGAACAAGACTGAAAAAGAGCCGAAATTAATGTCAGTGTACCTGTTATGCATATACAACTATCATCGAAGTTCAATATACCAATTGTACTTTTAAAACTCGTCTAATTGGGACAATCCATGAATATTCAATAAAATATTATATTTCACAACATTATTTCCAAACTTGAAAATGATGTTTTGATATAATATTCTACGTAATATCCACAGACAAGAACTATGGCTCAAATCTAGAACATAAAATTCTTCCTTTTGAACAAATAATTATATAACTACAGTCTCAAAATGAAAATCAATAAAATACATACCAAGCTCGGTATATTTTCCTATGTTGCTTGATACTCGGGGATCCTTTGTTACTTCAAATATCCGGAGAACCACGGGAGATCAGTGCCAAAACCCAAACTAAAGAATACGTGACCAAATCTCTAAAACTAAGCACCAATAACTTGTTCCAACATGTAAAATATGTGAGTATTTCGAAATGGAGGAAAATGAATAACACTTGAGGAAAAAGAAATCGGGAGCAAGAATTTTCGTTTGCTCCCGAACTCAAATCTGCAAATGAAAGGAAGAAGGAAGGGGATGAAGTAATAACATCAAGTAGCGAGGGTGACCCGCTACCAAGTCACTTACTGTGCCAAGGTGACCGTCTTTGCCACTTTTGTCAACTTGGTAGCAAGAAAGGTAGCGGGCATGGCGCTACCACTACGGTGGCGGGTCAACCGCTACCACGCCCGCTACCGAGTTGCACCATCACTAGCGGGCATCGAGGATTTTTCAAGAGCTTGGTAGCGGGCCGCCACCTACCATGCCCGGCCGCTACCGAGCTCCTATCAACTACATAGTGATGCAAGCAAGCCTAGGGTCATGTGAAAAGAGGGAGAAAATGTAAAATCACATGAGTGATAAATTTCGTTGATAATTCTAAGAGAAAAATAAAATGCAACAAATTTAGATAAATACGATAAAAAAAAGTGAAATGGAGTATGTGAAAAGATGAAGAAAATGCAAAATCATATTAGTGAGAAATATTGTTGGTCTCGACTATACAAAACAAAAATGAGATTAAATAAGCGAGTTCAAATCTTAAATAGATTGAATTTTAGGCCTAAATTTTGAAGAAATCATGACAAAATCTCATTAGGTAAATATTATTCATACAAAATAATGTTGGAATTATATATATAAAGCTATAATAAGATCACGCATATTATTGTTCAACTTTTTGACCACTCACATTAAAAGATGAATATATGAAAAACTTATATAGATGAGAAACTTCGAGATCTATCTGAAGAAACTTAAAATTTGGTGATAAACAAAGTAGTTAAATATATAACTAAAGCAAAAAAAAAAGGAAATCGTATAATGTTATAATTAGTTCACGTCAACTTTTAAACTGCCTACATTAAAATATGAAGATATGATAAAATTATATGAGTGGGAAAATTTTGGTATCTATCCTAAAAAATGAAAAATTGCATTACGTAGAAAGCTGCGGTTTTACTGCGGCCTTCGCCGCGATAAATGTCGCGGTAAATGGCATTTACGGTGGCATTTCTTTGGCGAAGGCCGATAAACGGATTTCTCTACGTTGTGATTGGTGGTAAACCAAGTAATTGATAATTAGGCTGCTATAAGATGAGGCATTGGTGGCCCTTCCTTTTTACCTCTTCCATAGTGTTATTCATTAACCTCTTCCATTGAGTTTTGAAAATCTATGCTTTCACTTTATCCTTTAATTTGGAGCTTATTTTTATTACTGCTAATCTCTCTGAAGGAGATGGTTAGTACCTGGTCACCACCAAAGTTGTCTAATGTCGCTTCATCTCTTTTGCGTATGCAGTTTCCAGCGACTATGAGGCTTGAGACGAACAACATTGATGAAATTGTAAAGGTTTTAGATATAATGGGCAACATTTATGAGCCCCAAACCTTATGAAGAATGTATGCATTGGAATCAATAGTTTTATGATACAACTAGATTGGTTTATTGCTTTAGGTGATTGTACATAGTTAATTATTTGCATATTGAAATTATTATCCAGATATAGGGGATCTAGCTTAACTTGGTAGTTTAATTTTAAAGAAGTATCCTAAATGCTTGGTCTTGTGGTCATGAGAACATTTGTAGAGGTTTCGAGTTAGAGTCTCCGATATCCCCAAACCTCTACCCTCTTTGCAAGTAAGATACTCAGGTGTATTGGAAAAAGAAAAAAAAATACTCTGTCAATTTTTAGAGAAATTTTTAGGGGGATGGTGAGATTTGAGAGATTCTCCATACACGTAATCATGGTTTTCAAAACCGGACCGGAAATAGAACCGTCCGAGTACCGGTTCATGGTCTGATCGGTCCAATCGGTTATTTTTTTAAAGTTAGTTATTATAACTCATTGTTTAGAATTATCATGAAATAATCTAAATATGAAATAATAATGCACATTTTTTATATTAAAATAATAATTTAAAATACAAATTAGTCATTTTATAAGAAGTATAACAATATTCTATATTTTAATTAATTATGTCATTGAAAATAATAATTTAAAGTAACTAAAAATTATTTTGTATATTTATATTATAGTTTAAAAATGTTTTAAAATATATTATGAGAAAATATTAAAAAAATTAATGTGTGAAATATGAATTTATAAATAAATGTGGAATGAATTAAAATTAGTGATAAATTTGGGAGTTTTTGACAGCATTTTTTAAAACAATGCAAATAAAAAAGGAATTATCGATTTTACGGTTTACCGATTCTTTCGGTTCTCACCGGTTTTGACGGTTCTTGACCAAAAGTTTCAAAAAAACCGACCGGTTGGCTAACCAATTCTCGGTTCGACCATCCGGTCCGGTCCGGTTTCCGTAACCATGCACGTAATAGCTACAATATTACAAAGACTCGACCATTTTAAAAATTGGTAAGGTACCGGTATGACACCTTTAGAAGCAATAAATGAGATAAGATTAAGTTACTATAGAACTTTTTAATCAATAACTTCTTGGTAATGTTTAATAAAAAAGAAATTATTTGATTTTCTGTTTTTACTAATAATATATTTTCCATTTTTTCCCTTCATGGATTTGATTCTTTTTATAGATATCGAGATTCATAGAGAAACTAAATTAAACAATCGCAAGATAAAGTCTGGCCATTTTTTCATATGGAATAAGGCACTAAAAATTTAAAAGAAAGAAAATTGAGCTAGGATGTTCATTACTCATTACATATATTTGATCGATTTCGACATATAAATTATATAATGTACTCCTATTGCCACTATCGTTTAGTTTGTAGACTGCGATTACCACTGCCGTTAAATTTATTCCACACAAGATTCTAGAATTATTAAAAATTGACAAATTCATCCACATTTGTCCAAAATGTACAAATTATTCCAAGATAATTTAGCCCCAAAATTTCTCTGAGTCAGCCTACCCCAACACCAACATGACATTGCCGGCCATGCTTACCCATTACCAACCCTACTCCACCCCACCTCTACCTCCTTCGAACGAACCAATGCCTCCAGCCTTCCAACAATCCCTGTCCAGATCAAAGGCCGTTCCTCATTGCAAGTCATTTGCATCGGACACAAAAAGGAAAAAAATAAGTCTTGAAAAAATTTCAATTTACACAAAAACTGAAATATGTTGTTTCAATATCCAGATTTGGGTCTTATCAAAAGACATTCTTTCAGGAACCACCGTCGTTGAGCAAGAAGACAAAACTTTTGTTGTGGCGATTTTGTCAGGATTAGTAATTTAAGTTTTTATTTCATATGACTTTTGTTGTTATTTTATGTAATTTTTGTTGCTCTTGTTTATTTTATGTGATTTTTATCATTTTCATTATTTTATGTAGTTTTTATCATTTTTCACGCGTCTTTAGTGTCATTTTCATTATTTTATGAACTTTTGTCGTGTGTTTTTGTTATTTTGTGAAATTTTTGTTATCTTCATTATTTTGTTGTTTTTATAATTTTCAGGTGCTTTTGTTATTTTTCTTATTTTTGTACTTCTATTATTTCCATCATTTTATGTACTTTTTGTCATTGTTTGTTCATGCTATCTTGTTTTTCTTTTATTTTTATAATTTTGAGTGTGCTTTGTTACTAAAAAAAGAAAGAAAAAAAGAAAAGAAAAGAACAAGTCGAATGCAGCAAGCCAGCATGCCTGACTTGTTGCGTTTTTTCCTCTACGCCTCCTCTCATCTGTCACTCACAAAAACAATGCCCCATTATTCTCCATTGAACAAAAGATTTATCTGTGTAAATTGGTGGAACAAATCTACCTATATATGGCCAAGTTGAAGCAAACATGAAGAGGAGGGCAATCAAAAAAACCAAAGAAAAGAAGCAAGTCGTTCTCTGTTTCTTGCCATCCGAAGAAAAACGTGGTCCACCTCCACTTCGCGTTCCGGCCTCCCTCGTCGCCAACCACCACTCCTATCGGGACCGCAGCATCATCAGCAACACGCCGGCACCTCTAGCTCCGCCCGACATCACCGAAAACACGAGAAAATCGCCGCTGACCCGCCGGGCCTCCTCCGCCATTCCCCCCGATTTGCTGCGTTTCATCACTTCTATCTATCACCATTAGCTCCGCCACGACGAGACGAAGCCAACCCACCCTTTCACGCTACCGGATACGGCCTGAGCACGGAGAAAACGCCCACAATCCGATCCGACGTCGGCCGCCCGTTTTCTCTCCAACCGGAGCTCCATTCACCGCGCCACCACCGCCACCACCCTCTCCGGCTGCCGCCGGGACGACCTGCCTCTGCTCCGCCGCCGAAAAGCCGACTCTGTAGCCGGCCGCCGTCTGCTCCGCCGCCGGGTCTCGCATCGTGAAGAAGAAAGAAGCTGCTGCAGCAAGTTTAAACCTTCGGGCAAAATTACAACTTCAGTCCCTGCACCTTTATTTTCATCCTTTCTCTACTTAAACCCCTTTATTTGTCCACTGTTTCATTCAAGCCACTCTTTCAACTTTAAAACTCTACACTTTGGGCACTAGGCCTAAACCCTTTTATGTTTTAGTTAATATTTTTTATTATTATATTAATCTAAATTATTTTATTGTTATTTTCAAGATATTTTGAGTTTTATTAACCACGAAAATTACTAAGAATCATTTTCTTTTATTTTTTTAGTGTGGTTATTTGTCTTTTTTTCTTTATATCTTAAAATCAAGCAAATTCCTAAAAACACCCGTGGTACCAATTTTGGACGTACGAAAATTAACCATTTTTGTACGTAACTGACAAACGAATACAGATCTATCGTAGACCACTTTCAGGTTTCCAATAGACTTAGGAAAAGATCGGTGGCGACTCGACGAAAACCACGTCACTACAACTTTTATAAAAAAATGTCGCGACGGCGGCAATGCGCAAGTCGCTTTTGAATTTTGGAAGATCTACTGTTGATGAAGGCTTTGAAGTCAAAGATTTCTCACGAACTCTTTACCAGCCACTTTTAGGAAAGTGTTTCTCTGGATGCATTCTTTCAATTTGGATTCATCACAATCCCAAGATATGATTTTGTGAGGAAAAATATAGGGTCCTTTTTTCATTTTTAAAAGTTTGGGGAGGGGCTTAGATTGTACTCACTCCGTCCCACAAAGTTGTCAACATTACTATATTGTTTGTCCACAAAGGTTGTCAACTTTCCTAGAATTAGAAACTTTCTACCACTATTTTTACCATTTTATCATCTTATCTCACATCATGGACCTACAAGATTTTCTCTTTCTTCTAATTCAACTTAAAATTGGGGTCTACAAGATTTTCTCTTTCTTTCTTTTTCATGAATGTAATTTTGTCAACACAATACTATTATTCACTTTCTTTAATATATGTGCTCAAACAAATCCTACAACCTTTGCGGGACGGAGGAGTAATTAAGTTTTACAAATTTACGTTAATGTTTTCATTGTTAAAAGTTTGGGCTCGAATTGAGCATGAAATATAGTTTGTAACGGAATATTATAAGAATATTCCCGTTAACGGCCTTAGTGGTAAATATGGTCCAAAAAGTGAACTCAATAGAAAAAGGGTAAAAACAAAAACAAAAACGTTGATGGTAAAAGAGGTTTGATTTTTGAAAAAATGGTAAAAATGATCCTTTTCGCAAACGTGGATGGTAAAAAAGTTTTTTCCAAAAAGTAAAGTGCACCCATGGTTTTATAATTTTAATTCGTGTATTATCGACATCGTAGTTCCGTTTTAAGATTTTGCATCATTAAAGTCCCATTTTAAAGTTGTTTGTTTTTCACATTTGTGATCCTATTCCGTTAAAGAACAGTTAAGTTTAACGGATCTTAGCAAAAATGATAATTTTAGCAACTGAAATTTATTTCAAAATCTATTTGCACCTTAAGTTTTAAACTTAACAATTCAATCACTCCAAACAATTATTAGTTTAACAATTGTACCCTAAAGCTTTCAAATTTTACCTAAAACCACCACACCCACCGGACCACCATTGATGAGTGCAAATTATATTATATATTTTACCCTTAAATATATGCTTTAATTGAGATAAATTGTTATGTTCTTATTATTTACGCAAGGATTTTGCAGGATTCTACTTTGGGAGCCAAATTGACAAGTGAATGTAAATTAGAGTAATGAAGAAGAGTTAAGGACCATATTGGTGTAAGGACAAAGATTGGGGTCAATGTGAAGAAGCTATGAAATTTATAGGATAAAGGAAGCATTAAGCCACCTTTTAGCATGCGTTGAACCTAATTCCTATTCTACACGGATAGCTGTAGGGGTGGCAATCGGATGGGTACTCGCGGTTAGGTCATATCCATGAACCGCAAACCGCGGTTTTTTTCGTATCCGCGGTTTGCGGTTCTGCTATCACGGATAGGAATCAAAATCCGTATCCGCGGATATCCGCGGTTAGCGGTTAACCCGCAGTTAGTGTCCAAACCAAACCAAGTTCATATATGATGGGGCTAAAGTGTCCAAACCAAGTTGCATTTAGTGATAGAGATGCTGAAACTGAAGAAAAAACAGATTATAGAACTTAGCATTTACAAAGACGAGATTATAGAATCTTGAAAAAAGCTATTGATTAGCTGATAATAAAGAATGCACAAAAGGAATAAAATGAGGGTTGCGAGTTCACAAAAGGAATAAAGAAATCAACTTTTTTTCTACTAGCTCACTCATTTTGGAGACACACACGAAAGTGAACCTACAATACCTATTACTAGTACAAACCCACTGTAAAGACTTCAAATAAGGCAAACCACAAGAATTCAAAACAAAACAGTAACATAACAACTCCAACACAAAATCCATTAACACAATTCACAATTTCATACTTGTGATCATCCAGCATTTTTCGATAAATTTTCTCTGCTGAATGGCTTTCCTGAGCAAAATCATGTGGGCTTAATCTGAACCTTTTGCTCTGTTTTTAGTAGCTCACATATATGCAATTAATGCTTGGAGGATTTCACAGGTGGTAAAGGGTTATGGATTTTAAGTTTTAGTTATCATCTTCATGACTAGTATGCTTACGTTCTAATTCTTATTCTTCTTAGCTACAGGTTATGGGTTTTAATGGATCTTTATGCAATTAGTGCTTGGACGGATAATTTCATCTGATAATATCATTCATTTAAGATATATTAGCTGACTTATAAGGCTTTACCATGTACTGGTGCCTACAATACGCTGTTAATATATAATCTTGAAAAGAAATATGTATTTCAAGCACAACTCTCCACTTGCTTTGGCAGCTAGAGTATGGTATATATAATCTTGAAAAGAAATATTGATTTAATCAGAAAACAATCCATCTAAGTTTAATGTATTAACTAAAACAGTAAATAGCTAAATATACCAGTAAGCAACATGGACTCATCTTCTGTCAATTCATCTCCAGCTGAATATGAACCAAATCTAGCAGACGAAAGAAGGAGTGGGGAAAGAAGCAATCGAACTTACTTCCTAGAAGTTGCAACCGGATCTCTAGCTAGCGCGGTGGTGGCGAGCTCGGCAACAAGGGGCACTACGTGGATGTTGCAATGTATACCGCGGCCTATTGCGCGGTAAACGGCACGGTAAATGACGTTTACCGCGCCGTTTACCGCGCAATAGGCCGCGGTAAGTCGTTTTACCGCGGCCTCCGGCGCGGTAACGCCGCGGTAAATGTTGCTTACCGCGGCCTCCGCCGCGGTAAATGTTGCAACTTCTACGTAGTGGGGTGAGAGAGAGCGGCGAGGAGTGCGGCGCGGTGGTGGCCTGCGCATCGCCTACTCGAACTCGACCTTCTTCGTCGCAACAACTGCTGTTGTGCTCTTAATCTGAGACGAAGAGTGCAGCTGTTGTGCTCTTAATCGTCGTCGCCTCGCCTACTTGATTTTGGTTGAAGCCGATCAAAGATGAAGGATTGAATTGAAGATGAAGGAAGAAAACCTAGGCTAGAAAATTTGTTGCGATGAAGGATTGAATGTGTGTGAGTGAAAGTCTCTGCTTGCTAACCCTACACACACACCACGAGATCACGCTTTCGGGCTTCACTTCACGCGAGGCGGGCGGGCGGGGCACACCACTTAATGGGCCTCACTATGGGCTTGACTTGCGGATAGCGGATATCCATGAAACCGCGGATGACGGTTATCGCGGTGCGGATACAACGTATCCGCAATCCGTAACCGCCAACGTGACGGGTGCAAAAAAACCGTAACGCGAACCCGCGGATAAAAACCGTGGTTAAAACGTCATCGACGGCGGTTATCCGCGGTTGATTCTACCCGCCCCACCGCCATCCCTAGATAGCTGTTCCGATTTGGACTCCTATTTTGGGTTAGTTATAAGGAGCAAAGCTGCAAGGGTGGAAAGAGAGCAGCGGAGCGACACCAATATCATCATCGGCAATCGAGTTTAATTATATCTTTTCTATTAATTATATTTAGTAGCTAGATTAAATTATCTTCTAGAATTTATTGTGAAATTTAAATTGTCAAACTTGAATTTTAAGTGGATCAATAATTCTAAGAAGTAGCTTTAGTATCTAATTTCTTAAACTCTTCTATTTTATTAGCAAAGTAATTCTCTTATCAATCAATCAATTCATCTTCTTTATTTAGTAAATCATCACATTTTGTTAGAAACACAAGTCTTTGTGGATTCGACCAGTCTTCACCGGTTTACTACTTGTCTGGCCACCGTACACTTGCGGTGTCCCGACTAACCCGACCATGCCGACCACCGCCGAAAATTCGGGATGAAGAAAAAAACTTCACCGGGACGTAGATCGGGCCTAGGCGGGATTGGCGGCCTTGAGTAGTGATTCACCGACCTAGGGCCGCGATTCACCGACCTTGGGTAGCAATTTGCCGGCCTTGGCCAACTATCTGGCGATCCTAAGCCCCGATCTACGCGCGGTGAAATTTTTCTCCGTTCCGAATTTTCGGCGATGGATGGCGGTGGTCGAGGGTGGTCCTGTGGGTGTGGTGGTTTTAGGTGAAATTTGAAAAATTTTGGTACAATTATTAAATTAATAATTATTTGTAGTGATTGAATTGTTAAGTTTAAAACTTAGTGAAATAAATTTTGAAATAAATTTCAGTTAAAATTATTATTTATCGTTGAGATAATCACTCATTTGGTTTGTGTTAACTGTTAAGTTGCAAGTCCCTTACACCGAAGAAGAACAAAAAGACGTTGGTCTTCTACGAAGCTGCTGGGGCCATGACATTAACCCTGTCACATGCAAAAGATGAGAGGGTAGAGCCATGCATTGACCCAGCAAGTCAAGCTGAGTTGGCTTTGATTTGATTCATCAATTTGCTTATTTATATGCAAGTGGTGCCTGTAATTATGGAGGACAAAATGAGAGAGGTAGCTTTGGTACCACTACTGCTAATTAGTTTTGCAGCTACAGCAATGTTAATGGGTGCTGCCACTGCAGAGATTAAAGATGGATGCCTTCGAGAATGTGGGAACGTCAGCATACCATACCCCTTTGGAACAACCGATGAGTGCCGATTGAACACTGGGCAGTGGAATTTCTCCATCACCTGCAACACCACTTTCCACCCTCCTAAACCCTTCCTTGGGGAGAGTAACCTTGAGGTTACCAACATCTCATTCCAGGGAGAGATGAATATCTTACACCTCGTCGCTTACAGATGTTATAACGGGGACGGGAGCCTCAACGACTCGTCGGATACTACTCTCACAACGGGCGACTTCACCATTTCACCGACGAAGAACAAGTTCATGGCCAACGTTCATGGCTCATACCCGGAGATGAATCAGAGTGGTTCAACACCGGCTGCATGTCCTATTGCACAAGCGATGCTGAGGTGGAAGATACCTGCTCCGGGATCGGTTGTTGCCAGACTCCCATCCCCGACGACTCTGGTTTGCAGAGATAGTGGTGGGAAGCTATCACAACCACAAAAATGTATCAGACTTCAACAACTGCAGCTACGCCTTTGTTGTTCACAATGACTTCAAGTTCAAGAAGAAGTATCTTCGAGTGTTCACACAAAAAAGCGTTCCGCTTGCGTTAGATTGGGCAATCGGTAATAAAACTTGTGAAGTTGCGGCACAGAACCAGACTACCTTCCTATGTAAAGCCAACTCCAGCTGCTTCAACAGAACCGATGAGGGCATTCCTGGTTACAATTGCGAATGCTGGGTTGGTTATCAAGGCAACCCTTATCTCCAACACCCTGATCATGGCTGTAAAGGTACTCAATTCAACCTTTTATTTTGGGAAATGCAAAATTAGTACTTCCTCCCTACTCAATTACCCTTTTGTTTTAGCTATTTCACATATTTAATATATGATTTTTTTCATAAATATTTATATTTTTAAAGTTAAATAATTCATATGAGTATCATTTGAAATCTAAAGTTTATAAATATATTTTGTTTGAATTCACTATTTATTTTGGTAAATATATAAGTCAAACATTAAACCTTAAAACATGAAAGTCAATAAAAATGGATCAATTAATCGATTACGGAGGTAGCACTAAAGGTCTGCCATATTTAATGGTTTAGTTGTAAATATTTTAAGTTAATGAAGGAGTTAACCTTAACTCTGACCAATACATAACTGCAATTATTCCTCAAGACCACAAGGCCCACGGCACCAGGGTTACTGTTGTATTGAAAGTTATGATCCACAAGACTTTCCATTCTTTTCACTAATCTTAAAGTTGAATCCCACCATAGTTTCGATTTCTTTGTTTTCAAATAGAGATAAATTGTTTAAACATACACTTTCAACAACTCACTTAATTTCCCTTTCAGTCAATGAAAGAGAAGTATTTGTTTTAAGTACCTTTTAAGAATGGGTATGTACCTGATAGCATTGCTAACTCATTATAATTACTCCTCCATCTAACATCCCCAAGCAGACATTGATGAGTGCTCGGACTCGAGCTTGAATGACTGTGAAAAGGTGTGCATCAACACACCGGGGAATTACACATGTGGATGTCCCAAAGGATACCGTCTACAACGAGATGGAAAATCTTGTTCACGCGACAATGCTCATCTGCTTGTGATTCTACTTGGTAACTAGTAATTAATGAAATAACTATACAGACAAAACTTGTTTGGATTGAAACCTTGTTTTTGCAGCAACAGGACTTGGTTTCTTTGTACTTCTCCTCTGCATACTGGGATTGTGTGACTTGTATAGACAGAGAAAGAAGACCAAACAGAAACACAAATATTTCCAACAAAACGGTGGGATGTTGCTGAGACAGAAGCTCACAGGATCAGGTCAAGAACTGATCAGAATTTTCAGTGCAGAGGAACTGATGAAGGCGACAAGGAATTATCATGAGAGTAGAATCTTAGGTAAAGGAGGGCAAGGGACGGTCTACAAGGGTATATTAGCAGATAACACACCGGTAGCTATCAAGAAATCAAGAATCGGAGATGCAACTGAAGTAGACCAATTTGTTAAGGAGATCTTCCTGTTGTCCCAAATCAAGCATGACAATGTGGTGAAGATCTTAGGATGCTGCTTGGAGACAGAAGTTCCCCTGTTAGTGTATGAGTTTATCGAACATGGTAGCCTGTCTGATCACATGCACGGATCTGCATCTCATCATGACAACTCCAACAATATTCCATGGCGAACTCGTCTCAAAATAGCGAGCCAAACTGCTTCCGCTCTATCTCATTTGCATTCTGCTACTCCTCCTATAGTTCACAGAGACGTGAAGCTAGCAAACATACTGCTAGATGAACACTACAACGCCAAAGTCTCTGACTTTGGAGCTTCAAGGTTGATGCCAGTGAACCGGTCAGAGCTAACCACACTTGTGCAAGGCACAATGGGCTACTTGGATCCAGAATACTTCCACACCAACCAACTTACTGAGAAGAGTGATGTTTATAGCTTTGGAGTTGTCCTGATAGAGCTTTTGACAGGCCAAAAGGTTCTTGATTTCGATAGACCGAAGGCCGAGATAAACATTGCTTTGAGGTTCATCAGTTTGATGAAAGAGGATCGCTTGGTTGAAATTCTGGACGGCCGACTGTTGGAAGTAGGTGATGAGAGTGTGGTGAAGCAGCTAAAGGAAGTAGCCGATATAGCAAGGACTTGTGTCAGAATGAGAGGAGAGGAGAGACCAACTATGCTAGAAATTGGGTATGAATTAGAAGCATTGAAAGAGTTGGGAGAGCTTGCTTTTCCTAGGACTAACCTGAAAACTAATCTGTCTGCTGTGGAAGAGGAAAGTGACCACCTGCTTGCTGACCTTTACAGAGTCCCTCTTGATGATGAAGAAGTCACCAGCTCATCAATGGGGTTTGATAGCATCAACAAAAAAGTGATGTTTGATATTGAGAGTGCTCGGTGATCAAGATTTTAGCTAGTAATAATGCGTCTGTTTGGTTAGCATTCTACTTAATTTGTTTACTTAATGGCTAGTAATTTCCAAGTAAAAAGACAGAGAACAAGCTAGTCTTGTACTTACAGTAACTCATTCCTCTAGTTAATTATAACTCCTTGCTATCGATCAATCAAATAACGTCTTTTGATATTGTTTCATTTAATAGTTTTGTCACCATTTCGCCATTTACAAATGTGAGCGAAGCGTGTTTCAATCATTCAGGCATAGCGTCAACATGCTCTCGTTCCTCCTAGACGCATAAATTAAACTGCTGCTAGGGAAAATTCTTAGCTAATCAAAACTCTAAATTTGTGAAAAATTCTTAAAGTTAATAAACTTGTTACAGTAATCTAAAATAAGCATGTAGAAAATAAAGTCAAATGACTTTAATTGCTGTAAGAGACCGATGTGTTTCAGCTCGTTGATGATTTTGGAGTGTCTCTTAATTATAACTCTACATATTTTTATAATAGTACTATAGATGAATAGTGGCATACCAATATAGCTATGCTACCTAGGGGTGTAAATTGGTCAGCCTTTTCACCGGGTTCGGGTTGGCCCGAAATTCTAAACACAGTTATGGCGGCACTCAGCCCATACTAATGTTCGGGTCGGGTCAACCCGAAAATTCGGGTTAGGGTCGGGTTGGCCCGATTAACCCAATTATTCCGACAGAGACGGCAAGCCGCGAAGGCGGAGGCTAGGCGAGAGCGCTGCGAGACAAAGACGAAGAGGCACGCGTAGAGTGAACCACGGACACGCGACGCCGACGAGAGTGAGCGGAGACGAAGAGGCGAGCGGCAAAGGCGGAGCGAACACGAGAATCGAGATTGAGGTTGAGGGTTGAGGCGAGACCGGCCCAGGCGAGAGAGACAAATGGGGTGGGTGGGTTTTGGGCACAGGTGGAAGCTGGAAAGCTGGGGCTGGGGTGGGTGGGGTGGGTGTGTCAGGTCGGTGGGTGGGCTCAGAGTGGGCTAGCTAGGTGGTGGATTTAATTTGGGTTCGGGTTTATAATCGGGTTGTCGAGTTGGCCCCAACCCGAAAATCGCACATAATCTCGGGTTCGGGTCGGGTTCGGGCCACCCAGGGCAGTATTTGCCCTCGAACCGACCCTAACCCGACATTTCGGGTCGGGTTCGGGTTTTCTTACACCCTAGTGCTACCTAGCCATCCTTTTTTCTTCTTTTTTTTGTTTGAATTTTTGAAGGGATTAAATCCCTAATTTGACATTTAAATTTTATTTTTACAAATTGGTCCCTCTAGTTTTTAATTGCTAAAGTATTTCTCCCTCCGTCCGCCAAAAATTGTAGCGTTTAACTTTGCTATTTCAAGGTTCAATGTTTGACTCAAATTTTAACAAACATTAACATTGAACAAAAATTCAGAAAAAATATATTTAGAAATTTTAGATTTCAAATTATGATACACATATGAAAATTTTGATTTTCAATGTCTATACATTCATGAAAGAAATCATAGATTAAATAATGTGAAACTATCAAACCAAATGATACAAGTTTTTGCGGACAGAGGGAGTACTTTTTTCTTCTTGAAGAGTGAATGGTATCATACTATATAATATTATATTATGTAGCACTTCTATACATTTATGAAAGTTATAAAAGGTAGATTAATAATGACACGCAATTGGGGTTCTACTGTCTCACCGTAATTGTTGTCATATTACTTTTTTCTTATACTCTCTTCGTCCTAAAAGAAATGCAACAATTAACTTTTGATGTCAATTTGATTCAACTTATCTATATTATTTTTAATATAAAAATATCAAAAATGTATTTATAAATTTAAGTCATCAAATTTTTAGTTTTATATACAAGTTTTAAATTTATGATTTAATATAGAAATAGAATATTGACTAAATGATGAAAAATAAATTTTTCATTAATTTTTGGATGGAGTGTGTACATTTTCTGCTTCGATTTCTCAAATGTCTCGCATTTGTCATTCAACGTCAATTTTTTAATTTTTCTATATGAAACCTCTAAGTTTACCATTAACATGACTTTGTCATATTTACCTTTTATAACGCTCTTATATTTAGCATGAATGATCTTAATAAGAAATTATGTGTTGATTAAATATTAGAGTAAAAAAAACATCATTTTCCTTCAACATTTGTCATTTATCTCTTTACTATTTAGTCTTACATCTTTCATTTTGACCTTTTTATCGTATTCAGATCATTTATCCATCTCTTTCATATTTCATTCTCAATTTCTAATAAGATTTAAATAAATATGAAGAGAAAAGAAAAGAAACATAGTTGTAAAAACTTGCACATCTTAGGTCATAGGCTCATCTAACTCGGTATGTGAGCGCACGTGAGTGATGAAATCGGGGTAGAGGGTCGGTAGACGATACGGATCGGGGGATGATCTTTGGTGGTGCAAAAACGAGTTTGGCTTTGCCGCTTTTTCCATCAAGACCTTAACCGCTCTCAACGCGATGATCCGATGGTGCTCCTACAACATCTTATCGACTCGAGACCGACTACAACCGCCTTTGCTCGTGACTTGACCACGATGTTCGCCCGAAAGGGACACACTCTTCAGAGACACTCGGTCACGATGACTCGGCCTCGGTGGGCCCCGACAACGAACCTAATCTCATTGTAAATTATGCTAGCGATGCCTCGCCACTCGCTCATCCACGAGGGTGTTAAGGCCGAGGAGATCTTTGAGAAGACCAACCAAATGCTTAATCCTACTTCAATTGATAGCGTCGAGTTTCCGATTGTTCGACTATTATCGATGATGGGTTAGAGACAAATCTTTGAGAAGGATGAAGGAGAGATTGTTTGGTTTATGGGAGGATATTGTAAGTTAGATTTAAACATTAATAATCTAACTACGAACGATACGATTACTTAATTCGTTCTCAGGACCTTCGATTAGAAACAAATCACATGTAATTACATACCTTGTTCCGACATGGTTGCGGGCGTTGTTGATGAACAAAATCCGGCAGCCGTGGGCGGCGGAGACGAGCGGCGGAGACGGCGGCGGAGACGGGCGGGCGAGGCACGTGTGACGAAACCCTTGTTTCTCCTCTCTCTCCCTTAACCCTAATTTGTGTTTTCTTATATTATTTTAGCTAATGACGGTTTAGCATATATATAAATAAGGGCGAGAGGAGGACCGGGCTTCTTTACCTAATTAATTTAATCGGTCCGTCAACGATTAAATCAACTGGGCTACTCCCACTAAAAGTCCAACTATTATATTTAGCTAATTACCGCAATTAACTAAAGATTAACTATAGGTCCAAAATAACGTAATAATAATTAAATACAATAACGTATAAAATTATTCTTACATTCTCCCACTTGGACCATAGGTACATCTTCTTACTGTTATATGCAGGTAAACATAAGTTTGCAAGGGCGCTAAATCAACTTAATGGGTTTATCTTAATTACCTCGAGAGTCCTAAAACAACAATAGAGTAATGGCGGTTCCACATTATCTACTCAACATGGTCCCTTCCATCTACTACTGAATGCTGTCCTATGACAAACGATCCGTATAGGGGAGTAAGCATAAGGGTCCCTTTAATGTCTCTAGGAAAAGACTATTTCGTTTTCAACCATCAAACATGTATACATACAAAACAATAATGTGAAAACAGAATAATTCAAGATTCATAACATAAGAGTGATCAAAACACAAGATCTTAACAAAACACTAGCAATCCTCATAACATAAGGACTAAGTGCTACTCTCAAGACCCATAAGACTAGCATGCATCAAAAAGTCTTGGGTGGTAGTCCCTTAGTGAGTGGATCTGCTATATTAGCACCGGTCGAAATGTGCTCCATGACATCGTTCTCTTCCGAACTTCCTCCTTAATCGATAGGTATTTCATCTCCATGTGTTTAATACCTTTAGAATACCTATCGTTCTTGAAAAGAAGACGGCCGCAAAGATTGTCACGAAGATCTTCGGCCTTGCGATCGAGCTCAGAACGCCTAACCCCGAGATAAAGTTCCGTAACCATAATCCTTGATTTGTAGCCTTAAAGCATGCTACAAACTTGGCCTCCATAGTGGATGATGCAATAATGGTTTGCTTAGCACTTTTCCAGGAGATTGCTCCTCCCGCTAAGACAAACACGTAACCCGAGGTGCTTTTTCTGCTATCCTCGCATCCTCCAAAATCTGAATCAGTGTAGCCAATCACTTCAAGTTGATCAGAATGCCTATAAGTGAGCATGTGACTCTTAGTCCCTTGTAAGTACCTTAACACTTTTTCGCAGCCTTCCAGTGTTCCATGCCGGGGTTGCTTTGATAACGACCCAAAGACACCTACCGCAAAATCGATGTCCGGTGCAGTGCAGACTTGGGCATACATAAGGCTTCCAACTATTGAAGCATAAGGGATATCTTGCATTCTTTTATGTTCCTCATCAAATTTGGGGCATTGCTTCAAGTTAAGCTTATCGCCCTTCGAATAGGAACTATCTTTGGAATTGCATCCAAATCATCTTGAATATCTCTAGTACCTTTGAGATATATGCCTTCTGAGACAGACCTAATGTCCTCTGTGATCTGTCACGGGATATTTCTATCCCTATCACATAGGACGCCTCACCCATATCTTTCATCTCAAAGTTACTAGATAAGAAACTCTTGGTCTCTCTGAGTAAGCCCAGATCACTGCTGGCGATCAAAATGTCGTCAACATACAGGACTAAAAATGCAAACTTGCTCCCACTGACCTTCAGGTATATACATTGATCAACAATGTTTTCCGTAAAACCGAAGGCAGTTATGGTATCATGGAACTTAATATACCATTGTCGAGAAGCTTGCTTAAGTCCATATATTGACTTTCTTAATAAACAGACTAGGTCCTCCTTACCGTCTTCAACAAAACCTTCAGGTTGAGACATGTAGACTTCTTCCTCTAAACTTCCATTCAGAAATGCCGTTTTCACGTCCATTTGATGTAGCTCTAGGTCAAAATGAGCTACTAACGCCAAAATGATCCTTAATGAGTCCTTCTTCGAAACTGGAGAGAAGGTTTCATTGTAATCGATGCCTTCTTTCTGGTTGAAACCTTTAGCTACAAGGCGGGCTTTGTGTCGCTCTATTTGGCCAAGGGAGTCGCGCTTGGTCTTAAAGACCCATTTACTGCCGACTGACTTATGCCCTATAGGTAGATCAACTAACTCCCACACTTTATTTGCAGCCATAGATTTCAATTCCTCACACATGGCATCAATCCATTTATTAGAATCATCGCCTTTTACGGCTTGTGAAAACGTCACTGGATCCTTATCCAATCCTATGTCAAACTCATGCTGTAGCATATATACCATATAGTCATCTGAGATAGCCGACCTACGAGGTCTTGTGGACCTCCTTACAGGAACCTCGACTATAGGTGTATCTGCCACTTCTATGACTTCAGGGATGGCAGGAGTCACATTGATGGGTTGAGGTTCATCATCATGTTGTTCCCTTGCATCGACAGCGTCGATAAGAACTTCATGAGTAGAGATTAGAGGTACAGAAATAGGAACCGAAGTTTCCTCTCTAATCTCATTGATGATGACCTCATCAATTCTCCCACTGACTTCGCCATCCTCTAGGAATTTGGCATTTCCAGTCTCTACTATTCTGGTGCTATGGCTAGGACAGTAAAACTTGTACCCCTTTGATTTAGAAGCATACCCGATGAAAAACCCACTAATGGTTTTAGAATCGAGTTTCTTCTCCTGAGGATTGTAGATGCGTGCTTCTGCGGGGCAACCCCAAATGTGTAAGTGTCTCAAACTCGGTTTCCATCCTTTCCACGGTTCAAATGGTGTCTTTGGAACTGCCTTACTAGGAACCCGGTTTGCAACATACACTGCAGTCATAAGCGCATGCATCCACAATGATCTGGGTAAGTCTGTCTTACTCATCATTGCCCTTACAGCCTCTAATAGGGTTCTGTTACGTCTTTCAGCAACACCGTTCATCCAGGGTGAACCTGGCATTGTGTACTGAGCGACAATACCCAAACTTTCTAGAAGTTTAGCAAATGGACCAGGATGTTGTCCTGATTCATCATATCTACCATAAAATTCTCCACCTCTATCGACTGATGATTTTCACTTTCTTTCCAAGTTGCCGCTCAACTTCCTTAATGTAAAGCTCTACGGCATTTCTTGACCGAGACTTTTCATGCAATATGTAAAGGTAGCAATACCGCGAATAATCATCTATAAAGGTGATGAAATACTTCTCTCCAAAGAAAGGAGGGAACATCAAATGGACCACATATGTCCGTATGAATGATCTCTAAAAGAAGCGGTGCTCCTTGTGGCGCCCCTTTTGGTGTGTTTGGTTTGCTTACCTTTAATGCAATCCACACACGTTCCAAAGTCAGTAAAATCAAGAGAAGGAAGAATGT
Source organism: Stellera chamaejasme (assembly GCA_024586325.1). Lineage (NCBI taxonomy): Eukaryota > Viridiplantae > Streptophyta > Magnoliopsida > Malvales > Thymelaeaceae > Stellera > Stellera chamaejasme. Next base: position 84,666 of record JANJPE010000020.1, on the reverse strand, counting down.
TGTCTTTTACTAACAACATCATTCTTTCCCTTGAAATATGGGCCAATCTTTTATGCCACAAGAACGCTGAGTTCTCATTCGACCTTACACGTTTCACACCAATCTCAGAATTCAAAGAAATAAATAGCGAGTCAGAAAATGATTTATCAAGCTCAATACGATACATTCCATTTTCCAAAACACCAGAACCAACAATATTATTATCTTTGAATAAACTCAAACAACCGTTTCCAAAAGTCACGTAAAAACCAATACTGTCTAGTTTAGATAATGAAATTAAATTACGAGACATTGATGGAACATAAATTGTATCCTCTAAAAGTAATTTAAAGCCACTACTTAATTCTAAACCAAAACATCCTATGGCTTTGATGGATGCTTCAGACTTGTTTCCCATGAGTAGTTCCCTCTCATTGCTTCTTATGTTCCGGGTTGAACTGAAGCCCTGTAATGAGTTAGAAACGTGTACATTAGCACCAGAGTCTAACCACCAAGTATTAGAAGGTACATTAATGAAATTGGATTCGAAACATACGAAGGAAGAGTACATACCCTTCTTCTCGAACCATTCTTTGCGCTTTGGGCACTCATTCTGGAAATGTCCTGCCTTTTGCGTAAATGGCAGACATCCTTCCTTTTCACCTTCTTAATGCCTCGATGGACTGGCACACTGGATGAGCTGATTTTACCGCTTGTCCAGTCCTTCTTTTTGGACTGTCCCTTCCCCTTAGAGCCCTCACTTTTATGCACAAAGTGCGCTTGAGGTATGTTATGCCCTTTGGCATTACTTAGGCGTGTGGCCTCCTGAACAAGCTTATTAGCAAGTTCATCCACTGTCCATGTCTCTTTTATGGCATTGTAGCTCACATGGAACGCCCCAAACTCTTTGGGAAGTCCCTCAAAGATGAAATGCGTTAATATGGGGTCTTCAATTTTAAGCCCCAACTTGAACAACTTAGATGCTAAGCTTTGCATATGCATTATATGCTTAGCCATGTCCGTTTTCTTTTCATCATACTCACAATGAGACAGTTCAGAGAGAAGCTTTCCAATTAATGCCTTATCAGAAGGCTCGAACTTCTCCTTAAGTTTTGCAAGATATTTCTTAGTGGTGTCACAACACCTCTGTAATTGAGTTCTTAATGTCCACAGCGGTGACTAGGCGCAGAAAGAAAGACAGCTTACCATCCTTGTCTTTCCAATCCTTATATGCCTTAAGTACCGCTGCGTCCTTCTCATCAAAGCTTAGGCACGGCAGACCGTCCTCCTCAAACAATCGCTGAAACTCAACATGGACATAGAGAAATTTACAATCTCTATCCATTCAGCGTAGTTTGATCCAGAAGGAGAGGAACAGTTGAGAGGCAAGAAAACAGTAGCTTATTTTGGGCAACTGCATAGTTGGAAAACATGCTCTAACATTAGTCTTTGAGTAAACACACAATTAGCAATAATGAATAAGACTTGTGCAATAATTGAGAAACCTAACAATTTTGATTAAACCAAGTATGGCATCTGTGGACAACCTATACCAGCCTAATCTCAGTTAATTAAGTGTTCTATACTTATATGGTCAAATCACTAATAGATGCCAGTCCACCTGTGGGTAAGACTTAAGGGCTAGCAATTTATCCTCAATACTTGCTTATTCGACCTTCACTACTTTAAGGAGTCCACTGTGGTGTAACTCAAGCTTGATGTGAATGTCTGAGGCTTATTTAAACTTTAATGAAATCAAAGAACTATGAGGTGGTCCACTGTGGTGTAACACAACTCAACTTAACAATGATTTTACTCATTCATAGTGTAATAATCCTCACTGAGATTTCAATCTCTTATGAATGGAAGCAATTGTGTGTGCAACCAAACAAGCTTACTGAGATATCTCAAACGATTATATTGACTTTAAAAGAGTGGCAGCGGAGACGTACGGGAAAGCCCCACAGAAAAACCCCAAATAAAAACAATAAGATTTCCGGTAAATTGAGTCAACATATAATGTCGATCCCAAAATAAATTAATCCAGAATTTATTGATGCAAAACTTGATGCAAAAACAAAACAAAAAAAATAAAATAAAATAATTTTTTTTTTGCTTCGCAGCATATATGCAAATATAGAATTCAACCTCAAAAGGGGTTGTCTTCAACCTCCTTCCAAACATTGGAAAGCATCGATGGCAAATCAACAGAAGCAGTGACAAAACTCATTAATCCAATAATCGAAAGGCATGGTAAGAATAATCGCCAAAGACAAGCAATTAAATAATCAAGCAAAGCCATTGGACAAGATTTTTAATCAAGCATGATTGAATCACAGCGAAGAACCCCAAAAACTCGTGCGAGTAATGCCGGAACAACCAACAACCATAAACGACCAAATCTCGATCAAATTGACATGGATAAAATTTCTAATCACAAACAAGGCTCTGATACCATATATAAGTTAGATTTAAACATTAATAATCTAACTACGAACGATACGATTACTTAATTCGTTCTCGGGACCTTCGATTAGAAACAAATCACATGTAATTACATACCTTGTTCCGACATGGTTGCGGGCGTTGTTGATGAACGAAACCGGCAGCCGTGGGCGGCGGAGGAGCGGCGGAGACGAGCGGCGCAGACGGGCGGCTGAGGCACAGTGACGAAACACTTGTTTCTAATCTCTCTCCCTTAACCCTTAATTTGTGTTTTCTTATATTATTTTAGCTAATGACGGTTTAGCATATATATAAATAAGGGCGAGAGGAGGACCGGGCTTCTTTACCTAATTAATTTAATCGGTCCGTCAACGATTAAATCAACTGGGCTACTCCCACTAAAAGTCCAACTATTATATTTAGCTAATTACCGCAATTAACTAAAGATTAACTATAGGTCCAAAATAACGTAATAATAATTAAATACAATAACGTATAAAATTATTCTTACAGATATGACCACTGTTGTTAAAAGTATACATCAGATGCATGCAGGCTAATGGAACTCTCTTGTTCCTTGCTATTAAAATCAATAATGACTTTGTCATCAATAGCAAGGTCGTATAATACTTTGCTAATTTAGCTCAACTCTTTCGTAGGTATGTGGTTTTTGGCATACAGATTTTAGGGACGTGTGATAGTTAGTTGTCTAATAGTTGTGGTTCAGATTTGAGGAAAGTAATACATATATATCTAGTTCTAGAATTTCTTGTGATATATATAGTTCTAGAATTTATTGTGATGTTCCTAGGGATGCGTATGACGGTGCATGAGCTTAAGATCTATGTTCAAGGGCTACTTTTTCAGGTCGCAACGAAGGTGGCCAAACTCTCCCGTTAACCTGCACACACCGTTAATGAGTGCATACATCTAGGGCCCAAACTGTCCAACTTCGTACACTATAGACCCCAAAATGTTCTATTTTTAGTTGGGACCCTATTTTAAACGAGTTGGCAAAGTTTAGGGTAGTGTCCTGCATTTTTGCCTTATAGTTGTTGTGGCGTAATAGGTTTGTGAATTATAAGTGGAATGGTGGACCAGATCAGATCATGTAATTGTTTAACAAATTAATTTTAGTGGATTTTAATATAATTTGGACTAATTAAATTGATAAAATGGGTTGAGTTAGTATGAAATTGGGCTGAATTAATATAAATAAATTAAAATTAACTCCCCAAACTAATATAAATGTATAATATATACCCTAATTTATAAAACATTCCTGGGTGGCATTGCCACCGCCACTCAAAGCACACCTCCACCACTAACTACACACATTGATTTATTTTGTGTATAAGTTACTAATTAACTTCATATACTAAAATGTTCAAGTAAAAATATGGATTAGATCGAAAAAGAAATGTAACTATTAAAAATGAGCAGATGAAGTTAATGTACGCGTATTCACCAATGGCACATCACATGAGCGTCATTTAAGTGCATCTTATTGTCAACTCGGACAACTTCCAATTGAAAATATACCCCTAATCAAGCGATGAGCTGCCTCGGCCGCTTGGTGCCGGCGCGTCGGAGGTGGAGGTTGAGGTGGAGGTGGAGATGGAGATGGAGGTGGGGATGGGGATGGGGATGGGGATGGGGATATGGAGGTTGGATGAATTAAACTATGGGGTTGAAAGTTTAGGAGACTATAAGTTTAAGAACTGAAGTAAAATTTTCATAGGCGTAAAAGAGTAAATTCACTTAAATCGGTTAGAACTAACGGTTTAAGTTGACGGAAAGGACCAAAATATGACACAATACCATAGGATATGACTTAAACAGGACAAGTTTTTAAAATAGGACCAAAACTGACAATAATTATTTTTACGGGACTGTCAGCGGAATTTACTCCTTATTTTATGATTCATTATTCTTCAGTTTTTGAAGTTTCTGAAGATATTGAAAATTAAGAGACTCCAAGATCAACGAACTGAAACACATCGTCTCTTAGAGCAATTAGAGTCATTTGATTTAATTATTTTCTACATGCCTAGATTAGATTACTGTAAAAAGTGTATTAACAAATGTTTGCAATTTTAGAATTCTGGTTAGCTAAGAAATTTCCTCAGCAGCAGTTTTATGTGTATAGAATTCTGATTAGATTTGTAAATGTACTGTTAATTGAAACAATATCAAAAGACGTTATTTGATTGATCAATAGCAAAGAGTTATAAGTAACTGGATGAATGAGTTACTGTAAGTAAAGGACTAGCTTGCTCCCTCCCTGTCTTATTACATGGAAATTAAGTAGAATGCTAACCAAACAGACGCATTATTACTAGCTAAAATCTTGATCACCGAGCACTCTCAATATCAAACATCACTTTTTTGTTGATGCTATCAAACCCCATTGATGAGCTGGTGACTTCTTCATCATCAAGAGGGACTCTGTAAAGGTCAGCAAGCAGGTGGTCACTTTCCTCTTCCACAGCAGACAGATTAGTTTTCAGGTTAGTCCTAGGAAAAGCAAGCTCTCCCAACTCTTTCAATGCTTCTAATTCATACCCAATTTCTAGCATAGTTGGTCTCTCCTCTCCTCTCATTCTCACACAAGTCCTTGCTATATCGGCTACTTCCTTTAGCTGCTTCACCACACTCTCATCACCTACTTCCAACAGTCGGCCGTCCAGAATTTCAAGCAACCGATCCTCTTTCATCAAACTGATGAACCTCAAAGCGATGTTTATCTCGGCCTTCGGTCTATCGAAATCAAGAACCTTTTGGCCTGTCAAAAGCTCTATCAGGACAACTCCAAAGCTATAAACATCACTCTTCTCAGTAAGTTGGTTGGTGTGGAAGTATTCTGGATCCAAGTAGCCCATTGTGCCTTGCACAAGTGTGGTTAGCTCTGACCGGTTCACTGGCATCAACCTTGAAGCTCCAAAGTCAGAGACTTTGGCGTTGTAGTGTTCATCTAACAGTATGTTTGCTAGCTTCACGTCTCTGTGAACTATAGGAGGAGTAGCGGAATGCAAATGAGATAGAGCGGAAGCCGTTTGGCTCGCTATTTTGAGACGAGTTCGCCATGGAATATTGTTGGAGTTGTCATGATGAGATGCAGATCCGTGCATGTGATCAGACAGGCTACCATGTTCGATAAACTCATACACTAACAGGGGAACTTCTGTCTCCAAGCAGCATCCTAAGATCTTCACCACATTGTCATGCTTGATTTGGGACAACAGGAAGATCTCCTTAACAAATTGGTCTACTTCAGTTGCATCTCCGATTCTTGATTTCTTGATAGCTACCGGTGTGTTATCTGCTAATATACCCTTGTAGACAGTTCCTTGCCCTCCTTTACCTAAGATTCTACTCTCATGATAATTCCTTGTCGCCTTCATCAGTTCCTCTGCACTGAAAATTCTGATCAGTTCTTGACCTGATCCTGTGAGCTTCTGTCTCAGCAACATCCCACCGTTTTGTTGGAAATATTTGTGTTTCTGTTTGGTCTTCTTTCTCTGCCTATACAAGTCACACAATCCCAGTATGCAGAGGAGAAGTACAAAGAAACCAAGTCCTGTTGCTGCAAAAAACAAGGTTTCAATCCAAACAAGTTTTGTCTGTACAGTTATTTCATTAATTACTAGTTCAGTACAATCAATATAGTTACCAAGCAGAATCACAAGCAGATGAGCATTGTTGCGCGAACAAGATTTTCCATCTCGTTGTAGACGGTATCCTTTGGGACATCCACATGTGTAATTCCCTGGTGTGTTGATGCACATCTTTTCACAGTCATTCAAGCTCGAGTCCGAGCATTCATCAATGTCTGCATGCGGGTGTTAGATAGAGGAGTGATTATAATGAGTTAGTTTATACGTTTGTGAGATAATTTTGGTAGCAATGCTATCAGGTACAGACCCATTCTTAAAAGGTAATTAAAACAAATACTTCTCTTTCATTGACTGAAAGGGAAATTAAAACAATTTATCTCTATTTGAAAACAAATAAATCGAAACTATGGTGGGATTCAACTTTAAGATAAGTGAAAAGAAAGAAAAGTCTTATGGATCATAACTTTGGGGGAGATGAGATGGAGGATTTATTCTAATTGGGAGACGGTGAGGGAGATTTATTCTAATTTGATTGAGATGGAGTATTTAACTTTAAATTTATAAGCATTTATAAATAAAAAAATATATTAAATACAGTGAAATAATTAAAATAAATGGGTGATTGAGTGTGGTGTAAGTACTACTAGTTTTGCATTTCCCTAAATAAAAGGTTGAATTTGGTACCTTTACAGCCATGATCGGGGTGTTGAAGATAAGGGTTGCCTTCATAACCATCCCAACATTTGCAATTGTAACCAGGAATCCCCTCATCGGTTCTGTCGAAGCAGCTCGAGTTGGCCTTACAGAGGAAGTCGGTCTGGTTCCGTGCCGCAACTTCACAGGTTTTATTACCGATTGCCCAATCTAACACAAGCGGAACGGTTTTTTGGGTGAAATCTCGAAGATACTCCTTCTTGAACTTGAAGTCATTGTGAACAACAAAGGCGTAGCTGCAGTTGTTGAAGTCTGATACATTTGTGTGGTTGTGATAGCTTCTCACATCTACCTCTGCAAACCAGAGTCGTCGGGGGATGGGAGTCTGGCAACAACCGATCCCGGAGCAGGTATCTTCCACCTCGGCATCGCTTGTGCAATAGGACATGCAGCCGGTGTTGAACCACTCTGATTCACTTCCGCGTATGAGCCATGAACGTTGGATAGCGTTAGTGTCGCATCCCATGGCCATGAACTTGTTCTTCGTCGGTGAAATGGTGAAGTTGCCCGTTCTGAGAGTAGTATCTGACGAGTCGTTGAGTCTCCCGTTCCCGTTATAACATCTGTAAGCGACGAGGTGTAAGATATTTATCTCTCCCTGGAGTGAGATGTTGGTAACCTCAAGGTTACCCTCCCCAAGGAAGGGTTTAGGAGGGTGGAAAGTGGTGTTGCAGGTGATGGAGAAATTCGACTGCTCAGTGTTCAATCGGCACTCATCGGTTGTTCCAAAGGGGTATGGTATGCTGACGTTCCCACATTCTCGAAGGCATCCATCTTTAATCTCTGCAGTGGCAGCACCCATTAACATTGCTGTAGCTGCAAAACTAATTAGCAGTAGTGGTACTAAAGCTACCTCTCTCATTTTGTCCTCCTCCATAATTACTTGCACCACTTGCATATAAATAAGAAAATTGATGGATCAAATCAAAGCCAACTCAGCTTGACTTGCTGGGTCAATGCATGGCTCTACCCTCTCATCTTTTGCATGTAACAGGGTTGATGTCACGGCCCCAGCAGCTTCGTAGAAGAGCGAAGTCTTTTTGTTCTTCTTCGGTGTAAGGGACTTGCAACTTAACAGTTAACACAAACCAAATGATATACTATTATCTTGTTATTTTCACAATAAACCAGGTTTCTGGAAGAGCGACTAATCAAAGGCCTTCAGCTTCAACAGTTGACCAAGACTTGCTCCAAGTAACTGTCCGTCTCCATATGCCCTGGTGCTGCTGCAGCTTCAGCTTCAGCTTCAGCTTCAGCTTCACCAAGTTAGTGAATCACAAGAGTCAGCTTCACCAAGTTAGTGAACAATAAGATCCCTCTTTCAAAGCCTTCTTAAATTTGAAAATATTGTTACAGATAATAACAAGAGTTAGTTGATTCATATACATAAAGTTAGTGAATCACATGCTTGTTTGGCCTTCCGCAGCTTGTTCCAGCTTCATTGATACTGTCAAGCAAAACCATTTCCACGTTTTCAAACATGGAAAAACAAAATATGATATCAAATTAGAAGCTTGCATTCTTCATTAAACTTGAAAGTATAATAAGTAATTTGAAAGTAGTACGACCTAATTGACTAAAATTATAAAGCATCAAGACTAAAATTAAAAAGTATTAGATTTTGAGCAGCTACTAATATATATGGGCCCAGCTCGTATGGTCGTTCCACCAAACGCAACGCTGATGTCATCAATACGAGGACTCCTCGTAAATACGACGAGGTTCCTCGTATGCAGCCTATGGGTGCGCCCCGTATAAACATATTGGCTGGAAAAGCCATCCTATCATGGGTTTTACTCTGACAGATATGGGTCAAGCCCAATTAACACCCTAACTCAGTACACTCAAAAGCTGTACTCAGCACACTCAAATGCTGTTAGACCAACACTGTTTGGCAGTTACGTCCAATCCGTCGTTCTAGGAATCAGGTGTCAGCAGTCCAAGTGTGGGGAAAATTCTACCAAACACTCTACCCCAACAAGAGGAGTGTCCCGGCATCACCCTATAACTGGGTGATGCCAACCAAAAAAGAGGTGATTACTACACACCCCCACTCTCTCCTTTCTTCTGCACCTGAAAGCTTCTTGTGTCTTGCCTTTCGCAGGTCCTGTAGCTGCCTTATTCCGATCACCACAGCAACAATACCACCAGATACCATCTTTTGGCTATCAATGTTAATTCTAGTTCTGCCATGATCTGATTCTCTAATTAGCTTTAGATTATTTGGACTTGGACTAGCTTAGCTAAATATCAAGCTTCCCTGTTAGTTGAATTAACCGGTTATTAAGGGATCTTAGTGTTTCTAGTAAAAGAGTTGGTTTTAACACCTAATGACCAAACTGTTCAGTTGTTATGCCATGTTCTATTGGCTGAGTTGACTTATTTTTTTTAGCTCACGGTTGTTTAGAACTTACTAGTTAATTAGTGTGGATTGTATCTCCTGCCACTTGATGCTAATACTTATGACGCATTCTTCGGTTTAGAGAAGGAATGGGTGATGTTATGATGAGTTTTGCTAGTTGATGGAAGTCATATATATATAGTTTTATGGATGCCGTTTTACTCTTCAATAGTTTGTCTAACTAATGAACCCCAAGGCATCATGATTGGAACTAATTCTTGTTTCCTTTTCTAATTGATAAACCATGTCCCGAGCTTGTTGATGAGAGCTAATGAAGGCCTCAGCCATAGGTGTGTTTTGAATGGGAATTGATAATTAGGCACTACTTCTACATCTTGTGTGTTTTATTGATGAACCTTGATAGCCACGGCCTCACCGTGACTTCACGAATGCCTAGTGACTTAAGTCTACTTCTATGATGATAAAATGCTTACTTTCTACTTTGTGGTTGATTGTGTGTTGAGAAATTGACGAATGTAGGAACTGAGTGGCCTAGTGACACTCTCGGTCTCTTGAGTGTGAGAATATAGTGTATAGTTTAAAAAGGGGTTCTTTCACATTGAACATAACCATACTCGTCTTTCTTTTATGCAGCTACAAGGAACTTGAAGAGCCAAAACTTTACTAGGTTGGGTTTCTTTCGTTTTAGACATGTACTTTCTCTCTTTGATTTATATTTTCTTAAAACACACTTCTTTCATACCTTGGTTCTGTAGTTAAAAGGACTTTGGACGCTATTTTGGATTTATAAAACTTTAAGTTCTTTCTTTATTTTCAAATCAAAACTAGTTTTCAAAACGAAAGATCCTGGGCATTGTGAACTCAAACCCACCTACTTGTCTGCTAGTTTTGGGTTCACAACACTGACAGTGACGAAGATCCCTTAGAACAACCTAAACAGGATATAAACTTTGGTGCAACATTGTTTGAAGTTATGCAGATGTTGCGAGAAGAACAGGCTGCTGCCAGAGAAGAGGAAGAAGAGAGGAAAACGCATGCAGCATCCACCTCAAAACGAGCAGGCTCTAGGGTTGAGATCTTGGACTCTGATGTGGATCTTGGAAAGTAGGATGATGAGGATGATGATGAGATGTGTTTCAGGAGACTACAATAAATGATATTCTTGCATCAACTGAGAGGATGACTGAAAATTTGTTTGTGAAAAGGGCTACTGCAAGGGTAAGTTGATATACTCATTTCTGATGGAAGGTTATATACCCTTGTTTTCAATTATGATGAAAGTAGATCTACAGAACACTAGTGGTACTGGCCAGTCGCAACAAAGAGCACATGCTTCACGGTTTGTTGAAGAGAGGCATCATGAAGTTGATGGCAGATCAAGAGGGAGACCGAGAGGGAGCAGGGGCAGGGGAGGAGGCAATGGCAGAGGAGCCAACAATCCAGGAGGAGCTAACAATGGTAGTGAACGTACTACTGGCAACAGAGGCGTCGACACAAGGGGTAGGGGCAAGGGGAAAGGCTAAGAACTAATCACCTATTCCTCTGCAATATGTCTTCTTATGTTAATCGTGTTGTCCTATTTTAAAGCTCCTATTATGTTAGGGGCAAGCAGGAGTGAACTTACACTTTTTGTCACAACATGTTAAACTCAATTGTTGTTTACTTGTTTCTTAAGTATTTGATGACTTGTTTCTTATGTTAATCTTATGTTGTTTCTACTATTTTTAGCGTAATAAGTACAAGAAATTTGACATTTGTGACGAAAATATGACAACAAATTTGTAGTTATGACTAAATCAGAACAAGTTTGTTTGTCTTATTTTAGTCCCACTAGACTAAAATAGGATAAACATATTTTTTGTAAGAACAAATCAGAACAAGTCACAAATTTTTTGTAAGACCAAATCAGAACAAGTCACACTCTATGTAGAACAACAATAGGACAATAGTTTCAGGTAACGAGGAGATCAGGATAAGTAATTAGCACCCATCTCGAAGGCATCCATCTTTAATCTCTGTTGTCCCAAGTAGGCAGCCAAAAGGGGGGTGAATTGGTTGGCCTCAAAAACTTTTTCCTTTAACAAAATCGAAGGTACTGAACCGATATCAACCCGTTGGGAAAAGCGTTTCAGGCATAAAACAACCAAAACGAAGAAGGACGAAAATAAACAGAAGAATGACACCAGAGAATTATAGAGGTTCGGTCAATAAGACCTATGTCATCTCCTCAAGTTCACCACTTAAAAGTTCCTTTCACTATTCTTCAAAATAGTTACACCAACCACAAGAAAGCTTTTACACTAAAAAGCTTCTCCACTAGTTTTCCTCGAGGCTCACTAGAAACCTAATTTAGTTTTCCCAAGGCTGACTAAAAACTTAACAACTGGTTTTCCCAAGGCTCACCAAAAAACCTATTTTAGTTTTCCCAAGGCTCACTAAAAACCTAATTTTGGTTTTCACAAAGGCTCACCAAAAAACATAACACTCCCCAAAATAGTTTTCCCAAGGCTCACTATTAACCTAACAAAAATCTCTGTTTGGTTTTCCCAAGGCTCACCAAAACAAAACCTGAAACACTTTGATTTTTACGAAAATCTAAACCTGTTGAGATTTTAACGAAAACCTTCAAAAACAAATTTGAAACACAATTTTTCTCTCCCCAAAATATTCCATAAAAGCTAGGACGAAGATGAAACTTGTTCTTCGTAAGATCAAGACTGAGATCGTTGAGGCAACTTGCTTGCTTATGATATGAGACTTTTTTTGCTTGTCAAGAGAGTGTTCTTTTCGAAAGCTCTTGGTCTCAATTTAAATAGTGATGGAGGAGCGTCTTCAGCAACGTCTTTCTTGTTGCAGACTCTGATTTTCGAATTGAAGATTGCAGAGAGAGAGAGCTCCTAAACGTTAGGGAAGAAAGATAATACAAGAGTTCTAATCAAACTCAAACTCTTAACAACCCTTAGCTGTAAACAGGTTTACACGAAATGGGCCTAACTCATTTTAGAACTCGAAATCTCCCAGCCCAATTACTGATAATACAAATAGGTAAAATATATTAAGTACACACCACACTTTTCTAAACTTTACACAAAAGACCCCAAAGTTTTGTTATCATCAAACTCTAAGTTATATGGGAATAAACCCAACAATCTCTGCAGTGGCAACACCCATTAACATTGCTGTTGCTGCAAAACTAATTAGCAGTAGTGGTACTAAAGCTACCTCTCTCATTTTGTCCTCCATAATTTCTTGCACCACTTGCATATAAATAAGCAAATTGATGAATCAAATCAAAGCGTTGCTTGTCATGGCCCCAGCAGCTTCGTAGAAGACCAACGTCTTTTTGTTCTTCGGTGTAAAGGGACTTGCAACTTAACAGTTAACACAAACCAAATGAGATACTATTATCTTGTTATTTTCCACAATAAACCAGGTTTGTGGAAGAGCGACTAATCAAAGGCCTCCAGCTTCAACATTTGACCAAGACTTGCTCCAAGTAACTGTCTGTCTCCATATGCCCTGGTGCTGCTGCACCTTCAGCTTCAGCTTCACCAAGTTAGTGAATCACAAGAGTCAGCTTCACCAAGTTAGTGAACAATAAGATCCCTCTTTCAAAGCCTTCTTAAATTTGAAAATATTATTACAGATAATAACAAGAGTTAGTTGATGCATATACATAAAGTTAGTGAATCACATGCTTGTTTGGCCTTCCGCAGCTTGTTCCAGCTTCATTGATACTGTCAAGCAAAACCATTTCCACGTTTTCAAACATGGAAAAACAAAATATGATATCAAATTATAAGCTTGCATTCTTCATTAAACTTGAAATTAGTTGGATATGGCAAATAAAAAATACACTCCTAAGTCCAACCTTACTGGTTACTTTGTTTGTGTTTAAGCTAACATGTAAGTTAACAATGGGAATATGGCAGAAGTGAAAGGTGAGAAAGCAACAGCGAGAATCGGCAGATGAGGTTCTCGCCAGATGAGTTTCCGACCTCCGGCGAGCGTAAGGCTCTTCCCCATTCTCTTGCCTTTACGGATGGATTGATTCTCCTTCATGAGTTTCTTATCGTGCCACTATCATGAAAATACACTATAACTACCAAATCAAAAGATATACCATCTAGGATTTCCCACTTTAACACTCCTGAATCAAAGTTGAAGGAGCAACTCGCCGGAATCACAGAATTGAAAGGTCTTTAGAGCGAATTAAGCCTTTAAAATCATATGCAAAGACATCCTCATGACAACAATAATCAAATAAATATTGCGTAACCAAATTCCAACTGATATCTCTCGAAACAACAAATCATCTCATGCATAATTGCATCTTAACAGCAACTAATCACAACATATTCGGACCAACCCGAAAATGTTTAAACCGAATTTATTTAATGAAAGCAAACCCATATATATGATCACAATTCATACATCTAAACACCTGCTAATTGCTAAGATCTGTACCAACGTGACACCATGAAATGTCGAAGCCAGAGGATCACAATGACTTGTTAGATGACTTGGCTTTCGCAAAGTCCACCAAGTCCTTGAAAAGGGCATCTTCTGGTTTAGCTTGTTTGGGAGGTGTGGATGAATTAAGAGACAGATTCTGCGTCTGCCCAACTAAACCATCAAACGAAGATCCGGATCCGCTACTGGAATTAGACGAACCACCTCCATGAACGTGTTTCTCGAAGAACTGCCGTCTTTGGTTGTGTCTCAAAGGTGGTGGCGGGATGCTACTTCCGGCAGGAGAATCCCAGGGAGCCGATGGCAGCTGCTCGGAGGATTTGTTGAAGGATGATGGTTCATCATAAACAGGCTGTCCGGTGAAGGCGGGTGAAGAGCTGGAGATGGTGGAATGGGCTGGTGGTGATGAGTTTGAGTATGATTTCGATGGAGGGGAATAGGCTAAAGGGTTTCTTCTTTCAGGTGAATCTTCGGATCTGTAAGCATCACCACTGAGATAATCAACATTGCCAGCGTTAGCAGTGGCTGACCTTTTTGATGAAGGAGCAAGATATGGATCAACAGGGACTGTGCTGGTTGGTTTTCTCCCCTGTCCATTGTCTCTGGAGGATCTGTTAATTTTGGAATAGTGCAAATTAATCTAATTGATGAGTACAATACTTCATTTATGTTGGCAACGTGTAGGATAGTCAAGATTTATGCTTCTTTTAATTGGACTTAATCCACTGGCTTAAGTCAGTTTCTTAAGTCAATGGCTTAAGTCCAACTTAATCAAGTACATGATATTTTCTTGAAAATTACCCTAAAACTCAATAAATATATATCAATAACAATAAAGTCAATTAACTTGAGAAATAACTTAATATTTTTAGTCACAAAACGACTTGATCCATTGGATTGAGATAAAAATTGCTTAAGCGGAATAGTCCATTGGATTAAGACATTTATGTGATTCAAAAGTTAGAATTCATTTTAGATTTATTTAAATTTACTCTTTTTAGACATATCTTTATTCAGTTTTTTTATTAAAAAATGCAAAGAAATATGCCAATGACATAAGTCTACCTAAATGGGGCATTAGTATAGCCCTAAGGCTACATCTACAGAGAGAGAGAGAGAGAGAGAGAGAGGGTGGGGGGGTAACCTGTGAGCTAGTTGTGCTAATTCATCTTCTGACTCATCATCCTCATGATTAACATTGACAAGTGGCAGAACAGGACTTTCAGCTGGAGTTGGTCCACTTCTTGCAGTTGTATTTCCTTTCACAATATCATCATGCTTAGCAAGCACACGCTGCAAGATGTCGTTCAATGCCAGTCCTTGAGAAAGGAGTTCCTCATCGCTGAATTTCGTACATATGATCAAGGTCAGAGGAAGACAAGGATACTGGACACTGAGAACAATGTCATGCATGCCTTAATCTATCAAGCAAAGCCTTGGTTTTCATGCTACATCAGCTTAATTACAGCTAAATTGTGACTACTTGCGATCACATCAACAGAATAATGGTACCTGCTGTTATTAACAAGAATCATGACACGTCTTTGGTAAGAACGGCATTGGTCAACAAGATCAACAATCAGTTCCTCCTTCAAAGCCTGCTTATATTTGAAAATATTACAGACAACGAGAATTAGTTGATACACTAATATAGTAATTCAAACTCAAAAGATTTTTGTATGCCACTGGTCATATGAAAGATCTGTTATTCTTAAATAGATGCCAAATTTTTTGGCTCAAAGCATATATTGAGTATTGACAAATGATTAAAAGCAAACACCTAAAGCATAAAATTTAGTAAGAAATAAATAGAGAAGCACCAGGATGAAGAAGAATACACACCTGAGGATTACTAGGATCCAAAGCACTAAGCATTTCCATTAACACATCTGAAACGCCACGAGCATTTTCAATCTCAGACAAGCTACAAAAAAAGAAAAGAATTAGTTCCAGAAGAACCGTGGCAGCAGATAATACAGGTGTACAAAGGTCTGCATAAACTACTACTTAAAAAGCTGAAAATTCATGAGTATCATTTGGTCTCTGCCACTGTTAAAAACCAGCTTAGTCACTCACTTTTATAAAGGAACAGAAAACTTTTTTTCCATCTTCTATTCTTAAAACTCTGATGATTCACACTTCCAACTGACTTATTCTGATCAAATATTTAAAATTAAAAAATTAGATTTTTTTGCAGTTTTAAAACTTGATTCATTAACCTTTTATAAACTAGTAGTGAAACACATGCTTGGCCTTCTGCAGCTAGTTCCAACTTCATTGATACTGTCAACTAAAACCATTTCCAGATTTTCAAACATGAAAAAGCAAAATGAACATTCTGTATACCCAGAGATGCAAGCATAAAGAATGATATAAAATCTTTTAGACTTTCCAAGATTCTTCTAAACTATTCTACTTCGTATTATTTAGATTCTTAAAATGGGTTGGATGTTAATTACCTCAGTCCAGACTCATCTGATTGTAGAGAGGCCTGAATGACAGCATCCTCATACACTTGATCATCGTGCATTATAGGCTGGGTCTGTGGTGGAGTAAAGAGAGGTACTGCATTCTCCTCATGTGGAGGAAATTCAACCCCAGCAGACTGACAGCAATGTGTAAAACATCCGATATTTTAATATAACTAGGCAGAAAAAGACAAATAGAATACTAAGAGTACTTTTCTATGTTCATCCTCTCCCATGGACAATAAAGTTCACATTTTTCTCAACCAAATTCAAGGTTAGTCTATACATAGCCTAACTTCCCATGCCATATCGATCCACATTCAGAAAAGAGGAAACATCAAAGCGACAAACAAATTATCAGTTATATAGATGCCGCTCGTAGTTTTATACAGTAGCTTACAAGTATCGGCTCCCCAAGGATGTAAATTCATAAATTTACATGAAACGGAAGATAATTTTACCCGCAACTCATTGTATGCAGCATGATACTGGGGGAACCTTCCTCTAGGTCCTCCAAGGGCTTCTTGCCATGTGTCAATCAAAATAAGTATCTTTTCTCTCACATTTAAGTCTGGCTGCATAATCAAAATAAATGGGAAAAGACTAATAAAGGCAACGCCAAGAAATAGAGTTAGGATACAGAAATGAAAGACGAAGAAACAAATACCTTCTTCTTTACTGTTTTAACCATTTCACGCAAGATATCTCGCTCGACAATCTGCTGGAAAACACTGTCTCCGCAGTTTTTGGTAAGAGTTTCCAGTACCTAGGGCAATTTTTTAGGATTTAGAAAATAGATGAAATCACACAAATGACAGACAAACCGTATCTAGCTTGGAGGAACAAGGAACCAGTGGAAAATAATGCATTAGGGGAAAACAAATTACTTACAAAAAGAGCTAGAAGCTGTATTTTTGGGTTTTTGCTGCCAAGCCGCTTCTTCAGAACCTTCACAGCATCTTTCGCTTGCCTGTAAATAGATGCATAACGTAAGACAATTCATCCAACATGTCCACTGGATAACCTTTGGAAACCTATGAACCAACTAGAAGCTCAAGAGCATGTGTAAGGATCCCAATGGAACACTTGAACAACAATTGTAGAAAATAAGCAACAGAGAAACCTAACTGAGTTGAATTAAATCTAGGGCATACCATTTGAATCAACCGAACTGTAACTCAAATTTGACATCTCCTCTCAACTATTTGGAATGGTTTGGAATATGTATAAAAATGGCTTACTAGCATCCACCTTATCATTAGGGGTAGGTACTATTAATGTCTCTAGCAGCTAAAGAGCATGGCAGAAAGTGCACATCCTAAATAGCTTAATATTGCGTCGTAACAAAATCTGCGATAAACTAATGAAAGGCAACGGTAAATGTTAACTTTTATTGTACCAAGCTATCATAACAACAAAATAAATGGTTAGAAGAAGAAAAAAATCGATTAAAACAAATGATACCTCGGGTCCATGTTGATGATATCACACAACTCGATGTTTATAGCCCAATCTGGACCTACCAGTGTATCACTGGTTGCCCTCTCAGCACAAGCTGTAGCCGTGTTAGCCATCACTCAAAACCTTATCCAAATTCAATACAGCTCCACTCCTTCAATCAGACCCTACAGCACAACCAACCATAAAATTGCAGGCAGAAAGATAAATCCTAAATCGACTAACCAAATTCATCAGATTTCCTTAAGATCATGTCAGGTTTACAAGATTATTAGCTCCAAGCCTCCAACCGATCAAAACTCGTAAACCCATTTCATATTTACAGGCATCAACACGAACAAACACAGATTATACAGATTCACAACAGATCAACTATTTGCAAGCGTAAAAAATCACTTTCAGGAGTATAATCAAAAAATTACTGAAAACCCAGAATTCAAAAAACGCAACAAGCAGGACGCCGTTGACTCATAATGGAAAGCAGCCCAAAATGGAAAGCAGCGCGCTTTAGACATAAGGAATCAGAGAATTTCAAAGGAGAACACAAGGAACCGTCACAGTGGTGAGGCTGATCGAGTTCAAGAAGGTAAAGGCGATAAGATCTACCCTTACCACTCAAAATATTCAGACCCAAAAACAGAGGAAGAGAATCGGAGTGAAAGATGGTGTTCGGGACTGTTGTCCAAATTGCAATGCAGAGAGGAAAATTGACCGAATTTAGGGGGGCTGGATTTTAAAGCTCTGAACTTTTCCCCTTTCGTGGGCTTTTCTTCGTGGAGGGGTTGTTCACTTGGTTGTTCAGACATCACATATTTGAGAGTTGAGACTTTTGCTGCTTTTAATTCTTTCATGACACCCCCCTTTGTTTTCTTTTGTCAAAAAACACTAATAAATCATTATATTTTACAGATTGTTACAAATATGACACTAACTATATAATAGATGGAATAAACCACTATACTTCAAAATATGTGCCTAAGTGGCCATCCGCGATTTGACGTCAAGTAAACATTATATATGTGGTATATTCCATATAATGATGCTTAGGTGGTGAATATATTTTGAGGAAAATGACCTATCAGAGTTGATTTTCAATAAAATCACCAATTTATGGAATTGAGAAAATTAGAAAATTTGAGTTCTTGTTGAACCGTGAAATTCAGATTTATTATCGACGAACAGAATCAATTGGGGAATATAAGGGGCAATTTGGTATGGCTTTACAGTGTAAAGATAAAGGCTTAAATCACATTTTTAGAAGAAATTACTAAATTGTCCTGAGAGATTAGAAGATAATAGTAAAATATGTAATTTAGTAATTTTCTCTCAAAAAAAGTTGAATTTAGTGATTGATTACATCGTAAAGCCCTACCAAATTACTTCTAAGTATCGAATATCTCACCCATTTCACATCGTACTTCCATTTCTACCTTAGCAAAAATCAAATGTAGTGACTTATATGGTATAGTTTCGAATGTTTAATGATTTATTCATGAGCCCACCAACAAATTTAGTGATTGATTTGTGGCAGCTCAAAAAATTTCAAGTTTTTCTATTTTCTTTTCTTTTTGTTGTTTTGAGCATAATGACACATTAATTTTCCATATTTTTAAAAATTTTCATTATGCCCTTTGAGGTTTTGGTAATACACACAGATTACACCTTCGGCATTAGTTTTGTCAATTCAGTTTAGGTGTGATAAACAAATTTAGCTTTGTAACTGTTGTTTAACTTCAAACATTAAAAAAAATATCATCCAATCAATTGAAATGTTATTCTTATGATGACATTTTTCTGTCCAGAGCATTTAGTCTCTAATGACTATGATCTTAGGACATAAAGTGAAGTATTAAGTTCAAACTTCCACAATTCTCTATACCCAAATGTATCAACAAAAAAAAAAGATGACATTTTTTTAGGTATTATTTAACATTCACTACATACATTGACTGATATTTTGAAGCTTGTCACTAATTATAAGGATTATATATCAAACTACAATTACGTGAATGAGAATATGTCTAGAAGGTTCGAACATTACGCGGTTTGGATTGTATTTAGTGTTTGTGTGTATATATTGACCTTTTCTACGAGGTTGAAACTTGATTCTTCATTCCTGTATACACACATATACTCCTATAATTCTTCCTTTCTCTTGGCTGGAAACAAACCTTCATTATCGGCTTATTGACATCCATCTATTATTATATACTAATACGGGAGCCTTGCCACAATAGCAAAAAAAAAAGTGAACGAGCGATTTCGTAAGGACACCTAGGATCCACGTAGGTGTCACCTAGGATAAGAGTTTTTTTTGCGCCATGTATGCATCAATCAGCCCACCATTTTTTAAGGAATCTGCCTACCACTTTTTAAGGAATCAACCTACCATTTTTTAAGGAATTAGTTTCCAATTTCAGCCCTCAAATTAATTAGATTGATTCTCTCAATATTGAATTTATTAATTAGATTGATTCTCTAAAAAGTATTCAATTCATTAATTGGTAGTATTAATCTATAATCTATTATTATATATTAATACGGGAGCTTTGCCACAATAGCCAAAAAAAAGTGAACGAAGCGATTTCGTGATGACAGCTAGGATCCACGTAGATGCCAACAAGGCTAAGAGTTTTTTTGTGCTATGTATGCATAGCCCACCAATTTTTAAGTAATCAGCCTATCACTTTTTAAGGAATCAACCTACCATTTTGTAAGGAATTAGTTTTTAATTTCACCCCTCAAACGGGATGAACGAAAAAAAGAGATGAGACATATGAAATTAAAATATGTAGACTAATATTTTTGATAAAAACAGTTTTAAAAAAGAAAAAGAAAAATGGATGAGAATTTTAATTAACACAATGAGATTGTGTAATGAGAAGTGTTGATTTTTTGGTGAGGAATCCAAATTCAAACCAAATTTTCCTACACAAACCACGACATCCCACTATTAATTACACAATAGTCTGACATTTTTTTTCTTTTCCTTTTTCAAATTTCTTAGTTGTGTCAAAATTAACTCAATTGGTTTTATCTTTAATTACATTAACGGAATATTTCATTTTAACCTCAATTCCGTTTTAAGTTTTCAGTCTATTTTAGTCATTTTTTCAAAAATTTGTCTTGATCGAGTTCTTTCGGTCTATGTTGGTATTTAATCAGGTGGATGTATGAAAATTTTCATTTTGCCCTTAATTAATTGCTACAATACGTCACAGTTTTTTTAAACTTAAGCTATTCTTACCCAACATTTATTAAATTAGACATCAACACTTCTCAAATTTTTACATACTTTCCTTTGTAATCACATAAAAATATGTGTTTTTTTGCTACATATTGCACACAATGTTTTTATATATTAACATGTTTGGTGGGGTTAACATGATTAATTGATAAATTATTGCACCTGCAATGAGCCGGGTATTTAAACTATTTGACATGATATAAAAAATCCATAAATTATTCTCATGTTGGTTATTGGTCTTATGACTATTTAGTATTACATCCTTAGTCTGGGAGACGGGTAAACAACCACTATAACGGTCTAACTTAACCGCGAGACGGGTAAGCAGCCATTTTAACGACCTAACTTAACCGCGAGATAGGTAAGTAACCATTTTTCATGATAAGCAACCATTATAACAACCTACTGAAATTATTTCATGATTAAGGATGCAACACTAAATATATTTTGGGGCGTCTTTGAAAATTTTGAAAAACTTTCGAACTACATTGTACATTTTTAAACTCTTTCGTGTCAAATTGTAACTTCTGCAAAAGTTTGGGGGTTAACATATAATTTTACAAAATGAAACTTATGTTCGTTTTTAAATGTTTTTGAGATATGGCGTCCACTCCCGATGGTTTAGGCCGGAATGAGTCGGGGTCAGGTTCCCGGGGCCGGACATTCGACCGTAGTTCCCGTGGTCGATCATCGAGGTTATCCCGATCACGTACGACGGACTCTCCTGGGGGGTCCGGCGATTCGGTGCATCAGGATGCACCGAACGATGACGCTACACCTCCGCCGCATGGTGACGCTGCACCTCCACCGCAGCGGCCACGGATACTGTCGCAGCCCCCGCCACCACTACCTCAGCCGGTCGCAGGCCCTGACGGACGCCTTATAGTCCGCATCACACAGTAAGTCTCTAACATAGAAAATTTTGCTATATCTTTTATTTACATGTTTCATTACCAATCACGGTTTCTGTTAATGTGCAGTTTGCATTCGGAGCAGATCACGCGCGCGCTTTCTCATGTCGTCGCGAACCACTTCTCTGGATTCCCTCCCAAATACTACCAACAGACGGCGGACGAGCTTGCCAGTTGGGCAAATAAGTTTGCGGTAGTTTAACAATTATTAATATTTCATATATTACATTAATTAATACTTGTTATAAATTACTTAGGATAATGACGTTGTATTTTAAATTTCTTACAGGAACAACATGTGTGGGATGAGCCGGGCTTTCTGGAGAAGTTGCACTCCCGGTTTGCGGAGTTCTACCAGAACACGCAGAACAACATTCGGAAGAAGTGCAAGCGATTGCATCCGCTGGATCCGGACAATCCTGACTACCTGGATTGGCTACCGCTCATCCAGCTCGCCTCAACCTGCATAAGTGGAGGATCTTTGCTCAGTACTACAACAGCAATTACTTCATAAATCTTTGTTGGACGAGCAAACAAGCTGGGCACCGGCTACGGCGGAGGAGTTCGGGAGGCATGGCTTGGGAAGGACTCGGCCGTTCTGGTATTATTCGTTTTCCTCAATTCAAATTATCGTCTCTTTTAATATTATTTAACGTAAGTTTATTTTTGTTATTACTTAGGAAGAGTATAGGACGCGTCTCATTACCAAGTATGGGCCAAATGGACCGTTCCCAGCGATCGATGACGAGATCTACAAATCTGTTGTGGGTGGGCCCACTCGAGGACGCTGGATCGGTGTCCCGCCACAAATTGCCCATCCGGAGCACTTCGAGGCACCTCTGCGATCTCAGGTAATTAAATTGTCGTTTAATTAATTTCTATAATTTGAGTTATTTTTTTATGTAGTAGATTTTAATTTTTTAAAACACGTTAACTTTCAGCGCGAGAATGAGCTTGAGGACCGTCATCGGCGGGATACGGATGCGATGCGTGACTTCGCCACCGGCCGCCGCGCTGAATGTGAGGGTTGTTGATCTTGAGGCTTGGAAGACAGACGCATTGCGATCCTTTGATTCAGCCGTCAGCAACATCTAGTCGGCTATGCGTTCTGGGGGGTATATCCCGCCTAACGTGATGCCGCCAGATCCCTTATCCGCTGGATCTTCCTCTGGGCCTCCGCCTTCCAGCAGCGGCGGCCGCTTCAAGACTTCCAAGAACCGCCGGCTCAAGATTACCAAAGATCCGCCGCAATTCCAGCGGCAGCCGCCATCGCACCACTTCCAAAGGCCGCCGCAAAGACCACTTCCAGCGGCCATCGCGCATCACCCCAAAGCAGCGCCTCGAAGCACTTCCGGCGATCGCACTAATGTCAACTCAGGCTCGGGCATCACACACCCCCACGGGGATTATCGGCCGGAGATGCCAGATCCACAACAAATCTCACACCAGCAGCAGCAGCAGCGGCGGACATTCATGGACATTGGGGACGACGACTTTGTTGATTACTTCAACCTTACTGATCCAAACGCGGACCAGACCGACGGTTTTTAGGGTTTTGTAAATATTATTTAGATTTTGCTGTAAATAAACTATTTACTATATAGTTGCAGAACCAATAAGCAAGATGAAGAACTTAACCGCGAGATAGGTAAGTAACCATTTTTCATGGATAAGCAACCATTATAACGGCCTACTGAAATTATTTCACGATTAAGGATGCAACACTAAATAGTTGCAGAACCAATAAGCAAGATGAAGAATGATTTAGAGACATTCTATGTTCTTAACCCCACCCAACTCAACTGTGGATCTTGGTGATCAAGTATAATGTACTTAAGCACACTAAGAACATAGTTGGATGCATGCAAATCTTTACTATTGCATGTACTTTCATTAGTTACTGTATTTTACATTTATATTTTTTGGATTACACCGAATATATTGTTATTTGATACATTAAAGAGTTTGATAATTATTAATTCATTAAACCCGTGACGAAGTCGGGTATTAGAACTAGTTTTTTATAAAACACAAGTGTATAATTGGTCCGGAGTAAAATTAGCCCCAGTTGTTGTTTTTATCTTTGTAACTTATTCCGGTTCTATATTAACATTTTGCTTTAAAATGATTCTAAAATTAAGCTACGCATTCTGTTCCGGTCCTTTCAATCCATTTTAATTCTTATGATAGACCTCAACTTTTTAAAGCTTACTCAATTCTACCCACTGCGTGGGAAATACAAGCCTAACTGCGACCCTTACTGCGGTTTGGGCGGCAGTAAGCCCATGTACACAGTAAATGGCACAGTTGCTGGCGCAGTAGGATTTACTACGGTCAATGGCGCAGTAGGATTTACTGCGGCCAATGCCGCAGTAAGGTCGCAGTAAACTTTCTTTTAGGGTTTAAACTCTCATTTCTCTTCATCTCCGTCATTCTTCTTCAATTCATCCTAATTTCTTTCTTCTTCTCCTTCCTTCTCATTTCTTCCTCTTCTTCTTCTTGTTCTTCTTCTTCTATGTTTTTTTTTCTTCTTCTCCTATTTCTTCTTCTTCTTCTTCTTCTTCTTCTTCTTCTTCTTCTTCTTCTTCTTCTTCGCCGATGCTCAACCATCATTGCTCCACCACCACCGCTCCACCGTCGATGCCGCCGCAACTTGGTCACCATTCATCTGAAATCTGGGTTTTTCTGGAATTGTGTTCATCCGGATTCATCCACTTTTTTAAATAAAAAATATTTCTATTGCGGCCATACCCGCAGTGAGGGGCCTAACTGCGCCCATTTTTACTGCGGCGTCTACTACGGCCCATCCCACAGTGATTACTGCAGCTCTACTGCGTGGTGGGCCGCAATAAAGCCCGTTTTCTCGACATAGTGACCCAAAATACTTTTAAATTTTACACATTAATCTGCCCCTCCCTCCCACCAGTACCATACTACACTACCGCCTCTCCGCCGTTGCACCATCGGCCCTTCCGTTGATGCACTACCGCCTCTCCGCCGTTGCACTACCGCACAATTAATCAATTTATTTTTTGTTTTTGTTTTTATAAGTATCAAACTTGTTTTGTTTAACCAAAGCATATTTGATTTTTTTTATATTGGGAAGTAAATAAAATGAAATTTGCATTAGTTCTTTAATTTTATTTCATAGGAAATTATAAGATGAAGATTATAATTAAATGTAAAAATGTGAATATCTAGATGTAGGAAAAAAAGTATAAAAAATAATATTTCATTGCAAAAAGTATTCTCATTACTTTTTGAGTAGTTTCAAAAAAAAAGTTTCACTTAATTTTTAAAGGCAATTTAAGCTTTTATTAAAAAACTAAAAAAAATCCATCCTAAATCCAAAAAAGAATTTTATGCGGGTGTCACAGAGTACACGATACTCAAAAAAAAATTATTTAATGAAAGACAACAAAAAAATTCATTAATTGGGTGGCGGACAACGACGAATGAGGTGGTGGTGCAGCGGCCACTACGTATTTGAGGGAGGCCTGGTAACGCCAAATTCGCTACCAATCCATTACGAATTGTAACGCACAAGGGCGTTAGCAGAGCGCTACAAATTGAGGCGTTACTTCAGCCCAATGCGTTACCAGGCGTTACCAGGCCTGACAGCAGACTTGCCAACCTGACAGGGTTGGTAGCGCCCTGGTAACGCCCTTGTGCGTTACAATTAGTAGTTTTGATTTATTAGTCGACGGGTAAGCAACGAGATAATGGTGAGCATGAGGTGATGATTTTCAGTGATTGATTATGGCGAGACAATGAGGATGAGATTTTGAATGTAACAGTATAGTACTTACATGTAGCAAATAAAAAATGAATTCAATCTCTTTTTTTTTTTTGGTTTTGGTCTAATAGTGCACACCTCAAAGAAAGTGATTGGAGAATATTGGTAAAGAACTTGAGAGTTAACATACATAAAGACATACATATATATTTACAAAATAGAGCAGCTGCAAAGATGGGTTTTGGTCCTCCGTTTGGAGGAGGAGGGTCCTCTGGTGGTGGCTTTCATTTTGGGGGAACCTAGCTCCATAGACCTCCACTTGGTATTAATTTTTCTCTTGGCAGTGAAATGGACGGTGGGAAAACGAATTTGGGATGAGGAAGATGAAGGTGAGCGGCGGTGAGTTGGAGAAGTTTTGGAGGAGGAAGAGCAAGTGAGAGGCGGATGATTGGGGAAGGAGCTGGGTTATGTAAAGTAGGTTGAGGCTGGTAATGCCCCAGGGCATCACAAGCCCATTACCAGCCTCAACTTTAATTTGGTAATGCTCCAAGGAATTACCAGGGCGCTACTAGCTCTGACAGGTAATGTCCCAGGGCGTTAACAAGCCCATTAGTAGCCTCAACTTTAATTTGGTAATACTCCAAGGCATTACCAGGGCGCTACTAGCTCTGACAGGTAGTGTCCTTGGTAATGTCTTGGGCGCTACCACGAATTTCGGCCCACGGTAATGCCTTGGGCACTACTTCGGCCATTACCAGGCAAGGTGCAACTACGTAGTGGGCAGAGGGGCGATAGTGCAATAGCATGCTGAGAGTGTAGGGTACTATTGGTCGGCAGAGGGGCGATGGTGCAACAGCATGCTGAGGCTGTAGGGTACTACTGGTGGGGGAGGGAGGGGTCAAAGTGTAAGAAGTCTAAAGTTTAAGGGTTAATTTGTTAGGTTTATAAACTTTAAGGTGAAAATAAAACATTAACCCAAAAAATCTAACGCAATCGGGTAAGTCATTTAACGATAGTGGAAAAATTACCTCATTTCTCAATATTGATGACAATTTGACCCAAAAAAAAAAATTTAATGGTACAAAATTGTCAATCTCCAAACATTAATGGAAAAATGATCATTTTTACCATATTATTATACTCTCTATATATGGAAAGTTCACTGCTGGTGAACAGTAGTGAACAGTGACACAACCAATACGGTTGTGTCACGTCATCCGTAATTTTATTTTATTTTTTATTTTTTATTTTTTTAATTAATTATATTTATTATTGATTTCATTAATTTTTTTATTGTGTCCTTTTTTAATTATATTTATTATTTATTTCATTACTTTTCTAAAAAAAATTAAAATTATTTTTTTTCACTTTTTTAATTTTATTTATTTTTTATTTTTAAAATTATACTTATTGTGTTACTAATAGGAAAAAAAATTAATTTTTTAAAGAATTTTTTAATTATATTTATTATTTATTTCATTAATTTTGTTTATTTATTTTAAATTCTAATTTTTTCATTTTTTTAATTATATTTATTATTTATTTTTAAAATTATATTTATTATTTATTTTTAAAATTATATTTATTATTTATTTTTAAAATTATATTTATTATGTTACTAATAGGAAAAAATGGTAATTTTGAAAATTGGTATGAAATTAGTAATTTTCAAAAAAATAGTATGGAATCAATTGTGTTGTGTAGACATTGTGAAACGTCGATCCAAGGCTATAGAAATTAAAAACAAAAAAAATAAATTCAATAACGTTCGTATACATAAATTAAAATTATAAAATTAAATATAATTCTAAACACTGATCTAACAGTATGGACGCTGACCTACCAAGGTATGGACGTCAATCTACCAAGGTATGAACGCCGACCTAACAAGGTATGAACGCCGGATGGCCGCCAGGCCCAAATACGCATAAAAGGCCTAACAAAAGGCCCACACATAAGCCCGAAATAAGGGCCCCATTAAAAAACTAGCATATAACCCGAATAAAGCTTGAGGACGTTCCCGAACCATACTTCCCGAAGTGCATATATGACCTAAAATACATAATCACCTTATATTGAGATATTACAATAATGCCACTAAGACATAGGACTATAAATACATTCACTATTCATACCTAAAGGGGTAACGTTTAACAACTACTCAACACGACTCGTCAAATCACCATCTCAGAGGATCACTCTATTTCTCGACAATCGCGCTCTAGCACGCAAAGTCGACCTAATGGCTTCTGTCAACATCGTGACACGCAAGTCAAACCGGAACGTGGCGATCACGCGCACAGATCAGCCACCAAATGGCGCCGTCTGTGGGAAAGGCGGTGGTCCCCAAAATCAGATTGAACGTGGGGGCCATTCCCGTTCCCGATCAACTAGACCGGAGGGAGAAGGTTCCACCAACGGCCGCACGGCCGATCCCAGTTACAAGGGCTCCCCAGAGGAATCGTCCAATGGAGCAACCTCCCTACGGCCTACATCCAGCTTCCGTCATAGCGACATTCGACACTTGGACCCTGATCTTGTCCAAGCAGTTCGGATGGTTCTTCAGGAAGAGCGAAGAAACCAAGACGACCAGGCTAGTCAATCTTATACTCCTCGGGACAGCTTGTTACCACGGCAGAAACGGTCGGACCATGGTAGACAGCAGGCAGCTTCACAGCAAGTTGGTTCCCCGGACCGTCAAAGCCGACAGCGGTCAAGATCCCCGAGGGAGTACAAGAGAGACCGATCCCCTAGACCAGAGAGACTGGTACGTGGAGATCCTCGGGACGATGTGATCAGGCAAATGTTGCATCGTCTGGAACAAGTCGAGAGAAATTCGGGCATTCCCGAACCCAAGTGCGAGGTCATCCCTGATGATGGGCCATTCACCAGCAGGATTCGGGACGCCCAGATGCCCCGAGTGTTTAACTTACCGCACCCATTGGAGGTATACCAAGGTTCAGGAGACCCTGACGCTTTTGTCCGCAAGTACAAAAGAGCGATGGAGCTGAAAGGAGCCAACGAGGCGGCCCTGTGCAAGTGTTTCGAAGTAGCTCTAGGAGGTCCGGCCTCAGCCTGGTATAACTCACTCCTCCCGAACTCGGTATCATCGTTCGGGGACCTGGCCACCAAATTCACAACACACTTCATCGGATGTAAGAGGTCAGCGAAAAGGGCCATCCAAATGTTTGACATCAAACAACGACCGAACGAGAGTATTCGAGAGTTCGTCGAAAGGTTCAACCGAGAAGCCGTACACGCGTCTGATCTGACGGACAACATTCGGATCATGGCATTCACAAAGGCGCTCATCCCCAATTCGCGCCTGGCTTATGAATTATCTCGAAAGAATTTCACCAGCGTCGAGGAAATGTACGCTGTCACACAGGAGCATATGATCGCTCAGGAAATGTTGTCCCAACGCGAAGGGAAGCAGGACAGCAGAGATAACCGAGAGCCAAGGAAGGAGAACATCAGAACTCCGCAGGTCAAACAGCCGGGGAACTGGGGAGGACAGAAGAGAACTTTCGAGAGAATCCCGAGTTTCACCCCCCTCAATACAACTCGAGCTAGCATCCTCGCAGCCCTCCAGAGACAAGGTGCGGGGAACATTAACTGGCCCCGAGCCATGCCAGAGGGAGTAAAGCGCGATTCGTCCAAGTCTTGCCCGGTTTCATAGGGACACCGGGCATGAGACGAGCGGTGCCATCGGTTGAAGAGATACATCGAACATCTCATCAAGAGGGCTCTCAGGCGAGTATCTAAAGATGCCTCGGAACGAGGAAATTTCCCGAGGTAAGGGGAAGGCTGAAGAAGACACCTCGGGACCGAACAAGAAGGGCAAAGAGAAGAAATCCCCACCCCAACCAACCGGAGTGCTGAATACGATAACGACCACCCTGGGTTCAAATGCAAGGAAGAGAAAAGCGAGGGAGGTGGCCTCATTGAGCTACGGGGATCCGTCTTCGAGGGTGAAACGGGCGGACGGGTCCGAAGTGCGTTTTCCGCATTACGACCCGCTCATCATCACCCTCCGAATTGGAACCATAGATGTCAAGAGGGTTCTCTGCGACGATGGCTCAAACGCAGATGTGCTATTCGGGAAGGCCTATGAAGGCCTCAAGCTTAAGTCAAGCCGACTGAACCCTGTCAAGACAGCGACTTATGGCGTAGGCCCGGATGAGCTGCCAGTGCTCGGTTCTATCGAGCTCCCTACGATGTTCCTGGGAGTCGGTCCCGAAGGTCAATCCCGATACACGACATTGATGGTCAAATGGCTTGTCATCGATGTCCCCTCTGCGTACAACGCTATCATCGGGAGAGAAACCCAGGTGGCTATTCACATGAGAACCGACGTGAAGTACTTGACCATCACTTTCGCTACAGATGAGGGCGACGCCTCGATATACGTAAGCCAAAGAGAGGCCAAGGACGTCATGGCTATAGCTCAGAAGGATCCTACTCCAAGCTGCTCGAAGGATGACAAGGGAAAAGAGGATACCGAAGAAGTCGTTTTAGACGGAGATAGGACAACAAGTATTGCGAATAACTTGCCCGAGGGCAGTAAGGAAAATCTTGTAAACTTGCTTCAAATGAATAAAGACTTGTTCGCCTACTCTCCGAGTGATATGCCCGGGATCGACCCGAAAGTCATCCAACACAGCCTGCACATTGACCCGAATTCAAGACCTATAAGACAGAAGAAAAGAAATAACGCCCCCTTCAAGAGGGCCTTCATCAAAGAGCAAATCTCGAAGCTTCTCGATGCTGGGGTCATAAGAGAAGTATCGTATCCCGAATGGTTAAGCAATCCCGTGGTTGCAACCCGAGAAGACAGCGATAAGTTGCGCATGTGCATCGACTTTACTAACGTGAACGACGCTTGCCCGAAGGATTCGTACCCGACTCGGATTCCACGGCCGGACACGCAAGGCTTTCTTTCCTCGATGCTTACAGTGGTTACCATCAGATCAGGATGAACCCGGCAGATGAAGAAAAGACGTCATTCATAAGCGACACCGGGACACACTGTTATACCAGGATGCCCTTCGGACTTAAGAACGCCGGGGCGACTTACCAAAGGTTGATGGATAAGGTATTCTCCGGACAGATAGGAAGAATTCTTGAAGTTTACGTTGATGATATCATCATCAAGAGCAAGGAGGAAGTGGACCTCGTCCGCGATATTGAAGAGGTGTTCGGGCAGATCCGGAAGTATGGACTACGATTGAATCCGGACAAGTGTGTTTTCGGAGTAACATCCGGGAAATTTCTCGGGTTTATGGTGTCCGAGTGCGGCATCGACGCGAATCCAACAAAGATCGAAGCTCTTCTAAACGTGAGGACACCTTCATCGATAAAGGGCGTGCAGAGACTTCTCGGAAAATTACGGCCCTAAGTCGTTTTATATCTCGATATGGAGACAAGTGCCGCCCTTTCTTCAAACTCCGATCAAAGAAGGTGCGGAGCCCGGTAGGATCGGGGAACGAAAAGGAGAGAAGAAATCTAAGGACGAGAACGCAAGGGAACGAGCTAGGTTCAGTTGGAATCCCGAATGTCAGAAGGCCTGGGAGGAAATCAGGACTTACCTCTTGGAAATGCCTACGCTTCGGCAACCAACCGAGGACAGACCCCTCATTGTATACTTGGCGGTAGGAGAAAAGGCCGTAAGTTCGGTGCTTGTCCAAGAAGACGACCAAGGAAAACAGTGGCCGGTCTATTACGTGAGCAAGTCATTGCACGGAGCCGAGCTCAATTACCCGATGATCCAGAAAGCGGTGTACTCTCTAGTCCTATCAGCCAGAAGATTGAAACCATACTTCCTCGGATTTTCCATCATTGTCCGAAGTAATGTCCCTATCAAGGACATCCTAAAACGGGTAGACCACTCCGGGAGACTGTCAAAATGGTGCATAGAACTGAGCGAGTATGAGATCAAATACGAACCTCGAAGAGCGATCAAGGCACAGGCGTTAGCGGATTTTATCGCAGAATTGCCCAAGGAATCCGAAAGCGAGGATTCTTTGAACGAGGATAGCCCGGTCTGGACCCTACATGTGGATGGAGCTTCGGGATCGGACAAGCAAGGTGCCGGACTAGTTCTCGAAGGCCCAGAAGGAATGAAAGCAAGAAAATCAATCAAGTTCACTTTCCCGGTAACAAACAACGCGGCCGAGTATGAAGCCCTTATCGCTGGCCTAGAACTGGCCAAGAAAGCGGGAATCCGATCGCTAAAAGCGTGTAGCGACTCAAACCTCCTCGTCCAGCAGATGAATGGGAGTACGAGATCAAGGAACCAAGTCTCAAGAAATACGCCGAGGTAGCTAGAAAATTGGCCGCGGATTTCGAGAAGCTATGTATCGAGAAGATCCCGCGGTCGCTCAATTCGGAGGCTGATCAGCTTTCGAAGTCAGCTTCTTACGACGAAGTAAGAAGTGAACCTTGCATCGACTACTCCCGAATATGCTGCATTACCTCGGGATGGAGGGTCCCTTATTGGAAGTACCTCGATGAAGGGATACTCCCGGACAACCCGATCGAAGCGGCGAACATCAGGAGGAAGGCAAGCAAGTTCGTTATCATTGGTGATAATCTGTACCGAAAGGGATTCTCTTCCCCGATGCAAAAATGCGTCGGAGAAGGAGACATCGAGGACATTCTGAGGGAGACCCATGAAGGCACCTGCGGGTCGCACATTAAATCAGATGCGTTGGCCGCGGTCATACTGAGACAAGGGTTCTTTTGGCCTACCCTCAAGGAAGACGCAAGGAAGCTAGTTAACAAGTGCAGGAAATGTCAGGAACACGCCCGAATACAGAGAATTCCCTCGGAGTACGTATCGTCCTCGGACTACCCCATACCATTTGCCGTATGGGGAATCGATCTGATCGGGGCCTTGCCTACCGCCCCCGGAGGACTGAAGTATTGCGTAGTCGCCGTGGACTACTTTACCAAGTGGATAGAAGCCGAACCATTGGCCACAATTACGGCTGAAAACATCCGAAAGTTCGTGTGGAAAAACATCATTTGCAGGTTCGGATGCCCGAAGGTTCTAGTCGCTGATAACGGAACTCAGTTCACTGATAGTGGATTCCAGGATTTCGCCGAGGAATTCGGGATCAAAATTCATTTTGCTCCGGTCGCCCACCCGCAGAGCAATGGCCAAGTCGAAGTGTCCAACCGGACTTTGAAAGATGGGTTAAAAACGAGACTTGGAAAAGCGAAGGGGAAATGGCCCGGAGAACTCCCTCATGTTTTATGGAGCTACCGGACCACGCCCCGAAGGTCTACTGGAGAAACCCCGTTCTCTCTTGCGTACGGGACCGAGGCGCTCATCCCGATTGAAGTAGCGAACTCTTCCCTCCGAGCCGAGGTGTTCGAAGAAGTGGCGAATGAGCAAGGTTTGCGGGCAAATTTGGACCTACTCGAAGGAAGAAGAGATGAAGCAGAGTTGCGAAGGAAAGCTTTCCAACAACGAACCGCATCGACAACAAATTCCAAAGTGAAGGCAAAGAATATCAAAGTGGGTGATTTGGTTCTACGGCAAACCAAACTAGGATCCCGAAGACCAAAAGGGGGCGCCTTCGCCCCGAACTGGGAAGGTCCATTCGAGGTTGTCGCTGAAGAAAGGAAAGGAGTTTACAAGTTGTTGGATCCCGAAGGAAGGGAATTAGCAAATTCTTATCATTCCGAGGCATTGAAGAAATATTTTGTATGACCGAAGAGTAATAAAGCACGACTGAATTTGGAGACAAGTGTTGAACCAATCCTTGAATGTTTTCATTAATAACGCCCGAGGCTGGATTACAAAAATGGACTCGAAAGAAAGTTACATCATTGGGGATCAGTAAAGTCGTCCACAGTGACTGGCTCGGGCGGTTGCAGAAACTCCTCGCCGTACCAGCTAGGATCTTCTTCGGGCTCGTCATTCCCGTCAAGCCCGGTCAGGTCAACATGAGGATTGCGCTCAACGATTTGCTTCCTGGCCAGACAGAACCCGAAGGTGTATTTGTCAACGGCCAGATTTATGGAGTCTTTCAGCGCCTTCTGATACTTCGGGATTCTGTCCTCAGCTTTGGCAAGTGCATCCCGAAGTCTCTGAATTTCCTCATCTTTGGCCTTCAGGTCCTGCTCCTCCCGAAGCTTGCGGATCTCTTCATCCTTGACCCGCTGCTCGTGCTCGTGATGCTCTTTAAGGTTGGCGAAGTCAACCTGAAATTTTTCTTTTTCAGCTTCGAGCTTCCGAACTTCTTCCCGAAGAGCTTCTTCAGAATGGCGGTGGTCTTTGACCGCGCTTAGGAAAGCAACCTCAGCCAAGGCAAAATCATCAGCTTCGGCCGGGCTGAGGTTCTCCCGAATGTGAGAACCCTCGGGAAGCTCGAGTACGGGGGAAGTACGGGAGAGCCGCAGCAGCTGTTCATAATGGTGGACTCGCTGGATCAGCTTAGCCACCACAGCTATGGCCTTGGTCGCCCGCTGCTCGGCTTCGGACCGTATCCGGCTTGACGCTCGGATGACTCGGGAAACCCACCCGCCCATTGTGGCCATCTGCACACCATCAAAAAGGATTACCTTCCCGCGGTATTACCACGGAAGCTCAGACTTAAGAAATAAAAAACCAAATTCTAACCTGATACCCAAGGACGGCCATTTTTGAAGCGGCGACGTCCAAGTCAGGGTAGAAGTGTTCTAAGCACTCCATAGTTCGGGCAGTGGCGGTCCCTTCAAATAGCTCGGGAGCCATGTCTTTGGCGTCTTCGTCATCCAGGATGTTCTGATCCTCATGGATCAGCCACCCCGGCTCCCGGGGAATGAGATTGTTCCCGAAGTGCGAGAGCTTCTCGTCCCGCAACCGCCTCCTCTCTTCCTGGGACTCTTTCCAGTCCGGACCTAGCGTACAAAAATGAGATCGAACCACGTCATGCAGCGGGTCTTCACCGAACATTCGGGAAAGATTTCCGAACAAGTTCCAAAAGCAGAGATTGCGTAACTTCACAAACTGGTTACCTAATTGGAACTCGATTGGTGCGACCTCCGGGGCTCTTTGCTCGGTTACCCTCGAGGCCGTGAACTTCCCCCTAGCCCTTCTGACTCGTTCGGGGGAGTTCTGGAGCATCTCATAAACGTCATCCCGAGTGAGATGACCTTCAACATGAACCGGAGATGGAACTTCCCCGGCCGATTTCTCAGCAGGCTGGCTCACAGCCTCAGCATCAACCGAAGCAGCCCTCTTCCGTTTCTTCTCAGCTGCTGCGGGCTTCGAACCTCCGGCTTTAGAGCCCGGTTTCTTCTCCCTCGCGTCCCGGAAGATGGCGCTGAGATCAAACTCGGGCTCCATTTCTGCAAAAAGGGGAAGAATTAGTTAATATCAAACGAATGCATCAATAAACAGAAGAACGATATAAACCTTTCTTGAAGTCCTCGAAGGACATCTCGCCCCGAAGACGGTGCACCAAGGCCAAGTCTCGGGTCGAAGGGGGAGATTCCCGTATGCCCAACTACCCCAAGTCCCCCTGGATAATACCCAAGTGAGAAAGGACCCCTTGAGTAATCAGCCTCCAGTACAAAGGAAAGGGGAGAACCTCCTTCGGCCCATCCCCGCACCAAGAAGCAATGGTCCGGATTTTACTATCGAACCGGTCATAATTCTCCTTGGCAGCCACCCCTTTTAGCAGTCGCCGAGGATTCTGCACGTCCGGCAGTCCTCCTACCTTCTGCGCAGTTTGCAAGCCCCATGACGCATCAGGCTTCATGAAGAAAAATTCCCGATGCCATCCCTTGCGGCTGGTTGGCAAGTTCCAAACGAAGCTGAATTTCACAGTAGGAGGACCCCGGGCACTGAAGAAGTAGAAACAGTTCCTCGGGATCACATTAACTTTATAGTACTGGAGGAAAGTGGATACGGTTGGCTCTGTCTCGAACAGAGCACAAAGAATGAGATAGGCGTTTATGTGGCAGTAGGTATTCGGGCTGAATTGGTTAACCGCTAGCCCGTGGGATTCCGCCAGCTGCCGAACGAATGGGTGCAGGGGAAGCGGAGCCCGCACAGCAGTTGATCCTTAAAGATCACCAACCAGCCTTTCCCAGGCTCATACGCCCGGCATTCCGGAGAAGGAACCCGAGTACGAACCGTCATCGGGACAAAATAAGTGGACTGCCACTCTTTTATTAGCTCCGGAGTTGCCTTACTCCGGTAGTTCTCTATCTCGGACCACCAACCTTCGGGAATCTCGCCCTTGGTTTCTAAAAGGCAACCTGAAGGACGAACAGTAGAAGGGGTGGGAAAAGTAGGAGCCATTCTCATGTACCTCGGGTAAATGGCCGGAGGAGACAAGGACGGCTCGCTGGAAGAAGGCTAAAAGACGGGCTGAGAGCAGCGGCGTCGACAACCCGACGGTGGAGTCGGTAGAACTGATGGACGGCGGACGAACCTCTGTAACCTTCCGGTACGGTGGCTTCACCGAGGAAAGGGGGGAAGAAGTCTTCTGGATTAGATTCTTCAACAGTTCTCCACCTCTTGAAGATATTAACCGCCTCCTGGAGCGTAGGATTATCCGTCGTGATTTTATTGTGAGAAGAGAGAAGAGAGCTTGAGGTGCAAATGAAAGTGACGCTCAACTCACATTTATAGAAAAGATCGGGCAGATGAAACGTCAAAAGTCACTCAATCCCTGCCGTTGATTCAAAAGGTGGCAGTTAAGGAGATGAACCGTCACAAATCCCGAAGAGATAACCCCAGATCCGACCTCAGTTTCCCGGACATTACAGTACGGGAAACGTTTCTAAAGCCCGAACATTGTTCGGGACAAAAGGAGGAATTCACTTCCTCAGTTTCCCGGACATTATAGTACGGGAAACGTCTCCAAAACCCGAACGTTGTCCGGGACAAAAGGAGGAATTCACTTCCTCAGTTCCCCGGACATTACAGTACGGAAAACGTTTCTAAAGCCCGAACATTGTTCGGGACAAAAGGAGGAATTCACTTCCTCAGTTTCCCGGACATTATAGTACGGGAAACGTTTCTAAAGCCCGAACATTGTTCAGGACAAAAGGAGGAATTCACTTCCTCAGTTTCCCGGACATTATAGTACGGGAAACGTTTCCAAAGCCCGAACATTGTTCGGGACAAAAGGAGGAATTCACTTCCTCAGTTTCCCGGACATTATAGTACGGGAAACGTTTCCAAAGCCCGAACATTGTTCGGGACAAAAGGAGGAATTCACTTCCTCAGTTTCCCGGACATTATAGTACGGGAAACGTTTCCAAAGCCCGAACAACGTTCGGGACAAAAGGAGGAATTCAAATCCTCAGTTTCCCGGACACTACAGTACGGGAAACGTTTCCAAAGCCCGAACAATGTTCGGGACAAAAGGAGGAATTCAAATCCTCAGTTTCCCGAACGTTATAGTACGGGAAACGTTTCTACAGCCCGAACATTGCTCGGGACCAAAGGAGGACTTTTCGCCCTCAGTTCCCCGGACAGCAAAGCCCGGAGCACATTTCCAATACCCGAACAGATTTCCAAAACCAAAGGACTCAGTTACCCGAATACCTCAGAGGAATAACACGCCCGAACAACGAAGGTCGCCCGAACCAAGCAATTTCCCGAACATGACCCGCACATTCCAAAATGGATCTTGGAGAAAAGAACTTTGGACTCCTCTTAGTCGGCCAAAAGGGCTGAGGGGGGACTTGATGGCCGCCAGGCCCAAATACGCATAAAAGGCCTAACAAAAGGCCCACACATAAGCCCGAAATAAGGGCCCCATTAAAAAACTAGCATATAACCCGAATAAAGCTTGAGGACGTTCCCGAACCATACTTCCCGAAGTGCATATATGGCCTAAAATACATAATCACCTTATATTGAGATATTACAATAATGCCACTAAGACATAGGACTATAAATACATTCACTATTCATACCTAAAGGGGTAACGTTTAACAACTACTCAACGCGACTCGTCAAATCACCATCTCAGAGGATCACTCTATTTCTCGACAATCGCGCTCTAGCACGCAAAGTCGACCTAATGGCTTCTGTCAACATCGTGACACGCAAGTCAAACCGGAACGTGGCGATCACGCGCACAGATCAGCCACCACTTTGACCTTGAAGGTCAACTAAAAGCATGGTTGGACTTTGGGCTACGACGAATGTTCTCCAGAGAGGTTATTTGTAGTCAGGCCCAAGCGAAAACAATTGGACACGACTTCATAAACAATTTGGGCTTTGCCACGATGCACCTTATTTGTAGTCAGGCCCAAAGAACTACCCATATACGGCCCAATTAATAACAACGAGACTTCTTGTTGGACAAAGAAAGCAGTACTTGGAGGAAACTTTTAAAGTGGTCAGTTGAAATAAGGATTGTAAAATATATATATATATATATATATATATATATTCATTAATTCATTAAGGTTTTTTTCTTCATTTGGGATGATAATTACCCATCATTCCTAAATTCATTAATTCTTCATCCTTAAAAATTTCTTGAATTTACAAATGCTAACTTTAGTAGGTATTGTCAGAATATCATAGCATTACATATATAACAAGTTACAAACCTTTGCTACAGTAATGAATAGTTAATTGAGTTTTAAATTATGTATGGTAGGGTGTATGGTGTAGTTTAGTTGTGGTGGGGTGTAGTTAGATGATAAATGTTTCTTTTACCGCATACTTTCAACCCTTTTGCATATTAAACCCAAATATTTTCAATCTTATATTTTGACATTTTAACATTTTATCTTTCATTTCTTTTAAATATCGATCCAAAATATTTTCAATATTATATTTTGACATTTTATATTTTCTTGATCTTTGTTTTCTTAATTTTTTTTTAATTTTTGTTTGCTAAAAGGATAACTTCATTTTAATTAGTCCACCTTTTACTTTCATTCCTTTTTCATATTGGTCCCAAATTTTTTCTAATCTTATAATTTAGATATTTCAGTATTTTATTTTTTTCTATCTTTTTTCTTAATATTTTTTGTTATAAAGAGATAACTCACTTTTTTTCACCTTTAATTATGTTTTTATAGTAACTAGGTTCTTTCTTTAGATGTGATGCGATGAAATAACATTTTTTTTGTTCGCTTTAGTTTGTTGAGGGACTAACTCTCTTTTGGTATACATTTTTTTGTTCTTTTGCATAATTTACATGAAATTTTGTACTTATGGTTTGCTCATTCTTTATTTTTTGTATTATAATCCAATTAATTCAGGATTGATGAAGGATAGTTAAGCACCTGAAAAAACATTCGAAAACTACAATAAAACCCTCAAACTTTCATATATTCAAAATAGGCCTAATTATCTATCATTTCTCTGAACTATGGTGACTTGTGCATTTTAATCCATGAATTATAATTCGTTTTGAATCGGGTATTGTAGGCTACTTCACGCATTTTAATCCCTCCATTTGGCAACTTGCTCCATGTAACTTTGACAATGTTATACGTTTAACGGTTCAATGGCCTCTTTGTAAGAATTTAAAGTTGTGATTGTTTCAAGATTACGAATATGAAAAAATTCAACCATAATGTTTGAGGGCTAAATTAGAGTTGGCTATCAGTCAGGGCTAAAACTCTATCCAACCCTCAGTTGCAACCTCGAGTTGGTACGATAGTAGCTCCATTGGTAACTACAGGCGGCGTAGAGGAGTGGGATCGTGTATCATAAGAGATTTGCCCTTTCTATTGATTCCTACGGATTGGATCAAAAACAA
Organism: Stellera chamaejasme; assembly: GCA_024586325.1. Classification (NCBI taxonomy): domain Eukaryota; kingdom Viridiplantae; phylum Streptophyta; class Magnoliopsida; order Malvales; family Thymelaeaceae; genus Stellera; species Stellera chamaejasme. The sequence continues at coordinate 45,523 of JANJPE010000020.1, read as the reverse complement.
TTCTTGAATAAGGCTGGGGAGCGATGGCGGCTTGTAGTAGAGCAGGTCTTGGAGGTCAAAAAAAATCATCACTTCCAGTGAGATATGTTTTTGCTGGTCCCTAGCTAAACTCTTTCACCGTCGCGATTTATTTGTTGTTCCAGTCACACCTCGATGATGGCCTAAATGGTGGCGGCTTTCTGATTTGCATTGTGTTCTCCTCCTCTAGGGTATCAATTTGATTCAAGGTTTTAATGTAGCCTTAACCGATTTAAACGTATTTTCGCATTAAAATGCAGCGACATCGCATTAAACCCTTTTACATAGTTAATGCAACCACGACCGCATTAAGGTTACATTAAACCCCAATTTAGGTTTTCACTTCCTCTTTCTCATGCCATCCATTGTTTCCTTTTCTTCTTCTTTATTGTTCTTCGTCGATCTTCTTTCTTTATGGAAAATTGACCAATGGTTTGAAACGTCTGTATGTCGAACAAACAGTTTTTTAGCACTCCAAGTCACAAGTATTAAACTTTCTTCAATATTAAGGTTGTGTTCTTTCACCCTAGAAACCAGCAACAATCCAACAACAATTCAAATTTTTATCAATCTCAAAAACTTTTATACTCACATTTTTCCATCGCAAATTTGAGTAGTTGCTAGTTTTCTTTTGGCAAATATTGGTGTGAAGAACACAACCTAACTTGAACTTTTAATTCTTGTCCCATATAGAGAAGAAAACACACAATTTTAGGATTATTCTAGCTTGTAACAAATCAAATTATCCATAATTCTTAATTAAATAATTTATCATAGAGTTTTTTTTTTTGCAAGGCAGCGTGATGAATATTTATTAATAAAAGGTTAACCAAGATCTACTCCGAGAAGGACCAAACCAAAGAGCAAAAGTATAGAAAAATGGGTTTACAGCAATTTGTAATGACCCCGCTAATGGATTTACAAGTCAATCACCCCGTGATAGTTAGAAGTTTGCCCATCAATTAGAGAGCCAAGAGTCCTGACAATCCAAGTGTCCTTAAAATTTTCAACATTTCTACTCCAAAAATTCCAAGCAGTAATCCTTACGAAAGCATATCCAACCCTTGTTTTTGGAAGGTAGAAAGCTTTGAGTGTCGTATTCCAGTTTATTTTATTTTATTTTATTTATTAAAGCCGTATTCCAGCTTGGAGCACATCATTTCTATCAATGCATTCTCGAAAGGTATCATTTGTGACAGAAGGCGTTCTTGTTCTCTCTTTCCGTTTGTCGATTTTCAAAGTTGGAAGAGAAGACTGAGGGAAATTGAAGAACTGATTCAAAAAGGAGGAAGGAACTGGAAGCTGCTACCAGATTCGGCCTAGTTTGAGTAGCAGAGGTGTACCGATTCGCTAAAATCAAGGCAGGGATAGTTTTGGGTAAAAGGGGTTCGAAGGATCGGGAGAATTCAACATGAAGAGGGGGAGAAAGCTTGAAGAAACGGAATTGCATGAACTGTAAGATTGTTTCTTCGATCGGGGAACTGCCGGTGGTGGTGGTGGTGGTCCGCCGAGAATAACGCCGGCGCACAGTGAGGTTTCTATATATGCCTCTAATTCATAGTTCTTGATGTTAATGAAATTGCATGTGAGGTTTAGTTGCTAAATTGGTTGCTTAATTGCATTAATTGTACTAAAAACTACTGTATTCTCTCGGTTAAATCCACTGATTGGGAATGTTCTGTACTTAACATGTGAGAAACGAGCAGAGAGGGAGTTAGGACTCAGGGAGTATATCTGAAGGAGATGATCGAAGAGGAGCAAAAGAGATCTGGATGCGTGGTAGGTGGGAGGAGGTAGTGGCCAAGGACCTACCAAAACGCTACCCTTGGTGCTAGCTACTGTTAGGGCTACTCTAATGGTAGTAGCAGTTTTGGTAGCGGACAGTAGCGGCATGTTGGTTCCAGACCTTATCAATCCCCAACTTGATGGAGTCATAACCTTATCAATCCTGACCTTGGAATAATTAATAAAATCGGAGCCAAAATTCTTAAAATGAGTTATTACCGCAGATTTTGAGTCTGTCTGTGTAAACTCATAAAATTCTCTGGACTTATTAATAGACTCACTCTGAAAGTGAAGATTAGGATAAAAAATCTTCTCAATGATGGAATCAAGTGGTAAACTGTGTAACCACCACGTAGTGATTCTCTCTCTCTCTTTTTTCTCCTATCAAGTGTTTGCTCTTTTTCTCATTTTTTTGGCTACTTTACCAAGTGTGTTTCTTTATTTTTTAAGGGTAAATTACGGGGAAAAAATCTAAGTTTTAGGTAAAATTTTTAGTTTATTCCATATATTTTCAAAAAATTTAGTTGTCCCCTGAAATTTAATGAAACTTTCGATTACCCACCTGGGCCCTCCCACTAAGGGAACCACTACCATTGTAGAGGTACTGATGGCTTCTTGTGAATCTGTAAATTGATCGGGCACTACTCAAGTTATATACGAGCATCTCCAACAGACTCTATTTTAATGGATTGCTCAATTTTGAAGATTTTTGGACTATTTTTTTATCCAACAGACTCTCCATCCGACTCTCCAAAATGGAGAGGGCAAAGAAAAAAGGTGAGACCCTAGCCAAATATGGAGCACTCGCCAAATATTTGGCGAGACCTCTATCATCAATGTTTCACCCACTACGTAGAGAAAACTTCATCAACTGCGGCCAAACCCGCAGTAGAGCCGCAGTAGTTACTGCGGGAGAGGCCGTAGTGCTTGCCGTGGTAAAATCCTCCGCAGTTCGTTTTCCACTACGGTCATGGCCGCAGTAACCGGTTTGAATAATTAAAAAAAAGTGGACGAATCCGGATGAATGTTCATCCGGATTCGTCCAATGAAACCCAGAAAAACGCAGAACACATTGCAAACAAAACGCATTTTCCGCTAAATGGGGTGTGAGAAGAAACAGAAGAAGAAGAAGAAGAATGATGTATAAAATTGATTAATCAACCTGTAGAATGTTCTTTTTACCTTTAGAACATAGCATTAGTACATTGAGGTTAATTTGTTGTCCGAATTGAGAGTGACATGGAAGTTCTTTTTACCTTTAGAACATAGCATTAGTACATTGAGGTTAATTTGTTGTCCGAATTGAGAGTGACATGGAAGAAGAAGAAGAAGAAGAAGAAGAAGAAGAAGAAGAAGAAGAAGAAGAAGAAGAAGAAGAAGAAGAAGAAGAAGAAGAAACAGAAGAAGAAGAAGAAGAAGAAGAAGAAGAAGGAACAGAAGAAGAAGAAGAAGAAGAACAGAGAAGATGAAGAAGAATTGTGCGGCGGATGAAGAGAAATGAGAGTTTAAACCTTAAAAAAAATTACTGCGGCCTTACTGCGGCCAAGGCCGCAGTAAATCTTACTGCGCCAGCAACTACGCCATTTACTGCGTAAATGGGCTTACTGCGGCCCAAACCGCAGTAAAGGCCGCAGTAGCTTTTGTCCTCCCCACGCAGTGACAGTTTCAAGTCAACAAATGCTTCAATTCACATACATGTATCTTCCCTAGTCCCTGCCTCTCTTTGTCTCTCTCGATTCTTCTACTCCTCTCTCTTATTCTTTCCATTCATTTATTATTAGTTAAAGATGTAAAATATTTTATTATTATAATTAAATGAGTGATTCTACAAAATAGAGAAGCTGTTGGAGTTGGAGCATTTTTTTTAGAGTATGGCTGTTGTTTCCCTATTTTGGAGAAACTTTTAGGGAAGCTGTTGGAGATACTCTAAGTGGTCACAGCTACTATTCCTATAATCCATAGTAACAGTCTCATAATAAACAGTTGTGCCACCAATCATTAATACCATGTCAGGTATTAAAGTTTGAGGAAAATATTGTCCAAGTTCGCAACCATTATGGGCCGGATTGGGCCTAGAGACGAGGGAATCACACTAGCAATAGTAGCTGGCCCAGAGCCATCACACAGCTTAAGTAAATCAATCAACAAACAAATGCTAGACGTCTAAACGAATAAGGAGTCCTAACTAATCATCATCATTATAAAATTACACGACCCTAACCAAAACCCTAGCTAGCTATCTAGTAATCAGAGCAATTGCAAGGCGGCGGCGATGGCGGTTATGCACTTCGAGAAAGCAATTTACATGCTGATGATGGAGGAGCCGCGGGTGCTGAGATTGTTGGAATCTTTACTTTTCTGGTTTGAGAGGCTTTCGTTGATCGTGGCTTTCATGGATCATGAATATTATTTGGAATTTCACGATGTCAATATTTGCCTTTCTTTTCTCCTGCTTTTCAACTTCTTCCATCTTCTCATCTGCTCCCGTCGTCTCTACCTCATCCCCAATTACCTCCCTTTGGTAAGTATATATATACCCTCTGAAGAAAAATTTATGCGTTTCATTTTCGATGTTGTGGGAGAATTAGATTCAAATTATTACTAGAAAAAACTCATTAAAAAATTCAAAAATAATATATATATATATATATAGAAATTACACACATTAGATCTATAATTTGCATCTAAATTGTTTTATTTTTATATATTTAGAAACTATGCACATTTTTTAGGACGATGGTAGAATATTGTTTAATTATTCCAGTTAATCGATCATTCCCATTAATTAACCACGTTATTAATTATTCTATTTGATTATTCTTTTCAGGTTAACTTTCATCGTCACCTTGACAGTCCTCACCCTTGTATATTGATGAAAAACTACTTGCGACATGAGGTATATTCTACAAATATTTATCCACAAACGATTTTGTAAATAAAAAAAAAAGGTCTGATGATTAACGTTGTACAATTAATTAAGTCTGATGATCAGTTATGTGTGCCCCTAATCCTTTAACCTGGTGATTAAGCTCCTAAATCTGAGTCATGTAAATTTCTTCGAGTTATTTTGTGAAAAACTATTTTTCCACCATACCCTTAATTACAGTATTATACGGCGATCAGTTTTTATAATAGGAAACTAATTATTCTATTTCTTTTCTATGTATATATATACAGGGCAAGTTGTTTTATACTGAAAGGGTGGCGATGATTCTGATTCTATTGCCATATTTGGATGCCAGTTTAGGTGATTTTAGACCTTGGGCTCAACTTCTCTTGGTCTTTACTACTTGCATTGCCTTCTACGGTCCTGATGTAAGTCAATATATATATACACACACACACACACACACAAACATACATATATATACACACATACATACATACATATATATATACATACATACATATATATATATATACATACATACATACATACATACATACATATATATATATATAGCCAAATTCCCTCTTACAAATAATATTGCAATTTTTGGCTCTCATATCTGAATTCCATCTAAAATTTTCAATTAGTTAAAAAAAGTTCTAGAAGTATTAAACTCCTTGTTAGCTAGTTACATCCCATTTAACATTCAGATATAGTCATTTAATTTAATTTAATACTTGAAAAACTTCTTAAGTAAAAAAAACTGGTAGAATATTGAATGTACTTTATGCTACTCATGTGTTATAAATAAGGGGATGATGAATGATGACTACTCTTGTACTAGCAGCGAATAAATATATACCTATATTCATTATTTATTTTAAAATTCACAAATGATACCTTAACTAAATTGAAATACACACACACACATTTAAATATCTCCCAACAAAAAAGAGATTGCAGTATTAGGAAAAATATATAATACAATTAAAAGGGGCCTGTTTAAAATAACAATTTATGTGACTATTTTTGGTGTTAACCCTTTTTTACCCACTTTTTCCCTTGATTGTCATACAATTATTAAGTCTGAGTCATGTATATTTTTTTGAGTTACACTACGTAGAGAAGACGAGATTTACTGCGGAGGCCGCAGTAAATTTCGCAGTAAACGCCATTTCACTGCGGCATTTACTGCGGCGGAGATCGCGATAGAAATATGTATATATATATATAGGGAAAAGGGGTAATTTTGCCATTAAAGTTTGGGGGTTGGCAACATTTTGCCACTAAAGTTTTTCCTGGGGCTAAATTGCCATCAATGTTTATGAAATGGGGTCAAATTGCCATTTTCGTTAATGGTTTGACGGATTCCGTCAAGATAATGTTTTTTCACCTTAAAGTTTGTAAACCTCACAAATTAACCCTTAAACTTTAGATTTCTTACACTTTGACCACTTCCTTCCACCAGTTACACCACCGCCCTCTGTCGCACCTCCGCCGTTGCACCACCGCCCTCTGTCGCTGCACCACCCCATCAACCGTCGTTGCACCGCCGGCCAATTAATTATTTTTTTTATTAAATAAGACTTTTGATTTAGATTTCAGATTATGATATGCATATGAATCATTCAAATTTAATATCTAAAAATTCATGATAAAAATCATAAATTAAATAGAATGCATGTAAAATTGTAGTATAAAAATAAATAAAAATAAATAAATATGTCAAGTTTGATACTTTCAAAAACTAAATAAAATAATTTTGATTAATTGGGCGGAGGTGCAACAAAGGAAGGGGCGGTACAACGGCGGTTGATGTGGCGGTGCACCGATAGAGGGCGGTGGAGGGGCAGTGGTCAAAGTGTAAGAAATCTACAGTTTAAGGGTTAATTTGTGAGTTTTACAAACTTTAAGGTGAAAAAAAATATTATACTGACGGAATCCGTCAAACTATTAACGAGATTGGCAATTTGACCCAATTTCATAAACATTGATGGCAATTTGGCCCTGTGAAAACTTTAGTGGCAAAATGTTGCCAACCCCAAACTTTAATGGTAAAATTACCCCTTTTCCCAATATATATATATATATGTGTGGCGATGGAAAAACATTTTTTTCGTGGATGGATATATACACTACGTAGTTTTCCCAACTTTGTGACGGCAAAATGAGGCCCAAGCCGTCATAACCGTAGTACGAAAATGTTATGACGGTTCTATGACGGCTATTTCCGTCATACAATATTTCCCAAAATTTTATGGCGGCCCTATGGCGAATACGGCCGTCATAATGTATTTCTAAAAATTTTATGGCGGCTCTATGACGGAAGAAGCCGTCATAAAATACGTCGAAATACGATATACGTATTTATGCATATTACTTATGACGGCCTTATAACCGCTTTGACCGTCATTAAATTTTTGGAAAACACATTATGGCGGTGTATAACCGCTATGGCCGTCACAACTTTATCGAAAACGCAGTCAAGATTCCTTCAGACTTATGACGGCCTTATGACCAACCGGGCCCTCATAATTCAGTTTTAAAAAGACTTCACCTCACCATTTGAAAACGAAAACTTACAGAGACGTATTCTCTGCTCTCAAACTCCATTAGAGAGAAGAGATTTTGCTCTCGAACCTCACCATCTCCAACCTTGAAGCGGCTCAACTCTCATGGTTTCACTCTCATTTTCTTCATCTTGAAGCGAGAAGGTTGATTAACAACGAAAAGATATTATATAGCCAGTACGTACAATTTTTTCTCTTCTAATTAAATTTTATTGGGTATTTAGTTTTTGTACTAGATCTCTTAGATATTGTAATATGAAGTTATATTTTGTAGATGAACCGTAGTTCCTGTCTGTGAATACTCCTTAGAAGATGAATCTATGTTATACAGATTATTTCCAAGCTATACCTGGAAATAGTTGTGTTAAAGATTACTTCTATCGAGTATTCATGGATTGTCCAAAGTGGACAGTTCATATTATAGCTATCAGTGATTAGGTTGGATTTTGGATTTGTTTTGTTTTTCACAGTTATGTTAATTTTAGTAGCATCTTGTCTTGTTCCTCATTATACAAGATTTGCAGCAGATTAAAAAAATGGGTATAATGGGGAACTGCGACGAAGTGCTGCCGAAATTTTGGTAACTGTGAATAAAATACAGATCCAAAAGTTTAGCATTGATTGAGTTTTTATGAATAGGATAGGACCCATGCACCCTTTAAGTGATTTAATAAATTTTGTCTTAAGCTTATTATTGGTAGTCTTTAATTTTCTTATACGTAGGAGTAACTATGGCTGAAGGGCGTGCTTGGATGTCCCAGCGTAAATGTCGGAAGACTGGTCTACTAAATCCGGAATTTTGTGATGGAGTTCAGATGTTACGTGAATTTGCTTTTAATGTTGCTCAAGGCATTGGACAAAGCGAGGTTAAATGTCCGTGTAAGAAATGTAAAAATATCAAGTTTTATGATAAAAGTACTATTGAGAAGCATTTGTTGAGATATGGATTTAAAGATGATTATTATGTATGGGATCTTCATGGTGAGGAACCGCGTATCAATCCAATCATTTACCGACGCGTTATGAGGAATTTAATGAACCTTCATCATCAAACAATGTTTCTTCATATGGAAATGAGCAGACGATTAGTCGTGGTGACGAGGATGGGATTGCGAGCAAATGGTTCGAGACGGTATGTTTTCATCGAATAATTTTGGACATGGAAATAGTGGAAATGATAATGTTAACATGTCAGGCTTTGAAGAGAATGAAGATATCGTGAATGTCGATGTTCCAAATGAAAAGGCGAGCAGTTTTTCAATTGTTGAAAGATGCGGCACGACCTTTATATGATGGATGTACCGAACACACGAGAATATCAGCTTTGACCGAGTTATTGAGTATTAAAAATCAACACAACATATCGATGGAGCTTTTAATAGCATACTGAAGTTTGTGAATCGTGTGTTACCCAATAATGAAGCATTGCCAGCAAATATGGATAAAAGCGAAAAGAGCGATCAAAGAGTTAGGTTTACGTATCATAAGATTCATGCGTGCGAGAACAAGCGCATGTTGTTTTACGGTAATGATATCGGCGAAGTGTTTTGCAACGTGTGTGGTGCGTGCGAGATATACGGAGGAGCATGAATGAAGGTGAGAAACCGAAGGCGAAAAGATTTTACGGTATCTACCGGTAATCGAGCGAGCTGCAACGAATTTTTATGTCATCCAAAACAGCTGAACATATGACATATCATGCGAGTTTAAAGAGCATTCAAATGGTAGTATTGGACATCCAAGTCAATACCCGAGCCCGAGACCCGAGAACTCATATACGTCGGACAGTAAGTTCTAATTTACCTTCGCTCCTTAAATAACTTAATGCGCCTATATTTTTCAAATATACTAAAGATATTTATGCTTTATATAGTCTTTCTGAAAGAGCACGGGGGTGCGGCCGAGTTGCTTCGCATCTTGAAGGAGCGGTACCGTGGTTGGCCGGCATATAGTATGATGAGGCAGACGAGCATGACGCATATGTCGGTCGGTTCGCTCAGCGGTACCGATGGCCCCGATGAGAAAGCGAGCACACCGACATGATCTCGCACTTCCACATGGTGATGGGAAAGAAATACAAGGCGAAGCGATCGAACATCCGCACCACCTTGAAGAGCAAGGCCAAGGACCCATCTTGGGCGGAGCGGCCAGTTACGAGGTTCAAGGGCAAGCGTCCCGATACGTATCCCGGGAGGACTGGGATAAGCTTCGACGTATTGGAATAGCGAGGAGTTCGGCAAGTTATCGGCTCGAATACCTTAAACAGAGCGGGTAAATTCTAATTACAATATTTTATGGTGTCTGAAAAATTCTTGTAACTATAAAAACTTATAACTTTAGAAATTGATTTGCAGCAAATCGGGATGAGACCGGTGGAGCTATAGCACCGTCACGGGGCCGGAAGTCGAAGGCCGATTTTATGATGACTTGGTACGTTTTCTTAATTAATATGCGGTTTATTAATTAGGAAATGACTGATGTTTTTCTTGTTGAACAGCTTGAGGTGGGTGCTAACCTAGATATGGGAACATTTTCAAAGAGCTGGGTCGGCAACAAAAAAAGCTTGCCCGATGAAACAGAAGAGCAAGCTGCGGCACGGACGGCTCGTCAGCACACGTATGGGGTATGTTTTTCTACAACTTAAACTAATATAATTTCATCACAATTTATAACTATGTTCTTAATTAAATTGTGAAATTGAAATTAGGAGAGGTACGAGGAATTGATGGATCAGAAGTGCGGTCTGATCAAAAGAGACCGTCTTTCGACATCGACATCTACACAGAGGTGACGGGGGACCTTCACGTGGGCGCTACATTGGCCTACCTCCCAACTGACGCACCCTGAGATGTTCGCGCCTCCGCCGCCGTGTGAGGTAGTTAATTCAAAATTTTTAGTACAAATTCATATACTTTTTATTTGTGGTGTTGCATACTATTCATCTATTTAATTTTATTTACAGCATGATACTGAGATGCAGCAACAGCTTCAGGACCAACGACAGGTCATCAGTCGGTTGGAGGCCACGGTCAGCAATATGTGGAATGCTATGGTGGCGAACAGAGTTATTCGCCCAAAGGATGTTCCACGGACGCTCGCCGCCTCTGCATCATCATATGTCCCTCCACAGACATCGCAGCCTTCACCCCAGATTCCGATCCAGCCGATTCCGATCCAGCCGATTCCGACCCAGCCGCCTGCTACAGCACAGCCTTCATTCCAGACTCCGATCCAGCCGCACGTCACTCCTTTCCCGGATTACCGCTACCCTGGTTTTGCTCCTTTCTCTCAGCCTCGATTCAGGCGTTTTTACTCCTATGCCGACTCCGTCTACATCGTATAGACCTCGGCCTCCACCGCATCACAGTCCTCGCATCAGCAAAGCCTTGGGCTCGGACTTGGTCTCGGTCTTGGTTTTGACTACCGGCGACGGCGGGAATGGCGTTCACCGATCTCCTCAGCCATGACAACTTCTACTCGGGTGGACCGTCAGCGGAGGAGCGAGCACAACTAATCCTGTCAGCCCACGGACCTCCTTCCCACCACCGCCTATTCGGACCCGTCTGGTCGATGGCTCGACCGCGCGTGAGGCTCCGGTTGATTTGCGGGATGCGGAGAGCGGCGAGGAGGAGGACGAGGAGGATGTCGGCAGTACATCAACACTCGGGCGGATGAGTAGTTTTATCTTTGTAAAAAATGTTATATTCGAAACTTTTAAATTATTAATTATGGATATTACTATATTTTTATTATATTTAAATTGGTATTTTATTTAATTATTAATGCTTTTTTAAAATTTTCGTATTCATTTAAATTTAATTTATGATAAAACAATACAAAAAGAATTAATTTTTTTTCATTCTGAAAAACATTTTATGAAGGCTTCATCCGTCATAAGGCCGTCATAACCAGAATTCGTCACCACCTACACGTGGACACGTTATGACGGCCTCTCTGGTCATAAAGCCGTCATAAATATGAGGGCCAAGGCCGTCATATAACCGTCATAAACAACATTCAACCCAGTTACACGCGTACATTTTATGGCGGCCGTATCGGTCCAAGCCGTCACAAATATGACGGTGAGGCCGTCATAACGAAATGTGACGTCCAAAAAATAACGAAACAAACGACGGCCTCAGCCGTCATAATTGTGACGGAAAAAGCAGCGGATACGGCCGTCATAAAATATAAATCAACTACGCAGTGATAGGATTAAGTCTAATTCATTTTTATGTATATATTTACAGTGCAAGTTGTTTTGCATGGAGAGACTGCTGATGATTCTAAGTCTATTGCCATATTTAGATGACAAATTAGGTGCTTTTGGAACATGTGCTCAGCTTTGCTTGGTCTTAACTACTTGCATTGGTTTCTACACTTTTAATGTAAGTCCATCGTTTGACATTATTTTTATCCAAATTCCCCATTACTACATTGTCTAATTTAGAATTTGTAAAATATTCACTTTTACGGGTCTTCTTGAAAAAGCTGCAAACGGCGGATGAATCACTTGCGGTTTACAAGGAGAAGGAGCAAGCGCACAAATATGAGCGGAAGGAGTGGGAGACCGAAAAAACCGCTCTCATCAAACAACATTTCAAAGAGAGGTTCAAGCAAAAGATGGAATATCTAAAGCTGCAAAAGGAGTCAAATGAATCACTTGCGGTTTACAAGGAGAAGGAGCAAGCGCACGAACATGAGCGGAAGGAGTGGGAGACCGGAAAAACCGCTCTCATCAAACAACATTTCAAAGAGAGGTTCAAGCAAAAGATGGAATATCTAAAGCTGCAAAAGGAGTCAAATGAATCACTTGCAGTTTACAAGGAGGAGGAGCAAGTGCACGAACATGAGCGGAAGGAGTGGGAGACCGAAAAAACCGTTCTCATCAAACAATGTTACAAAGAGAGGTTAAAGCGAGAGATGGAACATCTAAAGCTGCAAATGGAGTCAAATGAATCACTTGCGGTTTACATGAAGGAGCAAGCGCACAAACATGAGCGGAAGGAGTGGGAGACCGAAAAAACCGCTCTTATCAAACAACGTTACAAAGAGAGGTTAAAGCGAAAGAAGGAACATCTAAAGCTACAAAAGGAGGCAAATGAATCACTTGCAGTTTACAGGAAGAACGAGCAAACGCACGAACAGGAACGGAAGGAGTGGGAGACCGCAAAGACGGATCTCATCAAACAGGTTGATGAAGCCAAGTTGGAGGCTGGTTTTCTCAAGCAATACTTGGAATGTGATTATCAGATGCACTGCCCCGAGTGCACCTGTTACTTCTACCCTCACTAGAGTAACATTCATCTATGGATTTATTCCATTCGATGATAACAAAACACTAGGATATTTTTTTATAAAGATTTGGAAAGATAGAGACTTAAGGGTAGTTTATTAATTCATAATCCCGTCATCCTTATCTAATTGCAGATATGATTTCTTTATTTTTTTTATATATAGGTGGTTGAGGATGGTGGAGGCTTAAACGCAAGATTTCATTAGTCATAAGGGTTTAGAAATAATAAGGGTAAATTGCTTTCGGCTGGCCATCTAATGTGATAATTCTGAATTTGATTAATTATTTTGCTAAATAAAATGTTTAGTGGACCTTTTGTAATTTTCTTTGATGTGGCCATTTGGATTTCTTCTACCCCTTTCACCACGGCTTGGTCGTACCAATGAACATTCTATACGCGTCCGTTGCCTCATCAAATAGGACACCTCGTCAAACTTTTAGAGTACCTCTAGAACATTCTACCAAGTGGCGGATATATATATATATATGATATACTTTTTCTAAAGAATTACCGTTATCTGTTTATTAAAATTAGTATAAATTTATGGGCTCTTAACTTTCTATATTATATTTTAATGGTAAGGCCATGACAGCTTTATTTCCTGAAACAGATCATGAACATTATTTGATCGCTAACACCGTCAGTTAACCATTGGAAAATTTATTTAAAACAGTACATCTTTTAAACACTAACACAGGGGAGCTATGAGTATATTGTGGAGTGGAGTGGATCAGGTCCCTCCCAAAAAAGTAATACACAAAATAAGTATAATTAGTATATTAATTTACTCCCTTCGTTCCACTTTTTTTTGAAACATACATTATTCATGAATTAATTTATGACTTAATTATCTCCTATATTTTATGTTTAGCTTGAATAAATTTTTTACAAAAATTATAGTTAAAAACATGTAGATTATATATATATATATATATATATATATATATATTCTTTTAACATATATATTTTTTTGAAAATTTAAGTCAACTATGACCCAAAAGTAAATGTATCAAACAAATCTGGGGTGACATATGCAAGGCAAGTGGTGAGATAGAGAGTCTGGGGGCGGAGTTCACAAACTTAGTGCAGAAAGAAGTAGGAATGGGAAATAATACAAATTTCTGGGGGGATGTGTGGGTGGGAGGGTGTCCTCTAAAGGACAAGTTCAGGAGATTAGGTGAGAAGATTAGGTGGGAGGAGGGAGGTTGGCGTTGGGAATGGAGTTGGAGGATGCCCCCAAGGGGCAGATCGGATCGCGAATTTTGTCAGCTGCTTCTTCTTCTTCAGGATTTCACCCCGAAGCAGGAATCCTTGGATGCTTGGCGATGGAAGGCGACGGTAGATGGCAGATTCACAGTCAAGGAATTATCCCGGAGGATAAGAGATCGCTTAGCTGATAATCACGATATTCCAATGAGGTGGTGTAACAAAGTCCCCAAGAAGGTAAATGTGTTCATCTGGAGAGCTTCCCGACGATACATCCCAGTGCGTACTCAGTTGATCCAGAGAGGGATGGATCTTGTATCCGTTCTTTGCCCTCTATGTTCTACCTCAGATGACACAACGTAGAGAAGACAGGCCTCAGCTGCGGCCCATTCGCGATTGGCCCGTGGTACCAATCTGCGGCGATGGCGCGATGAACGCCGCGATTAAAATGCCCGCGATTTGAACTCACTACGGCGTCGGCCGCGTGCATCTTGCGGCCTCGCGCGCCATGGCCGCGATAACTGTTTGAATAATTAAAAAAAAATGGACGAATCCGGATGAATGTTCATCCGGATTCGTCCGAAACCCAGAAAATGAAGAAGAGGAAGACGAAACAGAAGAAGAAGAAGAAGAAGAAGAAGAAGAAGAATTCGAAGAAGAAGAAGAAGAAGAAGAAGAAGAAGAAGAAGAAAAGGAAGAAGAATTCGAAGAATTCGAAGAAGAACTAGAAGAAGAAGAAGAAGAAGAAGAAGAAGAAGAAGAAGAAGAAGAAGAAGAAGAAGAAGAAGAAGAAGAAGAAGAAGAGGAAGAATTCGAAGATGAAGAAGAAGAAGAAAATTCGAAGAAGAAGAAGAAGAAGAAGAAGAAGAACTAGAAGAAAAGGAAGAAGAAACAGAAGAATTCGAAGAAGAAGAAGAAGAAGAAGAAGAAGAAGAAGAAGAAGAAGAAGAAGAATGAAGATGATGATGAAGGGGAAGATGAAGATGGAAGAATGAAGAAGAAGAATGAAGATGAAGATGGAAGAATGAAGAAAAATGTGAAGGAGGCGGATGAAAAAAAGGAACGGAAACCCTAAAAAAAAATTTCTGCGGCCTTCTGCGGCTAAGGCGCGATAAACCTCTTGCGCCGGCAACCACGTCGTTCTGCGTAAATGGGCTTCTGCGGCCCAAACCGCAGATAAGGGCCGATAAACTTTGTCCTCCCACGTAGTGTGAGACAGTGGATCATATTCTAGTTTGGTGCACGGTTTCTTCTGAGGTTTGGCGCAAGGTGGCGATGTGGTGTGACGTGAATGTGCAGGAGCTTATGAATTTTATTGAGGTTCTGGAAGGTAATTTCATTTCCCAAGTGCATCCAAAGGGAAGGCAAGTGTGGCAGGGTATCGTCTACATTACGGCATGGTCGATCTGGAAAGCCCGCAACAAGGTGGTCATGCAAAACTCCAGCTGGCAAACTTCTCAGATTTTCGCAGATGTTCAGGTCATGTCTTTTCTATGGATCTGCAGCAGAATGCCAAAATTTCGGCTCTCCTGGACGGACTGGTTATTGGCTCCGCTTCTTCGGACAATTAATAGCTTGTCTTGAGTTTTTCTGGGGCTGTTGTGTTGTTTTGTGTTTTTCTACTGCCTTTCAGCTGTTGTTTTGTTAGTGGTGTTGTTTTGCTTTTGCAGGGTTGTCTGTTTGGCCAGTTTTCAGGGGAGATGCTGGCCAATTTTTTCTTCAGATGTTCTTGTTGGTGTGGTTTGGTGGTCTTGCCCTTTTGCTGCTCCCCTCTCATGGGCTGGCAAAAGTGGCTTCTTTCTTGTATCTTTTCCTCTTAATGAAATGTTCTTGTTGGCTGTTCAAAAAAAAATGTATCAAACAAATTGAAACGGATGGATGGAGGCAAGGAGGTTTTGGATATAGATGGATTTAAATATAAAATATTTGCGTAAATATGTATAGTTTCTAAAAATGGAACGGTGTTATAACAATTTTTACAGTGGTCAAATGGAGTAATTATAGTTTTAATGATAGGTTCTCACGAATAGAGGGGAACCAAAGATTTCCAAGAATAAATGTAAGTTTGTCAAGAAAAAAAATTGGTTATGAAAGGGCTACAACTTTTTTTTGATACATATAGGTAGGATATTGGGGATAGTAGGTTTGAACGCTAGACCTCCATTGCATGTTCTAAGATTTTTTTTAACATGGAAGACTTACTTTATTAGTAAAAGATCATTACAAAATAAGTCATAATGAACCAGTGGCGGAGCCACATTGTGAGTGAGGTGGGCCATGGCCCCCCCACAAATTTTGTAATTAACTAGTAGTATTAATATATTAAATGTGATAATAATTATTTTTTTAAGTTTATATATATTATGTAAAATTCATTTAATAAATAAATTGATAATTAATTTTTAAATTGGACTTAATTGATTAATCCAATCTAAAAAACTGTATTAATTTAGTCAAACAATTAACCAAAACATTAACCTGCAGCTATCCTAATTATAATTCATTTATCCACCACTTACCCACTACTCCTTAAGCTCTGCCTTTTGACTCTTTGTTGCTGTTGAGAGCTTTACTGACAATTTGCAATTTTCAATCATACCACCAATTGCATTGATTCAATAAGATGAGTTATGTGAGTATATGTAGTTTTTTTTCTTTTTCCATAGCCTCAATTCCTTAATCGTAACATTAATTTTTATTTTTCCATTTTTTGTTTCTATTTTCAAATTTATTTTTGAATTAAATATTTTATATTAGTAGCCTATTAGGTGGAATTATTTATTACGAGTACTAATTTCTTTGCTGATAGTTTGGTTCTTTATATTGAAAGGGAGTTTGCTGAAACTTTTAGACTAGATTCTATTCTGAAATATTTTGTTGATTTTAAAGAGCGGCGTGTCCAGATCAAACTTCCTTAATAAACAAATGTATGTATGACGGAGTTTTATATCATATTAATTTGTAGTCATATCACAATCTTTTGACAATTTTTTTCTTGTTGCCATTTAACCTGATTTTTTGTAAGTTACTGGCTCCCCCAAACCTAAATTCCTGGCTCCGCCACTGTTTGTATCACACCCATAATTGCCTAGCGGGTATATTAATTTTATTAATCATAAGTGGTAGGCAGCCCCGACCATATATATAGTCCCCACTAACCCTGTTTTTATCTTTATGTGTGGTACATCGAATTAGTATATGAAGCAACCGTAGACTCAAAAACGTACAGTCAGATTTAACGTACGTTTGTATATTTACATAACCATAAAACAAACTACGGAATCATGCATAAACGGATCCGTTTATAGAAAACAGACAAAATGTATTTAAAAAAGTAGACTACTTAAAGACCTATTTTCATGGCCAAACATTTAGCAACAAGTTGCTGTAAATTACTAAAATTAAGTGAGTTATAAATTTATGATCAATAAGCTCTGATAGTGTAAGTTTTGGATGTATTTATATGTTTTTGTAGTAGTGGTTATTTTCATGGCCAAATAGTTTTTAGCAAGTTTCTGTAAATTATAGTAAAAATTAAGTGAGTTATACTTATGAATTTATGATCAATAATTGAACGTTTATGGAGTTCTCTATAAATATATAATGCTGCTTCCCTTCTTAACAGTTAACACTCATCCAAAGCAAGCAAATTGCATTATAGCTACGTCTGGTTAATTAAGCCAAAACCCTAGCTACCCACATTTCATCCATCTCTTTAAACATGGCAATGGCTGCTCAATCAGTGATTGATCTTTGTAATTATAACATTGATCAGTCCCTAATTAAACACATTTCCAATTGCCAAATGATGATCCCTTCTAATCAAACCGTGCAGTCCGATTTCCCGGTCGACACCAGCGATGAAGTAATCCCCACCGTTGATTATTCAACCCTCTTCTCTTCTGACCCCCGTGAACGGGAGCAGGCTCTTAACCACCTTGGCAGTGCCTGCTATGAATATGGCTTCTTCTACGTACGTAAACAGTAATTGCATGCAAACGCAATATTATTTCTAGCTCGACTTAATTTGGCGCTTAATTATCTCCACCAAAATGCTACTTTAATTTATATCTTATATGTGATTTTTACGTTATTATTCTCAAATTTTCAACACATTTTAATCTCTGGCCGGTAAAATATATATGGCAGTTAATAAATGGTGTTCCTGAGCCGTTGGTAGAGGGAGCGTTGAAAGCAATCTCAGATTTCTACGAATTGACGACGGTGATGGAGAGGAATAACTACACCAAAAGGAATCCAACGGACAGGATGAGCTGGATTCAAAGGGCCAACTCGGGGGAGAACAGGGAGTGTTTCAAGCTGGTTTCGCATGCTCAATACTACTGCCCCACAAAACCCTCCAATTTGAGGTGATGAAAATAGTTTACATACATATATACATATATGTTTAATTAGTTGTCTACTTTAAATTTTCAGTAATCAAAGAAAACAATTTTCTTTTACAAAATTTGTGAAATGATGTATACTAATTCTGTGATCATCTAGATTTAGGGGAAAAAGTCAAACAGTGTCAACTTTTATGGGATAGAGGTAGTATAATTTTTTTGTTCACCATATAAAATTTATTTATCCAGAAAAATTACTCTACCCGTCTCAAAAATAACATAATAGTTTCTTTTTTGCGTCAATTTTATTTCAGTTCATCTACGTTAGAAAAAAATTCAATATATATATATATATATATATATAAAGTAAAAGATATCAAATTTTTAGTTGTATTAACAAGTTTTAAACTTACAACTTAAAATTATAAAGAATTAAATCATACTCCTAGATATTAAATGCTTCGCATTATTTTTCCATGGGGGTTGGAGTAATTAATATTGGAGTTGTGGGCATATATTCATGAATATATAGAGAGTGCATAGGGGAATACCAGAAGAGCATGCGAGAAGTGGAACTGGGATTGGCTAGAGCAATATCAAAGACTTTGGGGCTTGAAGAGAAGTACATAGAGAAGACCCTGAAGCTAGAGGAAGGGTTCGATGTCACGGCAATGAATCTCTATCCGGCGTCGTTTCAGTCCAAAGGAGCCGTTGGTCTCCCAGAACACACAGACCCAGGCTTCATCATCTCGCTCATACAAGACGTTAATGGTGGTCTCAGGATCCTTTCTCACCATGGCAAGTGGATAAATGTTCATATTCCTCAAAATGCTGTTTTGATCCAACTTGGAGACCATCTTGAGGTACATCATCATATGACTTGCTACTGATCTTCTTGTGAATGGAAGTTCGCATCTCGATCGTTTAAATTTAATTAACATCGTTAATTGATCCGTTAAGAAAAATTTATGTACAAAATGATTAACAATGCTAAATAATTGTCCTTAGTGGCATATAGAAAATGGGATTGGCCGTCATTTGGTGTCCATGTTTATGAGTCTGGACCCTTTTATGTGTCCCATTTGTATCTACCGTATTAATTAATTAACACCGTTAAATAATGCGTTAGGTTTTTAACAGAAAATTTAATGACGTTAATTAATTACAAGAGGGGACACACAAAAATGAGATAAGTGATCTGTCCCATTTGGTTGATGAAAACTTGCGTTAATCTCGTGATTTAATAATGTATGTCAAAAAAATATATTTGAAATTACATATATAGTACTACTAAAGTTACTAATATACATTTATAATGAACAAATATATATATATATATATATATATATATATATATATATATATATATATATATATATATATATATATATAAAGTATGTCTAACTTTGGCATGAACTGAACAGTTATTCATGTAAGTGGATAATTAATCCAAATGATTAGATCCACTCCATTGACAGAGCTTCATATAATAGCAAATGAGTCATTGATTTCAGTACTGTAATTTGTTTCTGTTACTATATTCTATCAAAATTGTTTTGCATGTGCAATGCTCTCAATTATTATCTCTCTCGTACAAAGTAGTGTATAATTTGTCATATAGTTAATCGATAATTGATTTTTTAGAACAATTTGCAGGTCTAAATTACTTTAAATTAATTTGTCCGTCAAATTATTTCAAGCCGCATATAGTATATTATATATATGGTTCTACGTACTTGAACTATAAATATGTACTCATATAGTTGTCTCTATATGTTAATCTTTTTTTTAATATATATTTACCGTAGGTCAGTTATAATGCCTCACCAAAAATGGACAAACTGAATTTCCCCCCAAAATGTATGTATATATGTATAGACAAATACAATCATCATCTTTAAAATATGGTGATTAAAGTCTTTGTTTGGTTAATATACAGATTCTGAGCAACGGAAAATACAAAAGTCACATTCATCAAGTGGTGGTGGCAAACAACAAAATTAAACGTATTTCCATGGCCACACTCCATGGACCGTCGTTGGACGCGATGGTCTTTCCGGCAACGGAGCTGCTCGACAGATCTCACGCACCACCGGCCTACCGTCGGATGACCTACAAGCAATCGTTGGAGCTTAC
The DNA here is from genome assembly GCA_024586325.1 of Stellera chamaejasme. Classification (NCBI taxonomy): domain Eukaryota; kingdom Viridiplantae; phylum Streptophyta; class Magnoliopsida; order Malvales; family Thymelaeaceae; genus Stellera; species Stellera chamaejasme. The sequence continues at coordinate 25,275 of JANJPE010000020.1, read as the reverse complement.
CGGGGACGATGAAATTGATGTGACGTCAAATATTACGGACATCCGTATCATGGCCTTTGCTTGAGGGACAAGGATTATAAGTTGATCAAGTAAAATTTGAGAATATTATTGGACAACTTGAATCCTAATCAAAGTTGTTTTAGGTTTTGGTCTTGTTTTTAAATAGGTTTTAAAACATATTTGATCATTTGCATATCTATTGATGATTGGTTATGGTCCTTATGTAGCTCTATCTCTTAGCTTCAAATGAACTCTTGAATCCTCTTAATCGAACATCAGAGTAAACGTTATGATCGCAATACGGCAATACGGAGACTGCGCTCGACCTTTAGGTCTTTTTGTTACCTACTATGTATTGTTACCTTCAATTTTAGGTCTAAACACAGATTAGTTGTTTAAATTTTGTTGACTCGTTTACATAAGGGTCTCAACTATTAGCGGTGTAAAGTGGTACCTATAGGTTCGGTGTAGTTTGGTCCATCGACTCAGATACACTGTAACAGATGGAAACTATGTAAACGCATCTCACTACCAACCGACAACTTAACGTTCAATGCCAAATTTTTCCTAAAACAATGGTGGTATTCTTGCTTAATTCATCACAATGTAGCTGAAGCAACTATTAGTGCGGTAGTTCCTCATGGAGGTCGTGTTAATTAACGCGGCGGAAGCCGCACTAAAATCTGTGCTATATAAGCCCGCACTAGCTGGGCTAGCGCGGGCTCTGTTGTGTTAGATAATGCAACTTAATGTCCTTAATATCCCATTGAACCGTTTTGGAAAAAAAAATCTGGATGAATCCGGATGAATGTATTCATTCGAATTCATCCAAAACCCAAATTTTTTCAAATTCCGGTGGCGATGGACGCTGGCAACGGTGAGCAAGCATCGTCGGTGGAACTTCGACAGTGGCAACATTGAGGTTAAAGCGGCGGCGGCAGAGGAGAAGAAGAAAGTAGAAAGACAGAAGAAGAAGAAGAAGAAGAAGAAGAAGAAAGGAGGAGGAAAGAACGCAGAAGGGAATGGAGGAAAGAAAGAAGATGTTTGAGAACATGGAGATGAATTGAAGATAATGAAGAAGGAGAAGAAGAAGAAGAAGAAGAAGGAGAAGAGGAAGAAAATTCAGCAGAAGTGAATTTGATGGAGGAGGTAAAACCCTAAATAAGAGTTTAATGCGGCATTAATGCAGCTAAGGTCGCATTAAATGTGTCGTAGATCATTTACCATGAGGTTTAATGTGTCAAACGTTTAATGCGGCATTTTTCTCAGAAAAATAAGTTTCAACCATGTCTTCAATGATAAATTTAGAGATCATAAACTTCATTGATAAAATTATTTTTTTCAAATATATATATATATATATCATGATGATTTTATTATTTTTATGGTGAATATGGAAATGCTCAAAGTTAGATGATTGAAAGATTTTTAAACCTTAGATGAGTTAATATGCTTCCTTCATCTCAAATGAGTTGTCAATTATAGTTTTTCATATAGATTAAGATTATCTTTTTATTAACTCATTTTATTTGAATTTTCAACATTATATACCCAATTCTAAGCTCATTCTAAGCCCTCCTAATCCATCTCATAGACTTTTGAGTGAGTATATTTACAATGGTAAAAATGAACTAAAATAAAACAAAAATGGAGAAAAAGCATTTCATTTAGAACAAAAATATTTTTATATTGTGATAACCACGAAATGTAATATTTATTGTTTTTTTCCCGATTAGGCAAGTAGCAATTCCAATCAAAAGTCTAAATGTAGTAGTTCAAGTCAGAGTTTGCGACATCGACATGGTACTCAATCCTTCTATTTTTAATAGATAAATTTGTTTTTTCAGCATCTAATATATATATATATATATATATATATATATATATATATATATATATATATATACACGTATTGGTTTATAGTAAAAAGTTAAGTCAAACAAAAATAAAAGTTTGAGAATCAAACATAACAACTAAATAGTAGTAACGGAGGGAGCACTATTTATCTAAATTTTAAGCGGTGTTTTTTTTGTTTGAAAATAGGATGCTATTGAAAATTATAATAAGATGTTTTTCCTTTGTCAATGGAGTTAGTGGTACAAAAGAGCCTACTATATGTTTGGACAGGTGGAGTGATCTCTACACCATGAGAGCCATTGTTTGGAACAACAACAGGCTGCTCCTGAATTGAATCATTACAAAATCTAAAGACATGGTTTAGATCATGTTGGAGAGCTGACTTGAGAAAATCAGGAACTCTGTCAAAATAAATGAGTTCTTCTGTTGACGTCTTAGCATGGTTGGAAAGTTGATCCGCTACACGGTTCGTCTCCTCTGACTGAATTTGACCTCCCTTACCCCAGATGAGTTAGCAATGACCTGCACTCGTACACAATTTCTTGTAAGAAAGAAGGAATAGTCGAAAGTCCATTATCAATATCAAATAAACTCTTACAATCGACTCACAATTAATTCAATGTTGTTCATCAAATTAACCATCTTTAAACCTTCCAATAAAGCTCAACTTTCCGTCAGGACATCACAAGTTCCTAATTTTTTTCACTAATATAACAATAAAATATCTTGAAGAGTGTAATAATACCTCTAGCCCCATTTCCTTTCACCCTTAAACAAGCACCATCAACATTTAATTTGACACTTGGGGCTTGGGGCTGAGGAAGGGATGGGCCACTCTCGTCACCTTCTTAAACCCACTATGGACTCCACCAAAATGGGCCCGGATCTAAAGGCCGGCCCTATCGGCCTAACCCAAATCCGTCTCCATCTCCAGCCATGTTCATTTCCATCTCCGGCCTCCGCCTCCTCGTCGCCTGTAAGCATTCGCCACCCGCGTCCAGCGCTGAGCCTTTCGCTGCGAGCTCTGTCTCTGAGTCCGATTTTGAAATCGCCGCTAGCACCGTCTTTACTGATTCGGTCTCCTCCCGGCCGCGACTGCCGTTGACTTCTAAGATCTGCCTCCTCTCAGCCGGCAGCGCCGTCGACTTCTCAGATCTGGCGACCCAGCCGCTAGCCTGCGACCCTCAGCTGCGAGACGGATCACTCAAGTAAGATACTCTGGTTTGATTGCTACTATCTGTTGATTCTGGTTTGGATTGGATTTCTGGGTGTTCTGTTATGATAATGTACCTATTTCCGTTTCCTTGTTGACAGATTGATGCTAAGTTTATTGAATTATGCTGCTTATTGTAAATGTTTAATGCTGTTTCTTGTTGTAAATCCTAGCCACTGATAATGTTTGTGGTAAATGTATAGTAGAATTTTTGCGTTTAAATTGAGATTGTTACACAGGATTTAAGTTTCTTGCATGCAAGGATGTTACTGCTTTAATTATGTAATTTGTGCAAGGATTGTACCCTATATCACCAATTTTTGGAGCTTCGCAGCCAATTAAAGGCCATGAATTGGGTTTTGGAACCCGAGCCTTGTAAATCGATGGAGATTAGCTAGTTTATGTTCAAGCTGAGCTCGAACCTCTTGTGAGCCTAACTTTATCGAGCCTGAGCTGGAGGCTACCAATTAATCATGTTCAAAGAGATCCTGCTGTGGTCTTGTAGGATCTTGTCTGCTTTCTTAGTTTTCTCTTTTATTTGTTTTTCCTGTTTCCCCCTGAAATTTATTTGTTTCTAGTGGAAGGTGTGAAGAAGGGTCTTCTCTGTTAGATATGAGGCTGTTTCAAAGGCTCTGTTAAGGTTCAGGGGTCATTTTTCATTGATTTTTTTGAAAAACATTTTTTATTGATTTGGAAGAGAAGCATATGTCCTCCATGTTGCGGGTTGGATTGAGCTATACCTTTCTAGAATTCATTTAAAATCGTGTGCTTAATTCTCCACGAACTAACTGTGTACTTCTGAGTCATGCAAAGATCTTGCTTCAATGTTTGCAATCATGAAAAGTTGTTTTGCATTAGATTTCATTTGTTTCAACCATGCTCGCATAAAAGTTTGTTTCCCCCTCTTCATGCCAAGTGTCTCTTTCATTTTGTTGCTAGACGTCATACAATGTAATTGCATTGCAGTGTCGCTAGCTGCTTTTGGGATCTGATTTTCCTGTGAGTGTTTCCCATGTGTTTTGCTGTTTTATCAACAAAGTGGAAAGAGCAATATCACAACGCATCAATATGCTTCTTGTGGTTAGTTTTCTAACTGGTGAGTATGGTCCAATTTTTTTGTAAATTTGCAGCCTTTTATGGTCTTGCTGGGAATTTTGTGAAATTATCCCGTGCGTTATGTAGAGTTTAGATCTCATTGAGCAAGATTGGTTGTCATTGTTGAAACGTTGATTATGCTATTTAATGAAATTACATATGATATTTTCCACTATATTTTTCATGCAAGTCAAGTGGAAAAAACTTATGATGATACAGTTTGAAATTTTCATCTCATTATAGTGGACAATTAATTGCCTCTATAAATTTTGCCACTATCTCTTTTGTATGAATTTATAGTGGACAATTAATTGCCACTATAAACGTCATGCTACCAACCTCAACATAGTTGGGATTAAGGTACTGCTACTGATGATGATGAATGAAATTACATATACACATGGCCTATGAGTCACTTGTTATCCTTGTTAAACCCAGCTTTTTATGTACTTGTTTCCTTGGTAAAATGACACCTTGTTGCTACATGATGCATCAAGGATCATGTAAGTTCTTATATTGGTCCTCTCATTCTATAGTTAGAAGGCTTAGCTCATTGTCATATATGTTCAAATAGTTGAATCAAATCTATATATGTTCAATCCTTCAGACTCAATTACTCATTAGCTAGTGCTTTCCTTATGACTCTACAGCATTGTTAACTCGGTATACTTTTTTCTTTGGCGTCAGGTCTTATTCTTGTCTTCTCCAAGTATCTTGTGAAGTCTGCATATTTTTCTAACATAATTTGTTAAGCTATCCAACAATGTTTTTCTGAATCATTCTTTCTCTTTCATTGTAGTGTTTCAATCTAAGTAATGTAGTTGTTATCAGGATAAGTTGGATGATGATAACCCTGGAATCATACACCAGATTTCTTAATTTTCCAACCATATCCATATTAGATGGTATTTGTTTATACAAAAAAAAATATTCCAATGATGAGATTGTTGATACTGCCTCAAGAGCTTTAGAGCTCCATCCTTTGTAGTGGTATTATTTTTCGATCTTCTATTTTAGTAATAGACCAAAGTCACATACAATTTGTACACTAAAGATTTTTTATTTTTTTATTTTTTAGCAACAATGTTATGCTACATGAAATAACTAAAAGATTTTCAAATATAAATCGAAATGTTTTTTAATTTAGTTAATAAGATGTCTGGTTTCAAGTTCACTAGCAGAATTGACTCGCAGACGGTTGTGCATATACTTTAGTGCTTATGCTATTTGCTGTAATATTTCCACACATACTACAGCAAATAGCAGATGTACTAAAGCATATACTCAATCATACAATGTATCATTTCTGTTGGTGAGCTTTTAACCGGACATGTTATTAACTAAGGTAAAAACATTTCTATTAATTTTTGAAAATTTTGTATTCATATTTGAAAATTTTCTACATATACCAAAGTAGCATGCCATTGTGGTTAAAATGTTTATAAAATACTGACAAGAGAGCCAAGATATGGGACTTTGATGTATTCCTAGAGGTAGAAATCGTGTGCCAAAAAATCATACTGGAAAGGATGGATCTCTTGAGACATTGTAAAAACAGTATCATTATTAAATTATTTTTGGTATAAATAAAGACCTGATTTAGATATGGTAGAAAAGGCAACTAAGGTTTCTCAAAACGAAGGGTAACAAAAGAAGTAAAAGGAAGAGATGTTTTGCTCTCCTAGGGTTTGCCCTAGCGAGGTCTTTCATCGCCGCCGCCGCCCTTTTCGCGGAGTCGCCGACGGCCTGCTCATTCCCGGAGATTGTTCAGTTGCTACCAGATCTTGTTGTGCGGGTGTTCTTGCCGTTGCGGTGTCTTGCTTGAAGGATGGTGTCTTTGTGATACGTTTGAGTCCTCGTCGATGTCTTGTGAATCAAGCTTAGTCATGCGCTCCCCTCGATCAACGGCGTCACGACTTTCGGGATCGAGGTGTTATGGCCCTTTTGCCGTCCTCGACGGTTGGTTCTTTGGCGGAACGCCGATCGCTTTGGGTGTCTCGTGCAGGGCCACTGGTGCTCCTCCGTCAGGAGGTTGAGCGGCCGCCGGACTCTTCCACAGGGTCGGCCTCGTGATCCGTCTTTGCGTGGTGGATCTCGGCATCAACGGTGGTCGGCCGCCATGGCCCATCGAGTGATTCGTGCATTCTAGTGACGCTCTGTTTGTTGGGTCGTCGGGTCCGATGATGCTCGCCTAGGGATGGCCGGTTCCATCGTCGGGGCTCGATCTAGTTCTTTGGCGTCTCTTGGTTACAGTGGTCAATTTGGTTCCGACCTTTGGGGATTTCGGTGAAGTGGATGTGATAGGTTTCTCTGTGCAGCAGGGGTTGAGCCGGGGCTCACCTGCTGGTACAATGAACCTCTAGGTTCCGGGCCGGCGAGGTATCGGGCTCCCGAGTCGACTTGTGGGTGGTCTTGATTGGAGTTCTACATTTTTCTTTATGTTTCAGCTACTTTAGTTTCAGCTTATTTTCGTTGGGTTGTTCAAAACTCTTTAATTTTGTTTCAGTGTTGCTTCGTTTTTGTTTGGTTTGCTTGTAGCTACAGAAGTAGGTTGTGTTTACCATTATTACTATGACTAGTGCTCTTCTGTTTACTAGCCTTGACTAGTGCGGTGTCGTCGGGGTATTGGGAGCGAGATTTGAGATGTTTTTCTTATCATGTAGTGATCATAATCGTCATGAGTTTGTTTATAAACTTTTTAAAGCCAGTTCGGGTAAGACTAACCTGGGTAGTTTTAGTTTTTCATAGAAATTCTATTTATGTAGAGATTCTTGTTTTAGCGAAGAAACACCCATAACATTTTGGAGAGTTGAGCAGAAAATGTTTTTTTATATAAAAGAAGGAAAAGTATGTAGAAAGAAGGCTTCAGATGGTAATAACAACATTTGTGGAAACATTTGATTTGTATCACTGCAGAGATAAGTTGACACTGACAGCTTCAAATTGATTGGAAGAAAGCTTCTAGATCCCTGTAGTACACTATTTTTTTGATGAAGTGTAGTACACTATAATGGTGCTCATATTCAGAGTTTATTCACCAATTTTTTTAGGTCCTGCGTTTTTATTTTTACATGGATAGTTAATTTTCATTAGGTCAAAATGCATAATACTACCCTAAACTTTCCCAACTCATTTAAAAACAGGTCCCAACCAAAACTCGAACAGTTTGGGGCCTATAGTATACCAAGTCTGACAATTTGAGGTCTAGACTTATCTGACTCGGCATGTGAGTGAAAAAACAGGTTTCCGAGCCAGTGACGTTAAGTTTAGAACGGATGCTTGATGAAGGTTGACGGAAACGTTTGAAACGTTAGAGGGTCATTTGCATATATTGACCGTGAGAATGTATCATAAATAATAAACTAATTATTAAATAAGTTTGTTGAAAGAGCACTTCTTCACTAAGTGAGCCCCACCTGTCCACCCTATGACCTTTTTCTGCTGATTCTGAAATGGAGGCTCGACTCAGCTGCAGCTTGTGGAGCTGGTACTCTGTCGCAGCTCGATTTGAAAGTAGTGAAGCTTGAGAAGGTGTGAGGTTACGAAAATGGGGATGAATTATTTGGTCGGTTTGTCATGAAAAAATGATTTTTCTCCCACTCCCAGTTTGAAAACCATTAACTTGAAACTGAAATAGCCGAAGAGTTTGGTGCGTGAAAATTTTAAAAAAGTAGAGTGAGCCCGATTAAACTCGTAAGGATTGAAACTCATAGAGGCTTCAAAGCTCGATTAGCGGTGGCGCCGTTTAGCTCATTTTTAAACTAATCTGATTTTTTTCATTTTTATTTTGGCATTTATTCGTTGAAATAAATTTTCAATGAACAAATGGATATAATAAAATTCATTTATGGAGAGGTGTGATTATCACAGAGTTGTATGCACTCACCATCTAGTGGAGGGTTTTTCAGGTTTGCATGCCCAAGTCATTTGAGGATTAGCTAATGAACAAGATGTTATTTAACATGATCACTTCTTCTGGTGATGGGGTTATGTTGTGTTCTTCCTAACAAAAACACAACAACAAAACAATAACTATTCAAATTTACAAAATTCCTAAAAAAAAAATTCTCCTCACTTGCCCTCTCAATTTTAAATTGTTCACTTTTTTGTCAAATATTTGTTGTAGAACACAACCTTAGTCTGCCATTCATCTTTTCTGTTTTTCCATTCCTGTCCAGTATGTTGATTCATCTGATATGACTGTAATTCAAATCCTGTAATTGTACTATTAGCAAGAATATGCTTTCCACATTTTAAACCTTGATAGATGTAAGTTTGATTGAAATAAAAAAGAAAGGTTTTGATAGAAACTGTCTAATTAATTAACATAAGGAAAAATAGGTAAAAATGTCACTAATCTTTTATAAATTTCTATATCTCACACTAATCTTCATTTTCGAGCTACAGTTGTCATCCAAATTTTGAAACTAGGTTAAAAATGTCACTACAGTTAAATGCGGTTAAAAATCATGTTAACTCTTTGGTTTAATTACAAAAAGTAGTACTTCAAATTTTTTAACCCTTTACAATTTGATCCTAAATCTTTGATTCACAAGTTTGAAGAATGCAGACCCACTTGCATTCGCGAGGTTGTTAGCGGGTCGGTGGAATTCGGGGCGGATCGCGGCTCCAAAGGCTTTCTCCGGAGGCTGATCTCGTCGGAAATGGAGACGCGGCGATTGAGGAGTCGATCTGCGATGGTGGGGTAGTGGATTCGGACCTGGAGCAGCCGGATTCGAGCGAGTTGGGCGAGAACCGAGGCGGGTCGAGGGCGTATTCTCCTGCCTTCGACGGAAGGGAGGGTACTGGCTGGTTCCTTGGAGGTTGGCAGTGATGATGAAAGTAGTGGTTGGTGACAAGAGCTGCCCGAACGTGAAGGGCAAGGTGGAGGGCATGTCTTGGTGAATTAAATAGGAACTTTGGTAAGTTAAGATCAAATTGTATAGTGTTAAATACTTTGAGTACTACTTTTTGTAATTAAATCAAAGAGTTAACAGATTTTTAAATCGCTTTTAACGACAATAATATTTTTAACCCAATTTCAAAAGTTTGATGACATTCTAGCTCGAAAATGAAGATCAATGGTAAATATAGAACTTTAGAAAAAATTAATGACATTTTTATCCATTATTTCTTAACATAATGATTAATGTTTTCAAAGTGTTATTCAGTTTTGTTAAAGTAAAGGAAACATGGTGGAAATGTAACGTAGGCAATTATAAGACTGCATTTGTCTTAGAATTACTTAAATCATACTACCTCAATCCATTTTTAATAGTTACATTTCTTTTTCAGATCTAATATATGTATTTTTTTCTTCAATATTTTGGTATATAAAGTTAAGTAGTTTATATACATAAGTTAAATCAATGTGTCTAGTTTCTAAAAATATATTTTTCAAATTTTTTAACAAATTCTTTTTAGTAAAATATTGAGTAAAAAAATTATAAAAATCAAACGTAACAATTAAATAGGAACGGAAGGTTAAATATTTTAATATTCAGCTTTTAGAATGATTGTATGATTGTGTGTTCAACTTTAATTGCCTACCAAGTTTACCATCGTCCATGGTTTACTGACATCGTTGCTTCCGTCACCATACATACTTCCTACTACCCAGGATAGGTAATTGTTATGTTTCGTTACTTACATTTAATCTAGGAGTATAACTTTTTCTTTAATTATCATTTTAATATATAAAGTAAATTATTTATATGTAAATGATAAACTGTTGCTTGCAAAAGGTATACTTTTTAGCCTCCACCCACTTAGATACGTAGTCAACAACAAACAAGATATAGAGATTATCCATAGGATGATAGGGAATGGACCCATGAAGTCGATGCCCCATGCATCAAATATTTCCACCTCCTGTATTGGCACCAAGGGCATTTCACATGTTCTTGAAATTTTACCAATTCATTGACATCGGTCACAAGTGTACACATAGGCATATGTGTCATTAACCATGGATGACCAGTAGAAATCGCTTGATTCACCTTATACAATGTTTTGCCCGGTCTTTGATGTCCGCCACATTCAAAAGTGTGACGTTGTCCCAAAATATCCATGCCTTCCTTTTTGTCACACACCTCCTTAGCACTTTATCGGTACACATGCGAAAAGGAAAGGCTCTTTCCAATAATAATATTTCACATCTGAAAAGAATTTCTTCTTCTGCTGGCAAGATAAATCAGGAGGTATTACATCACAAGCGAGATAATTACCAATATCAGGGCGAGGCTTGATCCTCAACAGCATATAAATTCTCATTTGGGTAACATTCTTGTATAACCTTCTCTTCACTTTCAACATGAACCTCTAACCTTGACAAATGATCAGCAACCACGTTTTCACTGCCTTTTTTATCCTTTATCTCAAGATCAAATTCTTGGAGCAATATAATCCATCTAATCAGTCTGGGTTTGGCTTCCTTCTTTGTGAGAAGGTATTTGATAGCTGCATGATCAGTATGAATAATTACCTTGGAACCGACGATATAAGAGCGAAATTTCTCCAATGTAAACACTACACCAAGAGCTCTTTTTGATCGTTGTGTAGTTTTATTGCGCTCCATCTAAAGTCTTGCTCGCATAATAAATGACCCTGAAAAATTTATCTCTTCTTTGACCAAAACTTGCCCCGACGACAAAGTTACTAGCATCACACATCATTTCAAATGGATCCTCCCAATCTAGAGCAACTACCACAGGGGCTTTTGTAAGTCTTATCTTTCAAAGTAAGGAAAGATTCTAGACATGCATCATCAAACTCAAAAGGGGCATCCTTCTCTAATAAATTGCAAAGTGGTTTAGCAATTTTAGAAAAATCTTTAATAAATCTTCGATAAAAGCCCGCATGTCCCAGAAAACTCCTTATAGCCTTAACATTGGTTGGTGGAGGAAGTTTTTCAATTGCAACAATTTTAGCTCTATCCACCTTCAAACCAACATTCGATATTTCATGCCCCAGGACTATACCACTTCTAACCATGAAATTGCATTTTTCCCAATTCAAAGCAAGATTAGTTTCCTCACATCTTACTAGAACTTTCTCAAGATTACTCAAACAAGCATCAAAAGACATACCAAAAACTTAGAAGTCGTCCATGAACACCTCCATGCACTTTTCGACCAAATCTTCAAAGATTGCCATCATGCAACGTTGAAATGTTGCGGGGGCATTACAACCCAAATGGCATCCGTCTGAAGGCATATATTCCCCATGGACTTGTAAATGTGGTCTTATGTTGATCTTCGGGGGCGATAGCAATCTGGTTGTAACCTGAGTACCCATCCAGAAAACAATAATATTCCTGACCTGCAAGTCTGTCAAGGACTTGATCGATAAATGGCAGTGGAAAATGATCCTTTCGGGTAGCCTTATTCAACTTTCTGAAGTCGTACACAACTCTTCATTTTGTCACTAATCTGGTTGCAACCCACTCCAACTCGCTTGCACCACTGTGATGCCGCCTTTCTTAGGAACTACATGAATGGGACTTACCCATTCACTATCAGATATGGGATAAATTATGCCAGCTTCAAGCAATTTCAGAATTTCACCCTTGACAACTTCTTTCATGTTAGGATTAAGCCTTCTCTGAGCATCGACACAGGGTTTGTATTCTTCTTCCAGAAGGATTTTGTGCATGCAGATTTCTGGAGATCTACCTTTGATGCGCTCTCAACACCCTCATAAGCTTATCTTCTTCAAGTGGAGTCAATCAAGAGGATATATTCACTGGTTGTGACTGATCATTACCTAAGAAAGCATATTTAAACCCCGCAGGTAGATATTTCAATTCTAATTTTTTTTCATGGACCTTACTGCCATTTGGTTACATAAATTCTTTTCTATGCTGCTTAACCTTAGACTTCTCTGATACTGACATAGTTTCAATGATGCTGGCCATTTCATAATCCTCCTCATTTGGAGTTTCAAAATTAAGGCCTTCTCAACAGATCATCCATAAACATAGTTTCCATAGTTTCCTTAACACAATCGGCAATAACATCAATATTAAAGCACTGATAAACATCATGATTAGGTACCTTCATAGCTTGCTTAAGGTTGAAAGAGATATTCTGATCATTTGCCCTCAAGGTGAGTATACCATTTTCAACATCGATCAATGCCTTCCCAGTTGCAAGGAAAGGTCTCCCCAAGATAATTGACATTTTGTTGTCCTCTTCCATCTCTACAACTACGAAATCCACCGGAAAGTACAAATCACTAACCTTGACCAATTTCTAACACACCCTTTGGAAAAGTTAGGGATCTATCGGCAAGCTGTAGGCAAATGGATGAAGGTTTCACTTCTCCAAGACCCAACTTCTTACAAACCGAAAGTGGCATAAGATCGATGCTGGCCCCAAGATCACACAAGGCTCTATCACAGTGAAATGGACCAATGTCACAAGGGATAGTGAAACTTCCGGGATCCTTTAGCTTCTGAGGCAACTTTTACTGGATTATTGCATTAGCTTCTTCCTGTACCGGGATAAGTTCATTATCCAAGAATCTTCTCTTCTTATTAATCACTTCTTTCAGAAATTTGGAATATTGAGTCATTTGACTAATAGCCACAAGGAAAGGAATATTGATTTCCAGCTTTTAAATACTTTCCATAAACTTAGAAAATTGTGAATCCTCCTTCTTTTAGCAAACCTTCGAGGAAAAGGCAGATTACCTCGCACTCTTGGATGTGGTTTATTAACTTCTTTCCCCATTGAGTTGATTGGTAATGCCATATCCTCCATTTGCGATTTATCCTCAGATATCTTCAACAACAAAGGATGATGATGGCGTATGATGATTTTCTTGAATGTCAAGGTTGCTGGTTGAATTTCCAAAGTCTTCCCACTTCTAAGCGATAGCTTGACAAGTCTCTTTGGATTTACCTCCGTAAAACTTGGGATAAACTTGTTATGCCTAATTGTCTCCTTCTTGATACCGGAAAAGGTCCAAGACAATAAGCCTTCTTGCCAAAATAATGACTGTAGACAAAAAAAAAATTCTCTCGAATTGGAATGGGTTATTGGTCATTCGATCTACTTAACAAAATTGAGAAGAAAATGGTAGATAGGTTGAAAAGAGAATCACTCTCAATTAAGGACCAAAGCTTCCATAAGAATATTTTTGAAGATTGAATTGTCTTGCAGAGGACTAACACCTAGACCTCCTTTTATAGGACAAGGAATTTGGAATTCTAAATCCATCGACAAGTCCCTTCATCTCCATTCTTAATGATGGAAATTAAAGGAGATGTAAATATGGGAATTTAAAATAATTATTTCTAAAAATTATTCTAGGCTAGCTAATGGGTAGACCTAGCAAAATTACAATCATCGAAAACTGAAATAAAATGATAAAAATTGAGCTAGAATCATGAGGGATGAGTTTTGGCCAATAAATGAGGAGTAAATGATCCTCATTTAAGTGCTCTTGATGGTCTTCAAGGCATATAACTCCTTCTTCACCAATGGTTTCTGGATGATTTTGGATGACTCTTGAGTCCTCAAGAAGTTCGTCCTTGCACCCTTGAAGAACAGTGAAAGGCTATTCAAGTGCATTGAATACGTCATGGTGTTTCAACAGTTGAGATATTCGTAAACCATGCACTTGGGCCAAATTGTCATTTGGTTGAGCCCAAACCGTAATGTTGAAATTTGTTTGCACCATTTGAGAATTGGGTTGGCTTGGGTTGGCCCAAATTGAGGAGTGCTTGAACTTTTCCTTCATCTTTGTGGATATCTTCACTTTGCTCCTCACACTTTGCAAAACCGTGCATCAACAAAGTTGAGAGGCGTCTTTAGCCTTCTTAGTCCGGCTTCTTGTCATAGGTCCACCAAGGCCAACGAGCGGATCTTGATGTTTGGGCTTGGGTTGGGCCTGTTACGTCACTCTTGGTATCAGTTAACTTCTTTCCCATTGGAGTTGTTGGTAATGCCATATCCTCCATTTGTTCGGATTTATCCTCATCGGTTATGTCTTCAACAACAACTTCTTCCGATGATGTCGGTGTTGCCTCCATTTTTCTTGAATGAAGGTTGCCTGTGTTGAATTTCCAAAGTCTTCCCACTCTAAATGCTTAATAGCTTGACAAGTCTCTTTTGGATTTACCTCCGTATCACTTGGGATAAACTTGCCTTTATGTAATTGTCTCATAGAAGTAGCAAGCTGAGCTACTTGAGTTTTCAGATAATGAATTGATGCTCCAAGATTGCTTCGCATACCTTCCATCATTCGATCTACTTCCAAAAATTTCTTAGAAGTGTTGGTATTCGAGCTCCTCATCTCTAAAACCAAAGCTTCCATAGAGACTACAATTTTTCCCAACGGATCAGTACCTTGAGAGGACTCTCCTTGACCTTGTGATGGTGGTTTTGATTGCCAAAAGAAGGACTCGGGATACTTGTCCATGGTTTGTTGTAAGCATTAGGACCTTGCCTTGGAAGATCACTGGTTCTGATTAGCCATGTAATCCACAAAATTACAATCATCCACATCTTCAATTTTCTTCATCGACCATTGCTTGCTTCACATTACCTATTTCCTGATTTTTAAGTAACCTCCCAACCATAAAAGACAATGTTGAAAGTTGTGCATGCATCGATGTATTGTCATCCACTTCATAAAGGCCCCGCTTGACTTGAGTAGGACGAATCTCATCCCTACCACGATGTTCCTCGCTCCGCTCTAGTAGATCAAGAGTTTCCCAAGCTTCCTCAATATCTTTTTGCATGAACCACCCACCTGCAGTCGCATTCAAGTGTTGCTGAGATTTCAACGAGAGACCGTTGAAAAAGAGATAAACTTGATGGTCCTTGTTAACTCCTGAGCGTGGGCATTTCTTGTTCAACTCTTTAAATCTTGTCCATGCTTGAGCCAGACTTTCATCACCTTCCTCTCTAAATGTCAAAATTTCATTCTTCAGTTCAAATGCTTTCTGAGGCGGGTAGTACTTTTTCAGAAAAGCTTGCTTGACATCATTCCAGCTATGAATCTTGTTCAGTTCCAAGCTTCTGTACCATTTCCTCGCTGCACCCCTTAGAAAGAATGGGAATAACCTCATCCACTTTGACCGTTAAGACATTTCATGCATCTCTAAGGTATCACAGATAAGAATAAACTGCTCCAAATGTTCGTTAGGATCCTCATTAGTCAAACCACTAAATGAATGTTGCTCCACATACGTAAGAACGTGACCAGGAATAGTATAATCGCCCACAGCAGGGGTGGGGCGAATCATTCGCTCATCATCTTTAACTACCGGTGGTCCAAATAAATCAGCTAAAGGTAGTCCTTCTTCCTCTTGCTCCTTCCCCGATTCACATTATCATCACCATTATTTATTTCTCCTTTGATTCTGATTTACATTATGATTCCCATTTCTATCCCGATCACGGTTATCATCTCTTTCATCATTCTCGGGGCCGATTATCATCATGCATATTGACAATTGAAGGTCGTCGTTTACTTGCAGAAGCTCGAAGTAACCTTATTCTTGCTCGAATTTCAGCTAAAGTTCTTTCAAGTTCAGGATCTGGATCAATGATTTCCAATTTAGAGCTTCTAGTCATACACTGAAACAATTATCTGGAAATAAAAGACAATATGCTTGAGTTACAAATATAACACACTAACTGAAAAGATGTGAATAGAATACAAGTCAATAGCGTAAACTAAACTCTCCCCGGCAACGGCGCCAAAACTTTGTTGCTTGCAAAAGGGTATACTTTTTAGCATCAGTTTTCATTTATAAAACCCTTTATCGACCCCCAAGAGTAAGGATCAATTGTAATTTAGGGCTGTGAGAAAGGGATATCGAACCCAAGAGAAAGTCAGCCACTTTAGACTAAGAATCAAGTTCACATCACACTAATCGATATAGGAATGAAAGATGAATTAGACATGGACACAACAATAATAGAATAAACTAATATAACTAGTCTGATGCTTAATGGAATGTCGAAATAAAATATGTTCCTATGAAATTCTAACAATAACAAACAACGTATGTTAAACTCCTTCAAATGCAGAATCTCCTAGGAATTGTTTGAGGTGTGAAATATGCTTGTGGATTTAATACAGACATCTTGAGGATGAAGGCATCTTATTCTCACATGTCACCCTCTTGAGCAAACAAGTAATTCTCAAATTAACAAACCATAAACATGCTAATGCTATGCATTTGCTAATCCGGCATGAAGCTAATCCTTTATTCACCAATCAACTTCCATAGATTATCTCTACCTATGTAATGGTAATCAAGTAATTCTCTAAGTCTTGTTCAAAAGAATTCGCTAAGATATCTTGTCAAACACGTAGTAACTAGGAAGATTGAGGCCTACAATCTGACTAGTAGTTGTTAAGCACAAATATTACTTCTCTAAATTGTCACGGTGCGCCCGCACCAGGTTGCGGAGGTGGGGCCGTCCCACGATCTTGGAAGCGGAATCGGTCAGTCCCAACCAAACCCGCTGAGTGTGGCGGTCCCGTGACCCGGCCCGTAAAGTCTCGTTCTCGAAGGCCCGGTGGCTGAGAAAACTTTGCTCACGAAGTATGCAGACACAGTTATGCGCTTCTAACCTTCGGTCGTGTTTCGACCTTCTACCTACAATTCCCAAACAAGGCAAGTATACAGTATAAACCCTAACTATCCGTGGCGAGCCCTGCCCCGCTGAAATAGGCGAGCACTCAACCATCACCAAACATACAGTTCATGGATAACATCATACATAGCTTCTCAGAAACACACAGATATACAATGTGTCTATCACATCAGAATATGATCACATCCCAGGTCTCGCCTTCCACTGTCATGGGCGAGTCCCCAGTCCTACATAGTATCCAAAACATATATATAGAAGCATGATGTATCTAGGATACATAACATGTTCGTGACAGAAGACATGCATGCATATACATCTACAGAGCCGACCAAGAAAACCTCAGAATACCTACGTGCGGGATCTAGGATAAACTCCAAGATCGAAGATCCCCGCAAGTACCTGCCGCCGAGGATGAGTCCTCGGGAGGACCCAGTAAGGGCCGAGGTAAGATACAGGTTGTAATAAGCAAGCTAAGTGCGCGGTTACCTGCAAAACAGAGAAAACACAAAACACATATACACAAATAGATATAAATAATAAACAGAGTTAGACGGAGTCCCGAAAGACGGGGTTAGACAGAGTCCCGAAAGACGGGGTTAGACGGAGTCCCGAAGGACGCGGTGCAGACCACGCGAAAGACACATAAAACAAAAATTAAAAGAACGACAACCCTCTCCAATAGGTCAAAAGCCGAAGCTAACAGAGGCATGGTACCAGCTGGGGCCGCGATCCCCATAATTGTTGTGGGTCACAGAATATACCGCAGGGTATATACAGAATATCAGCACCCAGTGCAGATATATAGTACCGATAAGGAACCCAAGGTCTCCAAGACCATCCTGGGCCTTGAAGCAAAACAGAATATACCGCAAGGTATAAATAGAATATCAGCACCCTGTGCAGATATATAGTACCGATAAGGAACCCGAGGTCTCCAAGACCATCCCGGGCCTTGAAGCAAAACAGAATATAACGCAAGGTATATATTCAGAATATCAGCACCCAGTGCAGATATATAGTACCAATAAGGAACCCGAGGTCACAGAGACCGTCCTGGGCCTTGAACCTGCATAACTGTACCTTACCATATAACTGGTCCCGGGATCATCGGACCACTGTCCTCATCCCGGAACCCACATCAACTAACCCCGATATACATGATATCCCTCCCATAATGTATAACGAGAGAAGTTATCTTTGGGAAAATCTCGACGCTCGGCCCGAGACGCGGTAGTGTGACTTCCGAAATCTCGCACTACTCCATAACTGCTGATTCAAATTGAACAACCACACACAAATCAGAAATCACCAATCTGCACCCCAAGAACTACTCCCGCACATTCCCGCAAAATTCCACAGAAAAGCTCGGATTCTCAAACCGAGCTTAACATTGATATTTACACCCAAACATACACAACCAAGCATTTAAATCATACTTTTCCCCAAATCTATGCAAGCAAGCAAGTAGATCGGTTATGTTCACAATTTAGAAAACAACATTCGAACATCGCTTGTTACCTACTTCTATTCCCGATAACATTCCATTGTCAATACATCCCCGAAACACACCACAACCATAAACATACTCTTTCCTCATTTTCGGCCTTAACCAACTTTTTATCCAACTTCCAATTCAATCCATTCAAGCTACCAAACAACCATTCCAACCACCAATTTCACTTCTAAACCAAGCATGCTATCCAATTGCATCCAAACAACAAAATCCAACATGAACATACACCTAAATAAATCGGCCAAAGGGGTTTTTTACCTCAACTTGTTTTCCATCAAATTGAATCCATACATAAGCTTAGAATCATGCTAGGAACAACATACTTGAAGCATGAACCAAGATAACAAACACACACCATTTTGGAAAATCTCCAAAAATTCGGCCAACATAGGGTTCCTTATCCAAGATGTGTTTTCCAAAATCCAACACTTGATTAACACTCTCCTACAACCCAAGAACAACATACTAAAAAAGAGAGTTCACGGTTTAAGGGAGAAGAAATGAAGCCAAAATCTCATTTCTTTCTAACTTCACACCTTTTATACTTTCTAACTTATGACACACACCTTAGTCACCATAGTGAGTCACTAGCCAAGCACACACACACCTCCTTAGTCACCATGCCAAGCACAAACACACCTTAGTCACCATGCGCCACTTAACCTGAACAAATCCCGACGTTTGTGCTTGCTATCCCGACTCAATTAATCCGTCATGTGTGCTTGCTTGATTACCTCCACAATAATCATCCCGAGTCACAAAATACCACACACCCTTGGCGCCGTTCAATTTTTCCATCCCGAGCCCCGAGTGTCGCCAAGAACGAACGTCCCCGAAAAATATTTTTCGCGGAAAGGTGCGAGGGACTCGTGCTACCTCAAATATAAAAGCATTCCCATAAATGTTATTTAGAAAAGATCCGGGAGCCGTCGACCAACAAAAATATGCCCCGCATGCTTGGACAAACAACCCTAGGAGAATGAGATTCTACTCACACATGATCATGATAATCAAGCAACTAAATTCTGTAAATTAAATTGCAAGAGCATCAACAAAGAATGAGAGTAGAAGAGAAATAAACTCTAATGAAGTGCAAATCCTCCAAGTAAGTCGAAATCCATGCAATGTGGCCAAATAGGTGAAGAACCCTAGCCTGGAGAAGAGAAGAACAAAAGAATTCTGAATTTTTTTGTGTTTGGTACGCTACTACTCTAAACTTACTAGTTTGAGAGTTGTTTTTGACTTAAGTCTAAGGCCCACACACTCCCTAGGCCAATGGGAGAGCAAGATGTGCGAAAGAATAGGTGAAAACCGCTGTTTTGCCGAGTAAAAACCGTCACCGATCGTGTTTACGAAAACTGCAGAATTTGCCTTTGGGTGAGTTGCCATGAGCGCCCGTTCTCACCCGGGTGTTGCCCAACCGCTTGGAACTTGGGGCAGACCTTCACTTGGCGCCCCATGCTTGCCCAGTCCACCCCAAGTGACCGGAATTCGGGCATTCATCAGATTGGTGCTCCAACTTCGCCTAGTGTTGCCACTGATGTTCTCCAACACCTTCGACTCTTCTTCCCTTCAATGCCTTGAGCTCCACTTCAACACCTTTTTCTCGTCCAATTACCTACACTCCAAAGCGGATAAGCCACCTGCTTTGAGCCACAAATTTTAAGGGGCCCAAAAATAATTATTTATATATACATATATACTATACACAGAAAAAAAATTCAATAACGAACATATTTACATAATTTTTTGTGGGATGGAGGTAGTAATATTTACATAATTGTTTACTCTAAAAATATGTATGTCACAACATAGTAATAAAATTTTCAATATTGATAAAATGCTTTAATGTTTAAAACAAAATTATGAAAATTACAAATATTAATAACTAGTGAAATGTAGCATACTACTGAGTATGAGGATGCCATATAGAAGACATAGTAGAATAATCCGTTGTTGGAGCTGAAAGTAACGCAACAGTTGACTTTTGATGTCAATTTGACTTCAATTTATCTATATTATTTTTTAATGGAAAAAAACATCAAAAAAATACATTCATAAAGTTAAGACATCAAATTTTTAGTTGTATATAAAAGTTTCAAATTTCTAATTTGAATTGATATAGAAATAACATAAATTAAATATTGAAAAATAAATGTTGTATTACTTTTGAGATGGATGGAGTACATATTTTTAAAGGGTAAAACACCACGAAATAATCCCTTAGCTTTTATGTGTGTCCTATTTTGGTCATGTTTTAGGAATTCGTCTCAAATTCGTCCGGTAACTTTAAAAAAATATACACGGTTCGCCATTCTGTTAGATTTTTCATTAAAATCACCATTATCATTGTGTGATTACTTAATTACCACTACTCAGTGGTCAATTTAACCATAATATTATCTAAATCTTACCGTTGAGTACCTATCGTTTCCCTTTCAACACAAAAGCTCCTAGCCTACGAAAGGCCTTCCACACTTGAACAAACAATACTGCCAACCCAAATAACAACCAAATGATCACCGACATCAAAGATGAAGAAAGAAATGAGCTAGGTTGGCTTTCCCCTCCCTCAATTTTGATTTCCTGGGGGACAACGGATGAGAATCAATTTCCGGGACGGAGAGACGAGCAGATATGCAAGCAAGAAAGCGTAAAGTTCAAGGGCGCCAAATGATGGATTTGGGATGCAGGTTTGTGATGGATGCTTGGTAACAGAACAACGAGTAGTGCGTCCGTGCAAGTGGAGATTGATGTCGGGGTCATGGATATCCAATGGAGACGGGCTTTTTGTGGGAGGAAGCAGGGGTGATGTAGAGTATTTTTTCTAGTCAGTAGATCATCTAGATTTAAAGATGGGAAACATGTAAATTACGGTAGAGCATTTCTTCCAAGGGTTTTATTGTTTCGCTTTAGGAGAGAGAAAGCGAATATGAGATTGGATGTCTGGATTAAAGATATCACACGGAGGATGGGCTTGAAAGGTGAGCTAGGGTGATGGTGATATTTTTCAGGCTCAGAACCATCTAGATTTAAAGGGGTGGAACCATGTAAATTCAGGTAGAACAATTCTTCAAGACTTGGGTTTCTGCTAGGGGGAGAGAAAGCGCAGACATGAGATTGATGTCGAACTGGTTGATACTATGGAGATGGGCTTTTTGAGGTGTATGCTGGGGGTGATGTAGATATTTTCTCTTGTGTCATGGAATCATCCCTAGATTTAAAAGGTGGAACCTTGTAAATTACTGCATATATGAATTCTTCAAGATTTAGGTTTATGTTTGTGAGAGAGAAAGCGAGACATGAGAGGAGAGAGAATGGGTCAACCATTAATTTTTGAAAGATTGGGACTGATTTCTAAATGTTCTAAAAGATTTGGGCTTGTTGAACATTTGTTAAGGGACAATTTTGTAAATGTAAATGAGAAAATGGCGATTCTAACAGAAAAATTAACGGAAGGACCACCGGTGTATCATTTAGTAAAGGTAAGGGACTATTTTAAGACGAATTCTTAAAACAAGACCAAAATATGACACACATTAAAGCTAAGGGACTATACGTAGACTTTACCCTATTTTAAAAGTAAGAGATTATGTAAATATTAATACTTTCGTCTCTAATAAAATGTTGCGTTTCATTTTTAGCATTTAATCTATGATTTTACTTCTTTAACATTTTAGCACTACGTATCCGAGGGAGGCCTGGTAACGCCAAATTTGCTACCAACCCATGACGAATTGTAACGCACACGGGCGTTACCAGGGCGCTACAAATTGAGACGTTACTTCAGCCCAATGCGTTACAGCCTAACAGCACGGCTCGCCAACACAGCCAACTGGTAGCGCCCGGTACCACCCTTGTGCGTTACAATTAGTAGTTTTGATTTATTAGTCGACGGTAAGCAACGAGATAATGGTGAGCACGAGGTGATGATTTTCAGTGATTGATTATGGCGAGATAAATGAGGATGAGATTTTGAACGTAATGGTATGGTACTTACATGTAGCAAATAAAACTGAATTCAATCTTTTTTTTGGTTTGGTCTAATAGTGCAAACCCCAAAGAAAGTGATTGGTGAATATTGGTAAAGAACTTGAGAGTTAACATACACAAAGACATACATATATAGTTACAAAATAGAGCAGCTGCAAAGCTGGGGTTTGGTCCTCCGTTTGGAGGAGGAGGGTCCTCTGGTGGTGGCTTCCATTTTGGGGGAACCTAGCTCCATGGACCTCCACTTGGTATTAATTCTTCTCTTGGCGGTGAAATGGACAGTGGGAAAACGAGTTTGGGAGGAGGAAGATGAAGGTGAGCGGTGAGTCGAAGAAGTTTGATTACTAGCCTCAACTTTAATTTGGTAATAAAGGCAAGTGGCGCTACTAAGAGCGGTGCCCTTGGTAATGTCTCACGATTTTCGCCCACGGTAACACCTTGGCCACTACTTACGTTATTGTGTCGGTGCATGCTACGTAGTGTAGTATGTAAAGCCAAATATTTTTAAAGCCCAATTGTCTCTTTGGACTTAGGTGTAATTGTATTACAATAAAATCTTTTGTTTCTTTTCAAGAAAAAGAAAATATATTTTGTCCAAAATTCTAATGAATTCTTTCAAGTAATGATTTGAATCCTCCACAACATTAAAAAAACGCACCAAAACGAAGGGAGTATTTTGACAAAGGCCTTAATTTTTATTTTCGGGGCCCAAAACCTTAGGGCCGACCACAGTTCTAGGTGGATTGGATCTGTGGAAGGTGGGAAAATTGTTGGTTGGTTGGTATCGGGTGGCGGACTTGGGGGCTGTGATCGATGCTTCGGCAGGTGGAGCGGTGTCTCAAGCTACTTGTGGGGATGATGCTCGCTCGGCCGAGCAGGTTATGGATCTCCCACGCCCACTTGTTCACGATATCCGGGTGTTGAATTAATCCCAACTAGTTTGATATGGTTGACAAACCTTTGGTCATGGGCGTGTCTTAGTTACCAATGTTGCTGGTCGAAGTCGCTCATGAGTGTTGTTCATTGTACCTTCACAAGATTGAGACATCGCTTAACTCCCATTTGCCTTGGAGCTTGTTAGATGTGTGTGCATGTCCCGAGAATGTTGTATGTGGGTACCTTATGGATCAACATGATGACTTGTCTTGATCAACATCGCTAGAATAAATGTTGATTTGCATGGTAATCAACATCTCCTTACGCGCGATCAACATTGATTTGCATGATGATCAACATCTCCTTACACCTGATCAACATCATTGTCGAGCTTAATCAACATTAAATGTTGATCAACATGATGACTTGTCTTAATCAGCATCGCCAGAATAAATGTTGATCTGCATGGTCATCAGCCTCTCCTTACACCGATCAACATTGATTTGAATGGTGATCAACATCTTCTTACATATGATCATCATCATTATCATGTTCGATCAACATTAAATGTTGATCTTGATGACTTGTCTTGATCGATATCACCGTAATAAATGTTGATCTATAAGGTGATCAACATCTCTTTACACCCGATCAACATTGATCCGCATGGTGGTAAGTATGTCTTTACACTTAATTAGTATCAAAATCAAATCAACGTGACTAACTACTCTAATCATCATTTTCCTCGATTTCTTAAGTTAGAAAAACTTTCAATTTTCACCGTTTACACGTTTGGTGGTTCTAGAGTTTCATCGGGGGCAAATTTCGGTGGTGTTTATATTTCTGAGTTGGGCAAGTTTGGATTTTAGAAGCAGATATGAAGTCACGACGGGAATGACGGAGACATCGTCGAATCCGATGGAAAGCTTCACCAAGGGATAGTGGTGACATGTTTAGGTGATGGTTTCTTATTGAGGTGTGCTTCGTGGTGGTTTCAAATGAGAGACGGATTAGAAGTTTTGGCGGACATCATGGCGTAGTTGCAAAGTGCAAGTGGGATAGAAGTGCAATGACATAAGATGTAATTATTATAATCTTATGCGTAATGCAGTGCGCACCGTATAACTACTCTAAATTTAATTGATTTTTACAATTTCTCATCCTAACTTAATATATATATATATATATATATATATATATATATATATATATATATATTAAAATTTATAGTAACTTTTAGATCTTCGTTCAATATACTTCATATTCAATATACTTCATCCATCATAAAAGTTGCACACTTAGAGTTTGAAGCTTATACTTCTACTCAAAATTTTAAAATGAATAATTAATTAAAAATTCTTAATTTTTATATAATTATAAATTCTGAAAGTTTCTAGATACATTTAAAGAATATTTGAACAAATTCTTCATTATAAAAATTTGAATTTTAACAATTTTTAAGAGGTGGAGGTAGTGTCAAATTTTTTTATATAGATATAAGACAATAGTTTCTTCAATATAATATTTTCTAGCTTTTTACAGTATTTATTAAAAAGCGTGAACCTAAAAGAAGAAAAGACAAAAAGCAAAGCAAAATGTCCTGAGAAAGAAAAAAACCAATTTAATAGCCATTCTAGAAGCTCACTTTGACTTGCAACATCCCAAACCCAACACCATTAGTCGGTGTAAAATCATTTGCTTCATCAGCCACATTCTCAAACTCCCTAATTCTTCTTATTATTCTTCTTCTTCTTTTCTCGTTTCTCTAAATTAACCAGAGAGAAATGATCGATTTCCACAGAGATGCGGCCTCCGACGACGTCATTTTCAGGCACCAAAGCTAATACTACGGCAACCACAGGGGTAGAACCGAAGATCAGGAGGAGGATGACCCTGGGACCGACACGACGCCGTCATGGAGAGCCAGCTCTTTGGCGAGTTTGCCTTCTCGACCGGAGGTCACCAACTACCGGTGCCTTTCTCCGGCGTCCAAGGCTCAGGCGATCGCTCGAGGCCAGAAGGAGCTTATGGAGATGGTGAGTCGGATGCCCGAGTCCTGCTACGAGCTCTCCCTCAGAGATCTCGTCGAGCACCCGCCGCCGGCCGCCGTC